>OW964567.2:8693055-9309833 GCA_943138885.2 Tholera decimalis | reverse complement strand
GGGGCAATGCTTTAGTCGAAATACTTGTGCAACCCCCCCCCCCATCACCCCCCCCTCTTTTTTTTTTTCTTTTTTTTTCACAAGCTCGCGAGGTGCTTGCACCTCGCGCAACACGCAAATACTTGATTTAGAGGGGCAATGCTTTAGTTTTTTTCACAAGCACGCGAGGTGCTTGCACCTCGCGCAACACGCAAATACTAAACCCCCCATCACGCCCCCCTTATTTTTTATTTTTTTATTCACAAGCACGCGAGGTGCTTGCACCTCGCGCAACACGCAAATACTAGTTATATTATATAAAGCTAGATTACCACTCACTGACTCACTCATTGACATAATTGTTCTCCCAGATGGTGGATGGGGAGGTGGGTATATTTTGACAGATTCGTAAACAAGTAACTCTCAAACCTACGGGAAAAGTGCCAAACCTCCCCTTTTCACCCCCCTTCTCCCCCCTCCCTATCGTATCTCGGAAACTACGAGACCCGTATTTTTTGTTTTTTACGGATTCGTATAGAGGAGGCTCGGTAAAGTAAAAACCATTTTTCAAAGTCCCCCCCCCGCCCCCCTTCTCCCCCCCTTTAGGCGGATCTCGGAATCTAAGAGACTTGGAACATTTTTTTTTTCAGATTCATTTAGAGGGGCAATGCTTTAGTCGAAATACTTGTGCAACCCCCCCCCCATCACCCCCCCCCTCTTTTTTTTTTTTTTTTTTTTTTTCACAAGCTCGCGAGGTGCTTGCACCTCGCGCAACACGCAAATACTAAACCCCCCCATCACCCCCCCCTTTTTTTTTTTTTTTTTTCACAAGCACGCGAGGTGCTTGCACCTCGCGCAACACGCAAATACTTGATTTAGAAGGGCAATGCTTTAGTTTTCTTCACAAGCACGCGAGGTGCTTGCACCTCGCGCAACACGCAAATACTAAACCCCCCCATCACCCCCCCCCATTTTTCTTTTCTCAAGCACGCGAGGTGCTTGCACCTCGCGCAACACGCAAATACTAGTTATACTATATAATGCTAAATTACCACTGACTCATTGACATAATTGTTCTCCCAGATGGTGGAAGGGGAGGTGGATATATTTTGACAGATTCGTAAACAAGTAACTCTCAAACCTACGGGAAAAGTGCCAAACCTCCCCTTTTCACCCCCCTTCTCCCCCTCCTTATCGTATCTCGGAAACTACGAGACCCGTTTTTTTTTTCTTTATGGATTCGTGTAGAGGAGGCTCGGTAAAGTAAAAACCATTTTTCAAAGTCGCCCCCCTTGCCCCCCTTCTCACCCCCTTTAGGCGGATCTCGGAAATTAAGAGACTTGGAACATTTTTTTTTTTTCAGATTCATTTAGAGAGGCAATGCTTTAGTCGAAATAATTGTGCAACCTCCCCCCCATCCCCCACCCCACTTCTTTTTTTTTTTTTCACAAGCACGCGAGGTGCTTGCACCTCGCGCAACACGCAAATACTAGTTAAAATTATAAAACGGAAAAGTTTGTTTATGTGTTTGTTTATTTGAACGCGCTTATCTTGGAAAGTTCTGGGTGAATTCAGTATGGAAGTAGTTTAAAGCTTGAGGAAGGATATAATTATGTTTTTATCGTGATAAACTCCATGGGAGCGAAGCCCCGCACAATATGCTAGTTTATAAATATAACTCCAAATCAATTCTTCAAAATTGGCACCATTTAACACTTTGTAAATAAAAGGCACGCTACACGGTACTCGGTACGATAATTAATTAAGCAAATGCATCGCTACAGTCTGATTCTCGGAGTCTTTAATTAATTAGATAACTGAGGTCAATATTCGAACGCAGCAAATACTGAACTCACCTTACGTGATTGAATCAATCAACTTGCTACCATTTATCTGTATGATATTGCATTAAAGGGTAACGGGAGTTATTTTTAACTTAGTTGAGGGGGTATTTATCGGATTATGCAGAATTTCCGCGTGAAATTTTGGCTAATATATTTTATGCCTCATAGATACGTAGACAGAACTGCCTACTATCTCGTTAGTCGAGTGGTCGCAAACACGACTGTTGAGCACGAAGTCTCGAGTTCGATTCCCGGTCGGCCAATAAGTGCTACTGGGTTTTTCTGTAAGGTATTTCTCAGGAGTTGCCCGGAGTTTGAAAGCTGGCGTTGTGATACCATTGTGGTGTCACGGAAAACACTTTTGTTTATTGATAATAAGCTCGCGTTTGACCACCATCTCACCTGATGGTAAGTGAAAGAATAGTCACTGGATATGCTTCTCACAATCACTTTAATAGTTCTTTTACAATAATTTTCGACCTGAGTCCTCCTTTGTCGTCTCAGTTAGCTTTAAAAGTTAACCGTATAATGAATCAATTTAACGCGCATACGGCCTTTTTAAGAACCAGAAATAGCTCTATGGGCTATCACAAATAATCATCGTTTTGCAACCCAGAAACAAAATAGTCAAATAGTCGATTATTGTGTTTGCTAACACTGTGGGTTGCCATGAATAATATTATAATTGTTACATTAAAGGTTGCAAACAGTGTTGCAACTCATTGATAAGATCAGTTAGATATAGTTATTTATTGTGTATGCTAACATAAGTGATGATGTGGTCGAAGATGGAGCACGCTTACCTAAAAGTAACCTATTCACTAACTATTCACACCTATTCACATTCTTAAAGACCCCTAGGTTATAGCTAGAAAACACAGACTCCGGCAGGGAATTACACTCCTTAGCCGTGCGCATAATGAAGGTATTAATCCCAAAACGATGGCGCTTCGCCGTTTGTCTTGTAGTCCGATGATGGAACGGGCTTGGCGGAATTAGATTGTGTAATTCCATCGCACACTCCCCGAAACGTAACCGATAGAAGACCGATAGACTAGCAACTCGTCGTCGATGTTCAAGGCTCTGGAGCTTTGATTCGACCAGTGCATCGTTGCCAATGAGTCTTTTGGCCCGTTTCTCAATAGACTCAAGTGCGTCCAGTTGGTACTTGGCAGGTCCATCCCAAAGATGAGAGCTACATACACGATCGAACCTGGGCTTGATAGAGATTGAGCAGCTGTTCGGGTGTGAAGTACCGTCTCACCTTTGCTAGGATTCCCAACTTTTTTGATGCTAGTCGAGCCATTGTTCCCGGCTAGCATTCGGACATCTTTAACAGATAAAAGTTTATAAGCTAACATTATCATATGGTAATACTGTTTTAAGTTCTAAGCAAATGATTGTGAGATACTTTCCCCTTTTGGCGCAAACTAGAGACACACAGCGCACTCGTCTCGTTTAAATGTTTTTTTTTTGTGTATGAAATTTCACTTTCTTTCATTATGTTTGTTCTCATTAACTGTACGGTTTATTTTCTGTTTTTTACATGCTTTATGTAAATTGTATTTTGTGTCTCCTTTTGTAACAAATAAATGTTTTATCTATCCATATATCTCTATCTACTTAGACAGGACATGTACAACATTAGAAAAAATAATGTTTTGCTTATGGTTACAATGGCGGTCTTATCACTGTAATAACTTCCAGACAACCTTTTAGATAGCTTATACAAAAGTAAAATAAAGAAGAGAGGGAATAAGGAGGATTTTATACTTTGGTTTCGGAAAATGCATAATTAACTTCAGGACTGTATTTCCCGAAGATTAAGCAGAGTTCCCATTTGACAGTAATTTTTAAGAAAGATGTGACAGGGGCGAGCCCACTGCAAACAACTGTGAAAAAAACGAGCTCAAGGTCAAGGTACATTGAGGCAAGAAAAAGGAATAACTACAGAACTTTCAGGAGACGAAATAGAAGATTTCGTCTCCTGAAAGTTCTGTAGTTATTATTTGCTTTTAAACGTGTCGGTGACAAAATATATCTATATTAATAAAACGGAAAAGTTTGTTTGTTTAATCCCGCTAATCTTCGTAAGTACTAAGTGCATTTGGATAAAATTTGGTACGGAAATAGCATGAAGCTCGAGGAAGATTTTATTTTTATTTTAACTATGGATGAGCCCGCTCTTGACCTCGATCTCGCCTGATGGTAAGCGATAGATGAGGTCTACGATGTGACGAGCAAGCACAGAAGATGCCTATTTACTTTTGATTTAAAGGCTGAAAGGTTATAAGTGGCAGGGAACACAGAAACCGGCAGAGAATTCCACAACTTGGCCGTGCACACAATAAATGTGGAGGAGAAGCGCTTGGTACGACAAGACGGTATATCAACCAAGTGTAGATGGTACTCAGCCGTGCGTCTGGTAGACCGGTAGTGAAAGGAAGATGGAGGATACAGGTCATGGAGCTCCCGCGCACACGCTCCGAAAGTACAATCTAAAGAAAACGAAAAAAGTTTTTTACCCAACTGTAAACGAAGAAGGGTTTTGTTTATATCGTGACTAGCTTCCGCCAGCGACTTCGTCCGCGTGGAAAAAAAATCCCCCGATTTTGAAACATTCTTCATTAGTGCTCCGCTCCTATTGGTCTTAGCGTGATGATATATAGCCTATAGCCTTCCTCGATAAATGGGCTATCTAACACTGAAATAATTTTTCAAATCAGAACCGTAGTTCCTGAGATTAGCGCGTTCAAGCAAACAAACAAACAAATAAACAAACAAACAAACTCTTCAGCTATATAATATTAGTATAGATAAAGTCCACGGGACCGAAGCCGCGCCCAACTGCTAGTATTAAATAATAAAAAAGTAAAATAAAATTAGAAGCGTTAATAAAATAAAAAAAACAATAAAATAAAATCTTTTGATTTCAGACAATAGGCTAAAAGTGTCAGACTTGTGATCGAGAGGTCAGAGTTCGAACCCCACCCATTACACTATTGTCGTGAACCCACTCCAGACACAAGCATATTTACCTGATTTGGAAGGGTTAACAAGATTGCTAGTAATGTGAAAATAAGGGCATTGAGGGAAATTTTGTCTAATTAGCTTTTGGCCAATGGTCCTCAGGAAGTTTTTTTCCACGTTCTTTCAGCGGTCGTTAATTAGATGCCCTGAGCTTCCAATGGAAATGTCCTCGACCCGAAAACAAAGAGCACTCGTGCGCTATTATGCCAATCTAATAAAACATTTTCAGCTGTTGTTACACGAGTGGAATGACAAAATGTGTTAATTACCGTACTAGTAGTTAATATTTTGTGAAAGCAGACAAAGGTTGTACATACGAATAATAATTACTATGAGACTTTGTAATTACGAAATTACGAATCAAAATCTCTCTCCCAAGAGTATTTTTATTTTTACACGTCAGAAGCTATGGTCGTTTTCTATGGAGAATAACTGGCAAGAAACTCCACGGTTACTCTTTTAATACAAAAGGACATAACCCAACTAGCACAAATGGGCTGCATTAGGGCTTTAGAGCGTATCCGATTATTACTTATGGTAATAGACGTAAGCGCTAGAGCGTCTACTACAGACTTAAAGCAGCCGCTTTAGCGCTATTTGGGCGCCATTTTATGCAACCTAAAGTTCCATTTAACCTGCACAAAGGTTGCATAAAGGTTCCTTAATAGCTATAACGATTTATTAACGCTATACTAAAGCTCTCATAGCGCTACTTTTGAATGATTTTGAACTACTTTGAACGAATGAATTGATTATAGTTCTTTATTCTATATCTTCAGTTGACATTATTTGTAATATTTTGGTAAAGTGTTTTCGTCGCCATCATGAAAATAAAACAAAAAGAAGTAAAAGTTTGTATTCTGTATTAGCAAGATATATAAAGATACTTAACTGTGGTGACGATTTCTTAAATGGTGAATTAATTTAGAATGACAACTAATGATATAGATATTTAGTAACATTGGCAATTTAAATATTTTTGACATTAAAATTAATTTTGACAAATTTAATCATTTAACATTTTAATATGCATTTGACAATTTGACATTTTTAATAATTCTTCATTTAAGTCTGACATCAGTTATTATTCAATTTTGTTGATTATTAAGTGGAAATAAGTAAACGATTAGGTATTAGGAAAATGCAACGAACGTTTATTGTTTAGTTAACACAAGGTAAAAAGGAACAAGCTTAAGCGCCATAGAGAGATGAGAGATTACACACCGAGTATAGACACAGAGTATAAAATATTGCCAACTTATAAATATGGTTGCGTTCTTATTTGCCAACACTCCCCACAGAACGCAAACCCATTTTACTGATACAGAATAAATGTTTTTCATAAGTAGTACCTTTAGTTAAGTTATCAGCTACCATGTTACAACCATTTACAAATTTAAATTTAACTTTAGAAACTACAATATTTTCTCGAATAAAATGTAAACGAATATCTATATGTTTAGTTTTTGGTTTATAACAGTCCGTTGATGCGAGTCTTATTGCACTTTGGTTGTCACAGTGGATGAGTAGCGCGCTGCCTTCGCCTTGACCGAGCTCGGCCTGCAGTTGCCGCAGCCACAGTGCCTCCTGGGTCGCTGCTGCCATCGCCATGTATTCGGCCTCCGCCGTAGAGAGTGCCACGGTTTGCTGCTTACACGAATTCCAAGATAAACAAGCATTCTGAAACAGAAAAATATAACCCGTGCACGATCTTCTATCCACTGGGTCACTCGCCCAGTCAGCATCACAGTATCCAGTTATTTCCTTTGAGTCATCTTTGACATAGCATAACTTTAGGTTCTTGGTTCCTTGAAGATACCTCATAACCCTTTTTATTCCAAGCCAGTGTTGATTTCCTGGATTATTACAGTACTGACTCAACTTGTTAACTGCATAGGTAATATCAGGTCTCGTAACATGTGCCAGATATATCAGACATCCCACTGCTTCCCTGTATGGGATATTTTTGTTTCCATCTACAGGATTATTTTCAAATTTTGCATTCACCTCTATCGGCGTACAAACTGGTTTGCATTCAGACATATTAAAGCGGTCCAATACTAGGTTAATGTACTTTTCTTGATCTAACATAATCATACCTGCCTCTCGGTTTCTATTTATGTTTATGCCAATACAATTCTTGATTTCACCTAAGTCTTTCATACTGCATTCTTCTTTTAATTTGTTTTTTATCTCTGTTGCTCTATCCTTATTATTTGTGAATATCAAAAGATCATCCACCCACACTGCAATGAATACAATTGTCGACTCATTTACTAAAAAATAAATACAGGGATCCACATGTGATCTTTGTAAGCCAATCTTCAATAAAATACTATTTAATTTAAGATTCCACTGCCTGCTAGCTTGTTTGAGCCCATAAATTGATTTATGTAAAATACATACTTGATCATTCTCTTTGTAGTACTCTGGTTGTGACATGTATATCTGAGTATCTATGTCACCCTGAAGAAAAGCACTTATAGCATCCATCTGGAACATTTCTAAATCATGCTTCGCAGCCAGCGAAAGTAAGAATCGAACAGATGTATATCTGACAACAGGAGCATATGTCTCATCATAGTCACTTCCTTTTCTCTGAGCATACCCTTTGATCACCAATCTAGCTTTAAAACGGATAATCTCACCTTTTTCATTTGTTTTTGTTTTATAGACCCATTTACAAGGTAAGACTCTTTTTCCAGGTGGGGCATTAACCAGTGACCAAGTTTTGTTTTTGATCAGAGAGTCATACTCTTCTTGCATAGCCTTTTTCCATTGGTCAGCATGAGATGATGATAGTGCTTCATCTGTTGTTTGTGGATCATTTAAATTAAGTATTGGGCAGAAGTAACTTACGTCATGGTCATCTGTTTCTGCATACTGAACAGCTCTCCGTGGACGTAAATTTATGTTTCTTATTGGTGACTCGAGATCAATCGACTGCTCTGGTATGTAGGATGTATCGTCATTCTCGCCAGACTGGTAGTCCTCGCTTGACTCACCAGTAAAACGGTCTGTGCTGTCCTCTAATTCTTCTTTACAGGTTTCTTCGAGTCGTTGTATCACTGAACTGCTGCTGTTGGATGTACAAGGTAAGTATATATTATTATCATATTTTTCTACATTTTCCAAAAATACTACATCTCTACTTTTTATAATTTTATTGGTATCTGGATCAAGTATTCGGTATCCTTTGGTGGATTCACAATAACCAACAAACAATAACTTTTTGGATTTGGAGTCCCATTTGAGGCGTTTTTCTTTTGGAACTTGTGTCATTACTTCACAGCCGAATACTTTTAAGTTAGACAAGTTGGGTTTCTTACCAGTCCACATCTCCATAGGAGTTTTACCATTAATTGATTTTGTAGGTGATCTGTTAATTATATATGCCGCTGTTGCAAGGGCTTCTGCCCAGAACTGTTTTGTAAGCTGAGCATCAAACAACATACATTTTGCTCTTTCCACCAGAGTCCTGTTCATCCTCTCAGCAAGACCATTCTGTTGGGGTGAGTACGGAGTACTTGTTTGATGTTCAATTCCATGTTTATTCAAGAAGTTTTCAAATTCTCTGTTACAGTATTCTTTTCCATTATCTGAACGAATTACTTTTATTTTTCTCTCATGTTCATTCTCTACTTTGTTTTTGTAATCTTTGAAAACTTCTACAACATTCAATTTATTTTTCAAAAAATAGACATGAACTCTTTTTGTGTAATCATCTATAAAGGTAATAAAATATTTCATACCTCCTAAAGATTCTTGCTCCATTGGTCCACATAAATCAGTGTGGATCAGATGCAGTGGTTGTGAAGATCTTGAACCAATGTTATTAAAGGGCAATTTGGTCTGTTTTCCCGAGAGACAGGTAGTACAAGTAATAGGACCTTCATATTTCTCTGAAAATGGCTGAACTCCCTCAGCACACTCCGGCAGCTTGTTAACATCTGAAAAATTCAGGTGTCCCATGCGTCTATGCCACAGGACAAAATCATTTATGTTATCTGAACAAGACAGGTTAGAGAACACTTCTCTGTGGGTGTTTAATAAATATAAATTGTTTACTAGTGTGGCTGAACACAAGAGCTTGCCATTTTTATCATAGATATCACAACCTTTGTCTCTAAAATTTATATTACAGCCATTTTTCACCATAGCACTGACTGACAGGAGGTTTGCTGCAAGTTTAGGTATGTATAAAACTTGTCTCACCTGAATTTTATTTTCTTTATTACCATTTAGCATTAAATTAACCTTTCCCATACTTTCCACAGGTAGCGGTGTATTACTGGCAACAGTTATGGTGGGTATCGGTGGACTTGTAACATCATACATCCAATCTCGTCTATTTGTCATATGCATGGAGGCACCAGAGTCCACATACCACAGGTCTGCATTAATTGTCTGAGGAGATGCTGAAAAAGCTGCAACAAAACCTTTATCTTCTTCTGTATTTTCTACATTCTTCTTTCTCGGAGCACGACAATTCTTAGCAAAATGTCCATGCTTGTTACAATTATAACATCGGGGTCCTTTGTAGACCTTTGTTGAATCATGTTGTTTTCTATGAATGACCTTTTTCCTTGTGAAGAATGCTGAATTATCTGAGCATTGAACTTCCTGCAGGAGTTTAGATTTAATAGAATCAGCACTTATCTTGATGCCAGAGCTCTCCAGTCCCATGATCATGGGCTTATATGCTTCAGGGAGGCCGGCTAACATCAGTGTACCGAGCCATTCATCATCAATGTTAAACTTAATATTCCTAAGCTTGTGGGCGGTCGACATTATTTTATTCACATACTCATCTACGCTTCGAGAAGATTCCAGTGTAGTTGTGATCAAGTTTCTCAACAAGGCTACTCTCCTGTACAACCCGCTGTCATCAAAAGCCTGTTCCAAATTCTCCCAGACTTCTTTACAAGTAGTTGCATTCTGTACATGGACGTAAATGATAGGGTCCAGTAATAAAATCAACTTAGATTTCGCCTTAGTTTCTTTCTTTTGGTCTGTATTAGTGCCGGTGACACAACTCCATAAATCGTCGAGTTCGAAATATGCTTGGATTGCAAACTTCCAACTGGCATAGTTATCTCTTCCAACTAATCTGTCGATATGGAATGGATTATTACCTGAATTCGACATCTTCTATGCGTATTTGTGATTTTACGTGATTTTTCACCGAGCACGCCGCCCCGGTTAACCTCAAAATGTATGACGGACAAAACACGCCGGCCGGTTTTCTTAATTTCACTGCGTTTACTTTTTCTTTTATTTCCACAAGTAGCAATCAACCACGCTCTGCTACCATGTTGATTATTAAGTGGAAATAAGTAAACGATTAGGTATTAGGAAAATGCAACGAACGTTTATTGTTTAGTTAACACAAGGTAAAAAGGAACAAGCTTAAGCGCCATAGAGAGATGAGAGATTACACACCGAGTATAGACACAGAGTATAAAATATTGCCAACTTATAAATATGGTTGCGTTCTTATTTGCCAACAAATTTAATTTATTTTTTATTTAATACCAAAATTATACATGATTTTGCAAATATTTTAGTAATTTTTTTGTGTAATGTATATTTTCAGTAGATTTGCACAACATATTTGTACGCCTCCTGGCATAACATAGCGCTCTTTTTATTAATATAACACCTATAAATAATTATATCTACTTTACCTATGTTAACAAATAAATAAATTTGATTTGATTTGAAATTTGATTTGATTTGATTTGATTTAAAACGCTGTCCAGTTTACTGTAGATATATAAGATAATTTTCGGGTAATTTTAACGCGCTTTTATGATATTTAAAAAAATAACAAAAGATATGTGATATTTTTTATTTGTAATACAGAATACATTTTATTTCCGTATTTTTACGTGTCGATAACTTACTATTTGCAAGTGGCCGATTGTTTACCGGTACATTTAATGCACATTTAACTGAAAAACCAATGTATATCAACTCAATTTTGCAAGTGAATTATAAGTTTTCTTAAAAAATCATGGCGTCATTGTAATGTAGTCATAACCTGCAGTTTGAGCTCTAATAACTCCCATTTGAGAATCATAGCGCTAATTTTCACCCTTCTAACGCTTCCAGTGATTTTTGTTACCCTAGTGCAACTCACAGCCACAAAAAGCTCCTATTTTCTTGTTTTTGAGGTTATAAGATGTAGTTACGTACTTATTCGTTTAGCATCCATTTTTATTGTTTAGTGTTTAGTGTTTTTAAATGTTTTATAATAGTTACAAAAGCGGCTGTAAAATGGCGAATGGATTGAGCCTGCAAGGAATGACTATTGCTACTAAAGGCCTTAGTTACAATGATGATTTTTTTGTAACTATAGTATGCATAAGAGTTTCTATTATTTCTATAATGGAACTTCTAGTAGTATAATAGTGGTTACTATAACTATAACCTATAAAAGTTACAATGGAAACCACTGTACAGCTGTGAGTGGCAGAATGACCTTCGTAACTCTCATATAAAGGTGTAAGTGGTAAATGAGTTCTACCGTGGACTACTGTGAAGGCTAGGGTGGTATTTGATTCAGCTTATAGCACCTTAAGTAACTTTTATAGCTATAGACGTTTACGGATGCAGATATGCAACTTTGAACTGCTTTTTGAACCCTTAAAGCGCTATTCTACAGCCGAAAGTAACAAAATAGGCTGCAATTTCCACTAATGTGCTCGTTGGGAAATTACTAACGTTTTCCACAAATCAGCTTTGGTGGTATCGCATATCTTTACATTAAACCCATCAGCTTCCACAGGAATTCCAAAAAAAAATAAAAAACCCAATTGATTTTCGTCTGTAAAGACGAGAATCTATTGGACTTTTTTATTTAATTACATAGTAGTTGAGCCACAAGTTCATTTGCGTGATAGTCGATATTTAATTTTTTCTCACAAAAATCTCAATTCTGTGGAAATTTCGGGATGAAAGCCTCATGTTGCCCTATACAACCTACTCTATCTTCAGTAAAAGTTACATAAGAAATTAGTTTAGTTATTCCAGACATTAGCCTGGTTAAACAGGACATCAGACAAAACAACTTAGGTAATTGGGTACCATGACATTCCTTGCGAAGACCAGTGTCAGGATTTCTGGCTACACATTATCCGGAACGACTGTTAAATATAGATAGAATTTTTTTTTATTGTACACCATAACAAAAACAAATAAAAAGGGCTTAACAATTATAAAGAGTGATACAATAATACCATCTTTGTTTTATGTTCTTAAAGTCCATCCAACGGTTCTCTAGAAGATATCGCTATCAGCGATAAGACCGCCATTGTAACCATATTTTGCAGTATTGTAAATCAAGTGTGTGTTTAAATTATTGGTGTACATTAAAGAGTATTCTATCCATCTACAATGGGCGTTCTTATCGCTGAAAGAGATATTTTACAGACAAGTGCAAATGACAGGAAAAACGGCTTCACGTGGTTTTTCTTGCACGGATCTCTATAATATCCTAAGATAGCACCAATCCACAAAACGACCACGGCAAGCATTGCTTAACTTTAAAGATTGAGCTCCGCTTGTATACAACAATAGTGTATTGTAGTAAGCCCCGCTGCCACTGCAACGTTATTGAGCATTTCAAAATTCTGTTCTCAAATATTTTTTCGAGCCATGCCAACTAAAATATCATAATACTGCCGGCGTATTTCAGAGCACTGGAAGACCTACCAGTGAATTAAAAGCCTGCATTGTCTAAAATAGAGTTCTTACAAAAACAGAAACAAAAGAAACAGGTTCATTGGAGACTAGAAGTGCCCACGCATTAATTGTTTTTTTTATTAGATTGAAATTGATTTTAAATGATTTGTTGACTATTCTTTTTTTATAATTTCATTTTGACTAAATTTTGTATTTTTTTTAAGATTCTAGTATAATTATAAATTTTATCTTTGACATTTTATTTTGCAATTAGATGACATATTATTACGGACCTTTTTATAACAATTTGTTTTTTTTTTTTACTCCATTTTATTTAGATTTGACCTTCTATTTTTATTATTGATTATTCACAGACAATAAGATGACATATTATTAATCTGCTTTACACAATTTTTTATTTTATTTTCACTTACCTGATTTTTGTTTTTCCTTTTTATTTGACTAATTGTTTTATGGTTTTATTGTAAATACGATTTTTTTTTAATTGAATGTGAACTATTATCGTTTTGAATTTGTTATTTTCTTTGACATGTTATATTTTAATGGTATTGTTTTATTTTACAAAATATCTACACAATGTTTATTGTTCCAAATAAACGACTTATGACTTATCGAGTGACTTATGACTTCATTCGGGTGGGATGCTTTTACCGCGTAAATCCCAATCCTGTGGAAATTCCGGTATAAAAAGTAGAAAAATGTGGACAAAATTTAGACCACTTTTTATCTTCCAGTAAAAATTTCATGAAAATCAAACAACAGACAGCCAGAAAAATAAAAAAGCTGTTTAGGTTTTAGTTTCGTGTAAATATGTAACTATCAGAACTTGAGAAAACACATTAATTTTCAAATCATTCACACACTTTTATTTATTACTAGTACTCACGCGGGGCTTCGCTTCCGTGGATTCTATCACGGTAAAAACATAACTTTCCTTTTTTGCAGTCGCGTAAAAAGTAGCCTATAACCTTCCTCAAGCTTCAAGCTACTTCCATACCAAATTGCATCCAAATCCACTCAGTACTTTCGAAGATTAGCGCGTTCAAGCAAACAAACAAACTTTTCCGCTTTATAATATTAGTATAGATGTTATGTGGTAAGAGAGGAGCTTGTAGCTAAATAACAGCCTCACAGATCGGTCTTCAAGGTAAAGTCACGCCTGTCGAGATCTGTCAATGGATGGGTGCCATTTTACACAACACTCGAGTTTCCTCCATGACTCGGAAAGCTCGTTAAGCAGTTGGTCCCGGCTGTTATTTGTAGGTACGTGTACGTCTTTGACGGTTATTACGTGTAAACAGAAGCCAGAAAATCTGACATTGGCATTGCCCACAGAACAGATTAAAGAGGTTAGAAAGGAAATAGTTCCTGATTTGTATGAGAACGCGTGTCACCGCTTCTCTCCCCACTCTTTAGCTCTACAAGCAAGAGGCCCGTTACGTATGCAAATTAAACACACAATAAATTACACACAATTAAATCGAGAGCTTGCTACTGATTGTAACTCACTGTCGATAAACATGCGCCGTGCATCACGGCCAATCAGGGCAAAGGACGAAACGTCAATGGTTGAAGTGTGGAGGACGTAACGCATGCAGTACATTGTAAGTGGACTTGGTCATTGCGTTGATTAAGCGAGTACACATCGGGCAATGTATACTTTTTGTAACTTGTTGCAATAGTGTTGTTAATATTCGGAATTTCTTAGTGATCCGAACATTTTTATGTTTTTACAAATAAAATTGTAATTAAATGTTATTTTCGACTTACCGATGGAAAGATATACCTACTCGCTCTATACTTGCGGTCTGACTTTTTTTTACAGGTTATAATTGCACAACACAGCATTTTAAAGCAGAGCTCTGTTCCGAAGTAATCCGAAGCGCACTAAACGGGGTGAATGAATTAATCGGTCGAGCTATGATTTTCGTATCATAAATGTGGCATGCTCGCCACGCCCACATTGCCATTCCAACCTTATTCATCTATTCCGTGGGTGTCACCTTGTGATCGAGAGGTCACCGTTTCGAACCCCACCCATTACACTATTGCTGTGAACCCACTCCAGACACAAGCATATTTAGCTTATTTGAAGGGTTTAACAAAATTGCTAGTATTTTGAATTCTACCCACAGTGCTAGTGTCTTTAAAAAGAAAAAGGCTAAACAGATGATGTACCTGTGGATAGGTGTTCACCCTAACAACTAAGAGTATAATCTACATATAATAATATATATGTATGACGTTGGTGCCTTGGAAGATGGGTAGGCCTCTAGTGTGGGACGCAACTTGAGTCGACACTCTTGCGCCATCTCATATTCCAAGTACGGCGAGCTGTGCTGGTGCAGCAGCCGCGACTGCAGAGGCTCTCAAACGGCGCAAATACTGTAACCTTTCTAGTAATTACAGTTTCGTGCCGTTTGGGGTCGAAACGCTTGGGTCATGGGGCCGAGTGCGCGTCTCCTTTATAAGGAACTAGTTTCCGCCCGCGACTTCGTCCCCGTGGAAAAAAAAATCCCCCGATTTTGAAACATTCTTCATTACTGCTCCGCTCCTATTGGTGTTAGCGTGATGATATATAGCCTATAGCCTTCCTCGATAAATGGGCTATCTAACACTGAAAGAATTTTTCAAATCAGAACGGTAGTTCCTGAGATTAGCGCGTTCAAGCAAACAAACAAACAAACAAACAAACAAACAAACTCTTCAGCTTTATAATATTATAGTATATAGTATAGATTATCTCGCCGGCTGATCGATTCCTTGCGTGACCGGAGGGCCGACTCATTCTTTGCCCAAAGAATAAGCATTGCCATACAACGTGGCAATGCTGCAAGTCTTCTGGGTACGTTCCCGGACGACAGCGATGAGGAGGAGTACTTTGACGCCTAAGCTTGTTTTTTTTTTTAATGTACATAGTTAGGTTTAGTATATATGTATATATTATACAAGATAATTAAAATTGTACAGTAATAAATAATAATATATATAATAATAAAAATATTTATTTCATAAAACAGGATAACACATTGCACTTTCTATATTTGACATTACGTATAGCATATAACAATTTGTTACGCTTTAAGCACAGTTTTATACTCTATCTCTTAAACTAGGTCAGGCCTATATCTTAACAGATAGGGTTCAGCCATTTAAATTTTAAAAACAGTATTATGCACAAGTGAGACAGTATTGATTTTATACATAAAAGTTATTATGAAATAAGTACATATAACATAGTATCTTTCTAGACGTATGTGAGAATGTTGTGTGTGTGTGTGTGATCATGTGTGTGGTGATGTGTGTAGTGTGTTATATTCACTACGCTGTCATACCAAGTTACTACATAGCTTAGCAAATAACGCGCCAGTTCATAAAGCCCTGTGATGTTGGAACGTGTCACGTTAAGGAGAATCGCGCGTGTAATTGTGCTGCAAATGGCAAAGTTGTGAAAGTGCCATGATTATGTAGGCGAGAAAATGTTTGAATGAACATACCGATTAAAGCGCACAGATAGACGCGACGTGATAATGCGACAACTATACGAGATTTTTAGGGTTCCGTACCTCGAATGAAAAAAAAAAACGGAACCGTTATAGGGTTAATGTGTCACCCATCTGTCTGTCTGTCAAGACTCTTTATTTCGGGAACTCTTGGATATCTCCAAGCGAGTTGAAATTAAAGCCATATGCTCAAGTCTACAGTCCCTTGAAGCTGTGGAAAACCCAAACTTCTAAATAAACAGAAAAAAACATACGGCCGTTTACGCTGCAAACGCGTATTTTGACACTCTTAAGGGATTCAAAGTTGATAGGGTACTTCCCGTTAGAGTACAAAGTCTAGGAATAATCTGAACCTATACGTTATTAATTAAATCATAAGATATTATTTAATTGATGTGATAAGTACACTATCGAATTCGATAGTGTACTTCCTCCAATCCATCCAATAACTATCCTTACACGGTAACCTAATTGGGTTACCGTGTAAGGATAGTTGTAAAGTGGATAAATAAATAAATTATAATTAAACTTTATTGTACACGTTACAATATTTCAATGGATACAAAAAATAAAACTATTGTACAATGGCAAATTTAAATATTTAGAAGTTACTAGTTTAAGTGATTACGAAATGGCTTAATGTGCATATTCCAAAACATGTTTTATTTATTTTTTACGATGCATTTTTTTATTGATAATAGGCTCGCGTTTGACCACCATCTCACCTGATGGTAAGCGATGATGTGGTCGAAGATGGAGCACGCTTGCCTAGAAGTAACCTATTCACTCTTGACTTAAAGACTCCCAGGTTATAGCAATCAGGAAACAGACTCCGTCAGGGAATTCCACTCTTTAGCCGTACGCACAATGAAAGTATTCCCAAAACGTTTTGCGCGTATGTCAAAAATAAATTAAAAATATCAGAAAAATACAAAATCAGTAAAGCGAAAAATCTGTTCGGAATAGTTACGGTTAATAGATGTTTATGTAAATTTTACAGGTAAACAGTGCCAAACTTTCACGTTATTAATATTTGTAAGATTGATGAAGAAGATTTTGTAAGCTGAATTTCAGGAAAAGATAGGCGAGTCTGACTCGCAGTTGTTCCGTTTTTTTTTTCGTAGAATTCGCTCAAATAACTTCATGGTGAGCGTAGTAGTTGAGCGATTAGCAGGTGTGCTACGAGTTCAATTCTCGCACCGGAATTAATGTTTTCATGTTTTAAAGATAGTTGTTCCGTGTGTGGGTGTGTATACAAACATTTAAAATCACTTGCACATAGCAAGTGAATTTGTGTGTGTGCAGTTGCGTTGTATTCACAGTTCAAATCAATTTAAAAGTGGTTGTTTCTACATTATCTAATGTAGGTAACCATTTCTCAAGTTGAGATTTATATTTTTAATCTCAGACCAAAAAGGCGGTAAAAATTTTAGAAGCTTGAAGTATCTGTATATGACTGTCTTTGACATCGTAACTCCCAAACGGACGAATCGATTTTGATCCAATTGTTAATTTTTTGCTGTTTCGATAATGCTTCGTCTAGAGTGTAAGTGCTGTACTCTAAGTCAGTTCAAAAGTTGTCAAAGTTACCATGAATATACTGTAAATCATTTGAGAAATACTTTAAAAAAAAGCATATTACAGCATTTCAGAATTTCTGACAAATAAAAACGTTATGACAGAAGGTTGACATTTTGTGGACTAATTGATTATAATTTTTTTTGGACTAATTATTATTAAGTATTCTTTTTTTGTTATATTTCTTTGACATTATTTTTTAAATTATTTTTATTGACATTATTCTTATATTCTTTTCTTTTGACATGTTTTATTTTAATTTTTGTCTGCAATGTTTATTTATGTTTTTGTTTTAATGTATGTAATGGAATCTATTGATATTTCTACACCTTTTTGGTATAACATAGAGCGCTTGTATTTTTTTTTCATAACATCTATAAATTGTGCCTACGTATGTTAACAAATGAATAAATGACTTATGACTTATCATAAATTATATATATTATGAGTCGAGGTGAAGTAGCGGTTAAAATATATCTAACATGTACATACATTTCAAAGAGGTTAAGATTGGCTTAAACCACTATGAACACTTAGTTTATGATTAATTGCATTACTTTGCTATATTAACTAAAATACTGGCGTCACCTTTATTACAATAAGTTTGTTTCTTAAGTTATTGTAATGAAAGTGACGCCAGTATTTTCCCTTGCCTCTAAAAACAAAGTAATTAAATTTGCATACAGACTGTAATCTAAAACAATATATTTTGATAACTTACATGCGAGCTAATGTATTCTTAATGGAATTAATTTCTAAACGACCGTATGCGAAGTTCAAGAATACTTGTTTGATTTATTAAGAGTGCCATTTTAGAACTACATCTACTAGAATGTTACTCCAAAATCTACTCCAGCGTATATAACTTATATTTGCAATTTATAGAAATCTTAGTTCAACTATTTTTTTTTATTGATAATAGGCACGCGTGTGACCACCATCTCACCTGATGGTAAGTGATGATGTGGTCGAACATGGAGCTATCACTTTTATTTATCACTAGCTTATGCCCGCGACTTCGTTTGCATTTGCAGATCGGGATTTTTCGAAAATCGCGATCTCGTTGGAAATCGGGGGTAAAAAGATGTGTTATTCCAGGATATCAGCTATCTACTTACTTACTATCTACTACCAAGATTCGTTCAGTAGTTTTTACGTAAAAGAGTAACTAACATCTACCCATCCATCCTCAGAAACGTTCGCATTTATAATTAATAAAATTTAATAACCATTTACATTAACGCATTTAGAAACAATAAATTAAAAATTAGTAAGAAGTAAGATGAGACATTCCTGGAGAATAGAATGTCTCAAGAAATGCGCAATAACAAAAAAAATCCAAGTGCGAGTCAGACTCGCCCATGAAGGGTTCCGTAGTTACTATGCCAAATAACTTTGTTTTTCATTAGTCATAGAATTACAAAGTTATATTTGTTGTTTTAGAAAATATATTATATCTCAAAAACTGCTGACCAATTTTCGTTGAAAGTTTATACTAAGATCTACAACATATATTATTTTCCAGTACTTTATTATAGAAGTTAGAGTGGAGCGGACACACATTTTACCACTTTGGAATCGTATATCTTTTAAATGATTGATCTTATGAAAAAGTGGTTTTAGAAACCTTAATGTCATTTTTGAAAACCTGTCTATAGATACCACAGATGCATAGGTTTCATGAAAATAAATATTTTCAGTTTCAGTTCCATGTATGGGGTGCCCCCCTTAATTTTAGATATTGTTATATTTTTATTTTTTTCTTAAAATCGGAAAGTGGTTCACAGAATACATCTACCTACCAAGTTTAATAGTTTAATAGTTTCGGAATAAAATGGCTGTGACATACGGACGGGCGGACAGACAGACAGAAAAACAGACATGACTTAACTATAAGGGTTCCGTTTTTTGCCATCGGATATGGAACCCTAAAGCCGTACTAAAGTTACTCTCTTCGAAGCATACTATAGATATACACTAGCCAGACCTATAACACAAACAATCTAAGGGTCAATTACACCAAGAGATCGCTGGATCTTCTGCACGTGCAATATAATAACACTTTTAGGATGTTATTGCGACAGCCCCGATTCTGCAGCGCCTTGGAAATGTTTGCTAAGATCCACACAGACGGCTTTCAAGCCATAATTCGCAAAAAAATATGACGTCGCTGCTGTGCAGAATGTGGAGTAGTAGTACCTACCTATATGCTGAGAGAGCTCTCAGGATATAGTTGCGTCTACTCCGCATTGCATTGGCAGAAAGCTATACTCTGAATATCGGGCATTTTGTGTGAGAGCTGATTAGATATGAAACATAATTTCCTCCCTGATATTTCACGTCACGAGGTGGGCTTTATTTTATTTTATGCTCCTTTTTATACACTCGTTAGTAAGCAACGTATGTATAAAAAAACTGGCCAAGTGGGTGTCTGACTCACGCACGAAGGGTTCCGTATCATTAACTATAAAAACGGCAAAAAAATCACGTTTGTTGTATGGGTGCCCCCTTAAATATTTATTTTATTGTGTTATTTTAGTATTTGTTGTTATAGCGGCAACAGAAATACATAGTCATCACCATTTTCACAGATGATGTATTTCTGTTGCTGCTGTAACAACAAATACTAAAACAACTGTCTAACTATCACGGTTCATGAGATACAGCCTGTTGACAGACGGACAGACAGACAGAGGGACGAACAGTGGAGTCTTAATAATAGGGTCCAGTTTTACCTTTTGAGTACGGAACCCTAAAAAGGAGCATACAAATATAGTACCTATGCAATTATGATAAAAACTATTTGTAATACGAACACAATCCGAAATCAAGGATAATAATTTTAATATGTATAAAGGATACTCAATACAAAATTACGTATTAGAACTCCGGCGCGATCTCACGGCAGCATTGAAAGAGCGGCTGTCGCAACCGAAGGCTGGGCACGCCGCAATCGCGGCGATAAGTCCCCTCTTTGAGGAGTGGCTGGAGAGAGGCCACGGCGTCCTCACCATCCGCCTGCCGCAGGTGCTGACCGGACATGGCTGTTTCGGGAGGTACCTGTTTCGGATTCAGCGGGAGGACAAGCCCGGGTGTCGTCATTGTGAGGACCACCTGGAGGATACGGTAGAGCATACGGTGGAGGTGTGCCCTGCTTGGGCGGAGCACCGTCGTGTCCTCGTAGAGGCGGTCGGCGGCGGCGACCTCTCGCGCCCTGCTCTGGTTCAGACTATGGTGCGGAGCGAGAGGGAATGGGATGCGGTCGCCTCCTTCTGCGAAGCAGTCATGCTAGCGAAGGAGTAGGCCGAACGCGCGAGGGAGAGGCAACTCTCTTCCTCGCGCCCCAGCCGCCGCGGGAGACGCCCCGGGCGTCGGGGATCGCGAGCCGATTTCTGGCCACCGTAGGCGCGGGCCTGCGGACGGCGAGCAGGGGTCGCGCACCGTCTGGTAAGGACCAGGCCCGGGTCGGCGGCGCGTCGTGTTCCACGCGCGCCTCAAAGAGCTGTCAACACCAGCGACGGGGCCTCATAGGGCCATTGCCTGTCGAGGTTTGCGGGAAAGTTCTGCCGAGTTACCGCGGCCCCGGAAATTTAGGGCAGTCGAAGGAACAGGTTGGGATTTTAGTCAGTAGAAATCTGACACACCCTTCCGCTTGACCCAGGGTGGAAGAAGTCATTGGATGATATTCCCAACCCAAAAAAAGGGGGTTACCGATATGTTCTAACGAGATACCGCAGCCCTGGAATTCAAGGGTAACTTAAGGGCCTCTATACTACCTCAAATGGCTTAGCATGATCCTCCGTTATGTCGAATATATTGCAGCAATAATTCTTGATAGAACAAAATTCCAAAGCTACCTACAAACCAAACAATCTTAGAGCATTAAACCATAATGCTCTAAGCAAACAATAAACTGCTGGTATTCAAAAATAATTTCAAATTAGATAATGAAACTTTTCATATTAATTGAACTAACTATAAAGCATGTTATGTTATTTACATTGCCATTATTTTCACCGTAAAAGGAAATAAACTAAATTATCGGTGTCTTGGAATCTTTTCCCTGCCACCCTATCTCGCTTGCTCGCGTGACCGCAGCCAGTAGAGTGCGAGCGAGATAAAGAGTGAAAAGCGCTGAGGTAGTATAGGCCCTTAAGGAACAGGTTGGAGTTTGGATTCAGAATAAGTCTGGAACTCCCTTCCGCTACACCCAGAGTGGTAGGAGTAATTCGATGAATTTTCCACCGGAAAAAAAAAACTCCACGTCGTGGGATCAAGTTTCCTCAACGTAAATTAAAACAATATGAAACGCGCTAGAGTGTATTTTAGTGCGTTGTTAATCCGGGTCCGCTGCGACGTGTTTTCGTGTTTGCAAACAGTATAACATTGTTTGCTAACAGAATATAGGCGTGGCCTAACAGTTTTGTTAGCAAAAACACAATAACATGTTTGCCGAGACGAATGGATAACATCCTCCGCGTTCGCCTGCGGGGAGGGGGAAAGTGACGCATTTTGTGTTCGCGCTCACCATCCCTATTTTATAATCTCAGAGACAGAATTGCCACACCTAATCTCATGTCAGGAGGAATCACATCGTTCCTCCACGTTGTTTTCTTCTCTATATCTGGTAAAATTAATGATAACAGCTCTTGATAATCACTTTCTGAACATCTAAAACTAAACAAAAACATTACAACAATAGGCACAGCGGACAGGCGGTTTTACTAACATGTTTTGCTAACATGTTCTGATAACATGTTTTGTTAGAAAATTGGCGCAGCGAATGCCGGCCGGCCGGGAATAAAGCCGGGTTTTACTAAACATTTTTATTTTCATACGAGTGGAAATCCTCGTGGATGTTCTTCGTTTTGCGGTATTTATTTATTTATTACTAGCGACCTGCCCCGGCTTCGCACGGGTGCAATGTACTAATAATATGCATCTATCTATACTAATATTGACGCGCTAATTTTAGAAATTGCTGGATGGATTTGGATAAAATTTGGTATCGAAGTAGCTTGAAGCTTGAGGAAGGTTATACTTAGGTTACTTTTACTCGACTGCAAGAGAAAGAGGTTATGTTCTTATCATGATAAAGTACACGGCAGCGAAGTCTCGCGCTACTGCTAATTATACATATTTATAAACCTTGAATCACTATCTAAAAACTGCAATAAAATCAGCATGCAGACAGCGGGAGCGACTTTATTTTATACTATGTTAAGATTTACTTTATTGTTCTATAGATACAAAAAAAAAAGTGTACAATAGGCGGTCTTATCGCATCTAAGGACGATCTTTTACAGATAACCTTTGGATGGACAGTACTTAAACGAATTAGGGCTATCAATGCAATACATGTTAATAATATTATTTAAACATATTAATATAAAATACATACATACAATACCAAAAACATATACTAATAAATATCAAATGTATTATTGAGTAAGGAGGGAAAAAATATAGTGAGAGGTAATGCTTTTTCACCATTCTATTGAACGTTGGTAGCGTTTGAGCACGCCTCACTGTAAATCCATTCCAGAAACTGCTGCTTGAGCTGCTTGAATAGTAAAAGATTCAAGCAGCTCGTCTGTCGCAGGTCTGCTGGAAGAAATTTATTTTGAAATAAGCAGCACCTTTGTGCTCTTTTATCTGTATTTGTCTTTTTTCTCTTTTATGTGTCATGCGTGTTCATAAATAAATAAAATAAAGATTTACCAAAAAAAGATATGGAATACATATGCCTACTTAACTCAAAATTTTCCGATGATCACAACGATCTAGAATGCGTATCACAGAGGAACTGAAAGCGTTCCTTTAGATACAAAGGTTGACGGAGAAGAAAAAGTATGTCAGACTGACATACTTCTCCGTCGACCTTATTATAAACTAGCTGACCCGCCACGACTTCGTTCGCGTGGTATCCTACACCTACCCAACCGATACCACTACCTCTATCCTACCGATACCCTACCCATACCTTACTCTACCCCTACCCTACCCAAACCATACACTACCCCTACCCTACCCTACCTTACCAATACCCTACCCCTACCCCTACCCTACCTCTACCCTACCCTACCCCTACCCTTGACACCTTTCCTACTTTTTTTTTCATAAGAACCTTCTCTTGACAAAACCAAACACAACAAAAAAGAATCAGCCAAATCGGTCCAGCCGTTTTCGTGTTTGCGCTTAGCAACACATTTAGCGATTCATTTTTATTATATAGATTAATGACCCAATTTTATGAATTTCATACAAGAGAACATTTATTTATCATTATATGAGCCACGCCTCATACATGGTACGCGGGCAACGATTGATCAGCCTTTTCCATCGATTTGTGCAAATTATATTGTTACGAGTCAGTACACGTTCAAGGTTCATATACCGTTTTACAAATTAGCAATCATTTTCATACATTTTAGCTCAGTTACGTGATCGTTCAGAGATCAATATATCTCTTCTCATTTTGCTATCAGTGACGTTTAATTTCAATCTTACGTCCAAGGTGTGTGCGTCTCACTCAACAGCGCATACAATTATATTATTTACTATATACAACATAAATTATTATACATCTATTATTATCGAGGACGTACAACATTTGTTGATGGGTTATGTTAAAAATAAGATTGACAGAGAAAAATTGGTAAGAGAGTATGGCTTCAACAGGCTAGACATTGGCTTGATACAGACGATCCTAGCATACCCTAAGTCTGATCTAGCAAAAAAGCTTTGTAGGCTGACAGTAATCAGAACCATAGTTAATGTAATATCTATTTATTGTGAAAAGTATTGTGAAGATTGTGTATATTGTTTATAAGGTACAATGGGGTTGACGTATCTTTGTGGATAAAAACCCCCAAATAAATAAAGAATTAAAAAAAATGAATTAAAGCATAGGAATTATGCCACGTGATAATGCCAACAGTCATTTGCGCACATTACCTACAAGCTAACAGCGATGCGTATGAATTTTTCGACGCCATATTTTAGATTATTTATAGATTTGCTTAATGTAGAGTTTTATACAAGAGAACTGGTTTTTTAAACATCATCATAGTCTAATCTTGTTAACTAAATAGTCAAAAAACTAAAAGTATACATATGGCTTGCAAAAATAAGACCAATGAAAGAAGTACTTAAATTATGGAAATCGAGCTTTAATACTAAATGGATTCTCTGATGTGTGGGTTTTCTGACTTGGTTTCTTTAATTTACGCGTATATTTTGTCAGTTCACTTAGTAAGAAGAAAAATGTATGTACTACAAACTACAACCCGCATCAGGATTATCACAATGTAAAAAGACTTGATCTATGGAATAATATTTCCCCACAAACAAAGCATTGTGGCATGATGTATGGTAAATTGTTAACGATTTTTCTTTCAGTAATCGTCATATGTTAATGAATCTTTCTTTTTATTTATTGATAAAAGGTTCGCGCATGACCACCATCTCACTTGATGGTAAGTGATGATGTGGTTGAAGATGGAGCACGCTTGACTGGAAGTAACCTATTCACTCTTGACTTAAAGACTCCCAGATTATAAACAAAGACTCCGGCAGGGAATTCCACTCCTTAGCCACACCTACGCACAATGAAAGTATTCCCAAAACGTTTTGTGCGTATGGATGGGATGTCCACCATGAATTTTAATAATAATTGACGCACAGATTGTTCTTCAAGGTTAACCAAGGCCGCCGAGTTCGGTTCAGAGTTCATATTTATTTAATTAAAGTTCACCAACAGTTGTTACAAATATAACACAGATAGGAACATACATGTATCTCAAATCTAACTGCACAGCCAATTACTGGCAAACACCAAAAGCAATATGCTCTTTGTAATTTTAATTTATTTAACATAATTGCGCTGTGCCTCGCAGAGCACGTTGGGCCGTAGGTCTCGGCTGTCATTGGCACATCTTTGGTCATTGTCATTGTAGACGGACGCCAAAAAATCTAACACCGGTCTTGCCAAGAGGTAACGTGTTATCCTTCTACTGGGTTATGGATGTTAGATAAACAGTCGCTCCATGCAAAACGCTATAACTCCATCCATAGCGGAAGGAGTAATTTGATGATTTTCTCCCCGAAAAAAAATATTGCGTTCATTTGTGTCCAAGATTCTTTACTAGTATACCTATAACGTTTTTGTTCGGAAACCTCTCGAACGAAATGATGATGTCGATGGAAGTGGCATCGGTGATGGCGACAGCGGGGGCACGGCGCGGCGCGGGGAGCGTCTATATAAGACACAACCGCGGTCTGGAGCGGACCCACTCGATCAGCTTTGAACATTGTACGCGGCGCGTGTCTTTCATACGTCATTCATACAGCCCACTTAAATCTCCACAGCAAATTGGTCCTTCGAGCCGTTAATTAAAATTTCCCATTCATGAGAGATATGAGACTTTCAAATGCAGTGACAGCGGTAATATAAATACTACTAACTCCTGACTATGATTCCAAAAATATGAGATGAAAGGCCTAGAGACTTCTATATTACTTATTTACGGCACATACAAACTAAAAACTAATTTAAGAAAAACACAAAACTGGTTAGGCGGTATATGTAAGCATCCGTTGGTTACGTTTTGGGTAAGGAACCCAGTTACTACTTATAAATTTAGAAAATAACTGCCAAGATATCGTCTGGAATTGTAATGAAACTAATAAAAATGAGATGGGTTTTCACTTTCAAACGATAGGCACTTTTAGATAATTGAGAAAAAAATCCGTACTAATCAAAGAATACGAGTAGGTCTAAAAGAAAAAATCGTGTCTTTTTCTGCTTCAACGCATCTGTGAAATTAAATTGACAGAGTAATGAGTTCTGGAAGAGATTTAAAGTGTTTTGAAAGTACCTACTGCGTTCTTTCACAATTCTTTTTATTATTACTGTGATTTACGGCTGCTTTCAAAATTTTATATCCGTGAATCCTTATTCTTTGGTACTTTTATTATAATGATGAATTTTTGACTGATAATTAAATTGTTCAATGGGTGTAGGATTTAATAGTAAGGCGACGTTTGGTGGGAGCTTTTTAATCTTCAAAAGCTTTTTAATTCAAAACTATATTGTAACCTAATTAATAAGTAACTATGTAACAAAGGTTTTTTTTGGTGTTCAATAAAGTTATTATTATAATCTACCTGACCGCTTCATCGAGCCGTCTGAGAGCGTTCATCGCGGTACATGTTACCGTAGCTGACTAGAAATTGTCTTAACAAACTGTGAAACCAAGTCAGCCGTAGCAAAGAGGATCTCTACAGACGGGGATTCACAAACGGCTCAAATCTCAAATGTATATGCGGCGTTTCTCCACAGATAATGGCCAGCCTTCTATCTTGCTCCGCATGTCCTGTCACCTGTACATTTGATGATACATCCACAAGCGGAGTTTTCATAGCTGATTGAGCTAAGCATATTTGAAACATTAATATTATTTATCACGCTAAGAAGAAGAATAGCAGGGCGTCATCCATAAATTAATCACCTGAATTGCATAATTTTTAGTCACTACCCGGAACTTGTCACAGTTGGTCACATACGTGAGACAGCCCTCTCTCTCCGACCTAATGCGACGTAACATATTTTAGAATTTTACACCGAGAAATTATTAAATTAAAACATCAGTTCTGAAGTAAATTTTAGTAATATTTTAAAGTATTGCGTTAGATACTAAGTAGTACTATTAACATTTTTGTGTTTTAAATAATAAATAGCAATGCGGGTAGAAGTCACATTACTAGTAATCTTGTTGAACCCTCCATTTAAGCTAAATATGCTTGTGTTTGTGGCAATAGTGTAATGGATGGAGTTCGAACCCGTAACATCACGATCACAAGTCCGACGCCTAAATTAATAATATACGTAATTTGTTGTTTTGTAGTTCTTTTTTTATACAAACGGGGCTTGTGTTCCAACAGTGAAACATAATGAGCCAAATTGTGTATGCTATTGTGTTAATAAAACCTTGACATAGTGAATAAAAATAAACAAAAACGTTGTTTTTATATTTAGATGATATACAGCGTGGCGATTAGGTTAACACATTAATGGAAACCACGTACTCTATATTAGGTATTTTATCATATACAGTTAAAATAATTTAATAATAAACAATATTATAGCCTAGTATTTAATATTTCACAACATCATGTATTGCATGAAATGAAATGAAATATTAATTTATTTTGTAAATTTGGTTATAAATAACACTTTTACACGTCATGTTTTTTTGAGTGTTAAGTTTAGCTAGATGAGGCCGGTATTTCCTAACTGACTACTCTGAGAAGAAACACCGAAACAAACTCAAAGGTCATAGTCTCTTTTAAAGTCCAGACAATTTGTATTTCTATATGAGAATCATGTAGGTTCATGTCTGTGGTATTCTTTTGAGGAAATAACCACGCAAAATTGAGCGGATCTGTCCAGACAGTGCAAGCATTTGTCATTTATCGTGTAGCTCAACTTAGAACTTAAGGAGCTCAACAATTTGAAAAAAAATACCAAAGGACAGAAAGGCAAATAAACGTAATCAGCTGACCTATCACTCGGCGCGCGCTCACTTTACAGGTTAGTAAACTAATATTATATAGGATTATTTTTATTACCAATAACGCCATTTATTTTATTTGAAAAATGCATTTTCTTAATTTTAGTAAAATTACTTATTTTATTATTTTAACCATAGATAATATAATTTTACCTACATAACATTATAAGATGCGTCTTTTTGAAAGGACCCCTCACCTTGTCACACAATGTCATACTATGTCGACTCCCTCCCTCCTCTTTAACGTGTGACGTAATTTATGGATAGCTTCTAATTCAGTGTTGAGTGTTCTCCTTGTAGAATTAATTTTAATTTACGACTATGAATTTTAATTGTCAAGTAAATGATAAATGGAGACTATGAAAAGTTATAATTATGTTTAGAGAGAGAGTGAGTACTGAGACGACTTATTAGCAATGGACGATCAGTTAGGATCAGTTAAATGATTTTATTATTATTATTATTTTTTATTCTTTTTTTTTATAGGACCTTTTACGCATAGCGTATGTCAGTTCCATCGTACCCTAAACATACATACATAAGGCAATTATATACTATAAGTTTTTTTTTTTTTTTTTTTTTTTAACGTGGTAAAATTATCAAATAAGTCCTCCCATCCCAGGCAGGGTGGGAGGGACTGTCAGACTTTTACTGACTAAAATCCACGGTGTTCCTTCAATAACCCTTTACATACCGGGGCCACGGTAACGGGATGAGTCCCACGACCCCAGCAGGCTTCGGCCCTCTGCAGAGGGGGCCTCGTCATGTTGCTGACGCTCTTTGAGGCGCGCGTGGAACACGACGCGCCGTCGACCCGGGCATGGTCCATGGTCGGACAGCGAGTTGCCCTTTACTCGCTGTCCGCATGCCCGCGCCTACGGTGGCCGGAGATCGTCGGCCGACGTCCGACGCCGTGGGCGTCTACCACTGCGGCTGGGCTGGAGGGAGGACGCCATCCTCTCCCTCACGCGGCCCGCCTCCTCCTTCGAAAGCATGACTGCTTCGCAGAAGGAGGCGACCGCTTCCCACTCCCTCTCGCCCCGCAGCATGGCCTCGACCAAGGCCGGGCGCGAGAGGTCTCCGCCTATTGTCGCCGTGAGGACACGTCGGTGCTCTGCCCAAGCTGGGCAGTCCTGCACCGTGTGCTCGACTGTGTCCTCAGGGCGACCCTCGCAGTGGTGACACCCAGGCGTCTCTTCCTTACCCATCAGACACAGGTACCTCCCGAAACTTCCGTGTCCGGTGAGGACCTGCGTCATGCGGTAGGTCAGGACGCCGTGACGCCGATCTAGCCACACCTCAAAGAGGGGTCTTACCGCCGCAATTGCGGCGTGCCCGTATATACTATAAGTAGGCCATAAATTTGAACAAAACCTTCGCATCATCTCCATTCGGCTGGGACAAGATTTTATGAAATATGCCTACGTCAGCCCTGTTCAAATTCAAGGCCGATATTAAATTATTTCTAGCAGACTCAGATCGGACACATTCCACCAATAAATGGTGTAAGTCTTCAATAACCCCACATTGTTCACAATTGGGCGAAGTAGTTTTCCTCATCATAAATGCAAATTTTTTACATGGAATATGTCCAGATCTGAGTCTGTGAGCAGTAACAACTAATTTTCTACTTAAATTACTATTCAGGAACCAGGGCACATGAAAAGGCTGACACTGTATCGTTTTGTACCATATCCCTATTTCTAGTGATCGTTTATTAAAATATTCTGTCCAAAGATCATAACATATATTTTTGAATGTAGGCAAATACTCTGAATAATCCAATCTAAAATAAGTTTCTTTACCATTTCTAACTGCGTATTTTGCTAACATGTCAGCCCTTTCATTGCCCCGCAACCCAATATGCGATGGAACCCATTGCAATCTCAATTGGACATTTTCATTTATGTCAGCTAAATATATGATACTTTAAAAATTTACACATTAATCAAGTCGCCACCGTAAGCACATTGGTTGAGTGAGCGACGGCTGCGTGGCGTGTAGCGGGTTTCGGCGATCGTTTTTCCGGGTCTGAAGGTTCTGTGAGATTTAATGTTTCGCATCTATGATACAAAAAAATCCTTACATAAGGGCAACGTCTTTTTTAGCAATAACAATTATAATTCCTTTATAATATATTCAAATAGTAGCAACGTAAATAGGAGTTCTTGGCTAAATAAGAACCCGTATGGGTCAATCTTCAAAGTTAAGCGACACTTGGCAAGGTCAGTCCGTGGAGCGGTGACATATATTATTAATATTCCTCCGTATCTCAGAAATCACGAAGCCGTTGTTCCCGACTTTCATTTGTTAGTCAGTAGAAGTCTGACACTCCGTACCGCTCCACCCAAAACGGGACGAGTCATTTACTTATTTGCCTACCGAAAAAAAGGGTAGATTGGATCCAGCCGGACTATAAGGCTCAATTTACACCGCCGCGGAATGGAATGGAAGCGACTTTTTGCAACGAAATTGTACATAGCATATTGAACTTTGTCAATCGTATAACATATGTACAAACTAAATAGGAGCCAAAAAAGGTCGCGCGTCTTCCGGGGGATCCTCGCGCACTCTCAAGAATTCTCCTAGCTACTGTCGGCGCCGTCTGTGGAATCCGTGGGAAGTGGCGCGAACGGGGAGTCGGTTGGGTCGGTCACAGCAGTGCGGTGCCAACTAGATCTAGATTGAACGTCCCTCATGGCGCAGTCGCGCGCCTTTTCGCGTCATAAGGTGAAATTGACGCTTCCATTCCATTCCACGGCGCGGCGGTGTAAATTGAGCCTAAGGACTACGCTCTCGTGGCCTTTTGCCATCAACCTTGCCTGTAACGATCAGATTTTCTAGACTGTACTATTTTTTTCTGGTAATGTTACCGGTATACTATAGCACTCTTCACAGGCATGTAGAAATTAATTTTAAGCACAATAAATCAGTTGGTATGTCTATATAATAATATGCGTCGCAGCCATTACATATCAAACAACTGTAAGCCACGCGTGATTTTTTGCTCAATTGAGCTTACCACTACAAATCAAACATGACACAAACGTGTGAAATTCCTTCTGCGGTTCTATAGTGTCTTGTATTTTTGATATGTGCCTGCTAATGCGATAAATGTATGCACGTTAATTAACAGATGAATGGGATATAACAGAGAATCCAATCGCGGCCACAGTACAGAATAGTAGCGTAACTAGGGCGCCCCATTGATTCCGTGATGCTGTCAGCAAATCAGCTAGATTCCCATTGACAATCTCATTTGAACTGTATTTGAAGGTGCATAAAGTACGTATTTGAGGGAAATGTCAGTATCGTATTGTAATATCGCAGATTAATTCGTAAGCGTCAGATGCGGGAGAACGGAATCGTTAGAACAATCGTGTCCCTCCAACTACCCATGTCATATATGTCATGTCTTAGTCGAGATAAACATAACAGGATCTATCTTAGCTCAATTAACTGAAGGTTAAATCTGATAATAAGAGTAATCCTCCTGACTGATTTCGAATAGAGATTAGCCATCTACGCAGTTAGTAGTGCACAAGGTGTACTCACTGTCCATTTACTCTCAAATAGGGTTGCCATCCGACCGGGTTTTCCCAGATTTGTCCTAGTTTGGAGAGCGTCCGGGGGCGTCCGGGGGGATTTTCCCAATAAGCGTCCTGGTAAAACCCGGACACTCATTGGTCTTACGGGTAGCAAAAAGCACTATCTCTATTATTATTTTCCTATGGTATTTCATCTCATTGTTTATGTTACGTTGATTAAATAAAAAGGAAGAGACTGTTATTAAAAAATTTCTAAAGCTCTACAATGTTATCACTTTATCAATAAATAAAAACCATAATTAAACATCGTTGTTTTTAGTTTCAAGTTCAAAAATGTATTTTTCTATGGTGTCCGGGGAAACCCCAACGTCCGGGATTTTATAAGTCTTTGTCTGGGGTCGGCTTTGGTGATGGCAACCCTACTCTTAAAGCCCAATGGAACGCTAATCTGACATGACCACAAAGATTTCAGGCGCTGTAGTTCTTTCCGAGGCACACACACACCCAACTTTCAAACTCCGGACTACCACTGTTAAACTACTATTAAAACCCAACAGCACTTTTTAATCGACGCTTTTTTTTTCCGGGTAGTAAAATCATCGAATGACTTCTCTCGCCCTGTGTGGAGCGGAAGGGAGTGTCATTTTTACTGACTAAAAACCCAGACTGTTCCATAAGCTGCCCTTAAGTTCCGCGGTATCTCGTTAGAATATTCCCGCGACCCCGGCAACTTTTTAACCAATCCAGGAATCGTACACAAGAGCTCTTCCTTAGCAGTCGCGTTTAATACCATTAGAACATCGAGACATTTTTAAAGCAAATCTGCTAATAGAAACAGACCTCAAGCAATATGTGAGTGAGACGGGATATCGATGAGTCTAAATAGATGTTTATAGTTTTTCTGCTGCTGTCTGTTAACTGCGTCGCAATAAAACAAAATTGTGGATGATATCATTGAAAGGTCCGCCATGGTTTCAAAACAAATTGAATAGTTTGATTTATGAAGTGTACAAACTGTACTAGTAATAAAATGTAAACAATCTATTTCTAGAGATTTATTCTGTTTATTTTCGGAAACTGATTCATGTGCCCTTCAAATTAATATCGAAAAAAAAAAAGATTTATGACCATGTCATGTAAGTATAAGCATCGTTTCCTTGTCCGATCAAAATAATAAATATTTCAACTTGCAATTTGTATTTCTGTGAGTATTTTTTGCAAGCCTGCCAATATGTTTATACCAATGTTGGGCGGACAAGCCATAAAATTAATCGACTAGACTAGATGTTGGGAACGCCTAACAGTACACGTGAACCACACGCACAGACGGCGGCGGCGTGACGACTCAAGGCGTCATTAGCAGCGGCGAGCGGGGCAGCGACGTGACATCCACTCGCTTCACTTTTCATTAATTCCAATGTAAACTGGAATGGTGGACATCCCACCCATACACACAACACGTTTTGGAAATACTTTCATTGTGTATATAGCTAAGGAGCTAATTATTAACTGCCAGAGTCTGTATTTCCTAATAGCTATTACTTGGGGGGTCTTTAAGTCATAAGTAAATTCTGTGTAGGTAAGCGTGTTTCATCTTCAACCACATCATCGCTTACCATCAGGTGAGATAGTGGTCAAACGCGAAGCTATCACGAATAAAAAAAACTCTAGATATTATTTACTTAAAAAACAAACAATTAAAATATTAAAAAAAAATAACTATTATGTTATTCGAATTACATGGTTTACGTGAAAAAGTATTGTAATTTATGAATTCATTTATGCGTACAATATGTGCATATACAAACATTAAATTAAAATATAATACATAAAATATATTTTTAACACAATATAATTATATAAATACCCAATAAAGAGTATTAAGTAATAAAGAGTATTCTATCTATCTATCTACATAATTATACCCAATTTCCATCAATTTTGTTTAAATATGTAGCACATCGCATAGAGTTTATTTTCTAGAGCCCATTGCCTTTGCAAATAATATCTCTTTAGATATTCTTACATGCCATAAACAGACTTAGCCAGACGACAATTAACGAGCATAAAAACTAGACTTTAGTCCCAAGCTTAAAACTTAAGTCTTACTTGTTACTGAAGACAAAACAAAATTACAAACTGTTTGTAACAGCCAAAGAACTGTTATTATATTCTTCTTAAGTATTTCGCGGTTGGCATACAACAAATAGCTGAATAAACTTATTTTGAAGCACAATAAGAGCCAAAAACTTTGCATTCGCAGCCATATTTGTATCCACAAAAGGGGGATTTAGAAGACTTCTCAGTTCTTCTGTGAAAAGGCTAATGTTTCATTAATGGGCTATAACTACTGAGAATTTAGTCACTAATTGAAAGCGAAATTATGTTTGAGCTGCTCCTTTTTGTAAAGGACTTGGTAGGTTTAGATTTTATCACACACTAAGTATTATTTGTGCCCACGATTTCGCTCGTCTGGAAAGTTTTTCGACGGTAAAAAGCCTGTTCGGCGTCGCGTTGACCCTATTTTTATGTCACGTTAAACGCACATATTGCTTATACTTTTACATATGATGTCCTGTGACCTTCTCTATTAAAATCGGTTCAGCCATTCTAGACATTAGCTCAGACAAACAGAAGACAGACAAACATTTAGATAAATTACGTTTGTATTTTAGTATTGTGTAAATAACTATAAGCAGTCGAGAAAAAGCGGTTGTTTTGAAATCACAGACAGACGCTTTTTTATATTTATATAGAACAAGCTTCTGCACGCAACTTCGTTCACGTGGGACTGTTTTTCCGCGTAAATTCCCATCCCGTGGGAATTCCGGGATAACAAGTAGTCTGTGTGCTATCCCAGGATTTCAGTTATCTAATTATCAAATTTCATTCAGATCTGTTCAGAAGTTTTAATTAAATTTAGAAAAGTTAATTATCTATCCTGGAAGGAGTAGGTACTTTAACGAGAGGTCAAAATCAAAGAGAATCTGGTATAAAATTATACAGAGCGAGCCTCCTCACATACCTTGGTTCTCTGGGTCCAAATTGAGTCGGTCTCAAATTGTTGCTGCGCTTCGGTTGCGGTCGGGACATATTCCACTAAACAACTTTGCTTTTCTTATGCGGAAAGCAGACTCCCCGAACTGTGAGGTTTGTGGGAAGAAAGAGAACGCACAACATGTGTTGGGTGAATGTGTCCGGCATAGTAACAAAAGATGAAATTGTCAACAATGGATGTAGGAATTTTTCATGGCATTTTAGGTAAACCTACTTGTATGGCAGCCAAAATATTATATTCATTTATATTAGCTAAGTAGGAAATTAGACTAAGTTCTTTTTGTAAAGTATTGTAATAATAGCACGATGGGATTGACATCGTCAGACAAGTGTACAAAAATCCCTTGAATAAAGAAGATTACAAAAAAAAATCTGTTCAGTAGTAGTGTTTGTGTGAAAGAGTAACAAACATCTATACCTGCATCCATCCTCACAAACTTTCGCATTTATAATATTAGTAAAAAGTTTTTGCATCAAATAGTTGGTGCTGTTAACGACGAAATTATATTATGTTTAATTGCAAATTAAAGTAGCTAACATTCTACGTTTAGGAACTGACTATGTAGTCACAATTTTAACGAGCTGTCAGTTTTCGCTTCAGCTTTTGAGGGCTGGGGGCGAACGAACTACGTAGGCGCGAATATTATTCACAATAATTGCGTCTCTCGTTATTGTCGTCACGGCAATTTCGTACCCTTTGACAAACACTTATTTCAGCAGTTGACAGTTAAATTGAAAGGGAGTTATAAATATATTCCCTATTTTCTGGGTGGGAAAATCATCAAATGAACCCTCCCGCCGTGAGTGGAGCGGAAAGGAGTGTCAGAATTCTAATGAATAAAAACCTACCCTGTTCCTTCAGTTGCCTTTGTAGTCCGGGACCGCAGTATCTCGTTAGAACATTTCCGCAGCCCCAGCAGATAATGGCCCTATCGGACCCCGTCAATGCTGCTGACTGCTCTTTGAGGCGCGCGTGGAACACGACGCGTCGTCGACCCGGACCTGGTTCTTATCGGGATATCGCAATCCCGATATATACAACGTGTAATTTAAAGGGTATATACATACCAAGTGCACAGCTTCTTTAGATGATAATAAACGATATGGCAAGGGTTTTGTAATCCTAAGTCTACGTGTGTAGAACTTATTACAAATTCCAATACACTGATACCAGAGACCGAATTTTTCAAATTAAGAAGAACGAAAACATTTATCGTGTTATTGGCAAGTGACGTGGAAAGTTATTGACCCTCGTAGTGCTGTGATACTTTTGTTATGATTGGTATTCAAGAAATATATGAAACCAATAATTTGGTATCAATTCTTTGAGTCAGTTATTTTGCGCTGAAACTATGCATAGAGACTCCATACCAGATGTTGTCTTCAGTTCTTTTGGATAGATATGGGGTTTCCGTTACACGTTGTATATATTCCCTAGCGCAGCATATTAAAAAAAGCCTCCACTGCGGGCTTTTATAACATTAGAGTTTGGCATTTTAAGCTAGGATTTTTCAATAAAGATTGACAGAGGTTGGGATTTAAAATACGTGCCGCTCAATAAGATGAGGCCTGATTTTGATCCCAAAATAAACAGTGAGGAGCTTGTGGCTAAATAATAATAAGGTGGAATAACGCTTAGCGAAGCCTCGTGCGTGGGTGACCATTTTTTTATTAGGCTATTGTGTAATATATTTTTATAGACATAAGTATATGTGACGCACCATAAAAATGATTCTTAAAAACCTAATAAAACATGTATTTATCATCGAGGTTTCTCCATGTCTCGGAAAGCATCTTCGTTATCAGTCTTGCGGTGTGGACAGGGCCGAGTCGTCCCTCCCTATATGCGAAGTGTGCGGCGCACACAGGCGCCAAAGCAGAAAGAGCGCCGGATGTAATGCCAGCATTAATTATCGAAATTATTTTTGTAAAACTACAACATATTATTCTTTACTAGCTTTTGCCCGCGACTTCGTCCGCGTGGAATAGTTACTTTGGGCTAACGTTAAATTTAACCCCGATTTTGAAGCATTCTTCATTGGCGCTCCGCTCCTATTGGCCTTAGCGTAATGATACAATATAGCTGTGCCCGCGACTCCGTCAGCGTAAGTTAATGTATTGGTAAAATTGTTTAGATCACGTTCACATGAGGCTTAAGTACCTAGAGAACGCTTCGACCGCGAGACGCGTCGAGCGCGGCGATCGATTCTCAAAAATAATCCTTATAGCATGATTCAGTATTCACGCGCGATGGCTTATTATTATAAGCGTATTTCATGTATAACTTTGGTGTTTCTATACCGATTTATACGATTCTTTTTACCGTTTCGTAGCCGAATGGCAAAAAACGGAATCTTTATAGTTTCGACATGTCTGTCCGTCTGTCTGTCTGTTTGTCTGTCCGTCCGTCCGCCGGCACAGCAATTTTATTCCGAAACTATTAGGACTATACATGTGAAACTTGATAGGTAGATGTATTCTGTGAACCGCTTTCCGATATTGAGAAAAAAATTAAAAAATATTTAAAATAAAGGGGTGCTCCCCATACATGGAACTAAACCTGAAAATATTTTTTTTCATGAAATCGATGCATGTGTGGTATCTATAGACAGTTCTTTAAAAACGACATCGGGGTTTCTAAAACCACTTTTCCATAAAGTCAATCGTTTAAAAGATATAAGCTTCCAAAGTGGTAAAATGTGTGTGTGGCGGACACAACCTCTAACTTCTATAATAAATATAATAATGGAGTGAAAAATCTAAAAAATATATATGTCTGTAGATCTTAATATAAACTTTCAACCAAAATTAGTTTGAACGAAATCAGTTTAGCAGTTTTTGAGATACAGTATATTTTCTAAAACCGCAAATATAACTTTGTAATTCATACAAACACTATGAAAAACAAATTTATTCGGCGCAGTTGTAAAAAATGTAAAAAAGCCAGTTTTAAGAAATTTGTAAGGTTTTTTTTTCAAAACAAATTTATTTGGCGCAGTTGTAAAAAATGTAAATAAGCTAGTTTTAAGAAATTTGTAAGGTTTTTTTTTCGTCAAATAAATTTGCATATTATATTATAGTTACTACGGAACCCTTCATGGGCGAGTCTGACTCGCACTTGGCCAATTTTTTATGGAATAGTTAATAATGTTAACTTTTTCAATTAGGGGTGACTGAGAGTGTTATAAACGTAAGAGTAGACAAATATTATAATCAGAAAGCTTCGAACTGCTAAGCTATCGGGAGTTACACGTGTTATTGTGAGTCAACCATAAAAGTTACACATATGCTGTCGTGGGATATTTTTTATGTAATTTAAAGGAGAACATTTCCGTCATGAAATGATTTGTGTAGCTTTAACCATTAAGGTAGCACACGCGACGGAAGCTTAAAAAATTGAGTAACTTCTCCCGTTTTCCCAACATTTCCCTTCACTGCTCTGCTCCTATTGATTGTAGCGTGATGAAAAGTATACTATAACCCGCTCAGGAGTATGAAAAATAATTGTACAAAATTTCGTTAAAATCCGTCGAGTAGTTTTTGTTTCTATAACGGTTATACAGACAGACAGACAGACAGACAAAAATTTAACTGATTGCAGTTTTGGCATGAGTATCGATCCTTAATCACCCCCTGATAGTTATTTTGGAAATATATTTCATGTACAGAATTGACCTCTCTACAGATTTATTATAAGTATAGATAATTGAGTAGGTACAAACAGTGTAAAGTTAAACCACAGGCGTGAGTATTGTCTTTGGAGACCCCAAGACAATACGGATATAATTTGGGAGAGAAGGGCGTTGTCGGTCCGCTGCAATATGCTGGCCCGGAGGTTCGCACGCTGTACAAGTGCTGTCAAGATCACCCTTTTCAGGGCGTACTGTCAGTGCTTTTACACGTGCAGCCTGTGGATTAGGCATACGCAGAGGGCCAACAGCGCCCTTTGAATCCAGTACAACAATGCTTTCAGGATGTTGTTGGGCCTCCCACGATTCTGCAGCGCGTCCAATATGTTTGCTGAAGCGGCGGTAGATAGCTTTGGCGCTATTATGAGACGGCGATCTGCGTCACTGCTGCGTAAGATTCGTGGGAGTACCAACAGCATTCTGAAAGTCATTGCAAACAAACAGGATTGTGTTTTCCTGCAGCATTGGACTCGCATGCATTGCGGTGAAGCTGATGCTGCGGGAAAATATATGAATTAGTTTTTAGTGTTTATTATTTTAATTAATTTTATTACTAACATAGAATGTAAGGTGTTTTACTAACAAACTTTGTATGGATTTCTTTTCTGAAATAAATAAATAATAATAATAATAAAAATAATACTCACGCCTGTGGAAAAAATCTTGGGCGCTTCATAGATTTTGCACACAGGCGCTGTCTTAGGTCAGCGCGGCCCTGGGTGTGGAGTAGATAGGCATTCAATTCATATTAAACACTACTATCCAGCTGCATTTGCTTAGACTGGAAACTGACTCCAACGCAATCTGGAGAAGGCTAAGCTGTTACAAATATACAGTAAATAATAGATTTCACAATGAAAGGTTTACTTTAGAAATGAAGTTGAATATCTTCTAGCATCTCGGGTTATCAGATTAGCTGTGAATATCTGAACAGGTCTTATGTTAAGCCATACAGAATGCTTATGTTGGCTTTTGGCACTCGGCACTTTAGAATTAATGTCGTATGTTTTCAAACGCCTGTGGTATTTAACGTTCTCATGAACGGACACACGTGGCGAATTGCGCCAATTAATTTCAGAACGGGCGGGCAAGCTTCAATGAGCACTTATGTCATGATCTTCAATTCAATTCAATGCAATCTTTATTGCAATTACATGTGTTAACAAGATCTTAATATTTAAGTAGGTAATAGCTCACATGGACCCTGTGGGGCACAGCAATTTAATATAATATAATGATTAGAGTGACTTTTTTAAAAACTAGAAAATCAAATAAAAATAATCATAATAATAAATTAATAATGCGAAACTTTAAATGGAATAATTCATCAGTCAAATTAAAATGGAAATGTCAATAAACAATAGGGTGCATATGTACCGTAGTCGTGCTTGATTTTATAGAGTAATTAATTAATTTGTTTGTTAGTTGTTTCAAATTGGTCAATATTGTTATTCGTTTTGTTTTAATTAGAGTTCTCTATTTTAATGTGATTATTGATCACAATCAAATTAAATTATATTGTAATTTTAGTTTAATTAAAATGAACCCTATTCATAAACATTGCAATTATTCATTAATTTAGGCAATTATTTTATTTTTATTTATTTGTTTTGCTAAGTAAAGTACTATTTAAATATCAGTTAAATGTTGGAACAAAATGCGACGTTGAATAAGTGAATTCAAATCTCACTTTAAATAGCCATAATCTCCATTCCTTTTCACGCAGACAACGGCCCTGTGTTTACATAAAAAGATTGCCGCGTTCCGTTCCTCGTAGCTTTTACTTGTTCTATTAATAGGTTGCTGCTTTAGCTTGTAAAAACATATGGTGATGCTACTCAAATGATAATGAACCAACATGAATGTTGTTGAAGTGAAGGTAGTATAGTGCAGTCAGCATCAACAGTTACTTGGCAGCTCAGTTTTCTGCATAGTGCAAGACGTACATGATACATTTGAAATAGGTGCTTATGTGTGTTTGGTTTTGAATAGTCTGAAATGTTTTGTAACAAAGTTTTGTTTTAATTTGAATATTTTTTCTAAAGTTATTAATGTTGGTTAGAAAACCAATCCGGTAAAACTAACCTTAAGAATAAGATTTGTTTACACCAGAATGCGACGCAAAATCACTCACATTAAAAAATGTAACTATTTACGACTATGTTCATCTCGCGATAAGGAGAAAATCCAGTTTGAGTATACAACATACGGGGACGTGGCAATGTTTTGACCGAGCTGTGCCCGCAATACCTTTTCCATACGCACATGCTTAGTGTCTTCGTGATGTCTCCTTGGCAAAGCGATATTTCACTGCTGCGCAAAGTAGGTGACCTCTTCAAGCATCGTCGTGCCGCATCTAAGAGTGTGTTAACCCTTAGTGTAGAATAATTTCTGTTATTCATTGTAGGTACCAATGTTTCTTTACTCACTGTTCCCTTCCAGCAAAAATATTTGAAAATAATGATCTGGTTAACGTTGCTTACAGTTCCATTTTGCGTGTCAATTGCCTCTCATTTCTCTTTAAGGCTAGAAGTGTCATAATATTAGACATATATTTCATTAGTACACGATTTTGTCGAATAGTTTTGCAAGGGAAAAAGAAATTCTATACAGTTAAGATTTTGTTTCTCAATTATGAATTCCTCATTGTACAACAAAAACCGTATAGGTAGTACAAATACAGTGATAATTAAAATGTAGGTATTACCAATAAGGGCGAGCTTAACCCAAATTTGGTTTTCATACAAAGCCTTGAGAGTCAAAGAGAGATTAAAATGAGTGAGTGAGGATCCAGAATTAATTTTAACATAATTAAATATAAAGTAATAATACATAAAAGCATTCAATTTTCGTGAAATTATACTTAAGGTTAAGTTTCTATTTCCTTTATTAAACTCGAATAGTTCAATATATATGTTTTTTTTTTTTAATGATAATAGGCTCGCGTTTCATCACCATCTCACCTGATGGTAAGTGATGATGTGGTCGAAGATGGAGCATGCTTACCTAAAAGTAACCTATTCACTCTTGACTTAAAGTTCACTAGGTTATAGCTAACGGGAAACATAGACTCCGGCAGAGAATTCCACTCCTTGTATAAATATACAGGGCTAATTGTAAAACACGGAAAACCTCTCAGGACTATGTTACTGACATCATAATCAACAACTATTGTTCTATGACTTTTAAAAAATTTCGTCATATTTTAGTTCACCAGATTTTCATACAAAAATAAAAATATTTAAATTGAACGCTGGTCTAGCTAGCAAGTCTATGCAAAGCAAAAGAAAGCAATAGTATAAATCACTTTCTTTTGCTTCGCATAGATTTCGTAACATTTAGGGTGTCCCATTTAAATATTTTTATTTTTGTATGAAAATCTGGTGAACTAAAATATGACGAATTCTTTTTTTTTAAAGTCATAGAACAAAAGTATTTGATTATGATGTTAGTAACATAGTCCTGAGAGGTTTTTGGTGTTTTACAATTAACCCTGTATACATAAACTAGTATTTGCGTGTTGCGCGAGGTGCAAGCACCTCGCGTGCTTGTGATGTGAATCTGAAAAAAAAAGATGGGGCGGGGGGGTGATGGGGGGCGGTTTGCTCAATTATTTGGACAAAAGCATTGCCCCTCTAAATGAATCTGAAAAAAAATGTTCTAAGTCTCTTAATTTCCGAGATCCGCCTAAAGGGGGTGAGAAGGGGGGCAAGGGGGGCGACTGTGAAAAATGGTTTTTACTTTACCGAGCCTCCTCTATAAGAAACCGTAAAAAAAAATACGTGTCTCGTAGTTTCCGAGATACGATAGGGAGGGGAGAAAAGGGGGGTGAAAAGGGGCGGTTTGACACTTTTCCCGTAGGTTTGAGAGTTGTTACTTATTTACGAATCTGTCAAAATATACCCACCTCCCCATCCACCATCTGGGAGAACAATTATGTCAATGAGTGAGTCAGTGAGTGAGTGAGTTGTAATTTAGCTTTATATAATATGATGAATTAAGATAGGCACCCCATGTAAGATAGTAGTACTCAGCTACATCCGGTTAGACTGGCAGCCCCCAATATGGTTGGGAAAAGGCTAAACTGATGACGACGATGATGAGATACTAGTATTATGACGAGGAAAGTAGTTTTTTTGATAGACATTTGTTTTCGGTTTAAGTTCACATTTTTAATTTAATAACAAATGTGCTTTGTCCATTTGTGGCAATTTACTTTTTGAACATCACTGGATTTATTTATTTATTTATTTATAAAAGGTAGCTTCACAGCTTGCGGGTACAGATGTCAAAACAGTTACTTAAAAGTTACGCCAATTATGGAGGTATTCCTCGAAGCGCTACCATTTTGAATCGCACCTAATGAAGCGCTCCTTTTTTATTCCTCGGAGCGCTCCTTTTCCGATAACATGGTATCGGGAGCGCTACTAAAAGGAGCGCTCCGAGGAATAAAAAAGGAGCGCTTCATTAGGTGCGCTTCAAAATGGTAGCGCTTCGAGGAATACCTCCAATTATGAAGTACACAGATATTAGACGTAGGTTAAATACAAAGTAGACATGTCTGTTATTATAATTTACAGTGTAAGTGTAAGTGTAGCTGAATAGTGTGGACGTGTGTGAATGTTTGGGTGATGTGTGTATGTATGAGTGTATCTTACTAAAGAAAATGTGTAATCCTCGTTCCTTACTAATTTTGCAATTTTTTGACAGAGAACTAGCAATGTGTTTAGAATCCACATTACTAGCAATCCAATCCTCCAACTAAGCTGCTTGAAACATGCTTGTGTCTGGAGTGGGTTCTGTAATGGGTGGGGTTCGAACCCATAACCTCCCGATCACAGATCTGACACAGCCATTAGGCAACTGATGCTTCAAAATTTATCAGACTGTAGCAGTGTTTAATAAATACCTTCCTAACGTCAAATTTATAATTCAAATATCAGGAGAAAATTAACCAAAGTTACCAGATCGTAATCATGATTGTTTATGTTTCGACTAGAGATAAGTACATATCTGTTTAAACAAAACACAAAAGTCAAGTTCCGGGCAAAATTAATTATCTAACAGATCAATTTAAAACAAATTCTCTTTCATACTGTTCATTTAAACATCACTAACTACTTAACGGCCTAAATTTTCTGGTTCTCTAATTATTTTCTAAATAACGAAACAAACGAACTGATGCTGAAATTGAAACAAATTGATCCTTTGATTAACTTTCGATTACATAACTGTCTTAGGTCAAATCTACAAAGAGATTAAGATCTAATATTCATACTAAATTAATATTTTGTGAGGAAAAGTAAAGATACACTTTGTTTGAATCTTTAATTGATATAAAACATTAAAGGCTATATAATTACAGCGGCATATGGACCGATCTTGAGTCCGCCTCTGGATGGGTTGCATATCGGGATCGGGTTGGTTCCGTTTGTTACAGCTATCATTTATACATCTTTGTCGCTACGGTTAGTCAGAAACCAGAAAATCGGACATAAATGTAGCCATGCAGAATTGTATCGCCCAGTGTACACAGTAAGGGTTGTGATGGACCTCCCCGGAGTACAGCTGAGTATAGGTTAAAAATGTACTCGCATGTTTTAAATAATCTATATATTATATAAAAGAAAGTCGTGTTAGTTACACTATTTATAACTCAAGAACGGCTGAACAGATTTGGCTGAAAATTGATAGGGAGGTAGCTTAAAAACAGAAGACGGACATAGAGTTTTTATTCTTTTTATCCCGTTATTCCCACGGGATCGAAATTGCGGGAAAAACCTCCCACGCGAACGAAGTCGCTGACAAAAGCTAGTAAATGATATAAAAAAAAGGTAAGTAATTTACATGGAGCGACTACTCTGTTGTAAAATATCAATACCAGTTGGGCCTATCTACGTGGAAAAGAAACGTAGTAATAAAAATATCCTACGAACATAATATTTTGTAGGAAATAAATTACCGATTCACCAAGGCTCATCCAAAATTCTTACATATTATAAGCTTTAATGTACCTTACATAAAAATTATGGATTTTTTATTAAAATAAAGTATATACAGGCGAAAATAAAAGGAAATTATAGGGCATCGAAAAATTCATCAACATCGCTATCAATGGGAAAAGTGCCCAGAACACTGGCCGCATTGCCAGGTTGAATGGCAATGCTGATTCTCTGTCCAAAGAAAAGGCCAGCCCTCTGGTCACTTGTGGAGTCGACTCAACGTTTGCTGATGTCACGAAAGAGTCGATGCGCACTCGGACCCCATGGTCCTAACGTTTCAACCCCAAAGAGCTCAAACATATAGCACCCAATTAGGTTGTTGTATTTGCGCCGTTTGCGATTTAATTTTTACCTTACATTGCTTAAAAAAGTATTTAACCAATAAATATATAACATTCTATCTACTTACATCTAACAAACTTAAGTAAAAGAAAGAAGGAAAATCATTTATTTGGCATCAGTTTGTCAGGCAAACACATCCAAAAATAAAAAGTAAAAGGTCCATTCTACTATTAATGCCAGTCTGATAATACTGTCTGTAAGTACGTACATAAATACAAAACAAAAATTATTTAAATAAAATCTAAAAAACCCGGCTGCTCAACTGAAATGCAAGAACAAGCACATTTTTTTATTTCAAAAAAAATTGGTTGTCTGTAAAGTCGGTTTACTGACGATAGTTGAATGTGACAATGTTTGTTGCATTTTTCAAAAGAAAATTTTAATTAACCAACTTCAAAAAAAGGAGGTTTACAATTCGTCCTGAACTTTTTTTTTTATGAATGTTACCTTATAACTCGGAGATAGCTGGACCGATTTGGGAAATTCTTTTTTTGTTTAATAGGTTATACTTTCTAGTTGGTCCCATTGTCGCCACGTTTGGATCTGATGATGGGATCATGGAGAAATCGAGGGAACTCTTCAAATATTATAGGCACACCTATAGCGTTTTGGGTATTTCTTATAGTACCTTGTGCAGTTGCTCTCGAAAAGCACCATTTGAGGAAGTGGAACTGATGATGAAGACCCCAGATGGCCACCGAAACTACTCCATAATAAGTATTTCGTTGATTGCGATTAGATTACTTGAATATGGATGTTAAGCACTTTATGCTCGTCACAATGCATATGGTGAAGTAGAGCTGATGGTGATGTACCAGGAGAACTCCTCAAAAATTAACGGCTCTGCACCGGGAAAAGCAATATTTTGTAAAAGGTGATAAGTAGTTGACATTTTGGCTTTTGTAACTAGATAAATCACAAACCGACCCACTAAAAAGCGTGAAATAAAAAACTTTTTAGCAAAAAATAGAACCGACTTCCATATAAAAACACTACAAAGGCAAAAATAACTTTAATTTCGGAAGGCGGTGTCTTTAGTTTTGTATATATTTTCGTTTTTGACACCGCCTTCCGAAATTAAAGTTATTTTTGCCTTTGTAGTGTTTTTATATGGAAGTCGGTTCTATTTTTTGCTAAAAAGTTTTTATTTTACATCACGATTACTGCACTTCTCATGACAATGGAAGAATCCCTACACAGTGACGTCATCTCTTAGCGTTTTATGATAGCCTAGTACTTGACTCGTTGAGTCATACATAAATGTCAACTTATAGATCCAATTTGATTTACTTTGGAACGCCTCAGAGCGATGGAACGCCTCAGAGCGAGGTAACGCCGCATGAGTCATGTATTTTCTTGCGTGCAGCCAGCTTCATCGAATTATAAGACGTTGTCACGTCAAAAAGTGACAAGCAGGCTGGTAGTTACATAAGATGGCTTTATTTATAGTCTTTACATATTTTAGGTAACACAAACCGCGACAGTCGTGCCGCTCCGCGCTCTCGATCGTTCCGTGCCTGAGTCATCGCTCCGTTCGTCACGCCCGCCGTGACGTCACTCGTAGTCGCCGACTACGACGCCTGGTCCGGATCCGCCTTTTTCGAGGCGGTGAAGGATATCGTGCTTCTCTAACAGAGATTGTCAAAACAATTTGGTTTGGCCCCTTCAGGGTAAAACCACAGTTTCGTGGTCCTTGGTTGGAAACCTCACGGTGTCAACAATACCAAGGGGGTGCTGACCCGACGCACCCGCTGATCCCCTTCAGGGTGAAGCAGTCAATTGGAGTCGAGTGCTAGGTTTTGGCCTTGGGGGATCTCCTAGTCAAACCTAGTTACTGAGTTCTCTTCACAGCATACACACCTAGTGTCGGTTGGGTGTATCTACCCCTTCGCACTAGACCCAATAGGGCCCGGTACGCACATTGAGATTGGCGACCGGATTACAAGCTTAGGGCACACCATTAGGCACACACCTCCCTGCTATCCCCGCAGGGAGCGAACTCACCTCCGGGTCATTCCCGCCCGGAGGGTTAGGCAAATAGGGCCCCTCAGGCCACATCAGACGGCAACACAGCTACCGAGTTTGTCTGGGTTTCTCTTCTCGGTAGCGAAGTGTTAGGAGAAACTCCGGGGCAGGGCTCTTTGGGGACCGTCTGCTCGGGGAGCTCACGTTTGACGTGTCTCCTCGAGGCTCTTATGTTAGGGTTAGGAGATTAGGATGCCCACCTCTGTCGCCTCCAATATGGAGGACAGGATTGAGGATCTCGTGTCCAAAGTCGAATCCCTATCGGCTCGATTAAATCTAACAACCGATTTATTAGGAAAGATCCTATTTGAAAACCCCGCCCTACAAAGGGAGTATAAAGATGAGATAGTAAAATTACCCCCCGCGGTGTTTCCCGCCCCACAGCCAGATGTAGGTCCCACCCCCGCGCCCAACGCAGATAGGTCCCCCTCCCCCCCAGACGTCGAAATGGACTCTGAGGAGGAGGAACAAGAAAAAGAGGGCTCGGAAGGCGAGCGCTCGGAGCGCGCAGAGAGCATACACTCTGAGCGCTCGGAGCGAGCGGAGTCCGAGCACTCCTCCTCCGATCAAACCTCTTCCTCCGACGAGTTTATCCTCGTCGAGGGAAAGAGGAAGAAGAGGTCGCAGGCCTCGTCCTCCACCCAGGCCCCTAAGGCCAAGAAACCCTCCCCTCCCGAGCCAGCACGCTTAGTGCAGAGCCAGCCCTCCACTTCCTCGGCCACTAGGCCCAGCCCTACTCAAACCCCAGTCGTCAGCGCCTCAGTGCGCAAGACCATCCCTCCCCCACCCATCTTCATACATGATAAGGGGGCTTGGACAAACGTGTCCAAAGCGTGTGGCGAGCAACGCATCGCCTACACGAATGCCCGCGCCGTTCAGAACGGCATAAAAGTAGGGTTAGCGACAGCTAACGACCACCGCGCGCTTTCGAAGCTACTCAAGGCTCGAAATATCCCCCACCACACTTATACGCTCCATGAGAGCAAGCCCGTTCGGGTGGTCCTCTGCCGGATCCCCAGTGAGATCCCCACCACCGAGATCGTCTGCGACCTAGAGTCACAGAACATCCCGGTGATTGAGGTGCACCGTATGCACGGCAGAGGTGGCAGGGCGTCTAACAACGTCCTCGTCATTTGCCACCCCGTCTCCGAAGGTCCCCACCCCATCTTTGCGCTGAAGACTGTATGCAGTCTTTCAGGAATTTTAATTGAGAAGCCACACAAAAGTGGCACGGTAGGCCAATGCCACCGTTGCCAGTTATACGGCCACGCGCAACGGAATTGCTTCGGCAAACCCCGGTGCGTAAAGTGCCTGGGCGATCACGGCACCGCGGAGTGCAGTCGCCCAAAAGATAGGTCCCAGTGCCCAGACCCGCCCAGCTGCGTGCTGTGCGGGCAATCCGGCCACCCCGCCAACTACCGAGGCTGTCCGAAAGCCCCGAAAACCTCCGCCCCTAAACTGGCAACGCGCGCTAGCGCACGCCAGGGACGAGAGTGTCCTACACTCTCGTCTGAGCTCCCCCAGACCCTCAGTCCCCAGCGTCCAACTCCTTGGACGGCGGCAAATCACGCCCAAAACTTCCCGGCACTAAGGCCGAAAGTCCCTGGGCTGATGGATCAACCCATCATGCCCTCCGCTCCGGTTGTTGTGGCTTCTCAGCCCCCACCTCCTCCCCAGTCACTCCCTCGCTCGGATGAGCCGGAACTCGATGCGTTCCTCATCCTTGGGAAAACATTCAGTTTCTTCCAGTCCCCCCGCGCCATACAAATGGCAAAGGAGGTCGTGGCCTGCAAAAGCATTGAATCCCTGATTCAGGTATACTATAAGTATTCTGATGTAAAAAGCCATTTTGACAACCTCTTTAAACAGCCATAATGTATAACACGGCTAGTAAAAGATTAAAGCCCCGATCCCTAAAGCTAGGTTACTTCAATGCCAATGGCATCACTAATCAACGGGACGAGATCGCGACTTTCCTTCGCGATCATAGTCTCGACATCCTTCTGGTCCAAGAGACCTTCCTCAAACCCCACCTTAGGGATCCCAAGGTAGCCAACTACCGGCTAGTTAGGAACGATAGGACTAGATGCCACAGAGGTGGCACTCTAATATATTATAGGAACTCCCTGCACTGCATCCCTATGGATCCGCCGCCCCTTGCCCACTTAGAGGTATCCGTTTGCCGGCTAGGCATGACGGGCCATCCCTCTATCACAATAGTATCCGCGTATCTCCCACCGCACAGCGACGTAGATTCAAATTCTTCGATAAACGCCTCACTACGAGGCGACCTTACAGCCCTTCTTGACATGAGTGACTCCGTCCTTATAGCGGGGGATCTCAATGCCAAACATCCCGCATGGTGTAGTCGTATTACCAACCCCCGTGGGAAGGTACTATACGACCTTTGCACACCTCTCCACATAGATATCATAGGTCCTATGCGGCCTACTCATTATCCGTTCGAGCCATCCCACTTGCCCGACGTACTCGACATTGCCCTCCTGAAGAATGTGAACTTACGTTTGCACTCTTTAGAGACGGTAGACGAACTTGACTCTGACCATAGACCGGTGATCTTGGAGTTAACTCCGAGATCGGGTCCCTATGACCCTAACCGCCCCCCTCCCACACAGGTGATCACTGACTGGAGGAAAGTAGGCGAATTGCTGAAATCCAACACGTCTCCTCACCTGGACAAGATCCCCGACCACATCCAGTCCGCCGCCGACACGACGGCTGCGATCGACTCACTCACGGAGCACGTACAATCTGTCTTGAACGACTGTTCAAAGGAGATTCCGGTGTCAGAGCACTGGCGCCGGAAACTCCCGGACGATGTACGGGCCCTGCTGACTGAGAAGAACGCAGCAGTCCGTGCCTACAGATCTTTCCCCTGCCAGAATAACAAAACTTTCATGCGGTACTTACAGCGCAAAGTAAGTAACAGCATCAGAGAGTGGCGTGAAGCCGGCTGGGACAAGACCCTGAGCGAACTGGAACCCACCCACCATGCCTTCTGGCAACTTCAGCGGAATATGCGCGCCACTGAGGTTGCCTCAATGCCTCCCCTTATCCGCCCGGACAAAAGCATTGCCTTCGACGACGAAGACAAAGCCGAATGCCTAGCCGACAGCCTGGAGGCACAGTGCTCTCCCAGCTCCCAACCAGTCGACCCAGCCCACCTTGCCCACGTGGATGCTGAGGTCGAACGTAGATCTGCCCTACCCCCTGTCGAGGACCCTGATGCTCCCCTCCCCCCCGTCACGGAGGACGAGGTGGAGGAGATCATCAAGAAACTCAAACCTAGGAAAGCTCCCGGGACTGACAGACTGACCACTAGGGCACTTAAACTCCTCCCACGTACGATCTTAGTTCTACTGACTGCCATCTTCAATGGCGCCTTGTCCAACAACTTGTTTCCACAAGCTTGGAAAGAGGCTATAGTGATAGGTATCCCAAAACCCAAAAAGCCCAAGAACCTCCCGACTAGCTATAGACCCATTAGTCTGCTCAGCGCCCTCGGCAAGGTCTACGAGCGGATTATTCTTAATCGGCTCAAGGACTTTGTCGAGGCCAAGAGCCTAATCCCTAACGAACAGTTTGGCTTTAGAGCCCATCATTCCAGTGTCCACCAAGCCCACCGCATCGTAGAGCACATTAGCGGCCGTTTTCAACGCGGTCTGGTGACGGGGGCCCTATTCTTTGATATAGCAAAGGCTTTCGACAAAGTCTGGCACAATGGCTTAATTTATAAGCTTTACCAACTAGGTGTGCCGGACCGTCTCGTGCTCATCATTCGAGACTTCCTGTCAAACCGCTCCTTCAGATATCGTATCGAAGGAGCGCTTTCCACTCCCCGCCCTATCAGAGCCGGCGTCCCTCAGGGCGCCGTGCTCTCCCCCCCACTCTTCACGCTATTCACTAGCGATATCCCCAAAAAGCCCCCAGTAGAGTTATCCCTGTTTGCCGACGACACGGCCATCTACTACTCGGGACATAATCCCGTTAGCATCGCTCATACCCTCCAGACCTCAGCCAACGCACTAGGCGATTGGTTTAGGAAATGGAGGATTGAGGTAAATCCCGACAAAAGTCAAGCAGTCCTGTTTCGCAGGGCTCGCCAGCATAAAAAGTTCACCCCCCCACGCCCGATCACTATGTTCGGCAAGCCAATCCCTTGGGAGAAGCGAGCCAAATACTTAGGTGTGATCCTCGACCAGTTCCTGAATTTCAGTGAGCACATAAAGTCGGTTCGCTCGCGAGCCGCTTTCGCTCTCGGTAGGCTCCACGCCCTGCTGAATAAACACAGCAAGCTCTCCCTTAAATGTAAAATCCGAATATACACGACATGCATACGTCCTATCATGACGTATGCCTGTCCGGTGTTTGCTCATGCCAGTCCCAATCAGATCCATAGGATGCAAGTCGTTCAGAACCGTTTTCTCCGAAAGGCCACGGGCGCGCCCTGGTTCTGTAGGAACGAGGATCTCCACGTAGACCTCAAACTCCCGACCATAAAGCAAGTGTTGAAACGCATGTCAGTGCGTTACTTCACCTCTGCTGAGACCCACACTAACCCCCTGATCGTATCGGCCGCCCGATACAGACCCTCCAAGATTTCTCGGGTTCGTCGCCCGCGTAACATCCTAGACGAGCCTGACGACCCCACCACCATCCGACAAGAGAGCAGTAGGGAAACCAGCACTCTTAGAAGACACAGATACAGAACGCGTTCCTTATTCCGGCCTCGCCGACGAGGCCCATCGCGACGTCCGCGTACTGGTAATGAAAATCCTCCCCGACCTTTGCCAAACGAGCCAGCCCGCGATGCTGAGCCAGTAGCAATAAATACTCCCGTAAATAATATGACCCAGCCTGTCCCTTTGCTGCCCTCCCGAAATGACCCCGCTATGCCGAGGCCCGTACTCCACAGGGAGTGCCCTTAGCGTGCGGTCATTAGTTTTTAAGTATATTTTAGTTTGTAAGCCCTGGCTGGGGGCCTTTAATTTATTAGAGGTCACCACAGGAAAGTCCGGTTAAGTAGACTCACAGCCTTAGTGTGCTGATCTACAAGTGGCCCTACCTAAAAAAAAAAAAAAAAAAAAAAAAAAAAAAAAAAAGGTAACACAAATTGTAGAGAGTAAATTTAGGAAGACAATTTCGGTCGACTGCCGACTACGGTCGCATTGCCAGGGTCCGGCTTTTTTATATGCACCGATCCGTGGGGGGCGCCAATCGGCCATATTTTGGTATCGACCAATGGCAACGCTTGAAGCAACTGACCATATAAGGTAAAACGATGCGAGGCTCCGTCGCTACCTACCGTCCTACCCAGTCGATACCTTATATGGGTACGTACTTCAATCTAACAATAGCATGCAGCGCTATATTACGTTGCTGTCGTGCACAATAGTATTCAGTGCTTTGCTAAAACATAAAACCAATCTCAACACTGAGGTAACATCCTCTCACTTTGAAACACGCACCTACAGTGCTTCACATTGTTCGCTGAAGTTGATATTATTATTCCAACCGCACGTTCCTGGAGGTACCAACAAAACTTATACCCATGTGCTCAAAACTTGAGCAAGACAAGTCCCATTGAGTTGCCCAGTTTAAGTTTCAAATGTGAAATCTTCATTTACATAATGTGAGGCTTAAACTTTAGAAGCACAACTTACGACCTACGAAACTCCATTCATTGTTCTGATTTGACATTATACACCGTCTAGTTACTTACGAAACGAAACAGATATAAATGTAGCGAATAGTAATTTCTGACTGAATCTCTGATTCTTAAACCCTTCTGTTTTGGGGGAAAATCATCAAATGACATTCTAGGCAGAGCGGAAGAGATCAGACTTCTGCTGACTAAAAATCCACCTTCTTTTTCCAGTTGTTCTTTAGAACTTTCTCTCAACCCCAGCAGGCAATCAAATGGCTCAGTCGCTCATGTTGCTGACTACTATTTGAGGCGCGAATGGTACACGATGTGACTGGGACACTTATGCCGGTTGCAGACCGAATACTAAGCTATGCCAAAGCTAAACTAACTAAGCAAGCTAGGCTCAGCTAAGCTAAGCTAGAAATAAATGGCGTGCACACCAAGAGCTAAGCCAAATCTCAGTCAGTGTTGCGAAGTTCAATTAGACGGACGACGCTCGCCATGAATATAATCGATGAAGAAAGTTCTGATGACGAAAACGTTACACATAGAAAAAGAAGATTAATACTGACTTATTATTGTTTAAGAAAAATACATTCCAGATCTTGGATATGTCAATACATTCAATCTCGGCACACAAGTGGAGAGTTTAGAACTTTATTTTACGAGTTAGCTAATGAACATTTTCAGTTATATGTACTATCGTGTTACAAGAGTTCAGTTTTATTATTTAGTTTTAGTTTAACAATTTCAATAAATTGCTCCATATTCACTAAAAAACGACCGTGCGTACGACAAACGACACTGGACAGCACTGGCGAAGGATGTACGAAGGGCGTGCGGGGAAGGCGTGAGGGGCTTAGCTTAGCTCGTGTAGCTGCGCATCGGCATACACAACTAACTTAGCTTCGCATATTTTAGTTAGCTCACATACATAGCTTAGTTCGCATAGTTTGCGGTCTACACACAAGTATGTAAAACTGCGTCAGCTATGCGAGCTAAGCTAAACTAACTTAGCTTAGCTCTTGGTCTGCTACCGTATTATAGTCAAGAGAGTCTAAGTCAGTTGTGATTGTTAGAGCAGTAGTATTATTGTATGTTTTGAAATCGGTAATTTTTTTGTTAAATGTTTTTTTTTTCTACTTTTAACGTAATTAGATAATACTTTTATTCTTAAGTTAAGTACTATCACTTACCATCAGGTGAGATGGTGGTCAAACGCGAACCTATATTAAATAAAAACAAAAAATATGGGCAAATAAAGGTGCTGCCAAAATAAGAGTTTCAATAGTGAAAATCCCATTGAAATAGGATCAAAACATGTTGAGATAACTCTTTTAGAAACTTTCACGTGTTGCTACTTCCATTATCAGTTCATCACGATGAAATGATGGCTATCTGAATTGCTTTACATAGTATATGTAAAACGCCGTAAGTGTCCTTAAAGTCCAGGGTTCCTTTGACTTTCCTGGGATTCCATAATAAGATCTCGACTTAAACTATACGTACTATTATCAGTTCAGTAATATGAGATAATGATTACCAGGCACATATATCTGAATTTCGTTAGAAATTATATGAAAAACATAATTAATGTGCCTATAAATAAGTTTGTTATATGTTAACATATACTTTACACATATACCTATACAGGTTTCTATTGCATCTTTATCGTAGTTACTTACTCAATGCTAAAATTCTGTTACATACACGTACAACTAGAATACTAAACCTGAAATGTAACAAAACAATGGAAAATAAAAAAGATTATAGGTCTCCGAGACCGCACGAATATGTAAACAATAGAGTTCTTATCAATAGCCTTTGTGTGCCTTACATAATGAGTAATGAGTTCTTACGAGGATGCCTAGGTCTTAGGTATACATACATACGTATCTACCCTTCTGATGTGTGTGTATATCTTTTTGTTTTGTGGTTATGCTTTTATACATACTCGCTTCTAGCGCGGCTTCGCACGCGTATTTTTCAGCAAAATTACCTATTTCTTTCTCCAAAGTACCAAATTTGAAAAATCGGTCTAGTTGTTTAGACCTAAAAGCGAACAGACAGATAGACTAAATGAGTAGCTTTCGTATTTATATCATTGATAGTTTATTTTTTATTGCAGTTCGTCATTTAACGATGAATGATCTAAAATTGTAATCTCATACAAATTAAGTTTGTTAACAATTTTTTTAGGAAATAAAGATAAAGCCGATATGGAGAAAAAACTAGTGGGTATGTTTGTTCCGTTTGTTGCCCGTGGTACTACCGGTGGTACTACCAGTAGTATCACAAGCATTTTTTTTCCCGTGGTACTACCAAGCAGTCCAGTAGTACTATGGGCAAAAATAATCTACCCGTGATATTACTAAGATTTTTATTTATTTTTTTAAAACCTTTTGTAAGTAAATAACATTGGTGACATTACAAGTTCAAATTGCTTGCTAGAACATGTTATTTGCTGTGCTAGATCATTCCACTTCAAGATTCATAAGACATTAATAATTATTTTGAAATGAATTAGCTATACAATTTTCTAGCAAAGGTCAAATGTAGATGGTGCTGTATCAACTCCGCGAAAATGTGTGAAACAGTCATGAAAGAGCTGAATCTAAAATAACAATGATTAAAAGAAAGGGCGGCAATGTTCTTATTGGCGATGATGGTCATCAGTACTATAAATTAAAAGGTTACAAGAACGATTCTTCGATATGGAGGTGTTGTATGTTTAAGAAGTCAAAGTGCTCTGAAAGTTTGACTATGAAAGTAGGTACGTACGTAACTAATTCTTTAATATGTAATTATAAAAAACTAGTTGCTGATTATTTCATTATAGGACCAGCTAATACTGCAAAGGGTGTGAACCCAACGTAGCATAAAATACGATAGATATCGCTTTATCAAAATTAAAAGAAAAAGTTGAAGTAGTGATAAGCCAATACCACGATTGTACGACAATACAGTATATAATTTGGGCGCAACCTTTAGGAGAAAATGTAAAATTTTAATTATTCAACAACGTTATTTAACGAACGGGCGCGCGGATTGTTGATACTTTTGCAGATTTGCTGAACGGTGTTTCATTTCAATAATTTGTTAGATAATGTAGGTTAGTTTATTCGTATTTGTTTTATTTTGGCACCATTTATGTCTATGTATAGTTATTAAAATACGTGTGTAGTCTATATTTTTACGGTTCTTAACGTTGTATAGACACAATTCAATTTCTTTTTGTGATATGTTAATAAATAGGTTTTTTAAATAGTTTAAGTAATTTAACGAGTAGAAAAAACTGATATATACACATCAGTTTTTGTGTTTACTACCTATTAATAGTACATTGTTCACCGAGATCGGGAATCGCACTTTCTCTCGAGTGATACATAGTGCTTTATACTACACCTACGAGGAAAATGAATTCTACGAAAACTGAATCCTCAAACAACACACAAATTGAAAATGGCGCCAATGGCGTCTGCAATTTTCACATGTTCTTTTTTACAAATTGTTTATCCTGCCGCCGCAGGGTCGCACTGCCAGCCCGACGCCATCCAACACACAGCTAGTGGCCAGTGTCATTTTGCGAACTTGGAGATAAAAACTCACTGTAAAAACTTTTTGGCTTTTGATATTTAGGTTACCGGCGCATAGTCTTACCCAAAATTAAAAAAGAAAAACCACGTAAGAAATGGATTTTCATACACTTTTCTCTCCCGCTCAGATGCGTTTTCTCCCCGCATATTTGTTCGATATGCAATGACGTACTTTCTACCGTAAATTTGATAAAGTATCAAGGTACTTTCCAAGCAGGTGTAGTATAAAGTTTCTTTTTTATGTTCTACTGATAGCTATCTATCTAATGATAGCCGGGACTGGTCCCGGCTATCATTCATCATCATCATAAGCACGTTAAGCCGCTTGTGGCTTAACGTGCTTTTCCAGGCACGGTGGTATCACACCGCAAACTTTCAAACTCTGGGCTGCTACTGACATTATATTTTAGCTCTTTTTGGCCCGCGTGAGTCGCGCTTGCGACCACTTGACCAACAGGCCAGTTCTTCTTCCTGTTATTTTATTTAAAAACTTTATTGAGTGAATCAATTTTAATATAATAGGTGGTTAAGTATTACTAGATGAGATGTCTATAGATGTTTATTTCTTTTAATTTGTAGTTATTGGATTAGCAAGTTTATCCTATCGATTCTTTGTAATTTTAGTTAGTAGGAAACGTAGGGTCGGAATTCAAACAAGTCGGCATAAATTTAAAAGGAATGTTATTTTTCACATGACCTGAACCTACAAGTTGCTCTACCTATCTATATTCGGATGCAGGGAAAACCAATACATACGAAAACAAAAATAGGACTAAAAGTATTCTATGCCGAAGTACTCTAAATATATTCTTAAAATTATAATTAATAAATAACTTTTGTGATTCTCTAATATCCAGTGCGAATTAGATACCTACTCTTAAATTTTATAATGAATTCATTAATACTCACAAAAAAAACATGTTTATAATATTAGTAGGATTATACACGGCTGAAACCGCGAACAACTACTAAATAATAAAAATTAACTTGTAATGGAATGCTGTATTAGAACCCAATGGCCTGGCACGCGACGATGGCAAAAGACCGGACGGCATGTCTTTATTTCCTTGGAAGATGGGTAGGCCTTTAGTGTGGGATACAACTTGTGTCGATACTCTTGCGCCATCCCATCTTCCTAGCTCGTCTTGCTGTGCTGGCTCTGCCGCTGCGGCTGCTGAAAACCTCAAGCGGCGGAAATATAATAACCTTGTTGGTAGTTATATTTTCGAGCCGTTTGGGGTTGAAACCTTGGGGTCGTGGGGTCCGAGTGCTCACAGATTATTTAAAGATCTATCCAAACGCCTAGTTGACACTTCGCGTGACCCAAAGGCTGGCTTTTACCTTGGACAGAGGTTAAGCATTGCCATACAACGTGGCAATGCCGCCAGTCTTTTGGGCACATTACCAGTGGACAGCGATGCGCACGAATTTCTGGATGCCATATTTTAGTTTATTTTTAGATGTATATATGTAGTTTAGGGTTTTTATTTAAGTCTATAAAGTGTTAAAAATTTATGTTAAAAACTAATAAATTATTTTTACTTGTAATGTCACTAATGTTAATTTCTTACATTGAAAATCAAAATTTACAACAATAAATAATAATAATATTTTACATTAATGTTAGTAGTACCACGGGCAGTTTTTTTTTTGCCCGTAGTACTACTAGACTGCCTGGTAGTACCACCGGTAGTACCACGGGCAACAAACGGTTTGTTCGGTGGTAAATTGAAAACCCATTCGAGTGGGATAAAAGTGACACAAACAACGAAATACTGGGCACTATAAAACCTTTTTCAATACACTTTCTCGAAAACTGGCTCTTATCGCACTACGATTAGGTTCAATATGCAATGTATTTCACACTCGTGGATTTTTTTCATTTTTCACACACGAGAGTTTACCATTCCAGATTTTGCCACAGATAACATTAAACAACTATTCAATTCCCTATATTCGGCGGTGATTTTTTTTCAGCCTTGTGGCGCATGTTTCTAAGGCCTTATATTTAATGAAAATTTAAATTGTGTTTATGAACAGAATATCAGAAATAAACATTACTATTTATAAAATAATTTTGCTTTTATCAACAAATTTAGATTTATTTGTGTTCTAAATTAAAAAAAAATATATTTTATTTTAATATCAGGCTGTTTTGCGGCTTCATACCTTTGCTTCTCCTTTAACCCGCGAAGGTAAAGAAGCACGGGGAAAAGTAAATTAAATCTTATTCATTTGTGTTTTTTGTGTGAGTATGTCGAATTTAAGTTATGATGAGAAAATTTTAGATGCTACGCCGCCAGATATTGTGATTGAGGCTCAAAATGCTTGCGAGAGCTCGAAATCGAATCGAAGCTAAAATATATGGTGACTTTGCATAATTTTCTTCAAAGGAAAACAAATAAAAATGCGTCGTCATTTTCGGAGCAAGTACTTTTCTTCGAAAGTGTATTGAAAAACGTCGTTTGGTACACGTGGACATTTGCTACTGCAGTATTCGGCTCCATGACCCCTCACCTTGTGACTTGGGCGTAACTCCTCCTCGGCCGCAATAACAAAGTTTTTCCACTTGTATCAAAATGTACTATTATAAAAGCACATTTTTTTATTTTTCATATGGTTATGATGTTTTCACTGGTAGAACGAGCCCCCCCCCCCCCCGTCTGTATGAGAGGGAGCGGGCTATAATCCACAATGCACATGAAATGTATCTTCCGTGAAAGGTGCTGGAAAAATATTATATACAGAATCCTTAAAGATTCGTCGTACCTGTCTCTCTGTCCGTCCGTCCGTATGTTATAGCCATTTCATTCCGAAACTATTAAAACTACAGTCGAAATTTGGTAAATAGAAGTATAATTTGAATCGCTTACAATAAAAAAAAACTAATCATTAATCAATCTGTATATGAATCAGCTTGTCGGTGAACTCAGCAGTGCCAATGTAGGGTGCCACATAGACGGAGTCTGTGTCAATAATATAAGCTACGCGGATGATATGGTTCTGCTGAGTCCATCGATCGGAGCGTTGCGTAAATTGTTAGGAATGTGTGAGTCTTACGCGGAGGCTCACGGGCTCAGATACAACTAAAAAAAAAGTGAGCTAGTCGTTTTTAAGGCGCGTGGCAAAAGTTACGAGTCCGTACCTACACTCACCTTAGCCGGTACTGCCTTGAATAGAGTCACAAAGTTTAAGTATCTGGGCCACTGGGTTTCCGAAGACCTAAAAGACAACATGGATGTGGAAAGGGCACGTAGGGCGTTGGCTGTCCGGTGCAATATGTTGGCCCGCAGGTTCGCACATTGCAGCAATCCAGTCAAAGTTACGCTTTTTAAATCTTACTGCACGTCATTATACACTTGCAGCCTGTGGGTGAATTACACACTGGGGACATACAACGCCTTACGTGTTCAATATAACAACGCGTTTAGGGTGCTTATGGGACTACCACGATTTCGTAGTGCTTCGAAAATGTTCGCGGAAATGCATACCGATGGGTTTCATGCTCTTATACGGAAGCAATGTGCATCGCTGCTGAATCGTGTTAGGTCCAGCAAAAATAGCGTTATAAAAGTGTTTGCAGATAGGTGGGACTCTCCAATGCTGAGCCACTGGATACGCCTGCACACTGATTATTAGTTTTTATATTTATTTGTTTTATGTTCGTTTTGTGTCTTATGTATGTTTTGTTGTCTGTTTTGATGAGTGAAGTGTTTTATTATGTGTAAATTTGTACCTATAACTATGGATCAAGGTCGTATGGGTCAAATCGAAACTTTGTTTGAATGAGATATAATTAGCAGTTTTTTGATTAACTAAAACTTTGTAATTTACACAAACACAATATTAAAAACAAAGTAGTTTTGCGTAGCTACTACGGAACCCTTCACAGGCTAGTGCGACTCGCCCTTGGCCAATTTTCTTAATAAGTGGTACGACAACACGAATTGCAAAAAATACAATCGGTTTTTTGTGAGAACTTAAAATCAATTTGTTTGAAAGTCTTTATTTTGTCACTTATTATGCTTTCGTAATACGGTGCTAATGATTTGCAACCACAATTTTAATGATAAAATATGGTTTGGCTTACCATTTAGGTACGTGGAGCACTTAAAAATATATTATTTCCATTAATATAACACAGCCGAAGGCAAATTACATTGATTAAAGATTTAACTTTAATTACTGTAATTTGAGTTCAGCTTTGTAAATGACAAAAAATATTACCTATTCGTATATACCTAATACGCTTCTGCCCGCGACTTCGTTGGCGTGAGAAGGTGTTCCCCAGTCCCAATATCGTGCAAATTTTGTGATAAAAAGTAGCTTATGAGTTATTTAAAGATGTCAACTATTTACTTACCAAATTTCATTCAGATCCGTTCAGAAGTTTTTGGCTAAAAGAGCAACAAAAATCCATCCATCCGCACAAACTTTCGCATTTATAATAATTATCAATAAGATAAGATTATTTAGACAAGTACACGGTAGCCATCTACTCATTCCACAATACTCCGGGCATATAGACAACAACGACAATTGACGACAACGACGGCGCGTAATGTTCCACGCACAACTCGAAGAGCAGTCAGCAGTTATGACGGGCCTGAAAGGGCCAATGCTTGCCTTGGCTACAGCAATGTTCTAACCGGCACCGTAACGGACAACTGAAATTACAGGATGGGTTTTGAGTCAGTAGAAGTTTGACACTGCTTTCTGCTCGACCCAGAGTGGGCGGAGTCATTTGATGATTCCCAACTCCACCTCCCCCGCCCCGAAAAACATATATTATGCAAATAAGCTATTCTTCCATTCGCCCACGAACATGTCACAATCGTGTTTTGAGATCCAAGAGAGGGTTGCGTAAGAGAGAGAAGAGAGAGCTGTGCGAGGGTTAGGAAACTAGACTAGAGGGACGAACTCCCGTGCTATGGGAGAAGTGACCACAACATATACAACGTGTAATTTAAAGGGTCTTACATACCAAGTGCACGGCTTCTTTGGATGATAACAAAAGATATGGTAAGGGTTTTGTAATCCTATGTCTACATGTGTGGAGCTTATTAGAATTTTCAATACACTGATACCAGAGACCGAATTTTTCAAATCAAGAAGAACGAAGAGAATTATCATTTTATTGGTAAGTGACGTGGACGTGATGACCCTCATAGTGCTGTGACACGTTTGTTATTACTGGTATTCAAGAAACATATGAAACCAATAATTTGGGGTCAATTCTGTGAGTCACTTATTTTGAGCTGAAACTTTGCATAGAGACTCCATACCCTGATGTTGTCTTCAGTCCTTTTGGATAGATATGGGGTTTCCGTTAAACGTTGTATAGGTACATCGATGTATAGGGATACATTTTTTCAACCGCTAAGTTTATACTCGAGTCTTATTATCTTATCATAAGAATAACAGTTGGCGTTTTCATACTTTATAAAAACTTTTTACCAAAAAATTAAACCGACTCCCAAAAAACACTGCAAAGTGAAAAATAACTTTAATTTCGGTAGTCGGTGTCTTTAGTTTTGTATTTTCGTTTTTGGCACCGACTTCCGAAATTAAAGTTATTTTTCACTTTGCAGTGCTTTTTGGGAGTCGGTTTAATTTTTTGGTAAAAAGTTTTTATTTCACTCTTTTTAGTTGGTCTATTTTGAATTTACCTAGTTACAAGAGCCTAAATGTCAACTACTTATAACCTTTTACAAAATATTGCTTTTCCCAATGCTGGGCCGTTAATTGTTGAGGAGTTCTCCTGGCACTTCACCATCAGCTCTAATATGCATTGTGACGAGCATAAAGTGCTTAACATCCATATTCAAGTAATCGAATCGCAATCCACTTAATATTTATTATTGAGTAGTTTCGGCGGCCATCTGTGGGCTTCATCATCAGTTCCACTTCCTCAAATGGTACTTTTTGAGAGCAACTGCACAAGTTACTATAATGAATACCCAAAACATCATAGGTGTGCCTATAATATTTGAAGAGTTCCCTCGATTTCTCCAGGATCCCATCATCAGATCCTGACGTTTATGAAAATGGGACCAATTTCGAAGTATACCCTTTCAATCAAAAAAATAATTTTCCAAATCGGTTCAGCCGTCTTCGAGTAATCGATGATCATACATTAAAAAAAAAATATACGCGTCGAATTGATAACCTCCTCTTGTGGTCGTCGGTTGAAAAAGAATGTGCGTAGCCCAACTCAGTTTGGCTGTATTTTTTTGCAATAAGTTATACAATACGGCCGTTCTAACTTGGCGAGCGTGAAGTTAGGCTCTGCGAACTTTAGCGCTTGTGCACTCGTACAAAAATAAAGATTAAAAAAAAAAACTTAGTACTTGTATTATCTTACCCGTTTATACAGGACGTAGTCACGGATATAACCACAATGAACCATTAACCGGTTTTTAGAGATGTAAACCTTCATTATGAGACTGTTTTACTTAGCAATAACCTAGGGTTTAAGTCAAAAGTGAAAAAGTTACTTCAAGGTAAGCGTACTTCATCTTCTGAGATAGTGGTCAAACGAGTAAATAAAAAAATCGTAGTAAAGTGAAAAACAAACAAAACCATAGACTTTAATTCACTTTTTCTACACCGATTCCCTCTATCTATATTTAAAAATATACCTTATGTTGTTTACTCAGAGTCTGAAATCTTATAAATGCAACTAATTAGCATAGACAACAGAAACAGATTTGGTTAAAGTTGAGGTAACACAGCTGAGAATAATGTTTGCGCAACGTATTAGAATCTCTACACAATGTGCTACGGAAGCATTGTGCGGTTTGTTTTTCAATTCCTTACTAACAATGTAATTTTAACGGTACTCTGTCTCATCGTTTTTCATGTTTTAAGCCCGAATCTAGATTTAATCTTTATGAAATTCGTAAAAAAAACAACTTAGTTTTTTTTATGCACTTGCTATAATATCTCTTCACCATCCACAGTTGATCGGTAAAGAATTAAGAATTAAGTCCACCTTTGTACCGTTTGTGTTGCATAAAGTTTTAATAAATAAATAAATTAATAGTTTAAAAAACACTAGAAAAACACGCTTTTATAAATGCACGTAAATTTGTTTGCGCTTTTCGTTTTTTTTTGTAGTCTCCGTTTTCTTTGTGTTGCTGTTTCTTTTTTGTAGTTTTTGCCATATTATTCCCACCAGTAGTGACAATTAAACGGTCTATCCCCCCAGAGGATTTGAAAGTGACATCTATAAAAAAAAAAAATCTATGGATTACGCGGTAATTCAAAAAGGTTAAGAAAACCGATAACGGATTTTCTTTAGGTTTGTTATAACCTTGAAACCTGATCGTGTTCAAAGTCCATTACGTAGCCTTTCTCACAAGTGCAAACACGACTACGATACGATATTCCATCATGGAATGCCAGTGCCTCTCTTTCGGCTTCATCATCAGACTTTGAAACCTAATCGTGGTCAAAGTTCATTACAAGATTTTTCTAAGAAATCCAAAACAGCTATGATACTATTTTCTATCATGAAGTTCCAGTTCATATCTTCCGGCTCCATCATCAGATCAGTTCAACAGTACCATATTTATTATTATTGTATTGTCATCAGAACTACATACAGCTGCCAATTTTCACTACGCTTCGACCCTTGGACGATGGTTAAATTAGTTACCTTAGATTCCATTACATAGTTAGTTACATACAGGTCGACCTAATAAAAGCGTGTTAATGAATAAAGAACTTGGTGGCAGACTGGTACTATTTGTTTTAATCGGCCTTCACGCCACGAGCAAAAGGATGTAAAATAATAGGTAAAAATAAATCTATTGGCGATGCTGAACATTGTATGTTAATTCAGATAAGTAACAGAGTTGCGTAAGTAGTACAATGAATGGAAGCCGATACGCATAAGTATTCACTTTGACACAGCACCCTCATCCATTGCGTGTTTAACATCCTGGACCGGACTTTTGTTAAAACATACGAAGCCATGGACTAGGAGATCTTTCAGTTGTTCCTCTCGATTATGAAAGGAAATGCTGTTTTATGAAAGGCGCAAATTTTTCAGGTTCCGGAAAACCAGTGTAAATAGTTGTGATAAAAGGTTACTTTACAATATTACCTCAAGCTTAAAAGCTTTGGTACACCTCAATTTTATCCCTACATTTCACTTCCAACACAGCAGTACCAGAGTGTGATAAACCGCTAATGGAAGAGTATGGAATAGTCGTCGCGTTTACTCTTAAAACCGGTCAAGAGTAAGTTGGATTCGCGCGCCAAGGGTTCCATTAAAATATTTTTCCATAGTTTTTTTTAAGCCATAAAGTTTTCGTGTATATGTCTCTGTATCTAGCCACGTTTATATTTACAGCAACTTCTGTTTTTTTCGTTCATATTTAATTTAGTAATAATATTTAATTTAATAATGTTCAATTTAAATTGATTAGTCACTGGACACGGTACGAAAAACTTTTTTGTCTTTCAAAAGTGACAGTAAAAGAAATTGACTATAATATACAGATGCAAGCTTGATTTTATTAACCTCTAGAGCCCCAGCGGCACAAAAACGTGCCAGTAAACAAGTATTAGTTGAGCCCCGCTGGCACAAAATTTGTGTGCCAGCGGGGCTCAACTAATAGTTGACGTAAATAATGGCAGTCCTAGAGAGGTTAAAGTCATGTTTTCCATTTGGACCAATCCATAGTCAATCAATAACGTGCCCACTGATGCGACACAAACCTATGAAAGACTTTCTCTCTATGAAAGGGACTGGATAATCCATTGTTGGTGGATGTCTCATGTCTCTGGATTGTTCTACCCTAGCATATGCCGATTTCTTCACAATGTTACCGTTTTGAGAGCAGAATGTGTTGATATATAATAATACTAACACAAAATAATGTGCCAGTATATACCCGGACTTTTAATTCGATGCAGTAAGCTGACATAAGCTAGTGTCACTTACTAAAATAATGATGCCCTATTTAAACTAATAGTGATGGATTCAATCAATCGAATAATAAATGAGTGATTTTTAATTGTGAGAAATACAAATAAATGATAAAATTTATACCATTATCTTTTATTGTGACCTAAACCCCGTTGGAACGGGTACAGGTATTGGGGCCTATTGAAAAAAATAAAAAATATTATTATGATCTCTTTTCACCCGACTGCAAAGAAAGGGTTATGTTTTTCGCGCGTATCTTGTATGTATGTATGTAATATTCTTTATTACCTTATATCTCCAGAACCGCTGAACGGATTCACATAATTGAGGTATCGTTAGATTCGTTTTAGCAGCCCAAGTGTTCTTAGATAGGTGACATTTGAAAAAATCAAACATGACGGCTGTGCGAAGCCATTATACATAGTAAAATTGAGGTATTAAAGCAATGAAAGGGAATTAAAGGTATTCGAAAAAATGTTTTGTTTCGAATACCACAATATGGGTATCAAATTAAAGGGCTTATTGCAACGATTTCAAAAAGGTATATCATATTTATCATTAGTGTAATACTAGTAAAAATAATACAAAGAGAAAGTTTAAAAATATGGACCTAGAGCTCTTTCACTTTCTTAATTCGGTGGCGTGCCAATGTGACATGACCGGAAAAATTAAAAAAAAAATTAATTAATATTTTAACAGAAAAGTTGAAAAAAAAACATAATTATTTAAAAATTCTAAAAAACCCGACTGCTCAACTGAAATGCAAGAAACAAGCACATTTTTATTTTAAAAAGTGACAAGCTGGCGGACCCGTCAAATTAAAAAAAAAATACGTTCAATTGGGCCCCGCCTGCTTAACACTTTTTAAAATAAAAATGTGCTTGTTTCTTGCATTTCAGTTGAGCAGTCGAGTTTTTTAGAATTTTTAAATATGTTTTTTTTTTATTTTTCACTTTATAATCACATTTTACTTATCGTTATTTTAACACAATATTATTTAAAAAATTGTTTACATTATTATTCGATTTTTTCGATTTTCGATTCGATTATAGGTTCAAACTCACGACTTACAACCCGCAATTCGTTCCTGTAACCACTGGGCCACAACTTTTATTTTTATTTAGTCAGTGGATCCCTAAAAAACAAACAAAATCACACCCACTTCGCTTCACCACAAACACATCGGCTCTCTGTTTCAACATTTCTAAACTAAGCAATTAGTTACTTATACTTGTAGGAAACAGAAAACTTTGTTTGAACACTTGGGTTGTGCAATTGGAATCCCACTGTAGTCAATGGATAAACTTGTATTTAAATAATATTCTACCATATACCCAATAAATAAAAGTAATACCCAATAAAGCGGCAACAGCCTAATGGCTAAGTTATCGACCTTGTGATCGGGAGGTTGCGGGTTAGAACTCCACCCGTTACACTAGCATATTTAGCTTAGTTGGAGGGGTTAACAACATTGCTAGTACTTTTTTTATTGATAATAGGTTCGCGTTTGACCACCATCTCAACTGATGGTAAGTGATGATGTGGTCGAAGATGGAGCCTAAAAGTAACCTATTCACTCTTGACTTAAAGACCCCTAGGTTATAGCTATCAGCAAATCCAGACTCCGGCAGGGAATTCCACTCCTTAGCCGTACGCACAATGAAAGTATTCCCAAAACGTTTAGTGCGTATGGGTGGGATGTCCACCATGTAACGATGGCGCATCGCTGTTTGTCTTGTAGTCCGATGATGGAACAGACTTGGCGGAATTAGATTGTGTAATTCCATTGCACACTCCCCGAAATGTAACAGATAGAAAACCGATAGACTTGCAACTCGTCGTCGATGTTCAAGGCTCTGGAGCTTTGACTCGACCAGTGCATCGTTGCCAATGAGTCTCTTGGCCCGTTTCTCAATAGATTCAAGCGCGTTCAGTTGGTATTTGGCAGATCCATCCCAAAGATGAGAGCAGTACTCCATACACGACCAAACCTGGGTTTCATACAGATTGAGTAGCTGTTCGGGCGTGAAGTACCGTCTCACCTTTGCCAAAATTCCCAACTTTTTTAATGCTAATTGAGCCTTAGCCTCGATAAACGGACCAAAATTGCGGGTGGAAGTTAGTGTTACCCCAAGAAGCTCAATACGATCGGTTATCGGCACGGTTACACCACGGAAAGTAGGAGCCGGTCGGAATTGGCTCCTTTTTGCGGAGAAGAGATATGCCTGTATCTTAGCTGCATTAAACTTGACCAAGTTGGCATCACCCCATTCGGAGACAGCCTTCAAGGACAAGCCAACCCACATTACTAGTACTTTTGAAAAAGATATAATCTGTCTGTCTATCTATTTAATTGGTGCGCTATCACAATTAATTAAATCTGTCTAAGGATATGAAGAGGGCCTCTATGAAAAAGAGGTTAAGAACCCCTCCAAGATAGGACGTTATACAGATGATAAAATTAAAAAAATTGCCAAGTGTGAATCAGACTCGCCCATGAAGGGTTCCGTATTAACAAGTACTTCCGTAGTATTGACACATAGGATATATTTTTTTTTAAACTGGAGCTTTCAAAGCATCGATATTTACGCAAGAAAGACAACACACGCGAACGACCGTAACTTGGTTTGCATTCGCACAGTTAGTAATTAGTCTCATAACATTTAGAAACGTATTACTTTTTGTTCAGTAAAAGATTTTCAAACTTTACGTGAGGTCAACACGTTCATTTCATTTCGTTCTTTGAGTACTTTGCTGCTCTATGATGTCGCCTGTCACGTCGCGTAATATTACCGCTATCGGTCACGTCCTCGCCTCTGTTTTGATATACACGTGAGCTTTCAAGTATGTTTCGTCACTACTTGGAAAACCCTTATTTACTCATCGTCTGGTTAGATTTTTTTCAACTTTTTTGGGATTTGCTTTTAGTCTAACCGTACCTAAGCAGCTGAGTGCTAGTAAGCAAATGTTTGTACGTAGGATTATTCAACGATCAATATTTTTATTCGTACAAAGAGAACAAAGATCCCATTAAGAAAAAGTGGTTTCAGAAACCTTTTTCTTAAAGTAATTTTGAATTTTTGAAGATCTGTCTATAGACACCAAACATGTATAAGTTTGATGAAAAAAATATATTTTTATTTTAAGTTCCATGTTTGGGGGTTCACAGAATGCATCTACCTACCAAGTTTCACATAAATGTAGTCTTAACAGTTTCGGAATAAAATGCCTATGACGGACGGACAGACAGACATGATGTATATATATATATATATTTATTATTTATTTATTCATCAGACAAAAATATCCATACATTTGTTAGTAGGTGCTCTTAAAATTAATGTTAGTAACTTAACTTATCATTAACACACAACACAAAACACAATTATTTTAAACAGAATTAATCATAATAATAATAAACAGAATGAGTGAATTAATAAAAATAAATAATTTAATTAAAATGTAATTTTTTCCAAGATTCGACTATTGATTCTTTAAATAAAAAAAAACAATAATAAAGAAAAAAAATACAATAAAGGCAATTTCGACACAACCAAAATAACCTAAAAAGTGGGGCGTCATATGAGTTCCAAGAAAGTTAGTTTAATGAATGCAAACGTATACAATGCCAAAGTATTGGACAGTCATATCGGCCTGCCACAACACTGAGAATGCTGTTACTACTGCCTCGGGTACGCCTGAGCAAGGATGCTGTTCTCTTTCTAACAATGGCATGGAATCCGTCAACATGAGCGTTTAATTTTAATAAGTGCTATTGGGTTTTACTGATAGAAATTTCTCAGTAGTAGCCCGGAGTTTGGAAGTTGGAGGTGGGGTAACACCTGTGCTTTGGAAAGCACCTAGAGCCGTTGGTCCTGTGCTTGATCTCTCTCCGGTCATGTCGGATTGCCGTTTGGACGCGTTTGCGTACGAATTTTACTCGTGCGTATACGTACGAACACACACGAACGATCCTAACCTTCCAAGTACTATGGGAGCGAACATACTGGATGTGAGTTAGTCGTACGTATACGTGCGTGTAGTTCCGACGTCCGAAAACACTCCGAACTCGTTGGGATTTTTAAACACGTTCGTGCGTAAAAATGGATGAAGAAAAATTTATTTTAAGTTTATATTTTCATACGTACATAAACACGAAACAGTATGGGGTCATTATTTAAGTCTTCAATAACATGATGAAATTCTCCAAATTCTTTTCTTTTTAAATAAATTTCACGCACCCATTCGGTTCTGCGACAGCGAAGACGTCGCCGCAGTCATCGAGTTACAAGAGAATTATCTAGAAGATACAGATTATTCATTGCGCTCCAATCAAAGATGACTTCACGAATGCGATATACCTACCTTTTTGACGGAGTAAAACGTATTCAGTGTACGCACTCAATTCTGACGACCACGATCATTCGTTTACGTACGATACAAATTCGTGTCCAAACTGAGCGCGGCCTAAAGGAACAGAGAGTGCAGCTGTACCTGCACATACTTGTGCACTATAATATCTCCTGCGCATCTGGCGTTTATTATTATTAATTAAATTATTCTTATTATTTATTATATTATTATTATCATTAATTTTGCCGGGGCTGTTTTGAATGTTCTCACGAGATACCGTAGTCCCAGAACCGATATAAGTTTTTAAGCTAACATGGTCACTAACAGTATCATTAGAACTTAAAATATCTAACTTCCACCTGCAATTACTTCAGTTCATCCGTGATCACGGCGCTTGCAACAGTGCCGAAATATCGGAAACTCAAAACAAAAAATACACATGGTAAATATCCCGTTTTAAGTTCTAATGATACTCCCAGAACCGACTTCAACCGGACGAATATTATAAATGGGAAAGTCTGTCTGTCCATCTGTCTGTCTGTCTATTACGCTTTCATGGCTAAACTATTGCACCGAAGTGGAATGAAAATAGTTGAAGACTCAGGGTCAAACTTAGGCTAATTTAAAAAAAAAATATGGTATGATAGTGTTTATGAAAAATCTAAACCTATTTAAGGGGTTTTTTGTCCCAATTTCATTAAAGATCCGGGTTCAAACATAGGCCTCTATAAGATGACATGTGACAGTGTGAATTTTGAATAATATTTCAAGTGAATCACAAACATGATTTCATTATTCAGAAGTAAAATTACGAAAATAAGTTTTTCAATAATTTTAACAATTTTATTTAAACCTATACCTTCTAAATAAAAAATCTTCATTAGCCTGTTACCCGGAATAACCCAACGCTTCTAACGATACCACATGTAATACATTAAAATCGGTTAAGCTGTTTAGAAGTCATGGTGGAATAAAGAAACTCACAAACATACATACAGACATGAACCCTGAAAACATAACGCTCCTATTTTTGGGCAGTTGTGAATTTTTTTTTTGGATTGTCCCCTCAACTCCCCCTCAACTTCCCTCAACTCCCCTCAACGCCCCCCTCAACTCCCCCCTCAACTCACCTCAGCTCCCCCTCAACTCCCCTGATCGATGTTTTTTGTATTTTATAACCGATCGATGTTTGCCGAACCGCGTACGGATGAGTTTTTATGCAATAAGTAAGACATAAGCGGGTGTCATCTCTGTTAGGCAAAGTACGAGGCAGCAGCATTGACATCCTGAAGATATCAGTGTCCGATACACTCGCTCTGAGTTAAAATTGTGCTTGGCACTGTGAAGTAAGTTGAGATTTCACGACTTTGTAACATAGTTTACAAGTATTCATTGTTAATAACCATTGTGGTTCTTGATATTTGATAAATAAATAAATTGAATTTAATCAAATTGAATAACTCTAAGTACTTTTCAAGACACAATTTTATTTATAAATTTTATTTACGAGGTATATGCATACAGATTTTGAAATTGAAGCAACCTCTTTATCTTACGACATTACATTACGTCCTTATTACCTAGGTAAGATTAGATACACGTGAAATGCCTGAGGCCCGATTGAATAAGCTTTTTTTGTTGATATTTGTTCTTATTAAAGATGAAATAAACCCTCTTAACGTTATTTGAAACAAACATTCATATTTGTGTGGATTTCGAGAGCATTATCTTACGACTTTTGTCATTTATCCTACTTAATGAAAATACTACGCTGTTTGATGTTTGAGCTTTAAATATTCGTTTGTTTCCTTTTTGAAGAAAGTCGAAGGGGAGGGTATATTCAATAATTGCTGTTAATTCAAGTTGAAACGTATTTACGACGGAACGTTGGTATAGTGAACCGTTAAATTAGATGGCAATTGGCGTATTTAGAATTCCATTGCAATCGGATTTTATTTTCTCACAATGATGTTTTATAAAGGCTTGTTTTTTGGAGGCTTTTGATCTGTAAAATATTGGGAAAAACGTAGGCATCGGTAGCTACCTACTGTACTTTATAAAGCCGGATTAGCGTAATATTACATGTTTTTTTTTTTAAATACAACTAGCTAAATATGGTAGTGTCTGAATCGAGTTGACAATAGTATAATGGGTAGGGTTCAAAGCCTCATAATACCTTAGTCGTTAGGCTACTGACGCTTTTTTATAATGATCCCGATCGAATTTTGATCCCGGCAGCCAATTTCAATAGAGACTACCCAAGTACCTACGCAAGAGATAGTGCACAATAATGTGTGTTCTAATACAGGTGTACCGTCTGTTCCTTTATTCTCATTGTCCCAGAGCTCCACAGACATGAACCTACATAGTTCTCATATGATCAGGTTGGATTGTAGGAACTTCAAAAGAGATCTTGACCCAGAGGTCATCGTCTCTCGAAGAAGGTAGTTCTTCTCGGGGTAGGCATGCTACGAAACTCCAGGCTTAGGAAGTATAAATGAACGAAAATGTTCTTCCTAACCATGCAGTTTTGCCAGAGTGATCGAGGTCATGTTAGGGTTGGTTCCTGCGACAGCGTTACGCTCGCGATGCGTCGCCATGTAGCTCGATGTTTAGCAAAGCGAGAGCAATCTTTTACGGTTGAGTGTATCACAGACTTGATGAGGTCTGTCCGCCGTGTCGGAGAACGCACGTGAGATCTTTTATTTTTTAATTTTTTTTTTATTATTTTTTATTAGGGATAACAAACAACAGAGTATTTAAAAATTAACAAAGAAACTTTAGAGTTAGATCTAACAAATACACTGCTCACAACGTTATCCACAGATTGTTACATAAAATAACTACATAGTTGCTAGACATCAGGCTTACAACAAAAAAAAATAGAAACTAAAAACTAGGGCAAACTGAATAAAATTAAACTTATAGATATAAACACATTCACATACATTATAGAGTAAGCTAATTATGCATCATTAGCTTTAGCTTGCTTATCTTTTAGAATTGTACATACTTGTTTTTTGAAAACATTCTTACTCAGAAACATAATGTCCACGGAATCAAATTGTTTATTATATGTGTCAACTAAACGGAACAGTGGTGAGCGAGCACCAGAGTTAGTTCGACAAAAATTGGTAGCAAATAGACGAGTTTACCGCACTTCGCGTCTATGAACAGTACGAGGAACCAGGTAGCACAAACTGTTCACTAAATCGGTACAATCGAATTTATTGCGGCATATATTAAGCCTGCGCCGAGGAAAATAACTCAAAACGGTCTTCACTATTAAAGGAATATAACCTATAATAGTACGTTAATTACCATACAAAAATATGTAATGAACACTAGAATAAATGTGTTTGCAAATGTATTTGGCCAAATTTAAAAATATTTTATAGTTTATTAAACAAAAATACATAAAGTTGGACAAAAATCCTTCAAAACATGCTAGTGCTTCGCTGAATTTTGATAGTAAACTATTGAATTTTTTCATAAACTTTAATTCATTGATTAAACATTTTAACCGACTTCAAAAAAAAAGAAGGAGGTTCTCAGTTCGTCTTGAACTTTTTTTTTATGTATGTTACCTCATAACTCAAAGTCAGCTCGACCGATTTAGAAAATTCTCTTTTCATTTGAAAGGATATACTTTCTAGTTGGTTCCATTGTTACGAAATCAGGATCTGATGATGGGATCCTGGAGAAAGCGAGGGAACTCTTTAAATATTATAGGCACACCTATAGCGTTTTGGATATTTCTAATAGTACCTTGTGCAGTTGCTCCCGAAAAGCACCATTTGAGGAAGTGATAGTGATGATGAAGACCACAGATGGCCACCGAAACTACTCAATAATAAGTATTTCGTGGATTGCGATTCGATTACTTGGATATGCACTTTATACTCGTCACAATGCATATGGTGATGTAGAGCTGATGGTGAAGTACCAGGAGAACTCTTCAAAAGTTAACGGCTATGCATCGGGAAAAGCAATATTTTGTACAAGGTGATAAGTAGTTCACATTTTGGCTTTTGTAACTAGATAAATTACAAACCGACCCACTAAAAAGCGTAAAAAATCCAAGATGGCGGATGCAACATTTTCTCAAACATTCGATATGGGTATCGTATAATGGGTTTTTGAGGGTGGTGATTGCAAATCGGGCATTCATTTTAAAATCCAAGATGGCGGATGCAACTTTTTCTCAAACATTTGATATGGGTATCGTGTAATGGGTTTTTAGGGGTGGTGATTGCAAATCTGGCATTCATTTTTAAATCCAAGATGGCGGATGCAACTTTTTTTCAAACATTCGATATGGGTATCGTGTAATGCGTTTTTGGGGGTGGGGATTGCAAATCTGGCATTTATTTTTAAATTCAAGATGGTGGATGCAACTTTTTCTCACACATACGATATGGGTACCGTGTAGTGGGTTTTTGGGGGTGGTGATTGCAAATCTGGCATTCATTTTAAAATCCAAGATGGCGGATGCAACTTTTTCTCAAACATTCGATATGGGTATTGTGTAATGTGTTTTTGGGGGTGGTGATTGCAAATCTGGCTTTAATTTTAAAATCCAAGATGGCGGATGCAACTTTTTCTCAAACATTCGATATGGGTATCGTGTAATGGGTTTTTGGGGGTGGTGATTGCAAATCTGGCATTAATTTTAAAATCCAAGATGGCGGATGCAACTTCTTCTCAAACATTTGATATGGGTACCGTGTAATGGGTTTTTGGGGGTGGTGATTGCAAATCTGGCATTAATTTTAAAATCCAAGATCGCGGAAGCAACTTTTTCTCAAACATTCAATATGGGTACCGTGTAATGGGTTTTTGGGGGTGGTGATTGCAAATCTGGCATTCATTTTAAAATCCAAGATGGCGGATGCAACTTTTTCTCACACATTCGATATGGGTATCGTGTAATGGGTTTTTGGGGGTGGCGATTGCAAATCTGGCTTTGATTTTGAAATCCAATTTAAAACACACACGATATCCATTTTGAATATTGGAGAAAAAGTTGCATCCTCGGTAGATGCAACTTTTTCTCCAACATTCAATATGGATATCGTGTGTCTACTAAGTTAAATACACTGATAACCTTCAAGGGTTTATTGCTAAGTATAATTAACAAAGTAACGTAAGGGCTAAAATTATCGCTAAATGATGATAATGACTATACACTAAGCTCGCGGCGAACTTAGTACGACCGCATTATATCGCTTGCTCAGCAAACGTGGTCCCCAACGAGCACATTAGTGGAAATTGCAGCCTATTTTGTTACTTTCGGCTGTAGAATAGCGCTTTAAGGGTTCAAAAAGCAGTTCAAAGTTGCATATCTGCATCCGTAAACGTCTATAGCTATAAAAGTTACTTAAGGTGCTATAAGCTGAATCAAATACCACCCTAGCCTTCACAGTAGTCCACGGTAGAACTCATTTACCACTTACACCTTTATATGAGAGTTACGAAGGTCATTCTGCCACTCACAGCTGTACAGTGATTTCCATTGTAACTTTTATAGGTTATAGTTATAGTAACCACTATTATACTACTAGAAGTTCCATTATAGAAATAATAGAAACTCTTATGCATACTATAGTTACAAAAAAATCATCATTGTAACTAAGGCCTTTAGTAGCAATAGTCACTCCTTGCAGGCTCAATCCATTCGCCATTTTACAGCCGCTTTTGTAACTATTATAAAACATTTAAAAACACTTAACACTATACAATAAAAATGGATGCTAAACGAATAAGTACGTAACTACATCTTATAACCTCAAAAACAAGAAAATAGGAGCTTTTTGTGGCTGTGAGTTGCACTAGGGTAACAAAAATCACTGGAAGCGTTAGAAGGGTGAAAATTAGCGCTATGATTCTCAAATGGGAGTTATTAGAGCTCAAACTGCAGGTTATGACTACATTACAATGACGCCATGATTTTTTAAGAAAACTTATAATTCACTTGCAAAATTGAGTTGATATACATTGGTTTTTCAGTTAAATGTGCATTAAATGTACCGGTAAACAATCGGCCACTTGCAAATAGTAAGTTATCGACACGTAAAAATACGGAAATAAAATGTATTCTGTATAACAAATAAAAAATATCACATATCTTTTGTTATTTTTTTAAATATCATAAAAGCGCGTTAAAATTACCCGAAAATTATCTTATATATCTACAGTAAACTGGACAGCGTTTTAAGTATCTTTATATATCTTGCTAATACAGAATACAAACTTTTACTTCTTTTTGTTTTATTTTCATGATGGCGACGAAAACACTTTACCAAAATATTACAAATAATGTCAACTGAAGATATAGAATAAAGAACTATAATCAATTCATTCGTTCAAAGTAGTTCAAAATCATTCAAAAGTAGCGCTATGAGAGCTTTAGTATAGCGTTAATAAATCGTTATAGCTATTAAGGAACCTTTATGCAACCGTTGTGCAGGTTAAATGGAACTTTAGGTTGCATAAAATGGCGCCCAAATAGCGCTAAAGCGGCTGCTTTAAGTCTGTAGTAGACGCTCTAGCGCTTACGTCTATTACCATAAGTAATAATCGGATACGCTCTAAAGCCCTAATGCAGCCCATTTGTGCTAGTTGGGTCGATTGCAAAATATTGCATCAAACATCGTGTAATAGGTTTTTGGGCGTACCGATTGCAATCCTGACATTCATTTTAGAATTTACGACGAAAGTTCATTGGCTACTTTGTTAGCTTACAATTTACACTCAGTTATTGATAATTTAACTGATCCTAGGCCGTTAAAGTTAAAGTTATTAAAGTTAAGCCGTCGATCGCGGCTGTCATTTGTACATCTTAGACAGTTGTAACAGGTTACAGAATAAGCTTGAAAATTTGACACGGGTCTTGCCAAAGGTTTTTTAGGGTTCCGTAGCCGAATGGCAAAAAACGGAACCCTATAGTTTCGATATGTCTGTCCGTCTGTCTGTCTGTCTGTCCGTCCGTCCGTTTATACAGCCATTTTATTCCGAAACTATTAAGACTATACATGTGAAACTTAGTAGGTAGATGTATACTGTAAACCGCTTTCCGATTTTAAGAAATAAATTCAAAAATATTTAAAACTAGCTTCCGCCCGCGACTTCGTCCGCGTGTAAAAAAAAATCCCCCGATTTTGAAACATTCTTCATTAGTGCTCCGCTCCTATTGGTCTTAGCGTGATGGTATATAGCCTATAACCTTCCTCGATAAATGGGCTATCTAACACTGAAAGAATTTTTCAAATCGGAACCGTAGTTCCTGAGATTAGCGCGTTCAAGCAAACAAACAAACAAACAAACTCTTCAACTTTATAATATTAGTATAGATAAAGGGGGTCCCCATACATGGAACTATTTTTTTTCATGAAACCTATGCGTGTGTGGTATCTATAGATAGGTCTTTAAAAATGATATAAAGGTTTCTAAAACGACTTTTTCATAATGTCAATCGTTTAAAATATATAAGCTTCCAAAGTGGTAAAATGTGTGTGTGTCCCCTCTAACTTCTATAATAATGGAGTGAAAAATCTAAAAAATTATATGTCTGTAGATATTAATGTAAACTTTCAACCAAAATTAGTTTGCACGAAATCGGGGCAGCAGTTTTTGAGGTACAGCATATTTTCTAAAACCGCAAATATAACTTTGTAATTCATACAAACACTGTGAAAAACAAAGTTATTTAGTGTAGTTGTAAAAATGTAAAAAGCTAGTATTAAGAAATTTTTAAGTTTTTTTTATTCGTCAAATAAATATACATATTATATTATATTATTATAGTTACTACGGAACCCTTCATGGGCGAGTATGACTCGCACTTGGCCAATTTTTTTTGTATAGTTGTTAGGCTTGCGTTTGACCATAATCTTACCTGATGTCAAGCGATGATGTGGTCGAAGATGAAGCACGCTTGCCTAGAAGTAACCTATTCACTCTTGACTTAAAGACTCCCAGGTTATAGCTATCAGGAAACACAGACTCTGGCAGAGAATTCCACTCCTTAGCCGTACGCACAATGAAAGTATTAGGTTACCCAGTTACTGGGTTCTGGAGGTCAGATAGGCAGTCGCTCAAAGCTGTATCTGGTTAGACTGGAAGTCGAACCCAACATAATTATGATAGTTGAGTAAAGGCAGATACAGGATAGTTGAATTCTTTCTCCTGGTATTCCCACAGGATCGGGAGGATCCCGGAAATCCCTTCGACGTGAACGTAGTCGCGAGTAGAAACTAGTTAAGTTATTATATTACATTATTATTCCATATCATTCTGTTGCCAGAAAAACTTACATCATTATTTAATATAATAAATCGGAATTTTCAGTACTTAGCTATTATATTATTTTGATCTATTTTTGTATTCATTATTAAGGGCATATGCTTTTTAATGACAGCAACTCAAAACTACTAAACAAAGTATGTATACATATTACAATGGAATTTGAATTTTATTATGTACGACATAAAGATATTTGTTTGAAAAATGTATATAATTCTGATTTTAAAAACATGTTTACATAGGTATTGACTGTTATTATGTTAAGCCAGGTATAAATAGCTCACACTCAGACATACACATACCGGCACACTCATTTAATACTCCCCAAGCACACTTCTTTATACCTACTGTATTAATATTGTTGACATTTATTATTCCCTAATACTCACCTACACGTTTGTTAATATCTAGTGAATAAATAGTAAAACCGTAATTGGCTATAAGATTAGATATTAGATACTATAAAAACTTTTTTTATAAGCTGTAGATTTTGGTATAATTAAATAAAAATAAAAAATTTGAACATACGATTTAATAAATCCACGAATAGTAAGGGCGTCCCGGACGAGGGAGTGCCGGAATGAGGGCGTAACGGCCTGACCCAAAAAATCACTCAAACCAGAAACAAATGAAAAAGATCTCACACTAAGTAAAACATATACTCGTATTTTGTTTGAGATCTAGTTATAGTCATATGCTCAAACATTTTTTTTCTTGCCCACTGCTGAGCGAAAGCCTCACCTTTTTCCTTCCAAACCTCTATGTTGAGCACCCCGTTTCCGCCTTCAGGCGTCCAGCGTGTAACGATCTTTGCCCTCTTGTCCAGGTTCATTCGTGCGACACGGCCGGCCCACTCCCACTAAGTACGAGTATTATTTATTTATTATAAACAATAAAGTATATAATAAATAACTAATATTCGTACATTATGTCTTCTTATTTCAACTTATTTCTCTGAGGTACTAATTCAAAGGCTTCCGGTATTCTTTTAACAACCCTTTCCAATATGGCTAACATTAAGTTAGACTTAGCGTTATTAATTTGCTAAGCTTATCCGTAACTTTCATTAACCTTGTAGATGGACAAGTTTATCCATTAAGAATCTCACCTGAACCTTTTCAAAACCCTTTCAAATCCCTCTGACAGGGTTTTAAAAACATTTCGCAGGGATTGTGAAACCCGCTTGACTTGGACGCGTTATGATCGGACTACCGCTTCATCGGATTAAATTGGTAGCCACTTATGCGTATCAGATATTTGCGATGCCGGCGCGTAATAAAATAATTCTGGGAGCCTATGGCCTCTTAAACCCAAATGTGTGAGTATCGATAGGGTTCGTTCCATACCAATACTCGCATCGGCATGCTGTGCATTTTACTTTGACTGTCTTCTCTCTTACCTTTTCTTTTGAAGTTAAAGGATATTTTAATTCATCATTATGCTGAGTTTTCTCAATGAAGAATGTTAACTAATTTTGAACATGAGCTCTCCATATTTTCTGTCAAAAATAAAAAAAAAACAAGTGAAAGAATTACTTCGATACGTCAATTAGTTTCCGATTAATAGAAGTAAACGTGCGTCGCAGACTCGTACTTGATGCATGTGACGGTGTGACGTCATCTCACAACACTCGCTCAGTCTGCTCGCGCTCTCAGCACGATGTCGTCTTACGTTTCATTGGAAATTATAAATACTTTCAAAAATGTCCAATCCAAATACTAGGAAATCATGTATTGTACCGAAATGTACAAACACAGCCACCTATGGTGACTTGCTACTAAGCGGAGCGTTGTAAATTGACGTCACATGCGGTCACGTGACTGTTAGCGGGACTCGATATTTATCGTAAGTTTAAATGCCTGTAAAATCAAAACTCATAGGTATTTTTGAGTACAACAAAAACTAGTGTATTTCTATATATACAAGCTTTACTGTAACAAACTTTCAATCGATTTAGCATACCTATTGATATTCTTCATTATGCAGGACTCGTCTTCCAGTCTAATCATAGCTGAGTACTAGTGCTTTACATGGATCAACTGGCTATCAGACCTCCACAACTTGGTTGTATAACACGATACCTCTTGTTAATACCAGTGTAAGATTTTCTGACTTCAGACTACCCGTAATGACTGTCAAAGATTAATAAATGACAGACGGGATCAACGGTGTAACATCTTTTCCGAGGCACGAAGAAATCTCGATATGTTAAGATCGATTATAAGATATTTTTTATCAGCTAACTTAATTACAAAATATTTCAATTTATTTTAAAATGGAATCATTGACGTGCGTGATATATCCATATCCATACTTAATATTATAAATGTGAAGGTAACTCTGTCTGTCTGTTACCTTTTCACGCCTAAACCGCGAAACCGATTTAGATGAAATTTGGCATGGGAATAGTTTGGGAACCTGGGAAGGACAAAGGATAGTTTTTATCCCGGAATTCTCACGGGATCAGGAATTACGCGGCAAAAACCTCCCACGCGAACGAAGTCGCAGGCTAGCTACCTAGTTAACACGTTCGCTGACAGTGAGCACTTATTCTGACACCACATTAGGACAGTAGAATTTTCCACGACGTACTCTTAATAAGAAGTGGCCCGTCCCTCGACGTACTGTCATAACCAGTGATCGGAGTAGGTAGATTGAAATGGGGTCATTGATCCGAAACGTATATATTAATATGGACATTCCTCCGGAATTGGTGGATTATTAAAAAAAAACCGGAACTTATGTCGGAATTTTATTCTGCCAGAGTGGAAGGAGTCATTTGATGATTTGCCATCCTCAAAAAAAAGGTAGGAATTGTAATAAAATGAGCAATATTATTCTTTATTGTTCTTCTTATTTTTTTTAACGGCACACAGTCACGATTTGACAAAACCCAACGACCAATCAGAACAAAGGATCATGGGTGGTACAATAACCGGTTATCAGAACAATGCGTACGCCCGCCGACGACATGCCAGGTAGCTCACTCGTTTACTTCGGTTCGTAGAGTGCGCATCTTTGTTTGTTACTGTGTTGTGAAAACGTTACTTGACCCTGGCTTGTGTACATACTGACTTCTGCAATCTGCTCTAAACCACGATTTGGCTCGAATATACGGACTCAGATTTTTCACTATTGAATTGGATCTACATATTTAAACCAAGCTTTGGTAAGTAATATTTTACTAGTTACAAGGAGTATAAAGCATGTTTGGATGTACTATAAGAATATTTTTAGTATTGTATTTGTTCGCTTAACCTGCTGAACATACCATGAGTCTTAATATTGTTAAATCTTTAATAGAGTATGAACCAGTGAGCTTAGTGCGAAACAAAATTATGATATTCTAGTAATGTAGTCGCAATTCAGCTAACTCCACTATTAACCGACATTTTACTGGAATCCGTATATAATTTGAATGCCCTGTGTGCTGTGTCCTCTTGCAATGTATTGGTAAAATAAATTACTATAGGCCTTATCTACTTCTCTACAAAATATTCTACGTAACAAGCCCTTTCATTTGATACCCATATTGATGGGATTGAAAAAAAACTAAGTTGTCCGCCATCTTGTAGCGGCAGCCATTTTGGATTGACAATAATATTGAATATACATAATTGTATTGTCACCAGAATCAAAGGCGAATACCAAATTTTAGATCAATCGGTTGACAGGAAGAGGGTGAAATTTCAATGACTAAATTTGATCCACGAAAAATAAAACAAACGGAGTAAGCTAAATAAACTAAATAAAATGTATTTTTTTCATGTCTTTGTTTTAGGTGATATATACGAGGTTCCATCACTACAACAGAGTTCAGATATGGTAAACGTCAAGGCTGAAACTGTAGAAAAATGGATATCCGGTCATCCCGAACTACTTTACGATCACGCTAGTGGTACAATATACTCTTCAAAATGTGAAAGCCATTTGAAAACCATAAATAAAGGAAACGTTAAAAGACATATCGAAGGAGCAGTACACCATGGAAAGTTTGAGCGGCCCGAAGAGGAATTTTATTTCGATCTTATAAAATTTCTCATTTTGTGCAATATTCCGTGGTCTCAGATGAAAAATACTACTTTTCAAGATTTCTTTAAAAAATATATGTGTAGTACCTGTTGTTGTACGTGTACTAATCGTACTCTGTCAGATGAATCACAGTTACGGAAAGTTTACTTGGACAAGTTTTTTAAGAATAAAATCAATTCGATTCGGCAAAATTATAAAAATGAGAAACTTTGGATATCATTAGATGAAACGACAGACTTTTTAGGTCGCTATATAGTCCATTTTTTAATAAAACCATTACATCCTAGCAATTTGACTAGACTTTATTTGGTAGCATGTAAAATGCTAACTGTAGTTAATGGACAAACAATCACGCAATTTGTGTTAGAATGTTTGGAAAACTTTTGGGAAGATTCTTTTGAATCGAAGGTAGGTAACATTCTTGTCCTCTGCACTGATAGCGTTGCATATATGCTGTCTGCAGGACGAAATTTAAAACAATACTTACCTGAAATGAAGCACGTAACATGTTTGGCGCACTCTCTTCATCGCGTATCTGAGCAAATTAGGTTAGAATATCACGATGTTAACATTTTAATAGCAAAGGTTAAAAAGGTATTTTTGAAAGCCCCAAGTAGAGTCAAAATTTTAAAAGAAAAATATCCCGATTTGCCGCTACCTCCCCAACCAGTTGTTACAAGATGGGGCACTTGGTTAGAGGCAGCATTTTATTACGCTCAAAACTTTGAAAAAATAAAAGAAGTATTATCTTGTTTAAGCAGCTCTGATGCGGTATCTATTCGAGAGGCAAAAAATATTATAGAAAAAGAAAATTTAAAAGAAGATTTAAATTACATTAAAGACAATTATTTTATAATTCATTTGTCTTTAAAAGAATTGCAAAAGCATAATTTATCGTTGACAGATTCACTTTTAGCATTTGACAACGTCAGAGATGCTATAAATCAGTGCAATTCAGAAAATATAAAAAATAAAATAGAATGTGTTATGGAACGAAACCCAGATTTAGACACACTTAGAGAATATAGTGAGGCCATTGAAAAAAATGAAGCACATAATTTAATACCTTTTTTAAAATTTGCTCCTTTGACATCGTCAGATGTAGAACGGTCTTTTTCCATTTATAAATGGATTTTAGATGTTAAAAGAAATAGGTTGAAAATTGAAAATATAGAGAAACTCATAGTTATATATTTTAATTGTAAAGATCAGGATTACCAGGATGCTGACATTGTAATCGATCAAGATTAAAAATGTGAATAAATGTAAAATGTACATATTTAACGATAAACAATGTTGATTTTATCTTTTTTCTTTATTCTACCCCCTTTTTTTTGGTCCTAAAATCTGACTAAAATCAACCTGTTCCTTCGTATGCCCTTTACGTTTCAGAGTCGTGGTGCATCCTTAGAACAGTCTCACGACCCCAGCAGGCATTGGCCCTCTATGGGGCCCCGTCATTTATTCTACCCTTAATGCAAATTACCATGACCACTATGAAAATATTTAAATTTAAGTGCAACAATTTATGTCTATCTATAAAAGTTCTAGCCATAAAAGGCTAAAAATAAAAAAAAAATTAAAGCTTCGATCGGAATTAGATTGTTTTTATTATTCAACAGATAAATAATGAATTAATTTAGTTTTTATACCTTCCTTTAAATTTTGAATTGAGTAGGAATAATATCACTACCAACATTAACAATGTTTAATTGAATCCGGAAATACCGGAATTACTTTCCGGGAAAATGGCTTATCCATGTTATTCTTTCTGTGTGCATTTATGATACAAGTACCAAAAATCAATCTACCTACTCCGATCACTGGTCATAACGCACTATTTTAATTTCCCGCCTAACGACGTACTGTCAGCGAACGTGTTAAATATATTGTTATTTAGGTGTATTTCAATTTTTGGTGCACAAATAAAGTGTATTCTATGTATTCCGAGTTGTCGAATGGTCGCAAGTGCAACTTCTGTGCATGAAGTCTCGAGTTCGATTACCGGTCAGGCAACAAGCGCTATTAGGTTTCTCTATAAGAAATTTCTCAGTAGTAGCCCGGAGTATGGAAGTTGGCAGAGTAATACCCCTGTGCCACGGAAGCCACGTTAAGCTGTAGGTTCCGGCAGCCATTTGGACATCTTTTACATTCGTTGTGTTTAGTTAGAGCCCAGAAAATTCGACGCTGGTTCGACCAAAGAGTATATTGTTACCCAGTTACTGGGTTTTGGAGGTCAGGTAGACAGTCGCTCCATATATCATGATGATGAAATAAAAGCATCTTACTCAGATACCTCAGATGATTCTACCAATCCATAACCAGCTTCAGCAACTAGCGTTAATAGCCTAATGGATAAGGTGTCGGACTTGTGAGCTCTCGATCACGAGTTGGAACCCCACCCATTACAATATTGCTGTGAACCCACTCCAGACACAAAAAAGAAACAGCCAATAAATAGTTTTGATAGGCATAGAAAGCTGCATTCTGGGGCACACCCGAGGTGTTGAAACCTATTCATTTATCTTGGCACCGACTTCAGCCATGTGAGTAGATACCTAGCCCTTATTTTTAACAGAATCAGACATCCAATAAAACAATATTTAAGGTTATTTCTCTCTTTGTAGTGCAAGTCTTCTTTGGAAGTTTTGAAGTCGGTTCAATTTTTTGTAAAAAGTTTTTATTTTATGTTTTTAAGTGTATCTTTGTTTGTGTTACTTGAGATACCTACGTACCGCTCGCACTTACTTTTTAAAAAGAGAGTTTGCTGTAAATGTCTTTTTTACCCACTTGAACCGTATTTCAGACGTGATTCAGAATTTTTGTGCCTCAGCTGTGATGATATTAATAAGCTGATTATGCTAAATAGGACATAGATATACGAGGGCAGCAATCGCAGGAGATTTGCTGTTTTAAATTGAAGAGTTCCATCACTTATCTCCGAAGTTCTTCATCATAACCTGATGTGTTATATACAAAAACCTTCCTTGTACAATATGCTTTCAAACAACGAAAACGCGATCGAAATCGGATCGGGAGTTTCTGACAAAATCGCGGATATACACACATACATACATACAAACAGGTCGAATACAGAACCTCCTTTTTTGAAGTTGGTTAAAAACAACGCACCGCAGTTTTGAAATATGATACTGTATCTTCTTTGTGTTGTATAACCATCGAAACGCTCAATAATTGTGGTTTTACTACATTGAAAACCACTATTAATTGGAAGTGTTCTGTAAAAAAAAAAAAAAAAATTATCTGTACTAATATTATAAAGAGATAATAGTTTGTAAATATCAATAACAATTCTAAAAATTATCTCATTGGTAGAAAGGTGCATTATTGGTGAGACGTATAGGTTATGAATTATTTCAAAATCCAGGCGGACCAAGTCGCGGGTAAAGTGCTAGTTAAACACAAAGGTCACCGCAGCCAAGTCCGGTTAAGGAGCCGACAACCCGACAAGTTGACCTATGAGAGGACACTCACAAAAATAAAACCCCGTTTAAACGATAGAATTACTTCTTTACTTAGGGCTTAATTTGACCAATAAATATTCCCAAACAGCGAAACTGTAATCAATTATCTCCTTCAGCCACTCTGGATCTAGATAAACCTATCAACGTTGACGCTGCCAAACCCGGTGAGCGAATTTACAATCTGAGAGGTCGAGGTAACGATATTTCTGAAAGATACCTACAGGTTTTCACCACTTTATGAATAGAACAGAAGATCAACTCCATACGAAGAGATAACACTGGGTCACGCACACATGTGCGCATTCGGACTACAATCTCAAACAAATGCCAATCACGAGTGCACTTGCAGTCGCTGTACGTGAAGAGTATAAATGTGAGCGTGCGTTTTTGCTATTTCTATAGAGTTAAACTTCTGCATTATTCTGTGATTTCACTATTTTCCTTATTTTGAATAAGACTGTCGTAAAGTGAAAAGGGTATTTGGAGTAGCATTTGATACTGAAGTTTAAAACCTTGTGAATAGCAAAGGATTACGATAAGAAATTTTACAGTTATAGACTGTAATACATAATTTTGCTTCACAGTTTTGCCTACACGTTTCTGGAAAATTAAGCTAGTAATGAAATGATTTTAACCTAACCTAACCTAAAAGTAAAAAATAATTCAGGAAAAACTTTCTCAAGCTAATTCCATTCCAAACATGCAAATCCACCCAGTATTTTCGAAGTTTCGCGTTAAATAAACAAACTTTTCCGCTTTTTTAACCGACGAAAAAAACGGAGGAGGTTCTCAACTTGACGCGTATATTATTTTTTGTGTGTTTTTTGGAAGTCTGTTTAATTTTTTGTTAAAAAGTTTTTATATAGGTAATATTAGTATACAACGTGTAATTTAAAGGGTATATACATACCAAGTGCATGGCTTCTTTGGATGATAACAAATGATATGGCAAGGGTTTTGTAATCCCAAGTCTACGTGTGTAGAACTTATTACAAATTCGAATACACTGTACCGGAGACCGAATTTTTCAAATTAAGAAGAACGAAGAGAATTATCGTGTTATTGGCAAGTAACGTGGAAAATTATTGACCCTCGTAGTGCTGTGACACGTTTGTTATGATTGGTTTTCAAGAAATATATGAAACCAACCATTTGGTATCAATTCTTTGAGTCAGTTATTTTGTGCTGAAACTGTGCATAGAGACTCCATACCAGATGTTGTCTTCAGCCCTTTTGGATAGATATGGGGTTTCCGTTACACGTTGTAGATATTTTTAGGGTTCCGTAGCCGAATGGCAAAAAACGGAACCCTTATAGTTTTGATATGTCTGTCCGTCTGTCTGTCTGTCTGTCTGTCTGTCTGTCTGTCTGTCCGTCTGTCTGTCTGTCTGTCCGTCTGTCTGTCTGTCTGTCTGTCTGTCTGTCTGTCTGTCTGTCCGTCCGTCCGTATGTCACAGCCATTTTATTCCGAAACTATTAAGACTATACATGTCAAACTTAGTAGGTAGATGTATTCTACGAACCGCTTTCCGATTTTAAGAAAAAAAATAAAGGGGGGTCCCTATACATGGAACTAGAACTGAAAATATTTTTTTTCATGAAACCTATGCGTGTGTATTATCTATAGACAGGTCTTTAAAAATGATATAAGGGATAAAACCACTTTTTCATAAAGTCAATCGTTTAAAAGATATAAGCTTCTAAAGTGGTAAAATGTGTGTCGCCCCCCCTCTAACTTCTATAATAATAGAGTGAAAAATCTAAAAAAATATATCTGTAGATCTTAATGTAAACTTTCAACCAAAATTGGTTTGAACGAAATCGAGTCAGCAGTTTATGAGATACAGCATATTTTCTAAAACCGCAAATATAAGGTTGTAATTCAAACAAACACTATGAAAAACAAAGTTATTTAGCGTAATGTAAATAAGCTAGTTTTAAGAAATTTTTAAGGTTTTTTTTTATTCGTCGAATAAATATACATATTATATTATATTATTATAGTTACTACGGAACCCTTCATGGGCGAGTCTGACTCGCACTTGGCCAATTTTTTTATACTAGCCGTGCTCGCGACTTTGTTCATGAGGGAGTTAATCTTACTTATCTACATGGTTTTAGGCTCTTAAATTCGGGATAAATATTATTAGAATTAATATAGGGCAACATAATTACATGTCTCTAATTACTCAGCCTATTTGCAATATACCCGGGAACGCCGCAATTGCGGCGGTAAGACCCCTCTTTGAGGAGTGGCTAGATCGGCGTCACGGCGTCCTGACCTACCGCATGACACAGGTCCTCACCGGACACGGAAGTTTCGGGAGGTACCTGTGTCTGATGGGGAAGGAAGAAACGCCTGGGTTTCACCACTGCGAGGGCTGCGCAGAGGACACAGTAGAGCATACGGTGCAAGACTGCCCCGCTTGGGCAGAGCACCGACGTGTCCTCACGGCGGCGATAGGCGGAGACCTCTCGCGCCCGGCATTGGTCGAGGCCATGCTGCGGGGCGAGAGGGAGTGGGAAGCGGTCGCCTCCTTCTTCAAAGCAGTCATGCTGCCGAAGGTGGAGGCGGGCCGTGTGAGGGAGAGGATGGCGTCCTCTCCCAGCCCAGCCGCAGTGGTAGACGCCCACGGCGTCGGACGTCGGCCGACGATCTCCGGCCACCGTAGGCGCGGGCATGCGGACAGCGAGTAAAGGGCAACTCGCTGTCCGATCATGGACCATGCCCGGGTCGACGGCGCGTTGTGTTCCACGCGCGCCTCAAAGAGCGTCAGCAACATGACGAGGCCCTCCCTGTAGAGGGCCGAAGCCTGCCGGGGTCGTGGGACTTATCCCATTACCGTGACCCCGGAACGTAAAGGGTTATTGAAGGAACACTGTGGATTTCGCCCTGCCCGGGGTGGGAGGACTTATTTGATAATTTTACCACGATAAAAAAAAAAAATTGTAATATACAGACAGACAGACAAAATGTTTTAAATGTTTGTGTTTTAGTGTAACGTACTCATGTAAGCAACTATGTATAAGCACTTGATAAAATATTGTGAGATCACGAATATATTGTGTAATCTCGTATGAATTCCAATGTATCCGTATGTTCATTTCCTTGGAGATATAATAAACTTTATTACAAACTTCTATTAAACTTTTCTCTTTATTTATTCAGTGAGTGAAAGTCATATGTTGCAACCATTATTTTATTTTCTGTAGATAGATAGATAGATAGATATACTCTTTATTGTACACCATAACAGAATTAAATAATAATAATAATAACCCAAGGATTTTACTGCCGAATTATAGTTTGTATGTATACCTATTTAGACTTTAAGTAACAGTAAATAGGTTACTTCCAGGTTACACATACAGGACAGACAGTCAAGAGTGAATAGGTTACTTTTAGGTAAGCGTGCTTCATCTTCGACCACATCATCGCTTACTGTCAGGTGAGTGTCTAAGCTTATCAACAATTACAAAAACACAAACATGAATAAATATAACTTTTGTTCTTGTTACATGTATGATACGATTTTGATGAATCTTTTGATGCCCAAAGAATTCTTTAGTTCAGCAGTTTGAAAACTTGGAAGGTTTACAAGCCGAGATATTTTCTAGTTTCGCATTTAAGCTTTCTGCCCATTATCCCGTCACATACCATGACCGTGCTAGAAACGTATCCGGCACGGAAAGCAATCCCATACGCTCTATTTCGCCCACTGAAGCGGGCCGACAGCGTTCTGAACCCGTTTACTACCCGTATGTAACCCGTATTTAATCTGTATGATGCCCGTATGTAACACGGCAGGAATCCTTTCAATACACTCGTAAAGCATCGGTTCATTCTCGTACAAATATCAGTGTTGCGTAGACGCGTTAAAGTGGTGAAATATTGAAATAGTTATGGCTATAAGGAAACTAACGACTGAACAACTGGCAATGATTGCTATCATTTTGGATGAAGAGGAAGAGGAATGCCCAAAAAACACTCGACGCTACTGGATTCACAATTCTATAAAAAAACGCAAAACGGAAGGAGAATATTGGACATTATTCAGGCACTTAGTTGATGACGAAGAAAAGTTTTTTCAGTACTTCCGAATGTGTACATTCAAATTTAACGATTTGCTGAAAAAAATTGAAAATGACATTGTAAAACTGCTGCTACAACGCATTTAAAACGGGTTTGTAACGGTCATACTCCCCGCTAAGTCACCGTTTAGCCGCCTGCGCGCAGCGGTCTGGCAATGTCGCGTGCCATGCACGTAGCGTGTCCGCACCGGCAAAATATTCCCTCCGACGAATAGTTGACGGCCCGTGCATGGCACGCTACGGGTCGGCCGGTGACGGAACGGTCTCGTGGGCATAGTCTCATACTTCTCAATACAAAGAATAGTTTTTTGTCTGAAACGGTCCTAGTACGGTCATGGTATGCTACGGGATAGTGGGCAGACACCTTTATATGTTAGTGTAGATAGTAGGGATGTTAGGGAGCTCCGTAAGCGTAACCGAAACTTTCGGCTATCCGATATAAAAAATTATCCGTAAACGTAACCGAATCCGAAATAAAAGTTTCGGATAATATCAGATAGGGGCGGAGCCAAATTGAGACACGTTATGACAAGTTGTTTTGATCGGCCGGGCGGCGACGAAACACACAAGTAGACATGCGCAAAACAGTGCGTTAAGCCCGATTTACACTTCAACAAGTACAGTAGCGAGTTAAGAACTCAGACAGTTAAGTAATAAGTAGTAAGTTGTAAGTAGCGTCCAAACGTAGGCGAGTGAGTAGTCATAAGTTGCCCGAGAAGAAGAAAAGAAAATAACACGTGTACGCGGCCGCAACCTACAAATTTATGGACTGTACTAGGGATGTGAAATAATAATCGATTATGGAAATAATCGATTAAAAATCGATTTTTATCAAAAGAAAAATCGATTAATATAACAAAATCGATTATTTTCTTAAGATAAATCGATTATTTATTAATCGATTTTTCATGCTAGATATACAATCGATTAATTAAAAATCGATTTTTTATGTACAATGTTACATCCCTAGTAGGGATGTGAAATAATAATCGATTATGGAAATAATCGATTTTTATCAAAAGAAAAATCGATTAATATAACAAAATCGATTATTTTCTTAAGAAAAATCGATTATTTATTAATCGATTTTTCATGCTAAATATATAATCGATTAATTAAAAATCGATTTTTTATGTACAATGTTACATCCCTAGTAGGGATGTGAAATAATAACGATTATGGAAATAATCGATTAAACATCGATTTTTATCAAAAGAAACATCGATTAATATAACAAAATCGATTATTTTCTTAAGAAAAATCGATTATTTATTAATCGATTTTTCATGCGAAATATATAATCGATTAATTAAAAATCGATTTTTTATGTACAGTGTCACATCCCTAGACTGTACTAAACTCGCCCGTCTACATGCCAGCCAGTTAAGTTGGAGGGGTGCGGGAGACGCGAGAGAGGGGGCTACTTCGCACTGGACTCGCCGAAAAATAGGATCGCGATCTATTTAGCTCAACTTAATCAATAACTTACTACTTAACTCGCTTTTACCGTTCAAACTACATTAACAACTTAACTCGCCAATGACGCAAGTTAACTCGCTACTGTACTTGTTGAAGTGTAAATCGGGTTTTAGTAAGTGATATTATATGACATTACATTTAGTACCGGGGAATGTTGCATTACACCATGTCTCCAAACATGACGCATAATGAAGCGCCACACGAACCATCGTATAATGAAATTCTCGGGTTATAAAATGTAATACATCATTACATGAGATGAGATAGCTCGTTATGGTATGATGTATCTATGTGTATTTTACTTTTCAAATTCCTTAAAAATCTAATATTTGTAACCGAAATTATCCGAAACTAACGGATAATTTGAAATAATTTCATATCCGTATCCTTATCCGTATCCGGTATAATAGTCATTCCTATATCCGTATCCAATCCGTATCCGAAATTTCATATCCATAACATCCCATAATATAATTTATTTATGCTACGTACTATCTACTAGATAGTACGTAGCATAAATAAATTATATTATGGGTCAATAATGTGTTTTTTTTAACCCAAAGGTTGACTGCTAGAAAATGCCTTGCTGCATTAAGTCCGCCCGTATTCAACTATTATGCATAGAATTTACATAAATAAATAAAATATTACCATTATATCTATATTTATTTGCACTAGGTTATGTGCAATCTGCATCAAAATTTATGGCAGCTCTAAAATCGAGGTGAGCTGCTATGCATTGACCAGTACATAAATTTGTTACTACAACTTCATAAAACTGTGAGGGTGCGGAGTGGAATAATTTTCCACGCGTAGTAACTTCACAGTCATCATAGAGTTTAAAGTTTACTGTACAGTCGATGACTGAGCTTGAGCACTGTTTTATAAATACAAAGTGGAGAAGAAAATACGACCATAAATTTACCATAGCCTAGATGATGATCTCCTTTGTACAAAAAATGTATTCAGGATATTTTTTCTATTTTCATATTAATTTTTCCACAGGCTCTATTTACCCGACTGCAGCGAAGCAAGGAGGAGGGTTATGTTTTTACCGCGTATGTATGTATGTTTGTTCCTTTGTTCCCTCGTAACTAATCAACCAGTGAACGGATTTGGATAAATGATACGTCGTTAGATTTATCTTGATGGCGCGAGTGTCATAGAATATATTAAAATAAAACCAAATCACCACAACGACAATCAGGTGCCATATTATCGAAAATAAAAATTCAAAAATCGACAAACTACATATGTCAAATGGGGTATCATTAAACAGATCTTTAAAAATGATTTTGAGATTTGTTTCGCCATTTTTAATGTTGAGCAACCGTTTAAGAAATATAACGTTATAAAACAGAATTAAATACTAAAAAACTGAAAATAAAAAACTTATTTAAAAAATCTAAAAATCCCGACTGCTCAACTGGTATGGAAGAAACAAACACATTTTTTTTTTAAAAAGTGACAAGTACGCGGGACCCAATTGATCATGATATAATTTTAACTCAGTTGAGCAGTCAGGTTTTTTACATTTTTTAAATAAGTTTTTTAGCTACCTACTGCGCCTGAACGCAGATTTCAAATATCCTGCGTTTAAGCACAAAAACTCTCACACCATGTAGGTTTTAAGTCAAATTCAAAGGATCATCACTATAAAACGGCAATTTCATACTTTTACCCGTATTATTTAGATTATTTGATTTTTTATTTTATTATTTTGATGTCACATGTAATTTTATCCTCACTATGGTGTCCTCGGGATTAGTATAGTCGGTGTTTTCATTTATTGTCGTATCATCTTCCCACCTTGTATAACTAGCTTCCATATAATGTAATTTCTTCTTAAATTACTTTTAACTACAGGAGGAACTCGCAGCTACAGCAACGCATGCCTTGGTCTGTCCGATGATGGGTGAATATCGAATTTTTGTTTGCTTGTTCTTTTTTAAATACAACTAGCAATGTGGGTAAAAATAACAAAGAACAATGGCAGCCACCTATACATTAATTTAGCTGAGATAAAAAAATTGTGTCTTTAAATGGAAAATATCTTGTTTAACTCGGCGTCAACTTCTGAATTAGTTTGTGCAAGAATTTTTGTTCGAGAAGTCCGAGAATAATAGAAATTCAGTCATTAACTTTTGTAGGTTATGTTTATGGTTAGCGTTGCCAGGCGTCCAGATAAAGCCGGACATAGGTAGGCTTTTAATTGCGTGTCCAGCCAAAATAAACGGTGTCTGGCTTGTCCGGCTTTTGTTAGGCTTTTTACATTTCGCAAACGAGCGAGCGCCGATGACTGATTATGACAATAATCAAAAAAGCTTGATTTGACATACATTTTTTTTTGTCGTACCTATTAATACTGAGGCAGAAAATCCTCAATAATGTAGGGTGTCCGGCCTTTCTACCCAAATGTCCGGCCAAACTGGCTGGTCTGTCCGGCTATTAGGTTTGGCGACCTGACAACCCTATTTATGGTAATTGCAATTCTAGGAAGTAAAAGGGCAATATTGCATTAGTATTTTCCTTACCCAGTTATTACAGAATACAATGTCTTGTAAAAGGTAGGTAATCCCAGTGGTTATAAATACTCTTTGGTAGGCCTTAGCTTAGGTATATAATTGGTATGTACAACAGGTCTGTTTGAGTCTGCCAGTCACCGTCAGCATTGTTTTAGGTATTGAAGCAATAGGATTATAATAGTATTTTAGGATTTTATAAACACTTGCTAACTTTCAGATAAATAAGTACCTATTTATAAAATCATAGAGCGTTTGTGGGATATGTTGAGTAAGTTGGTAAGAACCAATAAACAAGTTTTTTTTACACTAATATTTATTCTTCGATATCCTCTCTTATAATTATTTCATCCAGAAATTCTGCAGGTGCTGTAATATTTTGCTGATATCTGGCCCATCTTAAATACCAAACTAGCGTCATTACATGAGCACAACATCCTACTGTGCGCCGACCAACTATGCAATTACAGCAGTACTCACTGATTCCTGTCAAGTGAAAATTAAAGAAAACGGAAAACAATCGAGAGCAACACAAAGCGCAATGTGCAAGCGTCTGTGACATGAACAATCAACAGTTGTCAAACCAAGTTATTTTTTTTACTTCGGATAATAGTCTTTTTGCCAGTCATTAATTGAAAGTAATTCATTTATTTTTACACTACAATATTTTTACCACCCTACAAAGAACATTTCCACTTATAAATAAACATGATTGTTAATTCATTTACTCCTTTTTGTTACAATAACAAACTAAAACTGATTTTATTACAATAATACTGTACTTACTGTCACTTGGCAGAATAAATAAAAAAATGGCATCACTAACTGTCAATGAGAAAATCAAATAACTTTTCATTTAAAATATTTTTTTTATCCGGATTTAACTAGGTAATGTGATACATTGAAAAATGTAGAAAAATAATAGAACTGCCTTCATATATAAGTCACTTTTAGACGCTCAAATTAAAGTCAGCTAAGCTTTCGCCATTGTTCTTTGTGTCTGGAATAAGTTCACGGCAATAGTGTAATGGGTGGGATTCAAACCCACGTCCTCTCGATCACAATGCCGACACCTTAGCCATTATGCTATCTTAATGAGATTGCTACGTGCCTCAGAAACTCAGAAACTGAATAACACAATCCCCCTGAAAGAGGTGTCTAACTTCCTGGCTTCTGACTTCCCGGAACAATTGCCATGGATTTACAAATAACAGCCGAGACAAACGGCTTAACGTGCTTTCCGAGGAAGAATCTCAATAAATTAACCTCTAGAGCCCCAGCGGCACAAAAACGTGCCAGTAAAGAAGTATTACCGTTGAGCCCCGCTGGCATAAATTTGTGCCAGCAAACCCCGACCGATTTAAAACTGTATTTGCAGTAAAGATAAGTCTTAAAATCGTTCCTGAACGCTTACGATAAGAGCCCGCCCGCGGTGCTTGACGGATGGTTGACGTAAATAATGACGGTCCTTGAGAGGTTAAAATGGTTACCCATCCTCGGAAACCCTCAACAAGCCTTGCTTAACCTTGAACATCGAGATATACCTACGGTTAATTTTATTTAGTTACAATTTCTTCGGACGTGTATGGAGTACTGCTCTCACCTTTGGGATGGATCTGCGAAATACCAACTGGACGCGCTTGAGTCTATCGAGAAGCGGGCCAAGAGACACATTGGCAACGATGCACTGGTCGAGTCAAAGCTCCAGAGCCTTGAACACCGACGACGAGTTGCAAGTCTATCGGTTTTCTGTCGGTTACATTTCGGGGAGTGTGCGATGGAATTACACAATCTAATTCCGCCAAGCCCGTTCCATCATCGGACTACGAGACAAACGGCGAAGCGCCATCGTTACATGGTGGACATCCCACCCATACGCACAAAACGTTTTGGGAATACCTTCATTGTGCGTTCGGCTAAGGAGTGGAATTCCCTGCCGGAGTCTGTGTTTCTCGACAGCTACAACCTAGGAGTCTTTAAGTCCAGAGTGAATAGGTTACTTTTAGGTAAGCGTGCTCCATCTTCTATCACATCATCACTTACCATCAGGTGAGATAGTGGTCAAACGCGAACCAATTTTCAACAAAAAAAAAAAAAAATTCGTCTACAAAATCAGATATTCACATACAACGCAATACTCCTGGTATAGGTAGGTACCTATTTACTTACTTTTTATATGACAAACGTATCATATTGTTTTTATTTTTCTGGAATTAATAATACGTGTACAACGAGGCCTTTGTTCTATTTACTGTTGTGATAAGAAGCAATAAAATAAAACTCACAGAATATTTTTTGTTTCGTTTTTCGATTGATGATGATTTTGATTCATGTTTCGAATTTATCCTACTATACAAATGTTTTACAAGCAACACATTCCTCATAAATAGCATATGCTTATATAACATTTTCTCAGTCTCTTACAGAACTTAGCGAGGAATAGTTTAAAACCTATGTCAAACGTGTCCTTATCAAAAAAGTATAATATAAGATTCAGGGCTACGTTGAAGGCTGACTGCTTACCAATGATTCCTTCTGCACATATGGCTTCCCTGGCCTATTATAATTGCATTATCGACTAAAAATCTATTAACAACTCCACTTTCGTGAGTGTATCTTTTATTTTATTTGTCTTTTTTTCCTTGTAAATATTATTATATATTATATTCATCTGATTTGACAAATTTTCTTTTTTGTTTAATTTTTATTAATCATTTTACAATGCTTTAATTTCCATCCTTCATTAGCGAAGTCTAATGTTGTGTTGTTGTAAATTTATTTTAATATTTTATAAAGCTTTTTATGTGAATGTGAGAACACTGTGGACTCTTAAATTTGTTTTTCATTTTTATTTGTGTTACACAAAGCACATAAAGACAGTTCAATTACATAGTGCTGTGTTAATTGGTATATACTATCCTCTCATAACTATTAAACCTGTATTATGGATATATTATAAAAATTAATGATGTTTTGAAAACACTAACCGTGGAGTTACTTGGCAGTTCTTTTCCATAGGAAACGACTAATTTCGTACCAAGCACTAGCTTCTGATGTTTTATAAGTGCACATAGGCCTACCTATGAGAAAAAAAATATTTTAAAGTTTAAGTTTGAGTTTTAAGATAACATAAGTACCAATACCATTATAAAATAATAGATTTCAAATATGACCAATCGTGAATCAGTCTGTCAGAATCAATTAACTCCGAATCACCGAGATGAGAAATCTATAATTTTAAAGTTACACTTAAAGAATATGATGCTTCTGAAACCCTATGTTGCCCAAATATCACAATAGCTTGTTTGTTTTTGTTTTGACTTCATCTCAGATTTACAAATAATTTAGTAATACATTTTTTATTGGCTCAAGTTTTACCACCATCTTACCTGATGGTAAGCGATGATCTGGTCGAGAAAGCACGCTTACCTAGAAGTAACCTATTCACTCTTTGCCGTTCGCACATTGAAAAATGGTAAAAAAAGTATTTTAAACAGAAACAGGGTGTGTAAATTCAAACCATTTAATGACATTGCTGAATATCGGCTCTCCAAGCGGTGCCGGATAGATCGGTACTACACTCCTATGTCTCTTATATTCAACTCCCACGGTCTTCACTAAATCATCAGACCCCGTGGGAGACCTAACACTGCGTCTTTCAGTATGTGATCACCAACTCTTCGTCTTCTTCTTCTTATTTTTCCATGTCTGCCCCTTTTATTTGGAGTGGGCTCTCTTCTTTTTAAGGCGCCTGGACCTGGATCCTGGGTTAAAAACAAAACCCTTCATCATCATAGGTCATCTATTCTGCGAACTATTTAACTATTTATTTTATTACACTTTTTAATGTACACCAAGATTAATATACAAATAAACATCTCAATAAAAAAAAACTTACAACTGGCGACACGATCGCATTCCGCCACTTTTTCCAGGTAATCAAGAATAAAAATAAATAGCCGAGACACGAAATGAAGTTGAGCTTGGTGAAAATATTAAATAAACTATTCAAGTAACAGACATATATAACAAATACAGTATACTAAATAGATACATACCTATGTATACATGCATGACATAGGCAATGAATTGAATACTAATTTCATTCAATTAATTAAACCAAATAAATAATTGATTTATTGATTAATACAAGCAGCCAAATAAGCACATTAACCCTAAGGCACTGGACACACAGAAAAGACGTAAGACGAGGACGGGACGCGGACAGGGCGCAAATGGGGCGTCGTCGCGACTTTTTAAAACATATAGAAAAGACGAGGTACGGACGTGACGCTGGGTGCTGCGAGAGATGACGGTTTTCAATCAACTTCATTCAGCTGTCCGATTGACCATCCCAGTCACCCGTCACCCGTCTGCACCCCCGTTCTCACCCGTCCCTCGTCCGCTTGCGCCCGTGCCCCGTCCTTTCTGTATGTTTTGACGATAGGGAGCAGACGAGTAAGTGTCGTGTCTGCGCCCTGTCCTTTCTATATGTTTTGCGTCGCGACGCTCCTATACATTTTGTATGAAAGGGACGCGGAAGAGACATATGTCCGCGCCCCATCTGCGTCTTACGTCTTTTCTGTGTTTCCAGCGCGTAATACCTACATACATACATGACACACAGGCAAAGACAGAAGTGACAGCTAATTTAATTAATTAAACTAAATAAATAATTGATTAATATAACTACAGCCAAAATAAGCATAACGCGACTGGTAATGTCTTTTGAATGTAATAAAGGCACTATACAACGTGTACCAGAATAAACGCAATTCCTGAAAGTAATTGGTTCAGAATCGGCTTCTGAATCGATTTCCGGCATAAAAAATAGGTGTTAAATTTTTACGGAAAAATCTTTCATTTAACTTAAAATGGAAACAAAAAAATACAACAAATTAATACAATCCTTAATTCAAGGAAATGCGCTCGTGTGCGCGTCGGCCGCTAAGATTGCATGAGTGTATGCGTCTGTGTAAGGATATTGTATGACGCACATACGTTTTGCGTTTAGTAAGGATAACTATTTTATAGAAAATGTCTAGGTTTGGTTTCTTTTTATTTAGTTACGGATGTTGTTTTAGACTTATAATTTAACTAGTATTTGCGTGTTGCGCGAGGTGCAAGAACCTCGCGTGCTTGTGAAAAACAAAAAAAAAAAGAATGGGGGGGTTGCACAATTATTTCGACTAAAGCATTGCCCCTCTAAATGAATACGGGTCTCGTAGTTTCCGAGATTCGACAGGGAGGGGCGAGAAGGGGGGTGAAAAGGGGAGGTTTGGTACTTTTCCCGTAGGTTTGAAAGTTACTTGTTTACGAATCTATCAAAATATACCAACCTCCCCATCCACCATCTGGGAGAACAAATTATGTCAATGAGTGAGTGAGTGAGTGAGTGAGTGAGTCAGTCAGTCAGAGGTAATCTAGCTTTATATAATAGAACTAGTATTTGCGGGTTGCGCGAGGTGCAAGCACCTCGCGTGCATGTGAAAAAAAAAATGGGGAGGGTTGCACAATTATTTCGACTAAAGCATTGCCCCTCTAAATGAATCTGAAAAAAAAATGTTCCAAGTCTCTTAATTACCGAGATCCACCTAAAGGGGGTGAGAAGGAGGGCAAGGGGGGCGACTTTGAAAAATGGTTTTTACTTTAGCGAGCCTCCTCCATACGAATCCGTAAAAAAAATACGGGTTTCGTAGTTTCCGAGATACGATAGGGAGGGGGGAGAAGGGGGGTGAAAAGGGGAGATTTAACACTTTTCCCGTAGGTTTGAGAGTTACTTGTTTACGAATCTGTCAAAATATACCCACCTCCCCATCCACCATCTGGGAGAACAATTATGTCAATGAGTGAGTGAGTGAGTGAGTGAGTCAGTCAGTCAGTGGTGTCTGAGATATTGCGCTTAATCTGTTACACTTTGTATACAGTATGTCCTATGCCATGTCCTGCTATTCCCATAAATACCGGTCAATATTGTTTGTTGTTTGTTTCAGTGTTTCTTCTCAGAGTCAGTTAGGAAACACTAGCCTCATCTAGTTTACATTTACGAAAAAAAAATGACGTGTGAAAGTGTCATTTATAACCTATTTGCAAAATTATTTCTTTATCATTATTTAATTATTGAGAAGAAACGAATACAATCAGTCAGAAAATAAATAACGCTTTTTAAATTACTTTTCTAAGTTGCCAATTCTATATTGTAACTTTCGAATGATGTCACACTTAAATAGTTTTTACTACTAGGTAGGACATTCTGTCATTGTGTATATGTACTATCTTTGAGTATCCAAACCTTTAAAATGCCCACAACTTAATTATTTTTTGACATTCAATTCGCAAACTTGTCTAACTACGCCTTGTATTTACCCAGGTTTAGAGAATACCACAGAAATCTTAATAATAAGGCAATAGAAATGCTATCTACTGTCATTTTATACTGGGACGCGTGTCGCCGGTTCGCAGCTACCACCACATAAACAAACAATAGATACACACTTTCGCCTACACATGCATTTTGCATTATTACAACAAAATTAAACTTTAAGCGATGACATTACGCAATATCGTCGTTGCGCCTGCCAAGTTCCATGAGTGATTTTTGTAAGGTTTTGGGAAACAACAAAAAACGTGTTATTGAATTGAAAATGAAAAATTCGGCTAAATTATTGATACCACAGCATGGCCGTTTATTTAATACATTATAAAAATACAAAAATTGCCAAAACTATCAGTCATTTAAGGGGCTAGAATTATTTTAAGCAAAAAAGTGCACATAACTAGTTTAGAATCGTATAAAATAATGATGGATGTGCATTATTACACATAAAAGCTTTGGAAATGTGACACTTGTGACTGTTTTAAGGTTAACATTATGTGATCTTTACGTTATCATAAGTAAAAAAACACAATGAAATGAGTAGGAACTGTTAAAAACTTATATTTAATATACTTATATAGAAAATTTTACAATTATGGTACTCAATATCATGAAGTCAGTGTTATACTTAACTTTTATTTATTGTTTTAACATGACACTTATTGTCATCATTATCACAGCATTATATTAAAAATATTATTTGAAAACAAATAAAAATCTCTTTAACCAAAAACAAATCAAATACTTCTATGAAAATTGTTAAACAAACAAAAACTTTTTTTTATTACGAATGAGCCCGCTCTTGACCTCGATCACACCTGATGGTAAGTGTAAGATGAGGTCTATGATCGAACGAGCGAGCCCAGAAAATGCCTATTCACTCTTGCTTTAAAGACTAACGGGTCATATGTGGCAGGGAACACAGAAGCTGGCAGAGAGTTCCACACCTTGGCTGTGCAGTGTGCGCACAATAAACGTTGAAGAAAAACGCTTAGTACGACAAGACGGTATATCGACCGAGTGTGGATGGTATCCTGCGGTACGTCTGGTAGCTCCTGCGCACATTCTCGGGAGTATAATCTGTAGAAGATAGACAGGCAAGCAACGTTTCGCCGGTGAGCTAGGCTGTGAAGCTTCCTGCCAGAGCCTCGTCATTTATGAGCGTTTTAGCTCTGCGTTCGATCGAGTCAAGTGCAGCTAGCTGGTATTTGGCTGAGCCATCCCACAAGTGACTGCAATACTCCATACAGGAACGGATCTGTGCTTTATATGTATAAATTCAAAAGCTGTCCAGGTGTGAAGTATCGCCTCACTTTCTGTAGGATGCCCAGCTTTTTGGCTGCAGTCTGAGCTTTAGACTCAATGTTTCAGCTGAAGTTGAGGTCAGACGTCAACTCCATACCCAAGAGCTCCAGGCGGTCGGTAATAGGTACAGATGCACCTCTGAAAGTAGAGGATCATTCAAATTGGCTTCTTTTAGCGGAGAAAAGACAAGCCCTTGTTTTTAAAGCATGGAATTTGACCAGATTGTCGGCGCCCCATAGAGAAACGAGATTTAAAGTCAAATTCGTTCGCTCTACCATGGCTAAGCATTCTAAGAATGGCTATTTTGTCCCTACCAGTTCTAGTACTGGATAAGTATCTCTCTGAAACTGTGCTGTCATCTGCGTAATCAATAGCTCCCAGCTGAAGCAGGTCGTTGATATGAAGCAAAAATAGAGTCACAGAGAGAACAGACCCCTGAGGAACACCGGCATTAATAGTCATAAGATCCGATGCGCAGTCATCGATGACCACCCAGATCGAGCGTTCAATCAAAAAGTCACAAATCCAGTTGTATAAGCTAGCAGGGACACCGTATCTAGGAAGCTTGCTCAGCAGACTAGCGTGCCAGACCCTGTCAAAGGCCTTTGAGATGTCGAGGGACACGGCAAGGGCTTGGCCGTGTTTCTCAATGGCCTCGCCCCAGCTGTGCGTAACATACACAAGAAGATCTCTGGTCGAACGATCCCTCGACTCGATCGACTGGTGGTCACTGAGGAGCTCATTGTCTTCAAGGATGCCAGCAACTTACTGTTGAGTACCCTCTCCATAACTTTACAGAGTATGGAGGTCAAGGCAATTGGTCTATAGTTTGCAGGTTCGGCACGGCTACCCTTTTTGGGTACTGGTTGCACATTGGCCAGCTTCCACGACACCAGCACCACTCCGGTTTTAAGAGGAAGGCGATACAGGCGAGTCAGTACAGGAGACGACTCCAGGGCACAACAGTCGAGTAACAACAGATGATGGGTTGTTGGCATGAAGTCGCTGAGGTAGGATTTTCCACTTATCAGGATGTCGTAACTTGCAGAAGATACTGCCATCTTTTTATAAAAGAGCTTGTATGTCATTTACGATCGGGTCTCCAGCTTTTTTACCTGGACGAATGGAATCAATACAAATGTCATCGTCATAATTCTTATAAGAAGTATAATCAACATGATGAACGTGATACGGTTGCTTAGGTCGTGCTTCCCTCATGCGACTAATATAATCAGTTGGTGTATAGATAGGGGGACGAAACTTTTTACAAAGTTGAGTGGACACTATCTACTTGCATCATTGTATGTCCCTATTCTAAAATGATCTAATACGTAAATATAAGCGTTGTGTTTGCAAACGTAGTTAGGTACCTCCGCTCAAATGTAACGTGAAGAAATAACAAAAATTCTAAAACAATCAAACACTCATATACTCAGAAGCTTTTATAGCTTTTATCACTTACATAATTATTAGTTATTGTAATAATATTCTAGTAATAAATCTACTGAAATTAAAAATATACGATAGGTACACAAGACTATTTTATAGGTTAATAATAATATTGTTTAGGAACTTAAATTGACAAGTTATTGATAAATGGTTTACGGTATTATATAAAAACAGTATAGTTAAAGGAAATTCAGTACGTACTTACCACTTTTATTTAGTTTTAACATAATAAAAATATTTTTAAACGTTGTTTACACCACAACGCGCCCTCACGGTCCGCAGTTGTGGGTGGGCGGGAAGATGGAACGCAAATTCTTTATGTGCATTTCTGCACATACGAATTTTTCTAAACGGGCAAAATACATACGGTATTTGACATATTTCTTTCTAGATGGAATATCACTAAAACGATTTTATCAGCATATACAGAACGAATCGGAGATTATGCTTAGCGAAAAAATGAAAAAATGCACATATGGAATTTGGCAGGCGCAGCGACGATATTTTCTAAAAACGCATAATCTCTGGTGGCGTAACGTGTGCGAAAAGCAGAGAAAGATATCGCGCGCTCACTCTTACTTAGGAATAGTGCAGTGCAAAGCTCGTAATGCTCATATTATTATCGATATTTTTTTGTTGAGCGTTAATAGCCAAGATGTCTCGTAACAATAGATAACTAATTTATTGAAAGTTTTTCATTCCTCGACAAGCTTTTAGACGATTTATTTTGGAGAAAAGGGAATACAATAAAACGTTAAGTGTAAGTATTTTTTATTATTTAGTTATACAAATCTTAAAGGCTCTCCAATACTTCACCTTATGGAAAAAAAAAAAACAATGATCAAATCAAATAGAGCAATAATGGCACAACTTAATACCGAACAATGAAGAATACACTTTATTGTTAATCAAAATAAATTGTTTTACGTAACAACTGTTTTACGTAAATTCTATGGTCACGATGGCAGTCTTATCGCTTATAGCGATATATTCTAGACAATCTTAGGATGGATTGATGATATCCGGATCTTTCGGAAACCTGTAATAATTGGATTGCATTGCATTGGATAAAGTAAAACAGATGCATAAATGAAAACGTATCGATCCGATCCAACTTAATCCATTATACTTACAATATACATAATAATTGTATCTTTAATTATTTTGTTATAAAAAAGATAAATATTGAACATGTCAATGATACAAGGATACCCAACGCAGACTGCTATTTAACTTACCTGTGTACATAACAATAATAAGCCTACCTCTTATTAAATTTCTGAAGGAAAAAATAGTTAAAAACTTTTTTGCAAAAAATAAAACCGACTTCCATATCAAAACACTAGAAAGCCAAAAATAATTTTAATTTCGGTAGTCGGTGTTATTGGTTTTGTATTTTCTTTTTTTTTCACACCGCCTTCCGAAATTAAAATTATTTTTGGCTTTGTAGTGTTTTGATATGGAAGTCGGTTTTATTTTTTGCAAAAAATTTTTATTTTGGTGCTTTTTAGTGGGTCAGTGAATTTTCCAAATTTTCATGGGACCATTTGGGAAGTATACCCTTTCTAACAAGATAAGAATTTTTCAAATCGGTTGGCAAGCGACGGAGTTATGCGCGGACAAACATAAAAAAAATTACAAACATCCGAATTGAGAACTTCCTCCTTTTTTAGAAGTCGGTTAACAAGTACGAATTAACAGATATATAATCGTTCAAAAACGACTTTTTATAAACTATTTAAACAGGAAAAAAAACATGCTTAATGAAAATATATATTGATATATTTAACGAATAATTATATTTCATTCGAATTTCGGTAAAACTACGTATTGACTATTAATCTAAAGGTAATAGATTACCGATACAAAATAGTAGTGGCACGTCACTAATTCGCGGCCAACTCGTGCGGCGTATTCCTGGAATGTACGTAAACGACGATTATGTTTATTGCGCATGACTATAACATTTCATTGCTGCTTTTAGTAGTTGTAATAGTAGGCATGAACATGCTTAGGTATTAATGGTAATTGAATTGAGAAAAAAGAACGTTTTCTGTGATAATCGTAGTAATGGTGGCGAAAATATTTGATTTGATTATATTTTTAAAAAACGAAATTATTTTTTCAAAAAATATGTACTTACATATGAAATGTTATCCCTTTATTCATAAAGTTACAAATTTTGGAAGAGTTTCTGCAGTTGGATATGCTGCAAAACACCATGTTTACCTCTCCGCGTCCCATACAACACAAGTAACCGCAACAAACGCTCCACGCGCACTTGTGGCCAACGTGTCACATGCGCGGCGACAAGGTCACGCGTCTTTGCGACTTCTATTGCCTTATTATTAAGATTTCTGTGGAGAATACGTTAGGCAGTCTCAGGGGAGACCTTTTAACAGTATCGTTGGGATCTCTGAAGCGGTCTCCTGAGAAAACCCGGTCAAGGACAACAATCCCACACACCTCGATCTTATCCCCATCTAAGCGTCAATAAGCTTATGGCTAATGTGTTAGACTTGAGGACTTAGGGATCAAGGGTTCGAACCCACCTCACCCATTACACTATTGCTGTGAACCCACTCCAGACACAAGCATATTTGGCTTGATTGGAGGGGTTAACAAGATTGCTAGCAAGCAATGTGAAATCTACTCACATTGCTAGATCTTTAAAAAAAATAAGAAATAACGAACCGGGGGAAGTACATACTATTTTCTAGAGTGAGATCAACACTATTATTATCAGTAGGTAGATTATAACACACGATTTTCTGTTGTCTGGCATTAAGGGTGTCAGTTTCTGTATGATAGCTAACTTGCGCTACAAAAAAATCAAGCCCGACCCGTGCTTCATCTAGGTTCTCCACTTGAGTTTAGCACGGGGACTATATAGGGTCCCCTGTTCCAACCAAAGACCAGTGCAGTCAAGTATTTAAGAAAAAACTCAATTTAATATTGAGGCTTCCTCCTTATTGTAGTGCGTCTGGGATGTTCGCGGATGCGCATACGGATGATTATTATGTGATCATGCGTAAGAAAGTCGCGTCTATAATACGCAGAGTGAGAGGAAGCAACAATAGCGTTCTGAAAGTTTTTGCAGAAAGACTAGAAGGGCCTACAATGGATAGGTTTATCAAGTTACACGTTAGACATGGGGCTTGATAAACCTTCCTGTGATTGTGAGTTTTTTTATTTTGTTTTTGTTTTGTTACGTCCTTTATAATTGTCTGTATATGCCTAATTGTTTCTTACTAACATAGTTATTAAGTAAATTGTTTGACTAACACTATGGGCCTTAGAAGCCTGAAAATAAAAGATTTTTATTTATTTAATATGCAGACAATGGTTATATTTACGCAACGCATTTCTTTACCAAAAACGGCCGAAAGAAATTTAATTATTAATTAATTGCATTTGTGACTCTAATAAAATGGTAGGTTGGCGATAAACCTGAAGAATCGGTGTATTGCGATATTACTGTTAGCAATAATAAGTATTATTAAAATTATTCTGTTATTCTTATTCTATTAAATACGTCCACTAGCAGTCGCGCGAAGTTTCGCTCCCGTGAACTTAGTCCCGATAAAAACATAACCTCCTTCTTTTGGAGTCGGGTAAAAAGTAGAAGAGAGCTTCTCAAGCTACTTCCGTACCAAATTTCATCCAAATCCATCTAGTATTTTTGAAGAATAGCGCGTTCAAACTAGCGAACATTTCCGCTTAATGATATTAATATACAACGTGTAACAGAAACCCCATATCTATCCAAAAGGACTGAAGACAACATCTGGTATGGAGTCTCTATGCACAGTTTCAGGTCAAAATGAGTGACTCAAAGAATTGATACCAAATTATCGGTTTCACATGTTTCTTGAATACCATACATAACAAACGTGTCACAGCACTATGAGGGTCATCACTTTCCACGTCACTTACCAATAAAACGATAATTCTCTTCGTTCTTCTTAATTTGAAAAATTCGGTCTCTGGTATTAATGTACTGAAATTTCTAATAAGCTCCACACATGTAGACATAGGATTACAAAACCCTTGCTATATCGTTTGTTATCATCCAAAGAATCCGTGCACCTGGTATGTATATACCCTTTTAATTACACGTTGTATATAATTTCACTAGGTACTATTAATTAATAATCGTTAAGATCTTTGAATCACGTAGATAGAGCAATGTACTGCATCCCTATACAATAATGTCATCAATTAGATCACGGGTCTGCCTTCGCAATATATAGACTGTCATTTTATACTGAAATATATTCAGTATAAAATGACAGTCTATATTGCTTACGTCTTATTAATTTTAAAATATGGATGACAATCAAGGTATATAAGATCGTATTACAGAAACAATGCTGATGTTATCGAGTTAATCAATTAATACGAACGACAAATGGAATGAGTCGAATGGGAATTGAAATGATCAAACGATACAATCTTTGAATTGAGAATTGTCAATTAATATCAGAAACCGTGTTCGCTTATCAATATTTAAGTACTTTCGTATTTTAAAATACGAACTCGCGTTTTTTTTTTATTTCGTGTTTTAGTTATTTTTTTATTCATTTTATTCAGAATCAGAATGCTTTATTTTTGTAAACATAGGTAAAATTACAACAGCGTGCGAGATGTTACAGATAGGTATGTTTTGCCTGGAAGCGTATAAATATGATTTAATTGACATTGTCGATGTAAGGTATCTATGTAAACATTCACAGTATTAGTCTCGTCAATATTAATAGTACATGCATATTATTAATTTTAAAATAAAGTCAATCCAAATAGATTATTTTATATGTCATATAATGTCTAAAATACAAAACCGTCTAAGGTGATACAATTGTAATAGTCAACAATTCAATATTAACAGAAACATATTGTTATTCATACCTATAGTAATCTGTCCAACTATTTTAAATTCAGGTTCTTGTCAAAGTAGATGAATATCAGTATATAACACAGGGTGACTGCCTATCCGACCCTTTTAAAATGTAATAATACTGAATTATAAGGAAATATGATCCAAAAAAGGTCCATGGACTACCCGCGTATTTATTTTCTCCTGCTGTGTCAAATCCATCCAAAGGTTGTCTGTAAAAGATCACTTTCAGCGATACGACCGCCCATTGTAACACCCTTTAGTTTTTAAGTCCTCATTTAATTCTGTTATGGTGTACAATAAAGAAGATATCTATCAATCACAGAATTTTATATACGTTTGGTTTTAACGTATCTAAAATCATACGTAAGTATGTAAATTTCTTTGAATTATTGAAGGCAGACCTCAGCAATGCAGATGCTAGAGTGTTCAGTTCTTTACTACCTTTAAGGAGGACCTGAAAATTACAGCCGCGGCATACAGCTTTCTGTTTTGATACGTACGTAGTCCACCTATCGAAGGACTTTCCCTGACAAGATTTGCCTTGAAGTTCGGCAGGTGCAATTACCGCAAAAGTACACAATATAAGGAAAATTAAATATTATAGCTGAATTAAAATATCTGCCAGGTTAAACTAAACACAGACCTTGATGGAACGGACTATGAAAAAATTTGCAAGTTGGAATCGCAATACCGTAAAAAAACATGATTTTATATTGTTATAGTTACATTAGAAATACACATAAAATAACTTCCATCCACATAAAATAAATTCCACTGCTGGGTCACCGACCTCTTCTCTTACAGAGGGAAATACACATTCTGGAAAACTATCTACTGTTTACTTTTACAGACAGACAAACTTAAAACGGAGGAATGGGGTTCCATCAGTTACCCTTGAGAATACGGAACTGTAAAACTCAAACCCCATCTCTTCTTCGATAAACACTTCCAACGTTATCTTCCATGTTTGTCAAACACTGAAGGGGAGTAACAATTACATTTTCTCGTAATTAAGGGAAAAACAATTCTCCGATGACTTCTGCTTACGACACGAGTTGACCTTGAAAATATTTAGCACACAATCCTGGGCTCTTAATTACTTCCAAAGTAAGGAAAAACAAACATTTGTCATTTGTTTTAATCATATTTTGCTACTAAGGCTTGGTTTTCTAGCAATATTATGTCATTCTTTAATATATTTATAGTATTATGTAGTAAGTTTATATGAGAAACAAAGATTGTGATTATGATTAATTTTATATCAGGAGCATTGGTGGACAAAAAAAACGAAGATTTTTTTATGATTGTAAATATGATGATTAAATTAAATGAATTAATATGATTGTTAAATGTCATGATTGTGGGTCAAACGCAAGGACTTAGTTTTGTAATTGCCATGAGAAATATAATAGACTTGATAGACAGACAGACAAAGACCTGATTCTATAACACTTTTTTTAACGTTGTATTCTAATATATTGATATCACAAATAACGTGATATTTTGATAAATACATAGATAGATATACTCGTTATTGCACACCATTACAGAATTAAATAAGAACTTGACAATTACAAAGGGTGTATTTTGATACATTGTTATACTGTATTTTTATATCACAATATCGCTGCAAGATCAGAATAAATTCATTATTTTCTCGCGCATTCACGCATTTTTGTTTAATAATCACCTACCACAATAATTCCTTTGTGTAGAAAACACAATAAAAAATGGGCGTTGAATATAATTATTTCGTCAAAGAATGCAAATTCTAATATTTTTCTTTATCCGCGCTTCTTAATATTCAAGGAATCGTGGGCTAAGTCTTTTGAATGGGAACGATGAGTGCTAAGCCTGTGAACTCTAATTGAGAGATTCCACAAAGCCTATTGAACTGCCATCCCAGCCAGGTGTAGGGAAGAGGTTTAAGTAATAAGATTAGATTTTTTAGAATAGTTTATGAATTAGACTGGAAAACTTTTTCCCGTATTATTATTACTTATGTACTATTTGACCATAAACTTCTAATTACTATAAGTATACAAGTATAATGCAAACAAAGCATATATACAAGTATATGTGCTTCAACGCAGGTTCAAATATCCTGCGTTTCACAAAAACTCCCAAACCATAAAGGTTTTAAGTCAATTCAAAGCATCTTTCACTATTAAACGGCAATTTCATACTTATGCCAGTATTATTTAGACTATTTGATTTTTTTTTATATTTTGATGTCACATATTATTTTTCCTCAGTATGGTTTCCTTGGGATTAGTATAGTCGGTATTTTTAGGGTTCCGTAGCCGAATGGCAAAAAACGAAACCCTTATAGTTTCATCATGTCTGTCCGTCTGTCTGTCTGTCTGTCTGTCCGTCTGTCCGTATGTCACAGCCATTTTATTCCGAAACTATTAAGACTATACATGTGAAACTTGGTAGGTTATTCTGTAATAGGTATTCTGTAAACCGCTTTCCGATTTTAAGAAAACAATTAAAAATATTTAAAATAAAGGGGTGTCCCCATACATGGAACTAAAACTGAAAATACTTTTTTCATGAAACCTATGCGTGTGTGATATCTATAGACAGGTCTTTAAAAATGACATAGGGGTTTCTAAAACCACTTTTTCATAAAGTTAATCGTTTAAAAGATATAAGCTTCCAAAGTGGTAAAATGTGTGTACCCCCCCCCCCCTCCCCCCCCTAACTTCTAGGAGCGAAAAATCTAAAAAATATAAGTCTGTAGATCTTAATGTAAACTTTCAATCAAAATTGGTTTGAACCAAAACGGGTCAGCAGTTTTTGAGATACAGCATATTTTCTAAAACCGCAAATATAACCTTGTAATCCATACAAACACTATGAAAAACAAAGTTATGTAGCGTACTTGTAAAAATGTAAATTAGCTAGTTTTAAGAAATTTTTAAGGTTTTTTTTATTCGTCTAATAAATATATATATTATATTATATTACTAGTACTCACGCGGGGCTTCGCTCCTGTGGATTCTATCACGGTAAGAAACAAAATCTTCTTTTTTGCAGTCGCGTAAAATATAGCCTACGTTACTAACCTTCCTCAAGCTTCAAGCTACTTCCATACCAAATTGCATCCAAATCCACCCAGTACTTTCGAAGATTAGCGCGTTCAAGCAAACAAACAAACAAACTTTTCCGCTTTATAATATTAGTATAGATTATAGTTACTACGGAACCCTTCATGGGCGAGTCTGACTCGCACTTGGCCAATTTTTTATTTGTAGTCGTATCATCTTACCCACCTTGTATAGTGATGAGAAGTTTGTGGTCAAATAATAACAGCCGGATAGTTCAATCTTCAGTGTTAAGCAATACATGTCAAGGTTGGTTTGTGGATGGTAGACTATCTTAACATATCAAATTAAGCTACGCGATATTTGACAAATGCTTGCACTGTTTGGACGGGCCTGCTCAAATCTATGTGATTCTGTCCTTTAACGGACGCCACAGGCATAAACCTACATGGCTCTCATATGATTTGATTAACTACACATTGTACGGACTTTAAAAGAGACGTTGACCTCTGAGTTTGTTTCAGTGTTTCTTCTCAGAGTAGTCAGTTAGGAAACACTGGCCTCATCTAGTTTACATTTACGAAAAAAATGACGTGTTTATAACCCATTTGCAAAATAAACATAATTATTTCATTATTTATTTCAAGATTCCATCGTACCTGGCGGTCGCTCCGTGTTGAACACTAGTACTGAACTGCCTCCGGTTGAAGGAAAACATCGTGATGTCTTAGGTCCGAATATCCGAAAACGTGTGACATTCACTTATCCGCACTCAGCCTGCCTGGTGGTTTTTACAGCCTATCCCCTCTCATGGAGAGAAAGCTTATGTTGCAGCAGCGGGGACGTTACAGGCTGATCTTTTTCTTCTTCTGTAGGGTTTGGTTTCCGCACTTAGCCCTCCAAACCTGTTTATATTAATAAACTAGCAGTTGCACGAGACTTCGTTCGCGTGGCAAGTTTTTCCCGTGTAAATCCCAATCCCGTGGGAATTTCGCAAAATCCTTTCTTGTCGGATGCCTACGTCATAACATCTGCCTGCATGCCAAATTTCAGGCCGATCCGTCCAGTGGTTTGGGCTGTGCGTTGATAGATCACTATGTCAGTCAGTCAGTCACCTTTGAGTTATATTATATTAACTAGCAGTTGCTCACGAGTTCGTTCGCGTGGGATGTTTTTCCCGTGTAAGTCCCGATCCAGTAGGAATTTCGCAAAATTCCATCTTAGCGAACATCTATGTACTAAAAGGAACCCCTAAAGAGCCCTGCCACTTGTAGTTTCTACGATTTCGTGATTAATCAGTGAATGGTATTTCGCTTTTAAATATAGAAGAAAATTACGCCGTCATTTCGCTAACCAGTCAACGACACTGTTTTTATTGCGAAGTAGGTACTTACCTGACGGAGGTGATGTTATAATATTAATTATATTATTTATAAGACTTGCTAACGACTTAAAACATAAGCACTTAAACACAAAAAGGCTGACACACATATAACTACAATTAGGTACTAATTAACATTGCTGGCGGTGACGTGACTGATATATTTGCATGAAACTACAAGTTAAAGTCAATTTAACGTTTATTTTTACACACGTAGTTAATGCGATTTTTACGCCCGCGTGAAGGGCATGAACTTCACGCCTGTATGACGTATAACACGTGAATATACGACGACATGACGCGAGCTTAAATATGACCTTAAATATGAACTAGAAACAGGAGGTAATTTAAATTCATGAGTTGCTATGTACTATACAACGTGTAACGGAAACCCCATATCTATTCAAAGGGGCTGAAGACAACATCTGGTATGGAGCACAGTTTCAGCTGAAAATAAGTGACTCAAAGAATTGACCCCAAATTATCGATTTCATTTGTTTCTTGAATACCAATCATAGCAAACATGTCACAGCACTACGAGGGTCGATAACTTTCCACGTCACTTGCCAATAACACGGTGATTCTCTTCGTTCTTCTTAATTTGAAAATTCTGCCTCTGGTATCATATACTTCACACATGTAGACATAGGATTATAAAACCCTTGCCATATCGTTTATTATCATCCAAAGAAACCGTGCACTTGGTATGTATATACCAAGGATGTTGCGGATGCCGATTTTTTCATATCTGCGGATGTGAATGCAGATACGGATTTCCGAAAGCTCGTATCCGCAGATGCGGATGCGGATGTTTGGAAAAAGATGTGGTTATAGCGAGGATCTAAGTAGGTGGCGATGATATACAATAAATAGTTCTCTCCCAAGCTGGAAAACTTTGTTGACAGTTCACTTTTCAGAGTCGTGACGGCCTGTCGAATCGGGTCAAACTCTTGTGATCTAGTTAAATAGTCGTCAACTTTTTTTTCAAGCATTTGAATTATTTGAATTACCGTTGAAGTAAGGGCGTGAGTGCTGCTCAGTTGCCGTGTGGCTTTCTCAAAAGGTCTCAGTAACAAAAAATTCAATAATTTTCCATTCTTCTGGCAAAATAGGGTTAATCTCATTATCATTGATGTAAGGACTTAGAACATCCTTTACCGTAAAAAAAAAATTTTTGAAAAAAATAGAACCGACTTCCATATCAGGTAGGTTGTATTTTTTTCAATTTTTTTTTTTTCACGCTTTTTAGTGGGTCGGTTTATAATTTATCTAGTTACAAAAGCCATAATGTCAACAACTTATAATAATAATAATAATAAATTTATTTGTTAGAATATTGTTGTTACAAGGTGTTACATACAATTTTACGTCCAAAATATTCTGCTGTTTCCAGCGTACAAATATTTTCAAGAAATTAAATTAAAATCAATTGACAAAAACCATCACCAACCACTTATCACCTTTTACAAAATATTGCTTTTCCCGATGCATAGCCGTTAATTTTTGAGGAGTTCTCCTGGTACTTGACCATCAGCTCTACATCACCATATGTATAGTGACGAGCATAAAGTGTTTAACATCCGTACTCAAGTAATCGAATCACAATCCACGAAATACTTATTATTGAGGAGTTTCGGTGGCCATCTGGGGTCTTCATCATCAGTTCAACTTCCCCAAATGATACTTTTCGGAAGAAACTACTCAAGGTACTATAATAAATACCCAAAACGCTATAGGTGTGCCTATAATATTTGAAGAGTTCCCACGATTTCACCAGGATCCCATCATCAGATCCTGATTTTGTAACAATGGGACCAACTAGAAAGTATATCCATTCAAGCGCAAAAAGAATTTTTCAAATCGGTCCAGCCGTCTCCGAGTTATGAGGTAACATACATAAAAACAAAAAAAAAATGTTCAAGACGAATTGAGAACCTCCTTTTTTTTGAAGTCGGTTAAAAAATGCTCAATTTCTTTCTGGTTGCAGTTGCAACTTGTCTTACATTCGCATCCGCATGAAAATCCACATTGATTATTGCGGATGCGGATGCAGTTGTCCAAATCCATACGGAAGCTCCGCATTTGCGGATGCGGATGCGAATATTCGCAACATCCCTGGTATATGCGAAATAAATTGGTTTCTAGTTTTTCAACGTTATATATTTGTAATTGTAGCAGAGGTCCACGACCGAAGCAGCTCAAGCAGGGTACATTGAATATAATACAATAATTTATTTGTTCAAATATTTATCATTGGAGCTTACACTAAGATCTGCGTCTGAACTAGATAAATAATATCTGTATTTGAGGAATAAGCTCTCTTCCATTACCATGCACCACTTTACTATAAATAAGTTTCACCTCTGAACAATGAAATGTTGACAATATAATAACAAACAGAACAAATAAATAAATACAAACTAATCGAATGAAAAAAGACAAGCCATTCAACCATTAAACCAGTATAGTAAAAGAGTAATGGCCGGCCTACCGTGTGTAAAGTGAAAATAAGTGAGCGGGTGTGGTTTGTATAAGCTACTGCACTATAGCCAACAAGTTTTCTGTTTCTTTATAGTCTAGCTTTTGGATCATATAATCTTATGCTTACATATCTTGTGTATACATATTTAAGGGTAAATATTAAATAGCTTATTTATCTTTGAACACAGAAAATCCTTGAATAGAAGAGAGTGAATGATCAATTGGGTGGTCAATCGCGAATAATTCATTCATGAATAATTTATTCGTAACTAAATTAGTTACGAATAATTTATTCGTGATTTTATTCGTTATTTTAAATATGTTTTACAGCTTATTTATATCACATTACCAATATTTGGAGACTCTTGTTTTGCGGATCTCAAATATATGAAAGAAAAGGGGATAAGGCGATTTGGTACATACAATTTGTATATAATCTACCTGATTCCTGGAATTTGATGAAAGGTAGCGGCACGGTAATATAATATTACCGTGGTAGCGGGTAGCGGCAAACAAGAAAAATATTGTTATTAATAAGTTATAAAAATAATATACTATAAGTATATAACGTGTAACGGAAACCCCATATCTATCCAAAAGGACTGAAGACAACATCTGTTATGGAGTCTCTATGCAAAGTTTCAGCTCAAAAAATGTGACTCACAGAATTGAACCCAAATTGTTGGTTTCGTATGTTTCTTGAATACCAATAATAAAAAACGTGTCACAGCACTATGAGGGTCATCACTTTCCACGTGACTTGCCAATAAAACGAGAATTCTCTTCGTTCTTCTTAATTTGAAAAATTCGGTCTCTGGTATCAATGTATTGAAATTTCTAATAAGTTCCACACATGTAGACATAGGATTACAAAACCCTTGCTATATCGTTTGTTATCATCCAAAGAAGCCGTGCACTTGGTATGTATATACCCTTTAAATTACACGTTGTATATGTATGCAACATGTAACGGAAACCTTAATCTATCCAATAGGGCTGAAGAGTGAAGACAACATCTGGTATGGAGTTTCTATGCACAGTTTCAGCTCATAATAAGCAACTCAAAGAATTAATACCAAATTATCGGTTTCGTATGTTTCTTGAATACAAATCATAACAAACCTGTCACAGTACTTTTTTTACGTGTGGGAAAATCATCGAATGACTTCTCCCAGTCTGGATAGAGAGGAAGGGAGTGTCAGACTTCTACTGACTAAAAACCCACCATGTTCCTTTAGCTGCCTTTAAGTTCCCGGGCCGCGGTATCTCGTTAGAATATTCCCGCAACCCCGGCAAGTAATAGCCCTATGGGGCTCCGTCACTAGTGCTGACGATTCTTTGAGGCGCGCGTGGAACACGACACGCCGCCGACCCGGGCCTGATCCTTACCGGACGATGAGCTACCCTGTTATTTATTCTTTGTTTTATTTTTATTCATTAATCGAATAACAAATTAAAAAAAATATTCGTCATTCGAATAATTTTCATTTGAATAAATCAAATTATTAATTATTCGCGAATAACTATGGAAACAATTTATTCATTCGTTATTCGTCATTCGAATAAATTTTGCCCAACTCTGATGGAAGGGCTACCATAAGTTGTACCGATGACCTGGTGAAAGTCAGGGGAATTAGCTAGATGTAAGAAGCACAGTACTATTGGAGAACTATTAGGGAGCTATAATCTAACTGCGGAATTATTTTCGTATTTCGTACCTGTGTGAGTGATAAGACCATAGGCGATAAGAAATCGCAGGCTCATCAATTTGCCTACACCTTTTCCAATTTTATAGGGTTAGTTTCGAGTTTAACCGGAGTCAGATGCTTATCAGTATTTTGCATGGAACAACTACTAGCCTGGTCTCAAAAAACCTCGACTGTGAAAAATCTGCTCAAGCAGCCGAGACCAACAACTAAACGTGCTCTTACTGATCCACAAAGCATACTTCCTTATTCCTTACAACTTACAACGTTTAAAATCGTAATGACAGCGTAACGATTTTCGATTGATTTTCTATCTGCAAAGGCTTTTTCAGTGATTACTGCCATGGCCCATGCACAATTGTCCTACGCAAGAAGTAAGTGCGGAACGCCAGATAGATTTCATAGCAGAAATATTAGCAGCCTAGTTACGAAACTTCCTCCTCAATTTGAATGAATTAACAACCGACATTATTATTCTATCTAACTGCTTTCCAACATAGCAACCAATTTGGTAGTCGAAACACGAAAATTTTGCCAGTACAGAAAACCTTATTATGTCAGACGAGTTTGACTCGAAATGAAACTGTTTTTTTGTTTCCAGTAATTGGTAACCAGACTAGTACGTGACGGCAGGCTATGGGGTTTCCTTTGATGTCGATCTAGGGTCTAATCAATGGAGCTAAGAATAAAGTAAGACACCTTATACTTTCGTGTCCAGGCCTAAGTGCAGTGTCTGTGCCAAACGATACACTTTTAGCTTCTGTCTGTACTTTTATTATCTTTTGTGAGTTCTTTGACCTCACGATGGGAATGGCTTGAAATTATTTTAGGTATTATGTAACTTCGAAAGAGGCTATTATTATACTTTACCACTGAAGAATAAAATAACAGTGCAAAATGTAACAATTTCTGAAAAAGTTTACCTTAAAATTCGCTCTGTCTCTCTAATTCTGAATTTTACATTATTTTAGTTTATTTCAGCGGTTAGCTAAACCACTGCATGGAATGTTATAAAACGCATGCTGACCAAATACTGTTAACATAGAAACCGTTTTTCAATGTATATTCGAGTGGATCGTAAAGTTTCCTTTCTGTTTATGAAAATAACTATATGGTCTGCCATAAACCATTCCTATAGTGTTGCCCTATTTCCAAGGTATAGCTGCAAAAGACAAACAAAGCGCTGAATATAATCAAACCCGCGGTGGCCCAGTGATAACAGGCACGACTCGCGAGTTGTAGGTCATAGGTTTGCACTCAGAGAAGCATATAAATTGCGTTTAATTTACGCCATCACCATTGTTGCACGCAGTCAAAATGGTGAAGAAAAACGTTGTTAGGAAGCTTTTTTTTTATCGTGGTAAAATTATCAAATAAGTCCTCCCACCCCGGGCAGGGTGGGAGGGACTGTCAGACTTTTACTGACTAAAATCCACGGTGCTCCTTCAATAACCCTTTACGTACCGGGGTCACGGTAATGGGATGAGTCCCACGACCCCGGCAGGCTTCGGCCCTCTACGGGGGGGCCTCGTCATATTGCTGACGCTCTTTGAGGCGCGCATGGACAACAACGCGCCGTCGACCCGGGCATGGCCCATGGTCGGACAGCGAGTTGCCCTTTACTCGCTGTCCGCATGCCCGCGCCTACGGTGGCCGGAGATCGTCGGCCGACGACGTCCGATGAATTTCGAAAACATGCGACTTCCACCAACTCGTAGTGGAGCCGCTTGGTGGCCCATTGCCTCCCATAGAGGAGAGGCCTGTGTCCCAGCTGTGATAATATTTTTATTTATTTTATTATTTATTTATTTAGGGACAAAAAAAACAGCTACAATATAAGATGAGTGCACAACAATAAATCATTCAGTTTATAAACTATATTACAGCCCACTGTATTATCCGCATATTAACATTGAATATACAACGTGTAATTTAAAGGGTATATACATACCGAGTGCACGGCTTCTTTGGATGATAATAAACGATATAGCAAGGATTTTCTAATCCTATGTGTACATGTGTGGAGCATATTAGAAATTTCAATACATTGATACCAGAGACCGAATTTTTCAAATTAAGAAGTACGAAGAGAATTATCGTTTTATTGGCAAGTGACGTGGAAAAAGTGATGACCCTCATAGTGATGTGACACGTTTGTTATTATTTGAAATCAAGAAACATACGAAATCAACAATTTGGGGTAAATTCTGTGAGTCACTTATTTTGAGCTGAAACTTTGCATAGAGACTCCATACCAGATGTTGTCTTCGGTCCTTTTGGATAGATATGGGGTTTCCGTTACACGTTGTATTAGCAGTATATGCCGCTGGATAAGCTATTCAAGTAATCAATTTTATTGTAACATTAAAATTCAATTATTATTAATTAAAATTATTACAAATAGAAGATGGAATACTTACAAGAAAAAGATAATTTGATACAAAAATAGAATAAAAAGAATCATACAATACATTAATAAGTGTAAAAAGGGGACTCAAATTAATATTATTAGTAAGGATAAATAGGATTTATAAAAAGTTAAAATTTACAATAATACGTACCAAACATCGTTATAATATTAACTATTACATTGCGCAGCTAGAACAGTCAGTACATTCGATTTAAATTTAGATAAGCTCATTACGCGTATAATCTGTAGCTAGGTATAGATTAGCAATATTTAGGTCTAACGTGAATAAGTCTGGTCTTATGCAAAAAATGAAGGCAACGCTACGAGTATGTTGCTTTGTATCATGGCAGCCAGAAATTATTGTTTGAATTGATAAAATAACTTTTGGTAAATAGTTCTGTAGTAGCATTGTTAATTAAGTAGTGGCAGTTTTTATAGTATCACTTACGGATGTGATAATATCATAATTATCTATATTCACATATTTTATTATACGGTAATAAAACTTCATCTAGTTAAAATGAACTAGAGAAAATTGACGTGTAAAGTAATATTTTAATAGAATCTTTTTACCTTTCAGTTGGTTTCGATGTTTTTTATCAGGTAGGTATTCAGCTAGGAAACATATTTTTCCTGCCAGGGTAACGGTAAAATTCAAACGTGGTGTCGCGACCCAAAAAACAAGGACAATCAACTTTTAGCCATTCTAAAATACTCGTACTACAGAAACTCCATCACTCTTTTGTAAAACTTTTAATTCGATTCTAAATTTCTTAATGAGATATTGAAATAATGATGTTTATTTTGCTAATTGGTAATAAATATTATTTTTACACGTCATTAGATAGTCTTAAGCCCAATAGCTATGTGACTCAGTATTAAAACAACATTAATAATTTAAGTTTCATATTGCTGCCCGCTATCGCTTGTGGTTTGACCCAATGGCGTCCATTATGAGTGTTGATTACGGCGCGATGTAAGTGGGGACGTAATGTTTTACTTTCGGCTGATGGCTTAGTTATACATACTTATATGACAACGGAAACGTAGGCCTGAAGTTAATGCGGTCACTATATCTATAGGAAGTTATAAGTTATGACATGTCTAGACAGGTTCACTCAAATCTTTGTAATTCATACCTCCAATAAAACCTTTTTTCAAAAAATAAAACCGACTTCCATATCGAAACACTACAAAGCCAAAAATAACTTTAATTTCGGTAGTTGGTGTTATTGGTTTTGTATTTTCTTTTGATCACACCGCCTTCCGAAATTAAAATTATTTTTGGCTTTGTAGTGTTTTGATATGGAAGCAACGTATGGAAGTCGGTTTTATTTTTTGCAAAAAGTTTTTTTTTTGCTTTTTAGTGGGTCGGTTTGTAATTTATCTAGTTACAAAAGCTATAATGTCAACTATTTAAATCACCCTTTACAAAATATTGCTTTTCCCGATGCAGAGCCGTTAATTTTTGAAGAGTTCTCCTGGTAAAGGGCTTAACATCCATATTCAAGTAATCGAATGGCAACCCACAAAATACTTATTATTGAGTAGTTTTGGTGGCCATCTGTGGTCTTCATCATCAGTTCCACTTCCCCAAATGGTGCTTTTCGAGAGCAACTGCACAAGTTACTATAGAAATACCCAAAACGCTATAGGTGTGCCTATAATATTTGAAGAGTTCCCTCGATTTCTCCATGATTCCTTCATTAGATCCTTACATGATAACAATGGGACCAACTAGAAAGTATACTCTTTCAAACTAAAAAATAATTTTCTTAATCGGTCGAGCCGTCTTTGAGATATGAGGTAACATACATTTAAAAAAAGTTCAAAAAGAACTGAGAACCTCCTCCTTTTTTGAAGTCGGTTAAGAGGTATACCTCGAAGCGCTACCATTTTGAAGCGCACCTAATGAAGCGCTCCTTATTTATTCCTCGGAGCGCTCCTTTTAACATAAGATGGTATCGGGAGCGCTACTAAAAGGAGCGCTCCGAGGAATAAAAAATTTGCAAAGTGCGAGTCGGACTCGCCCATGAAGGGTTTCGTAGTAACTATAATAAACATAACATACCTACTTAATATATTTATTTGAAAAAAAAAACAAAAAACCCTACAAATATCTTAAAACTAGCTTATTTACAATTTTTACAACTACGCCAAATAACTTTGTTTTTCATAGTATTTGTATGAATTACAAAGTAATATTTGCGGTTTTCGAAAATATACTGTATCTCAAAAACTGCTGACTCGATCTCGTTCAAACCAATTTTGGTTGAAAGTTTACATTAAGATCATTACATATGGTTTTTTTAGATTTCTAAAAAAAGTTTTTTTTTTTAGAAAAAGTGGTTTTAGAAACCATAATGTCATTTTTAAAGACCTGTCTATAGATACCACACACGTATAGGTTTCATGAAAAAAAATATTTTCAGTTTCAGTTCCATGTATGCGGAGACCCCTTTATTTTAAATATTTTTTTTTAATTTTCTCTTAAAATCGGAATGCGGTTCACAGAATACATCTACCTACCAAGTTTTACATGTATAGTCATAATAGTTTCGGAATAAAAGGGCTGTGACATACGGACGGACGGACAGACAGACAGACGGACAGACATGTCGAAACTATAAGGGTTCCGTTTTTTGCCATTCGGCTACGGAACCCTAAAAAGGAGCGCTTCATTAGGTGCGCTTCAAAATGGTAGCGCTTCGAGGAAGGTATCTCGGTTAAAAGTCACCATAGCATTACATGAATTGACGAGTCATGATTGGACCATTGCCTGCCAGGGTTTCGAGAATGTTTTAACGAGACACGGCCCCAGAAAGTAAGGGAAACTGACTAAACAGGATGGGTTTTTAGTCAGTGGAAGTACAACTAGAGCAGGAGGAGTCTTTAAAATTTTATTTTACCCCTACAAAATATATTAACCAACAAAGCCCTCATATGATTTTATATTTCCACACGAATAGTATTGACATTCAAATGAGATTTCGACCTATGAGTGTGTTTCACTATTTCTTAAGCTCGCTGTTTTGTAAGAAACACTGGGCCATTTGAAACAAGTAATTTTAAATTTACGAGACAAATATTGACGTGTAAATTAAATAAAATCTTAGTTATTTTCAACTCACACGACCTAATTATATAGAACAAGTCCTGTTACAGTTAAATTGCGAGAGCTCTGGTACCTAAAACACAAGTTAAATCTTACTTTGGGTAACAGTGGTCAACTAGTTTAGTTTACATAATATGTATTATACAGCGTGGCGATTAGGTTATCACATTAATTGAAACCACGTACTCTATGTTAGGTATTTTATCATATACAATTAAAACAATTTAATAATAAACAATATTATAGCCGTGGGAACTTTTTGCATTTTAATATTTCACAACATTTATTTATTTATTTATAACGTAATCAGCTGACCAATCACTCAGCGGGTGCACTGCCGGCGGCGGCACCGTGGCGTTGTCGCTTCCACAGGGCAGTAAACTAATATTATAAAGGATTATTTATTTTTTACCAATAACGCCATTTATTTTGTTTGAAAAATGCCTTTTCTTAATTTTAGTAAAATTATTTATATTATTATTTTAACGGACTGATAACAACTTGTAATAATACCTGCTGTATAATTTAATGTGATAACCTAATCGCCACCCTGTATACGTACAAAAATGTTGCCTCATAAACATGTAATGTAATTTACTTGAATCAAATAAATATTCTTTTCTATTCTAATTCAGCCTATTACGTTCTAAATCCTAGAACACAGGCCTCATCTCTTTGAAAAGGAGTTACAGTTGTTTATAATATAATTTAAACGGGATTACTCACTGACAGGTTTGTTTTGTAAGGTCAGTTTTGCTAATTGTGTCTCTTGGGAAAATCGCCCATGCCGTATTTGAAGTCGTAATCCATTTGGTTGGGTGACAATAGAATGCATTACTGAAGTGTATTCACTGGTCTTAGTCTAACCAAACCTTTAGAATCCGATCAAGTGCTGGTATTATTAAGAAATTCTCGGAACCTGTAATATTCTAATTGGATATTGTCTGTGGAATATGACAAAATATGGCTCTCTTTGAAACGGAGTGTGGAAGTAACTTTCTTTAATTTTCATGAAATTTCTAGGAAACTTATCGTTGACATATAACATGATAACGTTACAAACTCATTATATTTTCCGTTATTTGTCCCGGCTATCACATATATACCTTTGACAGTTGTAAAGAGTTGTCAGAACCCAAATATTTTTTTTAAATATATGCTATGCTATTGTGTGCTATACTGACACTTGGTAAAAATATATTATTAATTTGCACTCAAACAGTATTTTTCAAAATACAAATTTATGAAGTATAAAAAATTAAAAGTTTAATAATATTACAAATCATTAATATTTTTCAGGCCGTCTATGCCGCTGTACGACTAGTAATTATTAATTATAGCGACTTAATAGTTTATTACGGCAAAGTTTAATCAAAGCTTTCAAAAATTTTTGTGTGGAAGTGGAACCAACACCAACCCCAAAAAATAAAGTAACGGTAGGTATTTATATTTTAGCAATATGATTGCCCTATATAACGTGCAACAGAGGCGCAATACCTCAGACACCCCAATTAGAATATTAATTATAAGTCTAAAACAACATCCGTAACTAAATAAATTGAAGCCAAACCTAGGCATTTTTTATAAAATAGTTATCCTTACTAAACGCAAAACGTATGTGCGTCATACAATATCCTTATGCAGACGCATACACTCATGCAATGTTAGCGGCTGAGGCGACACGCACACAATTTCCTTGAAGTAAGGATTATATTAATTTGTCATGATACTGTGTTTCCATTTTAAGTTAAATGAAAGATTTTTCCGTCAAAATTTAACACCTATTTTTTATGACGGAAATCGTTTCAGAAGCCGATTCTGAACCAACTACTTTCAGGAATTGCGTTTATTATGTTACACGTTGTATAAGGTACACAAGTTCAATAATAAGTTATTATTATTGAAAATGAACTCCATCATACCCAGCATATCTAAGGTTTAATTTAAAAAGAAACCTTTATTGGATTCTCCGCAAAAATACGCTGCTGGCGAAGAATTCTATTAAGATCTGAAAAAAAAAATTGACAACAAAGAAGATTCCTGTGGGACAATCTGTATGCTTGTTATGAGTTTATTGATAAACTGATGAAAAGAATTGATAGATATTCGGAGTGTCCCGTGAGATGCAATCAGCGTATTTAATCATGAAAATATGATATTGAAACCCATCTTGTTTTATGCATCTTTATAGTTCAAACAACTGATATTTGAATAACAATAAGTATGTCTATAAAATTTAGACTTAAACCTATCGGAGTCTGTGTTTCCTGATAGCTATAACCTGGAGGTCTTAAAGTCAAAGTGAATATAGGAATATAGGATACTTCAAGGTAAACGTGCTTCATTTTCGCCCGTATCATCGCCATCAGGTAATATGGTGGTCAAACTCGAGCATATCATCAAATTATAAGACCTGCCAAGTGCGAGTTGGACTTGCGCACGATAAGGGCACGAAGGCTTCCGTACCATTATCCATGAAAACGAAAAGAAAAATCACGTTTGTTGTATAGAAGCCCACCTTAATTATTTACTTTATTCTGTTTTTAGTATTTGTAGTTATAGCGGCAACTAAAATACATCATCTGTGAGAATATCAACTATCTAGCTATCACGGTTCATGAGATACACCCTGGTGTCAGATAGACAGACAGACAGCGAAGCCTTAGTAATAGGGTCCTGTGTTTACTCTTTAAGTACGGAGCCCTAAAAGCAAATTATTTTAAACAAATTATTGAACAGCAGGTCTTAACGTGTTGGTCTTAATGACTAACCCGTTAAGACCTGCTGTTCAAAATCTAGTTAAATCGTATATTTGCCTCTTAATGATAAATATTATCAATCTTATGCCTCATTAGCGTAATTTTCAAGTGCTACTGTTGAGCCTGAATCGAATCGTACAATAAAGAGAGAGATATTTATTGATATAGGGTTTGGGTGAAGCCACATGAATTTTCCGTTAATGGATATTTTAAATAGGCTCGATTGGTATGAAACGCTGAGAATATAACCGCTTTTGACCTTAACCGATGTAACATGGGTGTTCCATACAAACAGCCGTAATTCATTACGTGGCAAGACATTTATTATTCCATCAAATATATTATATACTAGCTTTTGCCCGCGACTTCGTCCGCGTGGAATAGTTACTTTGGGTTAACGTTAAATTTAACCCCGATTTTGAAGCATTCTTCATTGGCGCTCTGCTCCTATTGGCCTTAGCGTAATGATATATACCTTTCTCTATAAATAGACTATTTAATTAAAAAATAATTTTTCAATTCGAACCAGTAGTTCCTGAGATTATCGCGTTCAAACAAACAAACAAACTCTTCAGCCTTATATTATTAGTATAGGTAGCTGTTGCCTGCGACTTCGTCCACGTTTCCGTAGTTTTTCGTAAAAAAAAGTAGCCTATGTCCTTCCTCACGGTTCAGTGATTTTGATGTAACAGACAGATTAACTTTCGTAATTTAGTAGGGAAATATAATATGTCAATCTATAATACTGTTGAAAAATATCGCAATACCGAACCGCACAATATTATTGTTAACTAGCTTTTGCCCGCGACTTCGTCCGCGTGGAATAGTTACTTTGGGCTAACGTTAAATTTAACCCCGATTTTGAAGCATTCTTCGTTGGCGCTCTGCTCCTATTGGCCTTAGCGTAATGATCTATAGCCTTTCTCTATAAATTGACAATTTAATTAAATAATAATTTTTCAATTCGAACCAGTAGTTCCTAAGATTATCGCGTTCAAACAAACAAACAAACTCTTCAGCCTTATATTATTAGTATAGATAGCTGTTGCCCGCGACTTCGTCCACGTTTCCGTCATTTTTCGTAAAAAAAAGTAGCCTATGTCCTTCCTCACGGTTCAGTGATTTTGATGTAACAGATAGATTAACTTTCGTAATTTAGTAGGGAAATATAATATGTCAATCTATAATACTGTTGAAAAATATCGCAATACCGAACCGCACAATATTATTGTTAATAGCTGTGCCCGCGAATCCGTCAGTGTGTAACTCCTAGATCACGTTCACATAAGGCTTAAGTACCTATAGAACGAAAATACTTCAGCGCAAAGCTTCCGGGTAAACTATGTTGAAAGTTGACCCGTCCGGCACGTGAACATAAAGATTTCTAGAACTGCTAACCCGGGAAAGAGCGACGTACAACTGACCATGCGAGAAACAACTGACACCGAGATCTACGCCAGCAACAGGAAAAGTCTACCCTTGAGCCTTATTAATTGTCATTGCATAACACACCGATGGGTACTGGGAATTGCGTTCTTTTAAATTGGAATGGAAAATTATTTGGTATTATGGGAATTCTGGGAATAAAGACGGTTTCTCCTGCACCGCAACCTGTTAAAATTTGAGCCTCGATTATATTTTGTTGCAACTGGGTTACTTTTAGCCGAGTTCCGTTGCAAAGTTGTGGTGGTTTTAAATTTCGGAGCAGAATAATAATCAGAAAGCTTCGAACTGCTAAGCTATCGGGAGTTACACGTGTTATTGTGAGTCAACCATAAAAGATAGATATATGCTGTCGTAGGATATTTTTTATATAATTTTAAGGAGAACAATTCCGTCTTAAATGATTTCTGTGTAGCTTTAACCATTAAGGTTACACTCGCGACGGAACATTAAAAAATGGAGTAACTTCTCCCGTTTTCCCAACATTTCCCTTCACTGCTCTGCTCCTATTGATTGTAGCGTAATGAAAAGTATACTATAACCAGCTCAGGAGTATGAAAAATAATTGTACCAAGTTTCGTTAAAATCCGTCGAGTAGTTTTTGTTTCTATAACGGTTATACAGACAGACAGACAGACAAAAATTTTACTGATTGCATTTTTGGCATCAGTATCGATCCCTAATCACCCCTTGATAGTTATTTTGTAAATATATTTCATGTACAGAATTGACCTCTCTACAGATTTATTATAAGTATAGATAATTGACCACAATTCATCATAATTACATACATCATTTATCCGATATATACAGAGATCTTTGAAACTTTGAGGAAACTAATCCATTTAATTTCTAAGTAAGTTGAACAGAAATTCAATTATACTGGATTAAGTCAACCATTCTTGGAAGTCGTGCTCACAAGATTATATTACGCGGACTTTGAAATCCTGCATTGTTTAGAAAGTCTTAGAAAACTTCGCTTAAACTATTTTCAGCATGAATCTATCTATCATAATACTAAGCTGATTGAATAGCAATGGTAATCTGATAATTTAGTTACTACATTGGACCTTTTTTTTAAATGCTTTATACTACTTAATATTATAAATGCGAACGTTTGTGAGGATGTATGTATGTTTGTTGCTCTTTCACGCAAAAACTACTGAACGGATCTCAATAAAATTTGGTAAGTAGATAGTTGATATCCTGGAATAATACACAAGCTACGTTCTATCTCGGAATTCCCATGGGATCGAGATTTAAGCGCGAGGAACCTCCCACGCGAACGAAGTCGCGGGCAAAAGCTAGTCTTGTTATAAAGTTTAACTGTCCCGAATTTCTTACTCCTCTGTCCGCGATATTTTTGTAAAAAGAGGTACAAGGTGTAAGAGGTATTTACTGTGAAAAAAAAAAACAAAGTCAAATAGATAACCTCCAACTTTTTGAAGACGATTAAAAATTTGATTACATACATACGTAGATCGTAATTTCTGGGAGATAAGATAAATTCCTGTTTCAGTGTAAACTGATAATAATCTATACTTAATATTATAAAGCTGAAGAGTTTGTTTGTTTGTTTGTTTGTTTGCTTGAACGCGCTAATCTCAGGAACTACGGTTCCTATTTGAAAAAGCCTTCCTCGATAAATGGGCTATCTAACAAGATAGCCCATTTATCGAGGAAGGCTATAGGCTATATATCATCACGCTAAGACCAATAGGAGCGGAGCACTAATGACGAATGTTTCAAAATCGGGGGATTTTTTTCCACGCGGACGAAGTCGCGGGCGGAAGCTAGTTACGAATATATTTGTGAGTATTTTAGGAATAACAGTGTTTGAAAGAAAAATGTACCAAATAAGTTCATGAAAAAACCTTCAATTTTTGCGGCCACACATGCTGCACGTTGTTATATATGCAGTTTAAATTAGCAAAAACCTCAATGGAAGATGAACACAGACGACAACATATCGAAGGAAATATCCGTAAAAAAAATATGTTGAAAGCTGACATGTGATTATCTACTATCAGCTATTGTCGCAAAGGTGTGATTAATTTGTTTATACTGGAGGCATTGGATCGCTTTGCAGCAATAACATCAAAAGAAGAACAGATTGCATCACAATTTATTGCATTTCACCACTGAGTTTCGGTATAGCTTTCTACTCTTCCTATGCGCATTTTTAATAGGAACAAATGACGAGACATCTTTTCATTAAATTTTGAAACTCACACTCATTAAATTTCGAACACGAGCACAAGATCATTCTAACTTTTTAATGGTTTCTTCAGAACTGGATCCACTAACTTTGGCTTGTATTAAAAGCTAAATGTGGACTGTAATTTCAAATATGGCAATGGTTTAGTGCCGTCTTCGATTTTGAGAAGCGCACGGTGGCACGTTGTTGGATTCAATTGAATTCTAGAATCCAGTACTTTCACCAACTTTTAATTTAAAAATTGGCCAAGTGCGAGTCGGACTCGCACATGAAGGGTTCCGTAGTAACTATAATAAATATAATATACTTAATATATTTATTTGAAAAAAAAAAAAACAAAAAACCTTACAAATTTCTTAAAACTAGATTATTTACAATTTTTACAACTACGCCAAATAACTTTGTTTTTCATAGTATTTGTATGAATAACAAAGTTATATTTGCGGTTTTAGAAAATATACTGTATCTCAAAAACTGCTGACTCGATCTCGTTAAAACCAATTTTGGTTGAAAGTTTACATTAAGATCTATAACATATGGTTTTTTTAGATTTTTCACTTTATTATTATAGAAGTTAGAGCCCCCCCCCCCTCACATTTTACCACTTTGGAAGCGTATATCTTTTAAACGATTAACTTCATGAAAAAGTCATTTTAGAAACCTTAATGTCATTTTTAAAGACCTGTCTATAGATACCACACACGTATAGGTTTCATGAAAGAAAATATTTACAGTTTCAGTTCCATGTATGGGGAGCCCCCTTTATTTTAAATATTTTTTAAATTTTCTCTTAAAATCGGAAAGCGGTTTACAGAATACATCTACCTACCAAGTTTTACATGTATAGTCCTAATAGTTTCGGAATAAAATGGCTTTAACATACGGACGGACGGACAGACAGACAGACGGACAGACATGTCGAAACTATAAGGGTTCCGTTTTTTGCCATTCGGCTACGGAACCCTAAAAATATTCTATAGATTTTATAAAGATCATAAAGAAGATAATGCGATGATGACTGTTGTCTTAGACATTTATCCGACCGTGCTTTTATCTTTATATTAAAAAAATGTGTTTGGGAAATCTTCCTAATATTATAAATACAAAAGTTTGTACCTTAACAATTTCATATACCTATCTATATTAATATTATAAAACGGAAAATTTTGTTTAAATGCACTAATCCTCGAAAGTACTGAAAAATATGATTGTGAGCTACTATGAGTGATACTTAAGGAAGATTATTTTTACCCGACTGCATAAGAAGGAGGGTTGTGTTATCAAGAGTTTATAGTTATAAGGTTTTAACTTATGAAATTACATAACAAGCAAAATACACTGAATTTTCCAATGATGTGTGATACAGATCAGATTGGTATCACATTTTCTAGCTTCAGACGATCAATAACATTTGTCACCAATCTACAAATGACAACTTGTGCCAATAACGTGAAAATGAAAAACGATGGAAAATCATCATTAATCTTGAACCCGTGGGAATTCTTTCTAAAAGTAGCTTTTGTGCTGCCATATAACCACCGCTATCTTCCAGTGGAAGTCCCATATAAATTGGTTCAGCCGTTCCAGAGATATGCCCGGATAAACAGGAAGTGGTGGACATCCCATCCATACACATTGAACTTTTTGGGAATTCTCAATTCTTTATTGTATACCATAATGTTACATAGTTGTTATGCATAGTTATATAAGTCACAATTATGGACCCTGTCGGGCACAGCATAAACCAATGTAGAACAGAGGAGGAATTGTTGTTATTATGTATGTCTTTGTTTCTTTCTTTTTTTTTAATATTTATATGTATTATTATATATATTTATATGTTGTATTTTTTTCAATTTTTTTTTTTCACGCTTTTTAGTGGGTCGGTTTATAATTTATCTAGTTACAAAAGCCATAATGTCAACAACTTATAATAATAATAATAATAAATTTATTTGTTAGAATATTGTTGTTACAAGGTGTTACATACAATTTTACGTCCAAAATATTCTGCTGTTTCCAGCGTACAAATATTTTCAAGAAATTAAATTAAAATCAATTGACAAAAACCATCACCAACCACTTATCACCTTTTACAAAATATTGCTTTTCCCGATGCATAGCCGTTAATTTTTGAGGAGTTCTCCTGGTACTTGACCATCAGCTCTACATCACCATATGTATAGTGACGAGCATAAAGTGTTTAACATCCGTACTCAAGTAATCGAATCACAATCCACGAAATACTTATTATTGAGGAGTTTCGGTGGCCATCTGGGGTCTTCATCATCAGTTCAACTTCCCCAAATGATACTTTTCGGAAGAAACTACTCAAGGTACTATAATAAATACCCAAAACGCTATAGGTGTGCCTATAATATTTGAAGAGTTCCCACGATTTCACCAGGATCCCATCATCAGATCCTGATTTTGTAACAATGGGACCAACTAGAAAGTATATCCATTCAAGCGCAAAAAGAATTTTTCAAATCGGTCCAGCCGTCTCCGAGTTATGAGGTAACATACATAAAAACAAAAAAAAAATGTTCAAGACGAATTGAGAACCTCCTTTTTTTTGAAGTCGGTTAAAAAATGCTCAATTTCTTTCTGGTTGCAGTTGCAACTTGTCTTACATTCGCATCCGCATGAAAATCCACATTGATTATTGCGGATGCGGATGCAGTTGTCCAAATCCATACGGAAGCTCCGCATTTGCGGATGCGGATGCGAATATTCGCAACATCCCTGGTATATGCGAAATAAATTGGTTTCTAGTTTTTCAACGTTATATATTTGTAATTGTAGCAGAGGTCCACGACCGAAGCAGCTCAAGCAGGGTACATTGAATATAATACAATAATTTATTTGTTCAAATATTTATCATTGGAGCTTACACTAAGATCTGCGTCTGAACTAGATAAATAATATCTGTATTTGAGGAATAAGCTCTCTTCCATTACCATGCACCACTTTACTATAAATAAGTTTCACCTCTGAACAATGAAATGTTGACAATATAATAACAAACAGAACAAATAAATAAATACAAACTAATCGAATGAAAAAAGACAAGCCATTCAACCATTAAACCAGTATAGTAAAAGAGTAATGGCCGGCCTACCGTGTGTAAAGTGAAAATAAGTGAGCGGGTGTGGTTTGTATAAGCTACTGCACTATAGCCAACAAGTTTTCTGTTTCTTTATAGTCTAGCTTTTGGATCATATAATCTTATGCTTACATATCTTGTGTATACATATTTAAGGGTAAATATTAAATAGCTTATTTATCTTTGAACACAGAAAATCCTTGAATAGAAGAGAGTGAATGATCAATTGGGTGGTCAATCGCGAATAATTCATTCATGAATAATTTATTCGTAACTAAATTAGTTACGAATAATTTATTCGTGATTTTATTCGTTATTTTAAATATGTTTTACAGCTTATTTATATCACATTACCAATATTTGGAGACTCTTGTTTTGCGGATCTCAAATATATGAAAGAAAAGGGGATAAGGCGATTTGGTACATACAATTTGTATATAATCTACCTGATTCCTGGAATTTGATGAAAGGTAGCGGCACGGTAATATAATATTACCGTGGTAGCGGGTAGCGGCAAACAAGAAAAATATTGTTATTAATAAGTTATAAAAATAATATACTATAAGTATATAACGTGTAACGGAAACCCCATATCTATCCAAAAGGACTGAAGACAACATCTGTTATGGAGTCTCTATGCAAAGTTTCAGCTCAAAAAATGTGACTCACAGAATTGAACCCAAATTGTTGGTTTCGTATGTTTCTTGAATACCAATAATAAAAAACGTGTCACAGCACTATGAGGGTCATCACTTTCCACGTGACTTGCCAATAAAACGAGAATTCTCTTCGTTCTTCTTAATTTGAAAAATTCGGTCTCTGGTATCAATGTATTGAAATTTCTAATAAGTTCCACACATGTAGACATAGGATTACAAAACCCTTGCTATATCGTTTGTTATCATCCAAAGAAGCCGTGCACTTGGTATGTATATACCCTTTAAATTACACGTTGTATATGTATGCAACATGTAACGGAAACCTTAATCTATCCAATAGGGCTGAAGAGTGAAGACAACATCTGGTATGGAGTTTCTATGCACAGTTTCAGCTCATAATAAGCAACTCAAAGAATTAATACCAAATTATCGGTTTCGTATGTTTCTTGAATACAAATCATAACAAACCTGTCACAGTACTTTTTTTACGTGTGGGAAAATCATCGAATGACTTCTCCCAGTCTGGATAGAGAGGAAGGGAGTGTCAGACTTCTACTGACTAAAAACCCACCATGTTCCTTTAGCTGCCTTTAAGTTCCCGGGCCGCGGTATCTCGTTAGAATATTCCCGCAACCCCGGCAAGTAATAGCCCTATGGGGCTCCGTCACTAGTGCTGACGATTCTTTGAGGCGCGCGTGGAACACGACACGCCGCCGACCCGGGCCTGATCCTTACCGGACGATGAGCTACCCTGTTATTTATTCTTTGTTTTATTTTTATTCATTAATCGAATAACAAATTAAAAAAAATATTCGTCATTCGAATAATTTTCATTTGAATAAATCAAATTATTAATTATTCGCGAATAACTATGGAAACAATTTATTCATTCGTTATTCGTCATTCGAATAAATTTTGCCCAACTCTGATGGAAGGGCTACCATAAGTTGTACCGATGACCTGGTGAAAGTCAGGGGAATTAGCTAGATGTAAGAAGCACAGTACTATTGGAGAACTATTAGGGAGCTATAATCTAACTGCGGAATTATTTTCGTATTTCGTACCTGTGTGAGTGATAAGACCATAGGCGATAAGAAATCGCAGGCTCATCAATTTGCCTACACCTTTTCCAATTTTATAGGGTTAGTTTCGAGTTTAACCGGAGTCAGATGCTTATCAGTATTTTGCATGGAACAACTACTAGCCTGGTCTCAAAAAACCTCGACTGTGAAAAATCTGCTCAAGCAGCCGAGACCAACAACTAAACGTGCTCTTACTGATCCACAAAGCATACTTCCTTATTCCTTACAACTTACAACGTTTAAAATCGTAATGACAGCGTAACGATTTTCGATTGATTTTCTATCTGCAAAGGCTTTTTCAGTGATTACTGCCATGGCCCATGCACAATTGTCCTACGCAAGAAGTAAGTGCGGAACGCCAGATAGATTTCATAGCAGAAATATTAGCAGCCTAGTTACGAAACTTCCTCCTCAATTTGAATGAATTAACAACCGACATTATTATTCTATCTAACTGCTTTCCAACATAGCAACCAATTTGGTAGTCGAAACACGAAAATTTTGCCAGTACAGAAAACCTTATTATGTCAGACGAGTTTGACTCGAAATGAAACTGTTTTTTTGTTTCCAGTAATTGGTAACCAGACTAGTACGTGACGGCAGGCTATGGGGTTTCCTTTGATGTCGATCTAGGGTCTAATCAATGGAGCTAAGAATAAAGTAAGACACCTTATACTTTCGTGTCCAGGCCTAAGTGCAGTGTCTGTGCCAAACGATACACTTTTAGCTTCTGTCTGTACTTTTATTATCTTTTGTGAGTTCTTTGACCTCACGATGGGAATGGCTTGAAATTATTTTAGGTATTATGTAACTTCGAAAGAGGCTATTATTATACTTTACCACTGAAGAATAAAATAACAGTGCAAAATGTAACAATTTCTGAAAAAGTTTACCTTAAAATTCGCTCTGTCTCTCTAATTCTGAATTTTACATTATTTTAGTTTATTTCAGCGGTTAGCTAAACCACTGCATGGAATGTTATAAAACGCATGCTGACCAAATACTGTTAACATAGAAACCGTTTTTCAATGTATATTCGAGTGGATCGTAAAGTTTCCTTTCTGTTTATGAAAATAACTATATGGTCTGCCATAAACCATTCCTATAGTGTTGCCCTATTTCCAAGGTATAGCTGCAAAAGACAAACAAAGCGCTGAATATAATCAAACCCGCGGTGGCCCAGTGATAACAGGCACGACTCGCGAGTTGTAGGTCATAGGTTTGCACTCAGAGAAGCATATAAATTGCGTTTAATTTACGCCATCACCATTGTTGCACGCAGTCAAAATGGTGAAGAAAAACGTTGTTAGGAAGCTTTTTTTTTATCGTGGTAAAATTATCAAATAAGTCCTCCCACCCCGGGCAGGGTGGGAGGGACTGTCAGACTTTTACTGACTAAAATCCACGGTGCTCCTTCAATAACCCTTTACGTACCGGGGTCACGGTAATGGGATGAGTCCCACGACCCCGGCAGGCTTCGGCCCTCTACGGGGGGGCCTCGTCATATTGCTGACGCTCTTTGAGGCGCGCATGGACAACAACGCGCCGTCGACCCGGGCATGGCCCATGGTCGGACAGCGAGTTGCCCTTTACTCGCTGTCCGCATGCCCGCGCCTACGGTGGCCGGAGATCGTCGGCCGACGACGTCCGATGAATTTCGAAAACATGCGACTTCCACCAACTCGTAGTGGAGCCGCTTGGTGGCCCATTGCCTCCCATAGAGGAGAGGCCTGTGTCCCAGCTGTGATAATATTTTTATTTATTTTATTATTTATTTATTTAGGGACAAAAAAAACAGCTACAATATAAGATGAGTGCACAACAATAAATCATTCAGTTTATAAACTATATTACAGCCCACTGTATTATCCGCATATTAACATTGAATATACAACGTGTAATTTAAAGGGTATATACATACCGAGTGCACGGCTTCTTTGGATGATAATAAACGATATAGCAAGGATTTTCTAATCCTATGTGTACATGTGTGGAGCATATTAGAAATTTCAATACATTGATACCAGAGACCGAATTTTTCAAATTAAGAAGTACGAAGAGAATTATCGTTTTATTGGCAAGTGACGTGGAAAAAGTGATGACCCTCATAGTGATGTGACACGTTTGTTATTATTTGAAATCAAGAAACATACGAAATCAACAATTTGGGGTAAATTCTGTGAGTCACTTATTTTGAGCTGAAACTTTGCATAGAGACTCCATACCAGATGTTGTCTTCGGTCCTTTTGGATAGATATGGGGTTTCCGTTACACGTTGTATTAGCAGTATATGCCGCTGGATAAGCTATTCAAGTAATCAATTTTATTGTAACATTAAAATTCAATTATTATTAATTAAAATTATTACAAATAGAAGATGGAATACTTACAAGAAAAAGATAATTTGATACAAAAATAGAATAAAAAGAATCATACAATACATTAATAAGTGTAAAAAGGGGACTCAAATTAATATTATTAGTAAGGATAAATAGGATTTATAAAAAGTTAAAATTTACAATAATACGTACCAAACATCGTTATAATATTAACTATTACATTGCGCAGCTAGAACAGTCAGTACATTCGATTTAAATTTAGATAAGCTCATTACGCGTATAATCTGTAGCTAGGTATAGATTAGCAATATTTAGGTCTAACGTGAATAAGTCTGGTCTTATGCAAAAAATGAAGGCAACGCTACGAGTATGTTGCTTTGTATCATGGCAGCCAGAAATTATTGTTTGAATTGATAAAATAACTTTTGGTAAATAGTTCTGTAGTAGCATTGTTAATTAAGTAGTGGCAGTTTTTATAGTATCACTTACGGATGTGATAATATCATAATTATCTATATTCACATATTTTATTATACGGTAATAAAACTTCATCTAGTTAAAATGAACTAGAGAAAATTGACGTGTAAAGTAATATTTTAATAGAATCTTTTTACCTTTCAGTTGGTTTCGATGTTTTTTATCAGGTAGGTATTCAGCTAGGAAACATATTTTTCCTGCCAGGGTAACGGTAAAATTCAAACGTGGTGTCGCGACCCAAAAAACAAGGACAATCAACTTTTAGCCATTCTAAAATACTCGTACTACAGAAACTCCATCACTCTTTTGTAAAACTTTTAATTCGATTCTAAATTTCTTAATGAGATATTGAAATAATGATGTTTATTTTGCTAATTGGTAATAAATATTATTTTTACACGTCATTAGATAGTCTTAAGCCCAATAGCTATGTGACTCAGTATTAAAACAACATTAATAATTTAAGTTTCATATTGCTGCCCGCTATCGCTTGTGGTTTGACCCAATGGCGTCCATTATGAGTGTTGATTACGGCGCGATGTAAGTGGGGACGTAATGTTTTACTTTCGGCTGATGGCTTAGTTATACATACTTATATGACAACGGAAACGTAGGCCTGAAGTTAATGCGGTCACTATATCTATAGGAAGTTATAAGTTATGACATGTCTAGACAGGTTCACTCAAATCTTTGTAATTCATACCTCCAATAAAACCTTTTTTCAAAAAATAAAACCGACTTCCATATCGAAACACTACAAAGCCAAAAATAACTTTAATTTCGGTAGTTGGTGTTATTGGTTTTGTATTTTCTTTTGATCACACCGCCTTCCGAAATTAAAATTATTTTTGGCTTTGTAGTGTTTTGATATGGAAGCAACGTATGGAAGTCGGTTTTATTTTTTGCAAAAAGTTTTTTTTTTGCTTTTTAGTGGGTCGGTTTGTAATTTATCTAGTTACAAAAGCTATAATGTCAACTATTTAAATCACCCTTTACAAAATATTGCTTTTCCCGATGCAGAGCCGTTAATTTTTGAAGAGTTCTCCTGGTAAAGGGCTTAACATCCATATTCAAGTAATCGAATCGCAACCCACAAAATACTTATTATTGAGTAGTTTTGGTGGCCATCTGTGGTCTTCATCATCAGTTCCACTTCCCCAAATGGTGCTTTTCGAGAGCAACTGCACAAGTTACTATAGAAATACCCAAAACGCTATAGGTGTGCCTATAATATTTGAAGAGTTCCCTCGATTTCTCCATGATTCCTTCATTAGATCCTTACATGATAACAATGGGACCAACTAGAAAGTATACTCTTTCAAACTAAAAAATAATTTTCTTAATCGGTCGAGCCGTCTTTGAGATATGAGGTAACATACATTTAAAAAAAGTTCAAAAAGAACTGAGAACCTCCTCCTTTTTTGAAGTCGGTTAAGAGGTATACCTCGAAGCGCTACCATTTTGAAGCGCACCTAATGAAGCGCTCCTTATTTATTCCTCGGAGCGCTCCTTTTAACATAAGATGGTATCGGGAGCGCTACTAAAAGGAGCGCTCCGAGGAATAAAAAATTTGCAAAGTGCGAGTCGGACTCGCCCATGAAGGGTTTCGTAGTAACTATAATAAACATAACATACCTACTTAATATATTTATTTGAAAAAAAAAACAAAAAACCCTACAAATATCTTAAAACTAGCTTATTTACAATTTTTACAACTACGCCAAATAACTTTGTTTTTCATAGTATTTGTATGAATTACAAAGTAATATTTGCGGTTTTCGAAAATATACTGTATCTCAAAAACTGCTGACTCGATCTCGTTCAAACCAATTTTGGTTGAAAGTTTACATTAAGATCATTACATATGGTTTTTTTAGATTTCTAAAAAAAGTTTTTTTTTTTAGAAAAAGTGGTTTTAGAAACCATAATGTCATTTTTAAAGACCTGTCTATAGATACCACACACGTATAGGTTTCATGAAAAAAAATATTTTCAGTTTCAGTTCCATGTATGCGGAGACCCCTTTATTTTAAATATTTTTTTTTAATTTTCTCTTAAAATCGGAATGCGGTTCACAGAATACATCTACCTACCAAGTTTTACATGTATAGTCATAATAGTTTCGGAATAAAAGGGCTGTGACATACGGACGGACGGACAGACAGACAGACGGACAGACATGTCGAAACTATAAGGGTTCCGTTTTTTGCCATTCGGCTACGGAACCCTAAAAAGGAGCGCTTCATTAGGTGCGCTTCAAAATGGTAGCGCTTCGAGGAAGGTATCTCGGTTAAAAGTCACCATAGCATTACATGAATTGACGAGTCATGATTGGACCATTGCCTGCCAGGGTTTCGAGAATGTTTTAACGAGACACGGCCCCAGAAAGTAAGGGAAACTGACTAAACAGGATGGGTTTTTAGTCAGTGGAAGTACAACTAGAGCAGGAGGAGTCTTTAAAATTTTATTTTACCCCTACAAAATATATTAACCAACAAAGCCCTCATATGATTTTATATTTCCACACGAATAGTATTGACATTCAAATGAGATTTCGACCTATGAGTGTGTTTCACTATTTCTTAAGCTCGCTGTTTTGTAAGAAACACTGGGCCATTTGAAACAAGTAATTTTAAATTTACGAGACAAATATTGACGTGTAAATTAAATAAAATCTTAGTTATTTTCAACTCACACGACCTAATTATATAGAACAAGTCCTGTTACAGTTAAATTGCGAGAGCTCTGGTACCTAAAACACAAGTTAAATCTTACTTTGGGTAACAGTGGTCAACTAGTTTAGTTTACATAATATGTATTATACAGCGTGGCGATTAGGTTATCACATTAATTGAAACCACGTACTCTATGTTAGGTATTTTATCATATACAATTAAAACAATTTAATAATAAACAATATTATAGCCGTGGGAACTTTTTGCATTTTAATATTTCACAACATTTATTTATTTATTTATAACGTAATCAGCTGACCAATCACTCAGCGGGTGCACTGCCGGCGGCGGCACCGTGGCGTTGTCGCTTCCACAGGGCAGTAAACTAATATTATAAAGGATTATTTATTTTTTACCAATAACGCCATTTATTTTGTTTGAAAAATGCCTTTTCTTAATTTTAGTAAAATTATTTATATTATTATTTTAACGGACTGATAACAACTTGTAATAATACCTGCTGTATAATTTAATGTGATAACCTAATCGCCACCCTGTATACGTACAAAAATGTTGCCTCATAAACATGTAATGTAATTTACTTGAATCAAATAAATATTCTTTTCTATTCTAATTCAGCCTATTACGTTCTAAATCCTAGAACACAGGCCTCATCTCTTTGAAAAGGAGTTACAGTTGTTTATAATATAATTTAAACGGGATTACTCACTGACAGGTTTGTTTTGTAAGGTCAGTTTTGCTAATTGTGTCTCTTGGGAAAATCGCCCATGCCGTATTTGAAGTCGTAATCCATTTGGTTGGGTGACAATAGAATGCATTACTGAAGTGTATTCACTGGTCTTAGTCTAACCAAACCTTTAGAATCCGATCAAGTGCTGGTATTATTAAGAAATTCTCGGAACCTGTAATATTCTAATTGGATATTGTCTGTGGAATATGACAAAATATGGCTCTCTTTGAAACGGAGTGTGGAAGTAACTTTCTTTAATTTTCATGAAATTTCTAGGAAACTTATCGTTGACATATAACATGATAACGTTACAAACTCATTATATTTTCCGTTATTTGTCCCGGCTATCACATATATACCTTTGACAGTTGTAAAGAGTTGTCAGAACCCAAATATTTTTTTTAAATATATGCTATGCTATTGTGTGCTATACTGACACTTGGTAAAAATATATTATTAATTTGCACTCAAACAGTATTTTTCAAAATACAAATTTATGAAGTATAAAAAATTAAAAGTTTAATAATATTACAAATCATTAATATTTTTCAGGCCGTCTATGCCGCTGTACGACTAGTAATTATTAATTATAGCGACTTAATAGTTTATTACGGCAAAGTTTAATCAAAGCTTTCAAAAATTTTTGTGTGGAAGTGGAACCAACACCAACCCCAAAAAATAAAGTAACGGTAGGTATTTATATTTTAGCAATATGATTGCCCTATATAACGTGCAACAGAGGCGCAATACCTCAGACACCCCAATTAGAATATTAATTATAAGTCTAAAACAACATCCGTAACTAAATAAATTGAAGCCAAACCTAGGCATTTTTTATAAAATAGTTATCCTTACTAAACGCAAAACGTATGTGCGTCATACAATATCCTTATGCAGACGCATACACTCATGCAATGTTAGCGGCTGAGGCGACACGCACACAATTTCCTTGAAGTAAGGATTATATTAATTTGTCATGATACTGTGTTTCCATTTTAAGTTAAATGAAAGATTTTTCCGTCAAAATTTAACACCTATTTTTTATGACGGAAATCGTTTCAGAAGCCGATTCTGAACCAACTACTTTCAGGAATTGCGTTTATTATGTTACACGTTGTATAAGGTACACAAGTTCAATAATAAGTTATTATTATTGAAAATGAACTCCATCATACCCAGCATATCTAAGGTTTAATTTAAAAAGAAACCTTTATTGGATTCTCCGCAAAAATACGCTGCTGGCGAAGAATTCTATTAAGATCTGAAAAAAAAAATTGACAACAAAGAAGATTCCTGTGGGACAATCTGTATGCTTGTTATGAGTTTATTGATAAACTGATGAAAAGAATTGATAGATATTCGGAGTGTCCCGTGAGATGCAATCAGCGTATTTAATCATGAAAATATGATATTGAAACCCATCTTGTTTTATGCATCTTTATAGTTCAAACAACTGATATTTGAATAACAATAAGTATGTCTATAAAATTTAGACTTAAACCTATCGGAGTCTGTGTTTCCTGATAGCTATAACCTGGAGGTCTTAAAGTCAAAGTGAATATAGGAATATAGGATACTTCAAGGTAAACGTGCTTCATTTTCGCCCGTATCATCGCCATCAGGTAATATGGTGGTCAAACTCGAGCATATCATCAAATTATAAGACCTGCCAAGTGCGAGTTGGACTTGCGCACGATAAGGGCACGAAGGCTTCCGTACCATTATCCATGAAAACGAAAAGAAAAATCACGTTTGTTGTATAGAAGCCCACCTTAATTATTTACTTTATTCTGTTTTTAGTATTTGTAGTTATAGCGGCAACTAAAATACATCATCTGTGAGAATATCAACTATCTAGCTATCACGGTTCATGAGATACACCCTGGTGTCAGATAGACAGACAGACAGCGAAGCCTTAGTAATAGGGTCCTGTGTTTACTCTTTAAGTACGGAGCCCTAAAAGCAAATTATTTTAAACAAATTATTGAACAGCAGGTCTTAACGTGTTGGTCTTAATGACTAACCCGTTAAGACCTGCTGTTCAAAATCTAGTTAAATCGTATATTTGCCTCTTAATGATAAATATTATCAATCTTATGCCTCATTAGCGTAATTTTCAAGTGCTACTGTTGAGCCTGAATCGAATCGTACAATAAAGAGAGAGATATTTATTGATATAGGGTTTGGGTGAAGCCACATGAATTTTCCGTTAATGGATATTTTAAATAGGCTCGATTGGTATGAAACGCTGAGAATATAACCGCTTTTGACCTTAACCGATGTAACATGGGTGTTCCATACAAACAGCCGTAATTCATTACGTGGCAAGACATTTATTATTCCATCAAATATATTATATACTAGCTTTTGCCCGCGACTTCGTCCGCGTGGAATAGTTACTTTGGGTTAACGTTAAATTTAACCCCGATTTTGAAGCATTCTTCATTGGCGCTCTGCTCCTATTGGCCTTAGCGTAATGATATATACCTTTCTCTATAAATAGACTATTTAATTAAAAAATAATTTTTCAATTCGAACCAGTAGTTCCTGAGATTATCGCGTTCAAACAAACAAACAAACTCTTCAGCCTTATATTATTAGTATAGGTAGCTGTTGCCCGCGACTTCGTCCACGTTTCCGTAGTTTTTCGTAAAAAAAAGTAGCCTATGTCCTTCCTCACGGTTCAGTGATTTTGATGTAACAGACAGATTAACTTTCGTAATTTAGTAGGGAAATATAATATGTCAATCTATAATACTGTTGAAAAATATCGCAATACCGAACCGCACAATATTATTGTTAACTAGCTTTTGCCCGCGACTTCGTCCGCGTGGAATAGTTACTTTGGGCTAACGTTAAATTTAACCCCGATTTTGAAGCATTCTTCGTTGGCGCTCTGCTCCTATTGGCCTTAGCGTAATGATCTATAGCCTTTCTCTATAAATTGACAATTTAATTAAATAATAATTTTTCAATTCGAACCAGTAGTTCCTAAGATTATCGCGTTCAAACAAACAAACAAACTCTTCAGCCTTATATTATTAGTATAGATAGCTGTTGCCCGCGACTTCGTCCACGTTTCCGTCATTTTTCGTAAAAAAAAGTAGCCTATGTCCTTCCTCACGGTTCAGTGATTTTGATGTAACAGACAGATTAACTTTCGTAATTTAGTAGGGAAATATAATATGTCAATCTATAATACTGTTGAAAAATATCGCAATACCGAACCGCACAATATTATTGTTAATAGCTGTGCCCGCGAATCCGTCAGTGTGTAACTCCTAGATCACGTTCACATAAGGCTTAAGTACCTATAGAACGAAAATACTTCAGCGCAAAGCTTCCGGGTAAACTATGTTGAAAGTTGACCCGTCCGGCACGTGAACATAAAGATTTCTAGAACTGCTAACCCGGGAAAGAGCGACGTACAACTGACCATGCGAGAAACAACTGACACCGAGATCTACGCCAGCAACAGGAAAAGTCTACCCTTGAGCCTTATTAATTGTCATTGCATAACACACCGATGGGTACTGGGAATTGCGTTCTTTTAAATTGGAATGGAAAATTATTTGGTATTATGGGAATTCTGGGAATAAAGACGGTTTCTCCTGCACCGCAACCTGTTAAAATTTGAGCCTCGATTATATTTTGTTGCAACTGGGTTACTTTTAGCCGAGTTCCGTTGCAAAGTTGTGGTGGTTTTAAATTTCGGAGCAGAATAATAATCAGAAAGCTTCGAACTGCTAAGCTATCGGGAGTTACACGTGTTATTGTGAGTCAACCATAAAAGATAGATATATGCTGTCGTAGGATATTTTTTATATAATTTTAAGGAGAACAATTCCGTCTTAAATGATTTCTGTGTAGCTTTAACCATTAAGGTTACACTCGCGACGGAACCTTAAAAAATGGAGTAACTTCTCCCGTTTTCCCAACATTTCCCTTCACTGCTCTGCTCCTATTGATTGTAGCGTAATGAAAAGTATACTATAACCAGCTCAGGAGTATGAAAAATAATTGTACCAAGTTTCGTTAAAATCCGTCGAGTAGTTTTTGTTTCTATAACGGTTATACAGACAGACAGACAGACAAAAATTTTACTGATTGCATTTTTGGCATCAGTATCGATCCCTAATCACCCCTTGATAGTTATTTTGTAAATATATTTCATGTACAGAATTGACCTCTCTACAGATTTATTATAAGTATAGATAGCTGTGCCCGCGACTCCGTCAACGTGCCGGACGGGTGAACTTTCAACATAGTTTACCCGGAAGCTTTGCGCTGAAGTATTTTCGTTCTATAGGTACTTAAGCCTCATGTGAACGTGATCTAAACAATATTACCGATACATTAACTTAATAACACACAAAGAGTTACACGCTGACGGAGTCGCGGGCACAGCTATCTATACTTATAATAAATCTGTAGAGAGGTCAATTCTGTACATGAAATATATTTTTTATTAACACATTTTATTAGTACATGAAATATATTTACGAAGCTTTCTGATTATTATTCTGCTCCGAAGTTTAAAAACTTCGGAGCAGAATAATAATCAGAAAGCTTCGAACTGCTAAGCTATCGGGAGTTACACGTGTTATTGTGAGTCAACTATAAAAGATAGATATAATTATGCTGTCGTGGGATATTTTTTATATCTTTTTAAGGAGAACATTTTCGTCATAAATGATTTCTGTGTAGCTTTAACCATTAAGGTTGCACTCGCGACGGAAGCTAAAAAAATGGAGTAACTTCTCCCGTTTTCCCAACATTTCCCTTCACTGCTCTGCTCCTATTGATTGTAGCGTGATGAAAAGTGTACTATAACCAGCTCAGGAGTATGAAAAATAATTGTACCAAGTTTCGTTAAAATCCGTCGAGTAGTTTTTGTTTCTATAACGGTTATACAGACAGACAAAAATTTTACTGATTGCATTTTTGGCATCAGTATCAATCCCTAATCACCCCCTGATAGTTATTTTGTAAATATATTTCATGTACAGAATTGACCTCTCTACAGATTTATTATAAGTATAGATAATTGACCACAATTCATCATAATTACATACATCATTTATCCGATATATACAGAGATCTTTGAAACTTTGAGGAAACTAATCCATTTAATTTCTAAGTAAGTTGAACAGAAAATCAATTATACTGGATTAAGTCAACCATTCTTGGAAGTCGTGCTCACAAGATTATATTACGCGGACTTTGAAATCCTGCATTGTTTAGAAAGTCTTAGAAAACTTCGCTTAAACTATTTTCAGCATGAATCTATCTATCATAATACTAAGCTGATTGAATAGCAATGGTAATCTGATAATTTAGTTACTACATTGGACCTTTTTTTTAAATGCTTTATACTACTTAATATTATAAATGCGAACGTTTGTGAGGATGTATGTATGTTTGTTGCTCTTTCACGCAAAAACTACTGAACGGATCTCAATAAAATTTGGTAAGTAGATAGTTGATATCCTGGAATAATACACAAGCTACGTTCTATCTCGGAATTCCCATGGGATCGAGATTTAAGCGCGAGGAACCTCCCACGCGAACGAAGTCGCGGGCAAAAGCTAGTCTTGTTATAAAGTTTAACTGTCCCGAATTTCTTACTCCTCTGTCCGCGATATTTTTGTAAAAAGAGGTACAAGGTGTAAGAGGTATTTACTGTGAAAAAAAAAAACAAAGTCAAATAGATAACCTCCAACTTTTTGAAGACGATTAAAAATTTGATTACATACATACGTAGATCGTAATTTCTGGGAGATAAGATAAATTCCTGTTTCAGTGTAAACTGATAATAATCTATACTTAATATTATAAAGCTGAAGAGTTTGTTTGTTTGTTTGTTTGTTTGCTTGAACGCGCTAATCTCAGGAACTACGGTTCCTATTTGAAAAAGCCTTCCTCGATAAATGGGCTATCTAACAAGATAGCCCATTTATCGAGGAAGGCTATAGGCTATATATCATCACGCTAAGACCAATAGGAGCGGAGCACTAATGACGAATGTTTCAAAATCGGGGGATTTTTTTCCACGCGGACGAAGTCGCGGGCGGAAGCTAGTTACGAATATATTTGTGAGTATTTTAGGAATAACAGTGTTTGAAAGAAAAATGTACCAAATAAGTTCATGAAAAAACCTTCAATTTTTGCGGCCACACATGCTGCACGTTGTTATATATGCAGTTTAAATTAGCAAAAACCTCAATGGAAGATGAACACAGACGACAACATATCGAAGGAAATATCCGTAAAAAAAATATGTTGAAAGCTGACATGTGATTATCTACTATCAGCTATTGTCGCAAAGGTGTGATTAATTTGTTTATACTGGAGGCATTGGATCGCTTTGCAGCAATAACATCAAAAGAAGAACAGATTGCATCACAATTTATTGCATTTCACCACTGAGTTTCGGTATAGCTTTCTACTCTTCCTATGCGCATTTTTAATAGGAACAAATGACGAGACATCTTTTCATTAAATTTTGAAACTCACACTCATTAAATTTCGAACACGAGCACAAGATCATTCTAACTTTTTAATGGTTTCTTCAGAACTGGATCCACTAACTTTGGCTTGTATTAAAAGCTAAATGTGGACTGTAATTTCAAATATGGCAATGGTTTAGTGCCGTCTTCGATTTTGAGAAGCGCACGGTGGCACGTTGTTGGATTCAATTGAATTCTAGAATCCAGTACTTTCACCAACTTTTAATTATTATTTACAATTTTTACAACTACGCCAAATAACTTTGTTTTTCATAGTATTTGTATGAATAACAAAGTTATATTTGCGGTTTTAGAAAATATACTGTATCTCAAAAACTGCTGACTCGATCTCGTTAAAACCAATTTTGGTTGAAAGTTTACATTAAGATCTATAACATATGGTTTTTTTAGATTTTTCACTTTATTATTATAGAAGTTAGAGCCCCCCCTCCCTCACATTTTACCACTTTGGAAGCGTATATCTTTTAAACGATTAACTTCATGAAAAAGTCATTTTAGAAACCTTAATGTCATTTTTAAAGACCTGTCTATAGATACCACACACGTATAGGTTTCATGAAAGAAAATATTTACAGTTTCAGTTCCATGTATGGGGAGCCCCCTTTATTTTAAATATTTTTTAAATTTTCTCTTAAAATCGGAAAGCGGTTTACAGAATACATCTACCTACCAAGTTTTACATGTATAGTCCTAATAGTTTCGGAATAAAATGGCTTTAACATACGGACGGACGGACAGACAGACAGACGGACAGACATGTCGAAACTATAAGGGTTCCGTTTTTTGCCATTCGGCTACGGAACCCTAAAAATATTCTATAGATTTTATAAAGATCATAAAGAAGATAATGCGATGATGACTGTTGTCTTAGACATTTATCCGACCGTGCTTTTATCTTTATATTAAAAAAATGTGTTTGGGAAATCTTCCTAATATTATAAATACAAAAGTTTGTACCTTAACAATTTCATATACCTATCTATATTAATATTATAAAACGGAAAATTTTGTTTAAATGCACTAATCCTCGAAAGTACTGAAAAATATGATTGTGAGCTACTATGAGTGATACTTAAGGAAGATTATTTTTACCCGACTGCATAAGAAGGAGGGTTGTGTTATCAAGAGTTTATAGTTATAAGGTTTTAACTTATGAAATTACATAACAAGCAAAATACACTGAATTTTCCAATGATGTGTGATACAGATCAGATTGGTATCACATTTTCTAGCTTCAGACGATCAATAACATTTGTCACCAATCTACAAATGACAACTTGTGCCAATAACGTGAAAATGAAAAACGATGGAAAATCATCATTAATCTTGAACCCGTGGGAATTCTTTCTAAAAGTAGCTTTTGTGCTGCCATATAACCACCGCTATCTTCCAGTGGAAGTCCCATATAAATTGGTTCAGCCGTTCCAGAGATATGCCCGGATAAACAGGAAGTGGTGGACATCCCATCCATACACATTGAACTTTTTGGGAATTCTCAATTCTTTATTGTATACCATAATGTTACATAGTTGTTATGCATAGTTATATAAGTCACAATTATGGACCCTGTCGGGCACAGCATAAACCAATGTAGAACAGAGGAGGAATTGTTGTTATTATGTATGTCTTTGTTTCTTTCTTTTTTTTTAATATTTATATGTATATATATGTTTTGAGAACGTTATTTATTGTTTTGTATTTTATATAGATAAATAGTACACCGTGGACTACCCGCGTATTTATTTTCTCCTTCTGTGTCACATCCATCCAAAGGTTGTCTGTAAAAGATCGCTTTTAGCGATAAGACCGCCCATTGTATCACCCTTTTTAATTGTTAAGTCCATAATTTTATTTTACTGTTATGGTGTACAATAAATAATATATCTATCTATCTAACACTGCGTGTTTAATGCGATACTTTTTTTATTATTTAATTATTCATTATAGTAATTAGTAAGGTATGTTGCTAATACATCATTGAGTTTAAATATATATTATGTATGTATATTTATTTACTTATTATTATTTATATTTAATTATTGTATCATTAGTGTCCGTACATCATATTTATTTATTTTCGGCATATTCTTTATAGCATGTGTGAATACTTTCAGTATGCGCACAGCTAAGCAGTGGAGTTCTCTGCCGGAATATGTGTTTCCTGATAGCTATAACCTCTTTAAGTCAAGAGTGAACTGACTCACATCTTGGACCACATCATCGCTTTCCATCTGGTGAGATGGTGGTGAAATGCAAGCCTATCAACAGTAACCACACAGACAGATACCCGATACCCATAACAGACTATTCGTGTCAAACAGTGTTTATTGGTACATAGTAGTTTTATTGTGTAATTATAAAATACAGTATGTTAACTAACAGAGGGCGTTCTCGTTAACCCGCAATAGTATAGCATCCATACATGCTAAAAAAAAATATTACCATTCGAACAAAACGTTTTTTTTTTTTTATATTAAGATAATCACTAAAAATGTTAAATTGATATGTAAAAGAAACACTCTGTACACGCGTACTTGAAGGACGGCAACGTCGCAATTTATTTACGAATGACGGGCCGCGTGTGCGGCGATCTAATTGATGTGCTTATACTATTGCGGGTTAACGGGAACGCCCTCTGTTAGTTAACATACTGTATGTATCAATGTATAGTCAGTTATTACGTATGTATAGTTTTCTATGGGCCTATGGTAGCCTGAAATAAATTAATAAATAAAAGAAAACAGACAGACAACCATTTTAATAAGTGTTAATGTGTATAATGTAACACACAAGTATTCAGCTGCATCTGATCAGACTCGAAGCTGACCCTTTCATAGTTGTGATAAGGCTAGGGTTGCCATCACCAAATTTGCCGGCCCCAGAAAAAGACTTATAAACCCCGGACATTTATGTAAAATCTCAGTTTTTCCCCGGACACCGTACAAAAACACATTTTTGAACTTGAAACTAAAAACAACGATGTTTAATTATGGTTTTTATTTACTGATAAAGTGATGACATTGTAGAGCTTTAGAACTTTTTTAATAACAGTCTCTTCCTTTTCATTTAATCAACGTAACATAAACAATGAGATGAAATACCATAGGAAAATAATAATAGAGATCGTGCTTTTTGGTACCCGTAAGACCAATGTGTGTCTGAGTTTTACCTGGACGCTTATTGGGAAGATCCCTCCGGACGCCCCCAGACGCTCTCCAAACTAGGACAAATTCGGGAAAACCCGGACGGATGGCAACCCTAGATAAGGCTGATAAAGTTATTCAATAATCTACACTACGCACTTTGACCCCTACGCCTTTAGAACATAAGCGTACCAAATCCTTGTTTTCTAATAAACAGAGTTTTTATCGTCTAGGACATTACAAGCATCCACTATATAAGATACTACTCTTACTTAGTGGACAACTTAATGTCAGTTACAGGCGATAAATAGATTTTATACGATCGGGTAAATTGCCTATCAATCTATATAAGAATCTCCTATAAAAAACTGGTGAAAATACAAGGAGTATATTGGGTATTGTGTACAAGCTAAACCGATAACGTTGTGGTTCACGTTTAATGGGTATGGCCTGCTTCTTAAGTGTGATTTACTATGGTTAATTCCGGATTCGCCCCATGGGATTCGCTTCAGACAACGTCTTAAATGTTTATCGCCTGGAATGATAAGTTCCGTTTTGCCCCTTTTTATATGACCTCGATATTTATAGTTCTAGCTGATAATAAATAGGCTATCAACAAATGGTGTACTTAGACTCATCGTCATAGGCTTAGCCTTTTTCCAACCATTTTGGCGTCGGTTTCCAGTCAAATGTTATCATGTTTTTTTTTAGAATAGAATAGAATAAACTTTCATTGTAAAAACATGAGTATACATCAAATGTGTAAGGTCTTAAAATAAAACTGTTAGATCGACATGTTTTGCCATTCATGGCGTACAAAAACAAAATAATTCCGATTTACAATAAGCCAAAAGAATAAAATAAAGACAATTTGAGTTTACACAGCAAGCTATGAAATTAATAAACTAAATCTTAATTAATGCTAATAAATAATGTAAGTTAGTATTTATAAATTTTGGAGACAAGTTGTGAAAATGGTGTAATTGTAGGTTCATCTATTGGATTAATTGCGGTCATTTAAAAACTCTGATATGGAATAATAGCATTTGGCTATGAGATATTTTTTAGACGTATTTTAAACAAAGCAGTAGGCATTTGTGTAATAGTTTTAGGGTTTTTATTATAAATGATTGGTGCTAAACCAAAAATACTTTTTTGCATCAATGCCGTCGTTGTTTTTGGTACACATAATTTACTATTATCCCGCCGATTACGAAAACAGACGTCTGATAATTTCTAAAATAGTTTTGGATTGGTTCTTATAAAAATTGCTATTTCATAAATACGGAAGGCAGAGTTAAAATGTTAGTTTTCTCTTTAGTATTAAGACATCGTGCTTTTGCATTCACTCTCAAGTCCACCAAACTAGCCAACACTATAATATTTAAATACTTCACTTATTATTTCTTTTATACTAATAATGTAAGAGAACGTATCCACTGTAACTTGATTTAATTTGTAAGTTTTGTAATTTATGTTTCTTCAAATTGTAATGTTTATTTTATTTTACAAGTTACACGGCTTCAATAGACATATTCATAAGAATGATGAAGGAGCATTATTACCTCTCCCTATAACTTTTCCTCTTCTTTCTCAATTATACATGTAATATTTATTAGTATATGATTTTGGTATTGTATGTATTTTATATTATTATGTTCAATTAATATTATGATGTTTGTACACTGACAGCCCTTAATCTGTCTCCTCTAAGTTTGTCCATCCAAACAAAGGTTGTCTGTAAGAGATCGCCCTGTGCGATAAGACCGCCCATTGTACACTAGTTTAATTTTTTGTATCCATATAAATATTGTAAGGTGTACAATAAAGTATATAATAAATAAATATTCATATTATACAACGTGTAACGGAAACCCCATATCTATCCAAAAGGACTGAAGACAACACCTGGTATGGAGTCTTTATGCACAGTTTCAGCACAAAATAAGTGACTCACAGAATTGACCCCAAATTATTGGTTTCATATGTTTCTTGAATACCAGTAATAACAAACGTGTCACATCACTATGAGGGTCATCACTTTCCACGTCACTTGCCAAAAAAACGATAATTCTCTAATACACATAGAATTAGAAAACCCTTGCCATATCATTATCATCCAAAGAAGCCGTGCACTTGGTATGTATATATCCTTTAAATTACACCTTGTATAAGAATAGCTATATTATGTTACAAATCATGTTTAGTTTAAGTTGAATATGTCGCTGGTGTGTCAATAAATTAATAAAAAGAAAAAAGAAATAGCTGAGTAACAGTACTTAACATGGAACGACTGCCTATCTGACTACCACAACCCAGTAACTGGGTAACACGATACCCCTTGGCAAGACTGTTGTCAGATTTTCTAGCTTCTGACTGCCGGCAGAAGAAACCAACAGCTTAACATGCTTTCCGCACTTTCAACTTTCAACACAAGGTCCGGTTGAAAACCAGCGTCAGGCACTAGTTGTCTGGCATTTAGCTGAACCGAGCCTTTTTGGCGCAGTCGCGAGGCACACGTAATTAGTTATTTTCGTTTAAATGCAAATATGTACTTTTTTTTTTTTTTTTTATTGAAAATAGGTTCGCGTTTGACCACTATCTCACCTGATGGTAAGTGATGATGTGATCGAAGATGGAGCACGCTTACCTAAAAGTAACCTATTCACTCTGGACTTAAAGACTCCTAGGTTATAGCTATCGGGAAACACAGACTCCGGCAGGGAATTCCACTCCTTAGCCGTACGCACAATGAAGGTATTCCCAAAACGTTTTGTGCGTATGGGTGGGATGTCCACCATGTAACGATGGCGCTTCGCCGTTTGTCTCGTAGTTGAATGATGATGATGTACTTAAATTGTTTTTTTTTTATATTTAGTTATTTGGTCTCTTCGCTTTTGTATACTTTGTGTTGTGTGCTTTGTGGCATGTGCCGAATAAATATTTTTTTCTTTCTTTCTTTCTTTCCGAAATCTCGAAATATTAAGATGACCACCCATCCATGGACTGACCTAGGCAAGCGTTGCTTAACCTTGAAGATCGAGCCGTAAAGCTGCTATTATACAACGTGTAACGGAAACCCCATATCTATCCAAAAGGGCTGAAGATAACATCTGGTATAGAGTCTCTATGCAAAGTTTCAGCTCAAAATAAGTGACTCACAGAATTTACCCCAAATTATTGGTTTCATTATGTTTCTTGAATACCAATAATAACAAACGTGTCACATCACTATGAGGGTCATCACTTTCCACGTCACTTGCCAATAAAACGAAAATTCTCTTCGTTCTTCTTAATTTGAAAAATTCGGCCTCTGGTATCAATGTATTGAAATTTCTAATTTGCTCCACACATGTAGACATAGGATTAGAAAACCCTTGCCATATCGTTTGTTATCATCCAAAGAAGCCGTGCACTCGGTATGTATATACCCTTTAAATTACACGCTGTATAGCCCCAAGCACCTCTGTTTACGTAGATGCATCAACATCACAATCATTCACACGAAATAAACTTCGCGCTTTGGTATCTATAAAAATCTTAACGAGCGAAATAATTATTGTTTTTATGTGTCTGTTACGTTTAGACAATCAAGTGGAGCCATTATTTTGAGAGCTCATAAGCGATTATTGCTAATAAAATCTTGTTGAGGCGTTACTCGCGTAAGCTGTGCCAATCACACGTTTAAATAGACCAGACAAAAGTGTGTCGGACCAGCTAAAGTATTGCGTTCCGTAGTGGCACCCGTAACCTCAACTGTGCATCACTACCACTCGCGTAGATATTGATTTTGAGCCCATTCTCGCTATTGTTAAGCAATGATAATGACACGCGTCACGTCACCTAATTAAATTGTTGAATATTTACTTACATGTTTTTTTTATGCAATTTTTACTTGCCTACTAAGCTATGTACAGCAGAGGATCTATAGGTCTACTTAGCGTATAATATATAAGGTCCTACGTTTCAATGAAATCGCTTCATTAATTTTCAAGAACAAGAGGTCAACAGTGGTTGAAATATGGACGTAATATTATTTATTTCTAATAATAATAATAAACTCATTTATTTCAGAATTTGTGACATTCCATAATATTGTTAGTAACATTGTACCTTAAAACTATGTTAGTAAATGCAACTGACTTAGACAATACATTACAGGACAATCCTGTTTGCAAGCGATTACGTTTAGGAGACTGTTGGTGCTGGCACGCACTCTGTACATTATGGACGCAGCGCGCTTGCGTCTAATGGCCGCGAAACCATCAGTGTGCGCGTCAGCGAACATACCCGATGCGCTACAGAAGCGTGGCAGCCCCAACAGCATCCTAAACGCATTGTTGTACTGGATACGAAGAGCATTGATGGCTTTTAGAGTACAGCTGGTCCACAGGCTACACGTGTAAAACACTTGGCAATAGGCCTTAAAAAGCGATATTTTTACTGCATCAGTACAGCGTGAAAACCTACGAACAAGCATGTTACTCCTCACCGCCAATGCTCTCCGTTCCCGTTCTACATCAGAATCATCCCTCATAGCATCCGTGACGATATGACCTAAATATTTGAACTGATGCACACGGTTCAAGATACCACCACTTAAAGTGATAGATGAATACTCTTTAGTGCATTTATTCCGCGCCTTAAAGATAAGCAATTCACTCTTTTTCTTGTTGTATCTTAACCCGTGTTCATCAGCGTAGCACATACAAACTTCAATTAATTTTCTAAGCCCCGCCATTGACGGACTGAGCAGCGCCATATCATCAGCGTAGCTTATATTATTAAATGCAACACCGTCTATATAGCATCCAGCATGCAAACTGCTTAGCTCACCAATCAGATCATTAATATAAATATTGAACAAGGTAGGAGAGGTTAACCCACCCTGTCTCACACCACATTCCATAATATATTCATTTGAAAATACATTAGCCCACTTTACAAAATTTACTTGATGTGTGTACCAATACTTAAATATATGAATTAATTCAGAGGGAATATTTGCTGCAGATAGTTTTGACCACAACTTGTCATAAGAAACCATGTCAAAAGCTTTTGACATGTCTAGAAAACAAGCCGCAACAGGAGTTTGATTCTCTGTATAGTATTTAACAGCCTTCTTTAAGCATAAAATTGCAGTTTCAGTTGATAGACCCTCTCTAAAGCCATGCTGAGCATCATGCAAGTTGACATTAGTTTTCAAGTAATTATTTAATAAGTAATCAAATACTTTAGCTACAATAGTGGCTAAAGAGATGGGCCTATAATTTGTCTTATCAGATATATCACTAGTTTTATTTTTCACAATTGGCACTACTATAGTTTTCATCATATCCTTAGGTAAATAACCATGTGACACACAACAATTAAAGAGCAGTGCAAGAACCCTGGGCAGGTGACTACCAGCATGTTTTAAGTGCTCTACACTCAGCCCGTCGTGTCCCGGGGACTTGCCTCGCTTCATGCGTGTTATTGCCTGTTTTACCTCTTTAGCTGTATATCTGATTGCTAAACTTCGTACCAAAGGAAACTCATTACAAGAGTCAGGTGATGACGGGCCTAACGGAGATTTAACAGTAAAGTAATCTTTGAACATATTCGAAATATCAGCCATTTCAGTAAGACCTTCAACACTGACAGGAAAGCCAGGCTTAGGGTTCAATTTGTTAGTGCTCTTCCAAAATTCCTTAAAATTACTATTACTATGAAGACAAACTATCTTGTCCATAATTATTTGTTCTTGGTTATTTTGGCACCATTTCAACTTCAACTTAAATGCTTTTCTATCTAAACTCATATTTTTGTAGAGTTGGCCACCCTGTGGCTTACCAGCCTCTAACCACATTTGAAAACTAAGTCTGGCTTGCCTGTGCGCCCCACTAACGTGCCTGTTCCATCCCCTGATGTAACCTCCTTTTCTTCGACAACAACTTTTTTCATAACTTTCACTGGCCGCCTCACACAGTATTGCTATTATATTATAGTACATATTATCAATGACTGACCGATGTTCTAAATTGTGACAATTATTATCTATGCATTTGTGAAACTGGACAGGAAAATCAATATATTTTAATTTGTCATTGCACAATTTAGTATATTTTGCGATTTGTTCTATTTGTTTATTACCCCATAAAACTCTATTCTGCGTTGTATTGTTTAACAATGTTTTTGGTTTAATAATATTAAAATTACAGCGTAAAAGTAAAGGGAAATGGTCAGACCAGAATACATCATACTTAACATTAACACTCACCATTGCCTTCCACGCAGCTTCAGTGACCACACAGTGGTCCAGCCATCTTTTACAATTATGTGCTGACGGTTTGCCAGCTCTTTGTTCTTCAGTCTGTGCTTAGAATACATGCCAGCCTACCTGCATCTGACTCAAGAAAGCGTACATATATTCCTCTAAATGGACGATGCAAAACCTCGTTTGCGAGACGCCAATATTATGTCTTAAGCCTTCAATTTTTTTTTAAAATACAGAAACTACTAAATATTATAGACATGAATACGTTTAATGTTAAATTTATGTTTAATTGTTATATTTATTTATGTTTATATTTAATGTTTACCAATGTTAAATCAAAAACTTCTGAGTGGCTTTTACAGCAAGATTATATTACACACACACACATATACACACATTATACACACATATACATACACAATAATCATCACACATTCATTGCCACATACTTCGCTGCACACACACAAATACGCACACAGTGACTTTATAATTTTTATTTTATTTTCACCTAGCATAATTGATAAATTCTATAATAAATATTACATACTTACATTTTATTTAGAATAAATTGTAACTTACATTGAATGTTTTTAAAATGGCTCTTCGACACACTGTCTGTTCTGCAACAACCATCTATGTTCTACTTAGTTATATTTAAATATTTCATTTTTAATTGTAATGAAACCATGTTGAATCTGTGTTTGCCTATGTGCATGTCTCTTTGGTAAATAAATACATTTTATATTATAAATGTGCACAAATGTTAACTTTCGGCACTCTTTCTCTATGTAAAAATTAAGCGTAAAATTGCATCTGATCTTTATTTATTTATTTATTTATTTATGTACACACATGACACTTACAAAAAAAAAATAATTAAATACAGACAAAAGAGCACAAAGGTGCTGCTTATTTCCTAAGAAATTTCTTCCAGCAGACCTGCGACAGGAGAGTTCAAGAGGAGATGATAGACACAGTGTGTATAAATACTAGTTACGATAAATAAAACATACTTAGCTATACAATTAAACTATAATGATATAATAAACAAATACATACCTACATGGAATTAAAATACATATTTATATTAATGCTATAAAAATATATACCTATAATAAATATATAAAATTACGGGATGTTAGATAGGTAATGATCTTTGACCAGCTTTTTGAAAATATTAATGGATTTAGCTTCCCGGATTTTAGCGGGAAGTGAGTTCCACAGTCGTACTGCATGAAAGGAGAAGGAGTGGGAATAGAAACGGGTTTTATGGGATGGGAAATGGAGATGGAGTTTAAGGTGGGATCTACAAAGTGCGTCAGTAGGACGAGTGAATGAAAAACGATCGCGCAGGTAGTTAGGATATACGGGGTTGAATAGGATGCTGTACAAAAGGAATAATATTCGAGTGTTCCTGCGAAGACGGATAGGGAGCCACTTGAGATTCTTGCGAAACTGAGAGACATGATCGTATTTCCTCAGACCAAAAACAAAGCGAATACACAAGTTTTGCAAGCGCTCAAGCTTATATAAGAGCTCCTCAGTGACATCCAAATAGCAGGCATCGGCATAATCAATAATCGGCTGGATTAAAGTTTGAGCTAAAGAAATTTTAGTTTTGAAAGGCAAGAAGCTTTGAAGGGATTTTAAAGAGTGGAAGGAAAAGTGCACCTTTCGACTAACCTCACTTACTTGCGCTCGCCAAGAAAGATTGCTGTCAAGTAATACGCCGAGATTCTTTGCCACATCCGTGTACGCAATGACCGAGCTGTTAAGGGATAATGGCCTCAAAGAGGAAGTGTCAAGTGCAGAGCGATAGTATCGACTACCCAAGATCATAGCCAGGGACTTGGAGGGATTAATCTTAATCCGTATGATTTAGCCCACTGACTAATATTCTCCAAGTCACAATTCATGGCACTAATCGCCGAGTCCGCGTCAGCCAGCAAGAAGTGTCGGTAAAGCTGCAAATCGTCTGCATAGAGATGGAAGTGCGAGGTGATAATCTGAGTAACTGTATTAATAAAGATAGAGAAAAGAAGAGGAGAAAGAACGCCACCCTGAGGCACACCAGCAGTGAGATCACACCAATCAGAAAATTTTTCATCAAGGCGGACACACTGAGAGCGACCCCGAAGATAAGAGTCAAACCAGGATAGTGCAGAAGGAGAAAAGTTAAATGAACGAAGGACTCCAAGAAGTATGTCAAAATCCACTGAGTTGAACGCGCAACTGAAGTCAAGTAGGACTAATACGGTGAGTGATTTATTGTCCATAGCCCAGCGGATATCGTCGGTGACTTTCAGAAGTGCAGTTACTGTGCTGTGACCAGTACGAAATCCAGATTGGAAAGGGGAAATTAGGTTGTGTGCTGTAAGGTATCTAGAAACTTGGCCATGAACAATATGTTCGAGAACTTTAGAAAGGAAAGGTAAAATGGAGATGGGTTAAGCAACGCATACTGGGGTTGGTTTGTGGATGGAAAAGCACCTTAACGTATCGAGATTACTCCGTGCCTCGGAAATTATCTTAAGCCCTTGGTCCCAGCTTTCCAGCCATATTTGACAGACGTTACGAGTAGTCTGAAGCCATAAAATCTAATACCAGTCATGCTAAGGGGTATCGTGTTACCCAGCACCTGGGTTGTGGAGTTCAGATAGGCAGTCCCTCCATGTGAAACATTAGACTAGAAGCCAACTAGAAGCCAACTAGTTAGACTAGAAGCCAACTAGAAGCCAACTAGTTAGACTAGAAGCCAACGCCAATATAGTGTGAAATATGCAGCTGACTACAGACAATGTATACCATCTTGATGCACTTGAGTCTATAGAGAAACGGGCCAAAAGGCTCATTGGCAACGAGAAACTGGTCGAGACAAAGCTCCAGAGCCTAGAGCATCGGCGTTGCAACGTGTTGCTAGCTTATCAGTTTTCTATCGGTTACATTTTGGGGAGTGTGCGATGGAATTGCACAGTCTTATCCCACCAAGCCCGTTCCATCATCGGACTACAAGACAAATGGCGACGCGCCATCGTTACATGGTGGACATCCCACCCATACGCACGAAACGTTTTGGGAATACTCTCATTATGCGTACGGCTAAGAAATGGAATTCCCTGCCGGAGTCTGTGTTTCCTGATAATTACAACCTGGGCGTCTTTAAGTCAAGAGTGAATAGATTACTTCTAGGTAAGCGTGCTTCATCTTCAACCACACAACATCGCTTAACATCAGGTGAGATTATGGTCAAACGCAAACCTATCAAATATAAAAAAACTTCACTATTACAAACTGGAAAGAAGTTTACCCTGAACTCCAAAACTCAAACATTCCAATCAAGCCTTAACCGACCGCGACTGCTCAGGCATATTATTATGCAATGTGTTTGGATACAAGCCAATATCATTGTACTGCAGCTTAAACACAGAATATATATTACACAGAAGGTCCATTCTACACAACAAGCAAAAACACACACACATCAAAATGCTTCAGGTGTATTAGGTGCAAGTGCACTAACTACCGGCAGTCGTTCAAGTTCCCCGTTTCTATACGTCTATGAATACCTCTAAAAATACTATAACCTCTCTTAATTTCCTACTTTAATAGAAAATAAAGTATAGGTAGGTAGCACCTATAGTTTTTTTGTCAGAGATTAAAGAAAGAAAACATTAATTTATGTACTATTCTGAAAGAACACCAAATCAATAGTTAATGATTCATACCATACTCGATAATATTTTTATCTAATGTGTGTTTCTCTATAAGTTTTCTTTTAAATTAGTTACGTTGCTTCTTGTTTCCAGCTAAAACTCAAAGAAACATACACATTGGTCTTTAAAAAAAAGTTGCGCCGGCAGACGTTTTGATGGACTTTAATGACGTTCAAAAGTGGATATTTTTAGCCTGGTTTTAAAATTGATGATTTTTTATTTCTCAATTATTATGTGAAGTTGACCTTCTGTGATCGTCCAGTATTCTGTGGCTCAAGTCTCTATTGCGGTTCTGTAATGCGGCTTAATGTACCTAAACCCATTTTATTGTTCTCTTGCATAATATTCATAGCAGAAATCGTGCTCTTTTATATTACTTTTGTAAGTATTTTTATTTCTTATTATATAAAAGGTGTTGGTTATTTTTGTTCTTTTTTGGGTTCAGTGCTTACCATAAAAATAATGTAATCCTTATTTACAACGTGTAATTTAAAGGGTATAATATACATACCAAGTGCACGGCTTCTTTGGATAATAGCAAACGATATCGCAAGAGTTTTGTAATCCAATGTCTACATGTGTGGAACTTTTTAGACATTTCAATACATTGATACCAGAGACCAAATTTTTCTACCTACGTCAGGTAGGGTATTTGCAATAACGGGGTATATGCAATAGGATGTGTTTACGGCATAACTACTAAAGAAAACTGGTGCTGCCATCTCTGATATGTGAAAGGTACTTTTTGAACTTCGCGCCGATCAATTCGCGAGAGAGTTTGACGGGTCGATGATTGAATGAAACGTCATTAGTTGAGTGACGTCGATGCCGCGTGTTACACACTTTGTTAACATAACCTTCAATCGTCTTTCATCTGGAAAGAAACGTAAGTTTTTGAATTTATTTGTATTAGTGTCATAATATTCTGTGTTGGGAATTAATCTAAATGCAAATTTTTACTTAATTGGTGAAGGTGTTTCTTTTATGGCTATTATTACATTTACCTCTTGAAATTTTGGTGTTGGGGCAATTGTAATCACATGGCAAGGGGCAAATGTAAAGTTTCATTACACTTACCCCTTTCTTTCCAGATGGTATGAAATTATCAAAAAAAAGGACCAGGAGGTTGCCTGAGGTCCTGAAGTTGTTACGTCTGCTAGAATGCTTGAAGTGTTAAAGGAAAAATAAAAGTTAATCGCAAATAAAAAAGCTAAAATAAACAAGAAAATATGAAAGAAAGCTGAAGTTATTGAGTCAGACAATGAAGCTACAATGACAGAAATAAACAAAGAAAATAAGGCAGAAGTGAAGACTGGACTAGATATCAATATTAACAAATGGGTGATTGTTAATATTGATAAAAGGATATATTGTCCTTTAAAACTTTGGTGAAAGGACATAAATATTACGTAGGCTTTATGCTAAAACAGATAGCCGTTGGGAGGTAAAGTTTGTACGACGTAAGGGTGCAATCTTTGCATGGCCTATAATAGAAGATGTTGATACAATAAATATGTTTGTTTCGTAAACCTTTTGATTGATTTATGTAGTATGTAAAAAAAAAGTTCATAACTTCGTAAGCTTTCATGTGATCTCTTTGAAATAAAAAACCAAAATTAATTCAATTTTCGCATTTTATTGCTATTACTCCTGACTTGCATCTATATAAAGTCCTGAGAAATTGACCATCATTATTACATTTGCCCCTGAACACCGGGTAAATGTAATAAGTGATCCAATTTTTTTTTAAATTTGATTATCAGAGTGATTTTAATTAAACAAATAACTTAAAACTTTAGTATACTAAATACTTAATACACATGGTAATTATAAATTTTATACTATTTTAAAGTAAAATTTTGTGTATGGTTGAATATGTCATTCTAGTTATGGTACTCGCATTTACCCCACCTGACCTATACCTAAATTATGTTGAATAATGTTAGAATTTGGGAAATAATTATTTTGCAGTCTACATATTTTTGTTTTATTAATTTGTTTATACTTTCGAGCGACAAATTAGGAGTAGTTTAGAATATTTTTCTATGTGTACTTCGTGGCACGTGAAATGGAAGAGCCTACATATTTTTTAATAATTTTAAAACAATACATTCTTAGCTTTTTTTTAATTGTATATTAGAGGAACTTATAATCGTTCTTTACGCATATGTCACAGATGACCATGTAAATAAAAGCTGAGTGATTTTAAAATAACAAGAAATAAATAACATTAAGATTGATACGGAACTCTTACCGAGTGAGTCCATCTGGCACTCGATCGGTTTTTAAGCTACTTATTTTGAGACGGATTAAACATTGCTATAGCTGTATTAATCTGTGAGACTGGATTTAACAATTAAGAAAGTTGGGACTACTATCCTTTTTTTCGCAGTGGTATAGGTGGCATTGGGGGCTCCAAGGAGGCCTATGTGCCAGCAATGGGAACATTATAGGCGCGTGTTTTTTTTATGTTTATGTTTTATCATCCCAGTTCCTTCTTGACCAATCACGTTGCCGGTTCCTGTTATTGGAATTCCAATCAGTGGCTTTTGCGCAATTTTGGTGTATCTTACGGCTGATATAGCTAGCCTAGCTAAAGCTAAGCTAGGAAGCTAGCATGGGAGTTGTAATGCTTTTTTTTTTCGGTGGAGAAATCATCTAATAGCTGCCACTGCCACGGTATCTTGTTAGAACATTCCTGCAACTACGGCAGGCAGTGGCTTTATCGTAGTTGTTATGCCTACGTCTGCGATTCTGTGTTATGAAACGAAACACACTGTTCCTAACTCATAACTTTGTTTTATCGATATTAGGCTCGCGTTTGACCACCATCTCACCTGATGGTAAGTGATGATGTGGTCGAAGATGGAGCACGATTACCTAAAAGTAACCTATTCACTCTTGACTTAAAGACCCCTAGGTTATAGCTATCGGGAAACACAGACTCCGGCAGGGAATTCCACTCCTTAGCCGTACGTTTAGTGCGTATGGGTGGGATGTCCACCATGTAACGATGGCGCATCGCCGTTTGTCTTGTAGTTCGATGATGAAACGGGCTTGACGGAATTAGATTGTGTAACCGATAGAAAACCGATAGACTGGCAACTCGTCGTCGATGTTCAAGGCTCTGGAATGGACTGGCTTATACGAGAATATAAAAATTAAACATGTTTTTAAACTAGAATATGCATTATTGAAATGCCACACGTTACCTAGCCCTCATTATACAAAATTACAAATATCTTTGTGAATGTTTTGCATTGTAAAGGGAGATACCAATATAGTCATTGCAGAGGAATGTAATAACAGTAAATACCATAATCCATTTAAAATAACATCGTCATGCCAACACTATATATATAAATCTCATCATATTGTCCCTCCGTTCATATTTACGATATTCTATTGTGCAAAGCTACACAATAATCCTCGAATAAATAAAGCCCCAATTCATATGGAAATTATATTTTGACAATTTTGGTCATTGCCTCAATGTGATGATTTCCTAGGGTGAATAATAACATGTACCATTCATGCAACCTTAGATCTTTGTTGGCATAGAATTAAAACTGAGTTCAACAATTTGTTACCCTTTTCTTTTCTTGGTGGGAAAATTATCAAATGACTCCTCCTGCTGGAGCGGAAGGGAGTGTCAGACTTCTACTGACTAACAGCTCTCCCTGCTCTTTCACTTGCCCTTGCGGTCCGGGGCAGCGGTATCTCGTAAAAAAATTCCCACAACCAAGGAAAATATTGTTATCCGGACTGTATTAGGCTCAATTTACACCGCCGCGGAATGGAATGGCAGCGACTTTTTGCTACATAGCATAATGAACTTTACGTCAATTGTATAACATACAAACTAAATATGAGCCAAAAATTCTCGAATTTGCACGAGGATTCCCCGGAAGGCGCGCGACCTTTTTTTGGCTTCTATTTAGTTTGTATGTTATACAATTGACATAAAGTTCATTATGCTATGTACAATTTCGTTGCAAAAAGTCGCTTCCATTCCATTCCATTCCGCGGCGGTATAAATCGAACCTTACAGGAACCAGAGTCAGAACGAACAAAAAACAAATGAAGACCGTATCAGGAATACCAAACCAAAAAAAAAGTCCCCAGAAAACCAAAAAGCGTCAATAGGTTAATGGCTAAGGTGTCGTACTTGTGATCGGGAAGTCGCGGGCTCGAACCCCACCCATTAACACTATTGCCGTGAACCCACTCCAGACACAAAACATAATTATTTAGCTTAGTTGGCGGGGTTAACAAGGGGTTATTAAAGGAATGTTATTCCCACATTGATAAAAACAAAAAAGGTGACGAAGAAAAAAAATAAAAATATACATGCCTCACATCTCCACCAAAAAAGTTCTTTTCAGCATTACTGCGTAACAGATTGTCCCCGACTTCCTGATTCATCAGCTGTCCTAAGTTTTTATGCGAATGAACATGAAAAAAGAAGTCATAACATTTAACATAATAATAATTGAGTTATATAAAACAAAATCAATGTAATAACAACAACATTTTCTACATATTACCTATGATTAAGCGTCAAGTTAAGTTAGGTTTTACATAGGTATTATCCATATTCAAGTAAGCTATTATAGTTTTATAATGCTACAAGCTTTCAAATTAGTCACTTCAAAATATATTCAGTTCCTTAATAACTCTAGTTCTAAAAGCATTTCTATTTAGCAAAAATATATCAATATCCATAAAGTGTTTATTATACTTATGAGTGAGCCGCTGCACACGTTTACCCGCGTTTGTCCGATGTGATGCCTGATCAAACAATCGGTAATCGCGCACTCCACGTCGATGAATTAATCTAAGAACTACAAGTTTAATATGGTTACTAAGGTCTATACGATTAAATTTATTATGGTAAAGGTCATGCAGTATCATTACTTGTAGAAGCATTCGTCTCTTCTCGAGTGAGTCATACATATCGCACCACTAGATGAAAACTCCGGGAAATCGAAAAACCTCTTTTTTCAGAAATTACCAAAAACTGATTTTAGAATATTCACTAGAGATGTCAAGAAATTAGTAATTTATACATGAAGTTATATGTTCTAAAGCCTGTTCAATTAAATATTTTTTAAACTTTCCCCCGAAACTTGATAAAACCTATTTTTTTTAGTTATTTAGTCTACTTTAGGTAATAGGCACCATTTTTGTGTCGTAAGTAGAATTACCTTACTTTATCTATACTATATATATAATATTATAAAGCTGAAGAGTTTGTTTGTTTGTTTGTTTGCTTGAACGCGCTAATCTCAGGAACTACGGTTCTGATTTGAAAAATTCTTTCGGTGTTAGATAGCCCATTTATCGAGGAAGGCTATAGGCTATATATCATCACGCTAAGACCAATAGGAGCGGAGCACTAATGAAGAATGTTTCAAAATCGGGGGATTTTTTTTTCCACGCGGACGAAGTCGTGCGCGGAAGCTAGTCGTATATATAAGTTATCGTGACGTGAGTTTTAACTCCGCGTATGTATTTTCATCGGGATTTTGTAAACGCCATTAACTCAATATGAGTACTTTTTAAATTAGTGAGGTTTTCATCTAGGGGTGCGATATATATGAGAGACATCCTTCAGAATATACGAGGCTACCCGATGGATGACGATGATGGGTCGGCGGTGGTATCTGTCAGACTCCTACTGACTAAAACCACCCCAAGATTCCCTCGTTCACTTGCATTTGGTGCTGCAGATACCGATGTTACTTGTGCTACCCTGTCGTGCGTCGTCGTGTCCCGAAATTACGAAGCTCAAAGCTCCCTATTAGTCTAAGAGAGGCGCCCTTGGAACACTCAAAACTGCTTAGACTTTTCTAACTATGTCGGGGTCGGTTTCCAGTCTAACAAGATGAAGCTAAGTATTATTTATATATTTTTATGAATTGAACAATGAACACACAGTTACAGGCGTGACTTATAACTAATGGATACATAACCCAATTAGGGCGAGCAAATTACCTTTAGAGATAGCGCGCACTAGTGATTTTTGTCACCGTAACTGGTTCGTCACTGTCACCGTGACTGGTTCGTCACTGTCACCGCGTCAATGAAATATGCCAATTGTCACGTATCCAAATGCGCGCACCTTCATTAGGGATGAATCCGGATGATGTACGCGGTGACAGTGACGCAACCGTCACGGTGACAAAAATCACTAGTGCGAGCTATCTCTAAAAGTAATAGTTAGTTATTAGTGTTGTACATGGAGCGACTGCCTATCTCACCTCCAAAACCCAGTAGCTGGGTAATACGATACCCAATGGCAAGATCAACATCAGATTTTATGGCTTCTGACTACCCCTAAAGACTGTCAAAGATGTATGAATGACAGCCGGGACCAACGGCTTAACATGCTGCATGAAGGAATCTAGTTATATTAAGAAGGTGACCCATTCACAGATTGACCTCGACCAGCGTTGCTTAACCTCATTGACATTTTACGCGTGTCGAGGACCACACGCGTATAATGCCATAAAACATAAACCCCCAACCAACCAAAAAAAGCCAAAGTGAGAGGAGATAGCACGCACTAGTGATTTTTGTCACCGTGACTGTTGCGTCACTGTCACCGCGTACATCATCCCTAATGAAGTTGCGCGCATGTGGATACGTGACAATTTGGTATTTTTCATTGACGCGGTGACAGTGACGAAACAGTCACGGTGACAAAAATCACTAGTGCGCGCTATCTTTAAGTGTGGCAACTCAACATGGTATTATTTCAAATTCACCACAAATCACCATTTCCTCCGAACCTCTAATAGTTCTATTTGATACACACAGTTATGAAAGCGTGCGCTAAACACTGCAGGGAAGTCAGTATTATGACGCTAGAATCAACGCGCGGCGTTATCTAGACATAGTTACCTACTATATATAAACCTAAGTGCCCTCAAAACCTAAGTCTTTTCAAATCTTTCGAACTCCTAACAGACTTACCTTTTGAGGTTAATGACTCAGTTATGGGTAGATATAAATGTCTGTTTTTGGTACGAAAATTATACAACCTTAACAAAGGTACATGATCGCTGAATGAAATGGCAGAATGATTTAATTTTTCTTGTGAGATAACACAAGAGTAAAGTCACGAACAAAAGCTAGTACCATATACGAGACGTCCAGTTTGAAACAAAGTTCGGTTGTTACATTCAAGGAACGGGTGAAGCGTCGTATTTTTCTTTCCGTAATAAACAAACGACACACCAAGGAGTTCATACCTCTTTCGTGCCACAGCCAAACGTCAACAATACCTTTGAGGAAAATTCCGAACAAAATAAATATTTCTTCAACAGGAAATAGTTTCTTCGGGTCCCATATTTGACTTTCAATATGGGGCGTTACATCCAAACTAAATCTTTACGGGTCTCCGCTGAACAGTATTGTGGTTGCGAGGTCAGCTGTGATTCGTGCCTTCCATTATCATAAACTAGTGGTTAAAGTTGTGTAAGAAATTTTAAACGTTACTTTATATTACGTGCAGTAGAGTTGAGAAATCCTGCCAAAGTTTGCAAAAATGTTCGAACTCATGAGATACCACGACCTACGAGCGCAAGGGCAATAAAAGGTACAGAGTGGCTTTTTAGTCAGTAGAAATCTGACACTCCGTCAGTCAATCATTTGGTGATGTCCACCGAAAACATAAATGTAAGAGACACTCATTTTAAGGCTATTCTTAGTATCCAAGTTTAGGTTGATTTAGTATCTATTTTATTATGAGTTGATTCATTTGTTCGTGTCATGAAATAAATGACAACATCATCTGGACATGATAAGTAACGCCTATAAATGAATACACAAAAAATATTTATGATGCAGATGATAATATAGAATGGGGGACTTTTATTTTACATAAAAAAGACAGGAAAGAAAGAAACTTGATCTCACGCTCTTCTAGAATCTCAATTAAAATAAAATGAAAAAAAAAAATTGAAAAATCCTTATTGAAGATGGATGGATGGATGGATTTCTATATTACTTACTCGATTTTAATTAACTTTTACGGTAGGTAGTGTAACATACACCCACAAGATGTAAACATATAAGAAAGCGATCATCTTTAGAGGGGGAAGTTCTTAATTACGCATGGGCGGAGCCGCGGGCGGCATTGAGTAGTATTATAAATACCATGTTTTACCCTAAACTATTCAAACGCCATATTTTATTTTATTTTTATTAGATGGAACAACAAACAATTAATAAAAAAAAAATTATACTAAACTAATTAATACTGACTAGTCTTTGATATTTTATTTTTATAAATTTCTTTACTACTCCGGTACCCAGTATCTTTCAAACGGCTGCATAGTTTTTGTTAAAGGTGTTTTAGAAGAGCGTGTTGGAAAACAACGTAATGTTGATAAATTAGTGAGATAGTATTAGCAACATAGCATTAGCGACTCTTAAATCTGAACTAACAACAACAACAACATTTCTTGAGCAGAAAGTAGCGTGATTTCTCCAATTTCCTTATGCAGCATGTTACGGAAAGGAAGTCATTTCGCCAGTGACTGGATCTGCGGCGGAGTTAATTTAGGAGCAACTTATGCATAATGTATGACGAGAAAGCGTCCTGTGTCAAATGAGGTGGCGTTATTAAACAATAAAACCGAGTTATGATTGAGCGATAAATGAGGTCCTTTTATATTACTAAAGAGGTTTGCGTGGGATTAGAATTTCTATATCATCTGCGTAACGTTTACCCAAAGTTATTGGGGTTAGTTTACAGTCTCACCGGATGAAGCATACATGAATATCAATATTTTACACAATACCACACCCGTCTGACCTCCACAAACTAGTAACCCGGTAACACAATGCCCTTGGCAAGGTTTGTGTCAGATTTTAGAACTTCTGACTACCTGAAACGACTGGCATAGATGGTACATGCAAATTACTGCTGGGACTGACGGTTTAACATGTTTTTCGTGTCATGGAAGAAACTCGATGTGTTAATCTCTGTACCCATCCGTAATTGATCTCGTAAAGCATTGCTTAACCTCGTTAATTTGTCCGTATTATTGTAGCTTCGAGCTCTTGAAAACAGCCTATTGTCCTACATTTTTTTTTTATAGCGGTGATGTGGTCGAATGTGAAGCACGCTTGCCTAGAAGTAACCTATTCACTCTTGACTTAAAGACTCCCAGGTTATAACTATCAGGAAACACAGACTCCGGCAGGGAATTCCACTCCTTAGCTGTACGCACAATGAAAGTATTCCCAAAACGTTTCGTGCGTATGGGTGGGATGTCCACCATGTAACCATGGCGCGTCGCCGTTTGTCTTGTAGTCCGATGATGGAACGGGCTTGGTGGAATAAGACAAGCCTATCAGTTTTCTATCGGTTACATTTCGGGGAGTGTGCAATTCCATCGCACACTCCCCGAAATGTAACCGATAGAAAACTGATAGGCTTGCAACACGTCGCCGATGTTCTAGGCTCTGGAGCCTTGTTACAAAATCTTTTTTTTTTTTTGTTCTATAAGATAAACTTTTGCATTTTTTAAATTACGGTGACAAGCTTCTTGTATAAGTTACCTTTGTTAACAATTTAACCAGCGATATTTAAGGCCATGAGAGTCAGAGTAGCATAGCTGTCATTTTAAGAATACTGATTTGAAAAAAGATATCTTTAAGAGATAGCGCGCACTAGTGATTTTTGTCACCGTGACTGTTTCGTCACTTCGTGATGATGTACGCGGTGACAGTGACGCAACAATCACGGTGACAAAAATCACTAGTGTGCGTTATCTCTAAATGGTAAAAGTAATACAATTAAATAAAAACAAGTGATAACATTTCGAGACCACTTTAAATTACTTTAACATTTGTTCAAGTGTCTAATTATTTATTTATTAACACAGACTCAAGAAACTACTCTAGCTCTTATGGCCTCTTATAAGTGAATCGTTCTCTTATAAGTGAAGAGTTTGTTTCGGTGTTTCTTCTCAGAGTAGTCAGTTAGGAAATACCGGCCTCATCTAGCTAAACTAAACACGCAAAAAAACATGACGTGTAAAAGTGTTATTTATAACCAATTTACAGAATAAATATTTCATTTCATTTCATTTCATTTCATTTCATTTCAATCACTATCATCTAATTTGCTTGAAATGAGTTTAAAGTACTTTTAAAATGGCTACGTTTATTAAATTCGCATGAGAGAACGCTGTAATAAACTTATTCTCTTCCACAAGATACTTCGTTGACCTAGTCATACTAGGATCTGAAAACACTAGCAGGGCTAGCGGGGCTTCGCTCCCGTGGACTTCATGACGAGAAAACCATAATCCTCCTTTTTGCAGTCGGATAAAAAGCCTGCAACCTTCCTCTAGCTTCAAGCTACTTCCATACCTTTCATCTAAATCCGCGCTAATCTTTGAACTCACTGTCAAAGATTGGCGCGTTCAAACAAATAAACATTTCCGCTTTATAATATTCGTATAGATGTGAAAACATTTTAAATAATAATTGTTTATTTATTTATGACCAGCTTTCATCCCCTATTTAACTGCTTTAGGGGTTGAATTTCGAAAAACACTCAAACACGTGGTTATTAATTTGTAACTAGAGTACTAACCACCAATTTTCATGTTTAAAATTTTAAAAATTTAGATTTTCCATACAAACTTTCATCCCCTATTTAACTCACTTAGAGGTTGAATTTCAAAAACCCTTCCTTATTCCTTGTGTACATTATAAAAGGAACCTCTGTGCAAAATTTCAGTATTGTAGGTCCAAGGGTTTGGGCTGGGCGTTGATGAGTCAGTCAGTCAGTCAGGACTTTTCATTATATTTATATAGACAGATAGATTGATAGTAAAGGAGAACCAACAGCTAATCTACATAAATTGCAGTGGTACGTAACTTAAAGCCAATTGCAGGTTTTCACGGATAAAAATAGAATAGAAACAGAGGTTTTGATCTGATATGCACTAACAAGCACGCTAAAATATAAATTTTTATCAAAAACTTTCTACTTTTAATTATTTCTAAATCAATAACTGCCAATGTCGCAGGTTACAGAATAGCTTGAGCCATTGTTATTATGAAGTTGTTGTAAGAATGTCTTGTTATCAATACATACAAATAAAATTGAAATGTGTGTCTGAGATTTGAAAATAACGGTGTTTTCTCAAATGCTTATACAAGGTGTAACAGATTAGCGCAATATCTCAGAGACCCTAATTAGAATATTAAATTATAAGTCTAAAACAACAGCCGTAACTTAATAAATTGCAACCAAACCAAGACATTTTTTATAAAATAGTTATCCTTACTAAACGCTAAACGTATGTGCGTCATACAATATACTAACACAGACGCATACACTCATGCAATGTTAGCGGCCGAGACGCACTCGAGCGCATTTCCTTGATTCAAGGATTGTATTAATTTGTCATGATACTGTGTTTCCATTTTAAGTTAAAGGAAAGATTTTTCCGTCAAAAAATAACACCTATTTTTTATGACGGAAATCGATTCAGAAGCCGATTCTGAACCAAATACTTTCAGGAATTGCTTTTATTCTGTTACACGTTGTAGTTATTAAATACGATACTGAAACAAACCGATATTTTCGTCTTTCGCTTCGTCCAGGCTAATAATCTGTAAAACAGCTGAACCATTTTAATGGGTCTTTCTATGGAAGACTTTTTATCCTGGAATTACGCGTACTGCGTGGGTTTATATCGACTTGTATACGTACCAAGTCACAGCCACAGCTAGTAAACATTAAAATAATTTCATATTTGCCCTTTAAGGATCTCGTGGCTAAATAATAATAGCTACAAGGGTCGATCTTCAATTTTAAGCAACGCTTGCTGAGGTGACCATCTGGTCACTCATCCACAGATTGACATATCGTATTATATTGTTATATTGTTGTTATATCATATACAACGTGTAATTTAAAGGGTATACACATACCAAGTGCATGGCTTCTTTGGATGATAACAAACGATATGGCAAGGGTTTTGTAATCCTAAGTCTACGTGTGTAGAACTTATTACAAATACAACACTGATACCAGAGACCGAATTTTTCAAATTAAGAAGAACGAAGAGAATTATCGTGTTTTTGGCAAGTGACGTGGAAAGTTATTGACCCTCGTAGTGCTGTGACACGTTTGTTATGATTGGTATTCAAGAAATATATGAAACCGATAATTTGGTATCAATTCTTTAAGTCAGTTATATTAAGCTGAAACTGTGCATAGAGACTCCATACCAGATGTTGTCTTCAGCCCTTTTGGATAGATATGGGGTTTCCGTTACACGTTGTATATTGTTAAGAAAACACATCGAGATTACTCCGTGCCTCAGAAAGCACGTTAAGAGGAGGCTCCCTAAATTGTATGTAACTTTGCATTAATATTCTGAATCAATTAGGCATACAATCAAAATGGACCTTTAGTATAGAGAGAAAATCATGTCTTTTTTAAAGATGTACGGCTTTTATGTCTAAAATTAGTATTGACAGTAATAAAACATAGTTTATTATCCAAATATAAGATATGTTTTCTCTAAATAAATTATTACTTTAGTTATAAACGAAATGAGAATTAAGACATTTAGTTTCTACCCGAACATGGTGAAAGAGCGCACGCGATGTTCAACTTTATTACTGCTGCCTTTAGCACATAATGGCCTAACCGGGGGTGCATGGGGGCGGAGCTTGCGTGCAAATTATTTTAGAGTGCCTGGTCTTAAGCCGTTGGAAACCCCAGAAAGAAGAAGCAGAAAATTTGACAATGGTCTCCCCAAAGGGAGGGTGTTAACCATCTACTGTGTTGTGGCGGTCAAATAAACAGTCGCTTCATGTAAGACACTAGTATCTACTCATCTGCTGGTTTGGCTGGAAACCGCCCTCAACACGTTCGCTGACAGTGAGCACTTACCCTGACACCACATTACGACAGTAGAATTTTCCATACTAAATGACAAATCAACGTAGTACTCGTGCACAAGCGAGCAATATGAAACTCCCCACAAAATACTCGTGTTACGCCAGTAAGAAATATGAAATTGCTCATAATATGACAGTGGATACTGCTCTTCATAATACTTATATGAAAAATTATCGTGAGACGACGTACTCTTAAAAATAAGTGGCCCGTCCCTCAACGTACTGTCATAACGCACTATTTTAATTTCCCGCCTAACGACGTACTGTCAGCGAACGTGTTAAAATTGTGGGAAAAAGGCTAAGGAGATGATGATGTAACTTAGTGCTACCCCATTTCGTGATCTGACTATTTCTATTCATACTTTGTTGTCTGGAAGATATCGTGAAATACGATAAGGCCGCCAGTTGTATAATTCCTTTGTTCCATATTCCTATTTGTAATCAGGTTGCAACAAATATAAATATATTACTTCAATTTTATCTCAGTGCAGAATAAATAGTATATAAATAATATTTGAAAAAGCAACGCTTATTTATGGAATTGATTACGATCCACTTCTGCTTAGCGTGTCCGATGGTAATCTAAATTGAGTAGGGAGAGCCCAGTACTGGGCAGTGAGTTAGGGACCTTCCGAAGCGTCTTTTAGTTGCTATAATGGACAAGATATTATAAATATTTTCATATTTTAATGGTAACAGGAAGCTAACGACAATTGTGGACTCTATTAGGGCACATAAACATTATTATAAAATAAATTCCACATTATTTTGAGCACATGATATAGAATAAAATATTGAATATATTTAATTAAATAAACTTATTAAGTACGCCATCGTTTAGGGAGCAGCACCACATTTACGCGCCAGGGCAGAGTCACCTGTACAATTATGTTCCAAATAAAAACTTTTTACTTTTTTTTACCTCCTGATCCCGTATTTCTTTGCAGTATCGTGAGGCGATCGACTACAACACCAGCGGACATTGGCCACAATTCATTCCTACTACGACCGTTGTGACAAGACTGACGCGTAGAAAAAAAGTAAGACTTCCATTAACTGTTCTTAACCCAAATAAATAAAAACGTCATTACCGTGACGTACGAAGGAAGGAAACGGCTGTTATTGGTGAAATTCCGGCAACGCATTACATGGCGAGGTCTGATTGGGTACTAATTCTGACATGCGTAGCGAACGCGCAATTGTCTAAAACATATTGTTTTTAAACAGAAATCGGTTTGAGACAGAAATAAAACGGAAAAAGAACCGTTTTCAGAAAAACTAGTTCTCGAAAATGAAAAAGGAAATGACATTTCTCGTAGACTTGTTCGAAGTGGCCCCAAATCAAACAAACTTCTGTAGCTCGAGCATTTTATTATGGAACAAGTTTCTACATTCACATTGAAGAGTTTGGGGTCGATTCATGCAATTGACAGCGGAGCAGGTCTTTATAGAAATGAGGTTGGCATATACCTATAACAATCATATTCGTATCAGTAAGTAAAAAATCCAGGAAATATATTTGAAGCGATTTTTTAACCTAATTTATACGTATGCTGAGGCGTACGCTTTAATGTAATTTAGTTTTAAAGTAATAGTGAGTAATTAAGTTTCTTGGGTTCAAAACTCAAAAACAATTTTATTTTTACCACTTCATCATTTTAAATATTTTTAAAAAGAAATGTCGCATAGTGTTATTTTGGTGGCGCTCATTTTGGCTGTGATACAGGATAATTCTTAGTACAGGGATTTTCATTGTAAACCCTACATAATTTAATTAAGTTAGTTTTGTAATTAACCCATTACTTAATAAAGATGTGTTTATATTTATTTATTTATCAGAGAACTAATAAGTGATTTAGAATTATTTCTCCTTACAATTTTTTGTCATCTCTGCCGCACATTGGTGGCGAAATACAATTTATTATCAACGTCGTCATGCCAACCTTTTCCCTTACAAATTTGATGGGATAGGCTTCCAATGAAACCTAACGCAGCTGAGAGCCAGTATTTTACATGAAGCTATTGCTTATCTGACTTAACAACCCAGTCACTAAGAAACAGATTATATCCCTTGGTAAGTATGGTATCAGATTTTCTAGGTTCTGACCGTAAATGACGTTCAAACATAAAGAAATGGCAAACTAGTAAAATTTTATTACTTTTGTGTATTTGAGTGCCTTTAACATAACATAATATTTAGCATACGTTCCCACTCTTCTTCTTCTTTTTTGGTCTGGTTTCCGCACTTAGTCTCTGCACGAGACCATTGTGCGTGAGCCGTGTCGGCCGTCACTCCGTCCAACCAACCTCCCTCCGGTAACAGATCAGGTCTCTCGGTCTATTCAGGATGTCTGTAAGGGAATTCAATGACCCGAGGGTTTGTTTCTGTATGTCGGTGATTTCCGTGCACTCTAGGAGCACGTGTCCCACCGTTTCCTCCGTCCCCGTGCATGCCCTGCACAGGGGACTGTCCGTTATACCTAGTGTGTGGTAGTGTTTGTTTAGTGAGCAGTGCCCGGTGATGGTCCCCGCCACCATTCGCAGGCTACCTCTAGTTCACAGGCCTTCTCTCTATGAGATAGAATAGGACTTAATCCACCAAGCGGGCACAGTGCAGGATGCACAACAATTTTCTCACGATGTCTTCATTTACTGTTTATACAAAAAAAACTGAATAAAGAAACCTTAATATTTTTATAAAAATAATACACCTTTTGTTTGTATAGCCAACATCGAAATTTAAATTGAGTCTGTTCAAACAAACAGGTTCACAACTCTAGAAGCAAAAAATTGTTTGTATTTCTTTTCTGGTTAAACGAAGGGTCACAACATTGTAGGTAAACAGTCCTTACAAAAATATATATAAATATTATATTTTTATCGTAATTACAAACCATAATTTAAGACCAGACGAAGCTAATGCTATTTTCTTGAGCCAAATATTACTGACGGCGGTTTACATTTATCTCAAGAATTAGCAATAATGAAGGGGTCTATATAAGGCATTTGTCTGCTGAGGCTGTGGGAATATTAACGAGATACTGCAGCCCCGGGGAACAAGGGAAACTTAAGGAATAGGGTGGGATTTAAATCAATAAAAGTCTAACACTCCCTTCTGCTCCAGCCAAACAGGCAAAGTTATTGGACATTTCAGGGAGTGTGCGATGGAATTACACAATCTAATTCCGCCAAGTCCGTTCCATCATCGGACTACAAGACAAACGGCGATGCGCCATCGTTACATGGTGGACATCCCACCCATACGCACTAAACGTTTTAGGAATACTTTCACTGTGCGTACGGCTAAGGAGTGGAATTCCCTGCCGGAGTCTGTGTTTCCCGATAGCTATAACGTAGGAGTCTTTAAGTCAAGAGTGAATAGGTTACTTTTAGGTAAGCGTGCTCCATCTTCGACCACATCATCACTTACCATCAGGTAAGATGGTGGTCAAATGCGAAACTATTATCAATTTAAAAAAACCCTCAATAGACACATTAAGATATTAAGTTAAATCATTATTAAATATTAGTTACAATTGCTGAAGCTAAGTTTACTAAAATAGCATTTATAATAAATCAAGCAAGTATTATAAATAGTTTGCATACGCTCATTTAAAAATAAGTTCAGTTAAGAATACATTCGCATGTAAGCTATCAAAGCATATTGTATTAGATTACAGTCTGCATGCGAATTTAATTACTTTGCTGCTAGAGGCAACTTTTTATTTGTTGAATGCAATAAAAGTGACGCCAGTATTTCTGTTTACTGCAGTAAGCTGACATAAGCTTATGTCATTATTTAATCTAATAGGGATTCAATCAACCAATTAATAAATGAGCTATTTTTAATCAAGAGAAATATAAATAAATGATAAAAAAAAACTATTATCATTTATATAATTACATTTAGTAACTAGATTTTATTATAAATATATATATTTTTTATTAAAAATATTCATATTTATCATGAACCAGACATGATAAAAGCCACTCTTTTGCAAATTGTTTTGATGAATATTTTAATAAATTGCGCGGGGTTACTATTTAAAAGACTGCCGCCGCACGGTGGGCTGAAAAACGGCTTTCATAGACTTAGGCATTTTATTTTGCAAGTGCCAGTTTTTGTGCCGGATATCACTTCTATTTGTTATAACAATATACAAAAATGACACCAGAATTGATTCTGCACAAAAACGAAGGAATTATAATTTTTTTACGAAAATTTTGTATGGAGCTAGTATGAAAAATCGAAATATCTCTGAAACGGCAGCGATAACCGTAATATCCTTATAGGAGGTTTTAGTACTAATTATTTATGATTTTTTGACATACGTTACATAATGGTTGTAGATGCCTTTCTTTTTTTTTAAATCGTCAAAATATTTTTATTTATTTTTACATATTAAACGTTCCTTTTAGTGTTTAAGTTGAAGAATTCAGAGCTTTAACAACTCTTAACATAAAATAGCATCACCCCTATAGACCTGAAGGACTAGACAGAGGTGTGTAGTATCTTGTTGATCTTGTAAGATTTCCAACAATACCAAATAGTTGAATATCAGTGTCAAAGTGCCCATGCTGTCGCTTCTTTTAGAAAGATGGGGGAATGAAATTGTTAATTGATCATACCCTAAAAGTATGATTACAACATAACCGGACACATAATAATATCGACACAAAAGGAATTTTAAAACCTTGCATACGTTCAAAATACAAAATAACATATTGTGTAGTCATCTAATGAGTCTGATGACAAGTAATTAAGTAATTAGAATGATAGTTGTAGTCTTCTGATTCTAATGAGCCTATTAAGTGATTAAATGATTTGAAATATCTCGCAACAATACCAACTAAGAACTGCATTCACCTTTTTATAATTAGTGAGCTAATGTGATTTGCTAATGTTGATTAGTTCTACTATGAGTTCTACGAAATGTTTTTGACGATTATAAATTTTTATTATCATATCTTTTATAACTTTAATGAGGGTAGTTAACTAATTATTGACTTTATACAATAAAAGGGCTATAATTTTGTTCCATAATTTAGATTGTTCATAACCGTGTAACTGCTAACACTAAAACTATTTGCTTTGCGACTACAAAATCTTAGAATGGAAAGTTTAATCACCAACTTAGATTTGTTTGTTCTTCTAAAAAGTGAGTGTCCTTCATTTAATCATGAAGTATTGTTTAGTGCAATTGTGTCCCGCATAGGCGATTGCCTTTCTGCCGAAGATCAAGTAACTCTCAAAGAATTTTGCCGGAGGTTCACGCGAGCTGCTTTAAACAGGTGGCAGAAATCTAAACGATTCTTTGATAAGTTTAGAAATACGTACGGAGAGTGGTTGCAAGCAAATATTGATTGGCCGAGTTGCGTGCAAACTTTAATAAATCAAGAACCAACTGTTGATGAGATACCAAGAGCACGCTCAGTCTCTCCAGAACCTTCGACATCATCGACTGTTGGAACAATGACAAAAAGGTCCCGAAAACCATTCAAAGATCTGGGAAGCAAACAGAAAAAGAGAAGATCTAGTGAGCACATAGGCGAGGATTCCTGTGAATTGGCATATGCAGCTGCAGCACGTTTAAAAGAAGAAGGTTATGAAGATATCGCATCTGTAATCAATTATATGATCAAAAATCCAGAAGCTGCCGTTAAAATCAAGGAAAGCATTAAGAAAACAGTAATATTTACACCAGAGAAAGCACTTGGATTGCTTCTTTCACTTAAGCTTTCAAAGTGGCAATATATTACGTTGCGAGAGACTGCCATTCGGGAAGGTGCTAAGGATATTTACCCATCCTACTATAAACTGCAACAAACTAAGCTTGCATGCTACCCTCCTAATCAATCAGTATCAGTTACGGATTCATCAGCTAGAATTACACTTCAAGCTTTACTTGACATCACGGTGAAGCGGATTCTTCAAAGTCTTTCTGATAATGTGGAAAATAAGCAGTTAAAGCTGATATCGAAGTGGGGATTTGATGGTGCTTCCAATCAAAGCCGATACAAGCAGAAAATGGACGGCGAGCATGATGATTCAAGCATTTTCATGACCTCCTTGGTGCCACTGAAACTGACAGATGGAGATAATACTATATGGACAAACCCGAAACCATGCTCAACTTTTTATTGTCGTCCGGTTCAGTTCACTTTTGTAAAAGAAAGCCATGCAGTTGTCATTGATAACAAAAGAAAAATGGATGAGGAAATTGAGGCCCTTAACCCCACAGAGTGCATTAATAGTAACAGGGTGACTCATAAACTAATTATGACAATGATCGACGCAAAAGTCTGCACGTACCTTTCTGAAGCTAGATCAAATGCATCATGCTATAATCTGTCTATAAAGTCATGAAAATAATGTTTGAGAAACTAACATTATTCAAAAGTAGGGCAACACAAAATCATAGTACATCGAATGTCACTGACTGTCATCGACTTGATTTGTTGCTCGATAACTATTGCATTTTTTATTGCTTTTCAAATCTACGTGGATAAAACTTCGAAGAAACGCGTTAAAAATGAAGAAAACAATCAGGAGTGGAGCTCGTGAAATTATTTTTAAAGTGTATTTTTTATTTATTTTATTTTATTTTATATTAAGTACAGCCACATCACATACATTGCACAATTTAAAATAATCTTACTTACAAAATAACTAATGCACATGACAATTAAGGCGTACATAGCGCTCACCAGAACAATAATGCTGCCTTAAAAAAAATTACTTATAACTAATATTTAACATAAGCTCACTACTTAAAATAAAATACATTTTTTATGTTGCAAAAAGTTAATATACAATAAAGGAATAGATTATACACATTAATAATTATTATTACAATTACAGCAATTGGGTAACAATGTCAATAGAACAAATATTAAAATAAACTGAATAAACAACATGTCAATAGCGTAAATAAAAAATAAAAACGGAATTAATATCATGTCAAAAGCATTAATTAAAAAAAAAATTAAAACTTGTCAATAGATTTTAATAATTTAAAAATAAAATCGAATCAAATAAAATAAGTTCAACACATTTGAATAAAATAAGTTAAATTGAAATCGTTAAAAACACAGAAAAATATAAATGTAATTTGAAATATAATTAACAAAATTCTAAGAATAACCTGGTAAGGATAATGTGATTTTTTTTCGAAACCGCTGCAGGGTGTCATTGAAAATGTCCAATTCAGGCATGTTCAAGACTGCAGTATTATATTCATTACACATTCTTACAATGGGAGACTGCAAGCCTAGGTTGGTCTTGATACATGACGTGTCAAAAACCTTTTTAATTTTTTTAGCTCGTGGGTAGATTCTTGGAACTGTTAAGGAAACGCTCTGTAAAAGGCAACTGCACTGAATATTTCCATTAATGACTTTATGGAGGAAGCATAAGTCCAAAAGACGTCTACGATCGTGAAGGGTAATCATTTTAAATTTGTTCAAACGTTCCGAATAGGATTTTCTGTGTGAAAAACCATTTGTAGAGAATGCAAGGTGTCTCGTGAAAGCTCGTTGTATACTTTCCACACGTTGTGAGTGGACTGCATAAAAAGGGTTCCACACACTGCTTGCATACTCGAGATTGCTGCGTACTAGGGCATTATAAAGTAGCACTTTGGTCTTATCGAGTTTAAAACCTCTGGAGTTGCGCCTCAGAAATCCAAGCATCTGGGCGGATTTTGTCACTGCCTTATCAATGTGTGAGGTAAACTTTAGCTTACTGTCAACGATCACACCTAAATCTCGAATTTCATTCACTTGGTCCAGTATTACGCCACCAATGTCATACTTAGTAGGAACTGGTGTTTTTTTCCTTGTGAATGATATGTGATGACATTTTTTAGCATTTAAACTCATACCGTTAACGTGACACCAGCGCTGAATATTATTCAAGTCAGCTTGAATTAAATCTGCGTCTGTTCGAGAGTTTATCACTTTAAATATTTTTAGATCGTCAGCAAATAGAGACATTCTACTATGTCGTATGTAATTAGTTATGTCGTTAATAAAGACAAGGAATAACAGTGGCCCCAAGTGAGATCCCTGTGGAACTCCCGAGTGCGCGTAATATACCTCAGATTTAAAACTACCTATCACTACATATTGAGGTCTTTTTGACAAATATGATTTGAACCAGTCTAGCAATTCACCACCGATACCAAACCATCTCAGCTTTTCGACAAGTATGGGGTGATTTACTTTGTCAAAGGCGCTGCTAAAGTCGGTGTATATCGCGTCTGTCTGCATTCCCTGGTCAACCTCACGTGATACTTCAGAGACAAAGGGTACGAGATTAGTCACTGTTGAACGCCCACGTCTGAAGCCATGCTGATAATCCGACATGCTCGAATCCACCATTTGTGAGATAATGGGGCATAACATTGATTCAAACAGCTTGGAAAAACATGAAAGGATCGAAATGGGACGGTAATTAACTGCGCTAACCGGATCACCCTTCTTAAATATGGGTACTATACGAGCTTTCTTCCATTCTTCAGGGAATTTGCCTTCCTTCAAGGACCGGTTGAATATCAGCATTAACGGAAGCGCAAGAGCAGAACTACATCTTCGAAGTGTATCAGCGATGTTTGTTAGAACAACAAGCTGGACATATTTTATCAAATTTGGATGATATTTATGCCCGAACAGCAGCTATGACAGGTATGTACTCGTCTTACTTTTTGTTTTTTATCTACCAGAAGTTACAAATTTACTAAATATACGATTTTAATACTTAAATATGGATTGTTTACATTGCGCATTAATAGGTTAGGTTAGTTTATAGGTTATGGCCATATTGTAGTGCGACTAAAACTTTTGATACATTCGGGTGATCAAATTTATCGCTGATTTTAAATATGAATGAGTTAAAACATGTTTAAAATTAAAAATAGTTACATTTTTATAAATCTTTCTTTCAGGAAAATCTGAGAGTACAGTGAGGCGTATTGTAGATGAAGGCTACAAAAATGATGGCAAATTTGAAACCCCTGGCAAACACAGATCAGGCCGTCCTAAGAAAGAAATGGATGACTTTAACATATGTGCACTTCGACAAAAGATTCAGTTCTTTTACTCGGTAAAGAAAGAGGTACCAACCTTAAGGAAACTTCAGGTAGTTGCGAAAACTGATCTGGATTTTAAATGTAGCCTAGAAGTCCTGCGTAAAATTTTGAAATCGATTGGGTTTTCTTACAAGAAGTGTCAAAATAATAGAAAGGCTCTAATCGAACAAGCACATATTGCAGCAAAACGAGAAGAGTACTTGGCAATTATTAAAAAAAATAGAGATTTGCCAGAAGACTTGCAAAAAGATATAATTTATCTTGACGAAACCTACATTCACTCTTCATATAAGGTAAAACTTTTTGTTTTTGTGTAATCAATAATTATAATTGATTTTTTTTAATTTATAAATAAGTACATTTATTTTCACCAGGTTCGAAAATGTTGGCAATCTTTAAACGTGGAAGGCGTTACGGAAAATATATCGAAAGGAAAACGTTTCATAATTGTCCATGCTGGAAGCGAAAAGGGGTTTGTGCCAAACTGCTTACTTATATTTAGTGGAAAAAACAAGCTCGAAGACTACCATTCCGAGATGAATGCCCACAATTTTACCAAGTGGATCACTGAGAAGCTTATCCCGAACCTGCATGAGCCATCGATCATTGTCATGGACAACGCCCCCTACCACTCCGTCGTGACAAATAAGGCGCCTACCTCAAGCTCTCGCGTGGACGAAATAAGACTTTGGCTTTTGGAAAATAGTATTGACTTTGACCCTTCACTTAGAAAACCAAACTTACTCAATTTGGTAAAAAAGAACAAACCCCGCCCCATCTATGCCATTGATGAACTTTTGGGAGGATATGGGCATACAGTGGTACGGCTTCCACCGTATCACTGTGATTTGAATCCTATAGAGCTCATTTGGGCTCAAGTAAAACAGAAAGTGGCAGAACACAATGTTGGGTCACGTGATGTGAAGCAACTAGCTGAAGAGGCCTTCAACAGCATTACACCTGAAAAATGGAAAAACTGTTGCCGTCATGTTGCAAACATAGAAAAAGAATATTATGAACGAGGAAGAACCCTATATCAAGATATAGATGAGTTAGTCATTCGCCTAAGCGAAGATAGCAGCAGCGATGACAGCAGTAGCGAAGACGTTAGTGACGCAACTGACAATGAAAACATTTTTTTTAACGTAGAATATTTGGAATCAGATGATGAAAGCAATTGATTTTTATTTTATTTTTATTTGTTTTATGTTATGGGATATTTTTTATTAATAAAATAAAAATATATTATAATAAAAATATGTATGAACATTTTTCTTTTATTCACTCATTTTATTTGAAAGACAGAGACCATAGATTTGATTCTGATCTGATTGTTTATGTAAACTTATGAAGGTCAGAAGGAAAACGTTGTGAGGAAACCTGGACTTATAATTAACTAGCTGCTGCCCGCGACTTCATCCGCGTGGGCACTATAAAGCAGCACAAAAAAATGCCTGCTTCACAGTTAGTGATTTTTTTCATTTACACCATTGTAAGCAACTTTTAAAATCACATTTAATTTCCCTTGCAGTTAGTGCATCTGTATATTTTCACTGTACCTTAGAAATACTCAGTACTCATGAGTACCTCTCATAGTGCAGGTGTATTTTGTAATCCTTCTGACATAAACCATAAGATATATTCCTACATTCCATGAATAAAGGGTTCAAAGAAACATACACAGTTATAAAATTTCTCTATAGACTACGTTTGTCATTTTGCTCTCAGCAGCCTAAATATAGAGAGAGACAGGTCTGGTGACGTGGGAGCAAGCGACATACTGTTGTCTGTGTGTGAGAATCAGCTCTTCCAGATCCCGTGGGAATATCTGGATAAAAAGTATGTTTTTCCCGGGGTCCTATATGTATTCCCATGTACTATTCCCATGCCAAATTTCAGATAAATCGGTTCAGCGGCTTAGGCGTGAAAAGGTAACAGACAGACAGAGTTACTTTCGCATTTATAATATTAGTATGGATATAAGTCTGAAACCAAACCGCCTTGAGCAAGCGTGGTGATCAATGCTCATGCCATCTCTGTTGAGAAGAGGCCTTTGCCCTGCAGTGGGACAGTCATAGGGTGGTATTATTTATAATGAAAATCGCATCTTTGTCTATGGTTTCTGTAGATTTGTTTTAAATAAAATCTACGGATTTTACGACTTTACCTTATCTATACCCTGTTTTTTAATCTCAGAGACAGAATTGACACATACAAATGTCAAGTTTAGAAATAATGTTGCCTGCTCTTTTGCGCAGTGTTGTACCTACGATACCGGTTTGTAGAATCGTAACTTTTTACCCGACTGCGCGACGCAAAGGAGGTTAATGTGTTTCACAGTCTGTGTATGTATGTAAGTATGTGTGTTTGTACCTATGTGGTGTACTGATGGGCTGATTTGAATAATTCTCACGTTAATCAATTCGTCGTAACTATGCAAGTGTCACTAGAGAAATGATAGTTAATTATCAAAAATCGGCAAACTATATCAAGTGGCAGATATCCCACTTGATATAGTTTGCCGATTTTTATCCTTGCTTTAGTGTTACGATTTTTCAGTCTTTTTTATATGATATTTAGTTTCTATTTAGTTTTATACAAGTAAATCACATATTTATAACTAGTACTCACGCGGGGCTTCGCTCCCGTGGAATCTATTACGGTAAAAACATAACTCTCCTTTTTTGCAGTCGCGTAAAAAGTAGCTACTTCCATACCAAATTTCATCCAAATCCACCTTGTACTTTCGAAGATTAGCGCGTTCAAGCAAACAAACAAACAAACTTTTCCGCTTTATAATATTAGTATAGATGTATGTTTAGATAGCTTAGTTAGAGGGGTCAACAAGATTGCTAGTAATGTGAATTATACCTACATTGCGAGTTTTCTGAATAAAAAAAATATATATAAAAATCGTAACACTAAAAAAAGGATAAAGTTGGAACAATTATTCCTTCTTCCTTGACTTATAATATTGGTATTTGATAATGGCTTGGATAATGGCCAGCTAAAGTTGGTGTACCTTCACTTGGTGAAGGTGGTGATGATTTTATTGGCTTGTCCCTGACCCTGTGATGATGCTGACGCTTATATTGTGCTGGGCAGTAACAATACATTGGGCGTTTCTTCATTGGCCGGCCCGGCCCCGCACCGATACCGATAATGACATCGGTGGACGCTTAATTCTATAAAATTGTATGGAATAGTGTCTCATTGATCCGGCCCGACTCCAATATTAACTGCAAGGGACGACCTTAGCTAGGATGTATTTAACTTCTAATTTATTTACAATAGGTCTATATTGTATTGAGCAGAGTAAGGACACTAGAAGGCTCTATTTGTGAAGTTTGATCCGAATAAACTTCTAAATAGGTACACTTCAAGACCACAATTCCTAGCAAGAATTAAATAATCTGTGAAATCTTTAACATAGTTAAACTAAAAGGTAATTTTAAAAAATCCTGACTACTCAACTGAAAGGAAAGAAACAAGCACATTTTTATTTAAAAAGTGACAAGCAGGCGTGACCCATCCCATTTTTATAAGAATATATGTTCGATTGGGTCCTGTCTGCTTGCAATAAATCGGTATTTATTGTGAGTCATTATTTGAATCTGATTAACGAATACCTGTAATTAATTATGATTTTAATAACATAATTAATTACAGGTATATCTAACATTATTAATTTTTTATTTCTAGTTTTAAATTAGCATCTACTCATTATTTCAGGATAACGTATTATAAAAAACCGATACTTGATTTTATCAACGTTAAGTTTCGATAGTAGCACATCACTATTTAAGATTTGCAAAAAACTGGCAATCATCGTAATGTCAACTTTGTCTCTGAGATTAAAAAACAGGGTATATGCAGTTTAAAAAAAAAAGCGTCTCATCGTGTTCGTTAAAATATAATAATACAAAATAATGTGCTAGTATCAAAATCAATTCAGTCACACTATACAGGGTTACTACGTGCACGACCGCAGCGCCCTCATTTTTTTTCATGACTTTGTAGACAGACTGTACCTGTGCTTAGCAAAACCAACAGAAATGAACCACTTAGATGCTGTAACATCAAAAACTGTGTGTTCTGACATATATGAATTTGGCCTATCATCCCTACATGCCCGTATAAATTGCATGGAATGTCTGTTACACATTGCGTACAGACTTGACTTCAAACAGTGGGCAGCAAGAAGTAATGAGCATAAAGATATGTTACAAAACAGAAAAAAAAACATTCAAAATAAATTTAAAGAGGAGCTCAATCTGTTAATTGATATAGTAAAACAAGGCTCGGGAACTACCAATGACGGGAATACCGCAAGGAAGTTTTTCGAGTTTCCCAATAAAACTGCAGCTATTACTGGGTTGGATCAAAACCTGATAAAAAGATTTGCTGTTATTTTGCAAGCAATAACATCTGGTGAGAAGATCGATGTCATCAAATTTAAAGATTTTGCTCGCAAAACAGCAGAAAAGTACGTGGAATTATACGACTGGTACTACATGTCATCAACCGTACATAAACTATTAATACACGGAGCTGACATAATCGAAAAAAATGATATTGTCCCGATTGGGACTCTCTCGGAAGAAGCCTCATAGTCTCGAAACAAAGATTTTAGGAGGTTCCGGGAACATCATTCGCGGAAAAGAAGCAGGCAAGATTCTAATCAAGATATCCTAAATATGCTTGTTGTTTCTTCGGATCCTTTTCTAAGTGCATAAAGGCCGAAGTTAGATGCCAAAAGGAAGACAACCTTTTTTGCTGAAACTCTCGACCTAATACAGTTTCCGGAAACTGAGTTCGAGTTTGTAGGTATATCCGATCTGGATTCTGACTCGGAATTGGAGTCCGACAACGAAAGTTGTAAAGAAAATTTGTAAAATTTAATTATTTTTCTTTATGTTCTTTTGTTATTTATGTTAGTTTATTGTACCAATATGTTTAGTTAATAATTTCATAAATTATAGTTTCAAATATGTATTTTGTATAATTGAATTTATTAGATATTATTTTTGTTACTTCTGTTTTATTTAAATTACCTATCAATAAAAAGTTTATATACAGTCTTTTTTTTCACATATTCTTAATATTTGGGGAAAAAGCATGCTTCCTAACGATGTTCTTAACTTTGACACAGTTCATGGATCGTTTTGAACAGTTTCATATGTTAAAATAAATAATGTTAGTACTATAATCCCCTATAAGGATATTATTATTATTATGTGTCCGGTTATGTTGTAATCATACTTTTAGGGTATGATCAATTAACAATTTCATTCCCCTATCTTTCAAAAAGAAGCGACAGCATGGGCACTTTGACACTGATATTCAACTATTTGGTATTGTTGGAAATCTTACAAGATCAACAAGACACTACACACCTCTGTCTAGTCCTTCAGGTCTATAGGGGTGATGCTATTTTATGATAAGAGTTGTTAAAGCTCTGAATTCTACAACTTAAACACTAAAAGGAACGTTTAAATATGTAAAAATAAATAAAAATATTTTGACGATTTTTTTTAAAAAAAGGCATCTACAACCATTATGTAACGTATGTCAAAAAATCATAAATAATTAGTACTATAACCCCCTATAAGGATATTACGGTTATCGCTGCCGTTTTAGAGATATTTCGATTTTTCATACTAGCTCCATACAAAATTTTCGTAAAAAAATTATAATTCCTTCGTTTCTGTGCAGAATCAATTCTGGTGTCATTTTTGTATATTGTTATAACTAATAGAAGTGATATCCGGCAAAAAAACTCGCACTTGCAAAATAAAATGCCTAAGTCTATGAAAGCCGATTTTCAGCCCACCGTGCGCCGCACCACTGCGACCTAAGCCCCGTTGGAATGGGTTCAGGTTGCAAAAAGTAAAAAATATTATCATGATCTATTCGTTGTATTTTTCACGTCCCTTCATAATCACATTTTGCTTTTAGTAGTTTTCACACAATATTATTTAAAATAATTGTTTATATTGTTATTCGATTTATTCCTAAATCGATTAATTTTGTTAAATAACAATTTCGTGGTCGTCATTATGTTACAACACTGAAACTATCAGTCTACTGCATCGAATTAAAAGTCCTGGTGACAGGAAAGACGTGACTTATCATAATCTACATAGCAGTTTAAGTTAGTCTTAACCTCTACATTCAAATTCATGCCTTTCAAATAAAAAAGGTGGCGAAATAAATGTTGGACATAGCAATAATGCCTATTTCAATCCGATAGAAACCGATTTCGAAATAACAAATAAGGGGTAGGGTGTTGAATACTAAGCAGTTAACTTTTTAGAAATCCTCAGGGGAGGAGTTTGGACTGGATTAGAATCGAAACCAATTGGATAGTAAATACGGTTAAGGATAAATAGATCAATTAGAATGGTCTATCTCTGTTAATCTATCATTAAGAAGATAGCAGTATTTGCTTAGATGTACAGGAGTAGTTACGACTTCATGCAGTTGAAATTAAGAGGAGGCTCCCTAAATTTTATGTAACTTTGCATTAATATTCTGAAACAATCACGCATACAATAAAAATGGATCTTTTTCTTTACATGTCTAAGACCAGTGACGTAATTGGAACATTTTCGCTCGATTCATTTTTTTATCGAAAATCATGTCTTTTTTAAAGATTATTAGGGATCAATAGGGTCGGGCCTAGCACCTTTAATACAAGTTGTCTCGTCAACTTAGCAAGGGTGCTAGAGACTCCAAATACATTTACTGTGTATAACAAAACAGTGTAACTCCATGCTATTTCAATGTATGTACATATATGTTTTCATTTTACTGTGCAAATAAATGAATTATTACTATTATTATTATTCAAAATTTAATCAAGATTACTCGGCTTTTATGTCTAAAATTTGTATTGACAGTAAGAATATATAGTTTTTTATCCAAATATAGGATATTTTTCTCTAGATCGATTATTAACTTAGGTATAAACGATATAAGAATTGAGACTTAAGTACGACATTTGGTTTCGAACCCGAACATGGCGAAAGAGCGCACGCGATATTCAACTTTATTACTGCTGCGTTAGCGTTTAGCACACAACGGCCTAACCGGGGGTGCATGAGGGCGGAGCTTGCGTGAAAGTTATTGTAGAGTGCTTTAAATTGTCTTAATGATGAATCTATACTAATATCGGAAAAGTTTGTTTGTTTGAACGCGCTGATCTTTGAAAGTGCTGGGTGGATTTGGATAAAATGATGAAATTTGGTATGGAAGTAGTTTGAAGCTTGAAGAGGGTTATAGGCTACTTTTCACCCGACAGCAAAAGAAAACAGAGGTTATGTTTTATCGTGATAAAGACCACGGGAGTGAAGCCTTGCGTGACTACTAGTAATACATCAAATAAATTATCAGTAGTGAACTTGCATAATAAATATTCGCCACAATTTCTAAATTTAATTTTTTTAGTAACTGGCTCTATTTCAAGGATAATGAGAGTTCACAGGAAAAGAGAGTGATATTTAACTACTGGTACCCATATGCAACTAATCTTCAACAATAATATCATTGAAAAATGAAGATGAATCCCTATTTAAAGACTTTATCTCGTCTTTCCGAAGCCTGCCTTCCATAAATATTCTAAAATTTGTCTGCCTCCGCGTTTATGTCTAAGTTCGCTATAAACCCAATAACTTCTAAACAGATTTCAGCAGTGGATAGAGTGATTCATGAGAAAGGTTTTAATGTATATTTAGCTAGTACCTATACTATAAAACCCAATATTAACCTCTAGAGCCCCAGCGGCACAAAAACGTGCCAGTAAACAAGTATTAGTTGAGCCCCGCTGGCACAAATTTGTGCCACCAAACCCCGACCGATTTAAAACTGTATTTGTAGTAAAGATAAGTTTTAAAATCGTTTGTGACCGGGGTCAGATTACGTTTACGATAAGAGCCCGCCCGCGGTGCTTGTCGGATGGTTGACGTAAATAATGGCGGTCCTTGAGAGGTTAAATACAAAGATTATACACACCAAAATATTTACCTATAAAAACTTTTTTGCAAAAAATAAAACCGACTTCCATATCAAAACACTACAAAGTAAAAAATAATTTTAATTTCGGTAGTTGGTGTTATTGGTTTTGTATTTTCTCTTTTTTTCACACCGCTTTCCGAAATTAAAATTATTTTGACTTTGTAGTGTTTTGATATGGAAGTCGGTTTTATTTTTTGCAAAAAAGTTTTTATTTTCGTGCTTTTTAGTGGGTCAGTGAATTTTCCAAATCGGTTCGTAAATGACGGAGTTATGCGCGAACAAAAAACGCAATGAAGAGTTAACGAAAAGATCATCAACGTAAATATTTTTTTTAGACTTTTGTTGATTTTTCAGAAACGGCTTGTCCGATTTCGATAAAATTTTTATGGGACCATTTGGGAAGTATACCCTTTCTAATAAGATAATAATTTTTCAAATCGGCTGGCAAGCGACGGAGTTATGCGCGGACAAACATAAAAAAAAAATACAAACATCCGAATTGAGAACCTCCTCCTTTTTTAGAAGTCGGTTAAAAATCAATTCAATGGCAACAACGGCGGCGGTCTTATAATGGAGAGCTTGTGGCTAAATAAAAACAGCCGCAAGGCTCGATCATATAGGTTAAGCAACGCTTGGCGAGGTTGGTCCGTTGATGGGTAACCATCTTAACATATCAAGATTCTTCCTCGTTAAGCTGGTAGTCCCGGCTGTCATATGTACATCTTTGACAGTCGTTTAACAACATAGTTGTTACTTAAATATAACGTGTAAGTACTTGTTCACGTAGGAAAGCGCGGGCGCGGCGGCGGGTGCGGGCGCGGAGACGTGGCGAGTTCGTGTTCACATTGGCCGCCAGGCGTTTGCGCGATTGTGATGTGTTGTCAGAGGTTGTAAACATGGACGACGATCTTTTATTTTTAACCGAAAATTCATACCTAAAGTGGGAGATGATAAAAAGTAGAATTGGTGTGCACGAAATTAATAAAGAAAGAGAACGGTATGGTGAATTTCACACTTTATATAGTAATTTGAGAGAACATCCTTTTTATTATTCCGAAATTTCCTTCCATAACTTATTGAGAATATTTCTGTTCATATGATGCCTGTGTTTACTTTGCCAAATCGGAGTTCTAGCCTGAACGGCACTAATAAACTCTTCTGTATTCAAAGACACAATGAAAACTTGCTACCGTTTCTAGCGACAAATTCAAACAGTTTGAACTTACCTGACGTCGCGGGTAAATCGCGCGCTCCGTCGCTAGTTCGACGTGAACACACACAAATAACTCACGCGTTTGATATTGTTGAGTGCGTTTCGTACGTGAACACTTGGATATTACGCCATGTTTGATATTTCGTGACCGCGCCCGCCACCGCGCCTGCGAGTCAACGTGAATGAGTACTAACAGAATAAACGCAATTCCTGAAGGTAAGGTTCAGAATCGGCTTCTGAATCGATTTCCGTCATAAAAAATAGGTGTTAAATTTTGATGGAAATATCTTCCATTTTCACTTAAAACGGAAACACAGTATCATGATAAATTAATAAAACCCATAATTCAAGGAAATTGTGTGCGTATTGCGTCGGCCACTAATATTGCATGAGTGTATGTGTCTGCGTAAGGATATTCTAGGACGCACATACGTTTTGCGTTTAGTAAGGATAAGTATATTGTAAAAAATGCCTAGGTTTGGTTTCAATTTATTTAGTTACGGATGTTGTTTTAGACTTATAATTTAATATTCTAATTGGGGTGTCTAAGGTATTGCGCTTAATCTGTTACACGTTGTATAGTTGGAAGTTAGGAATGGCTAAATAGAAAAAAAATAAAAAAAGACAATATCTACCAGACAACCTTTGGATGTAATGAAAGAACTTAAAATAACAAGAGGATAGTCTGCGAGTATCCAGTACTACACCAAGCGTATCCTTTTGTTGCTCAACTGGAATAATAAAACTAAATAAGATAATCTGTTGAATAGCAAAACTTTAATAAAGTAACCGTTGACCGCTATAAAATTTTACGATAGGGGTTCTACTGAACGGCAATTTTATTTTGAGATGTTCGATCATGTTTTGAAGTGTCGAAGTTTTCATACAGATTCGGAAAGGGTATGTAGTTTTGAGAATATTGGAAATATTATAGACCTTTTTATTTTTGTAAGGTTCTCGTGAATTTTATTTTAGCTGTAAAAACTTCTAATTAAGTCAGCTCACCGTTTTGTAGTATTATATTAATGATTGGAAATAGACTTCCAGTCATGAATGACAAACTATGTTATATTTGTTCGCGTATAAATCATTTTGTGGAAACTATCTTGCCCTTTTTCAAACCCCTTAGGAAAAGATTAAAAAAATTCTAAGCCTATGTCTGATTCTCTTCAATAATCTCCATGCCAAAATTTTATGAAAATCGGTTTAGCGATTTGACTGTGAAAGCGTAGCAGACAGATATATGTACAGTCGCATTAATAATAATATTAGTATGGATGTCATCCCTCTCTTTTGGCTTAATTGGCTGCCAGACCATCACAGGAGATTTATCAGAACTCCGCGAGCTATTCAGCATTATAAACGATAATTGTGCATTTAATTAATTAAATCGGTATTACTACTTAATATTTATTTTTTGTAAATTTAAACTATATGCAGAGCCGGATTAACCCTGTCAGAGGCCCTAAGGCAATGGCATTCTCGGGGCCCCTTTTCTTACTTTGACTGACCAAATCGTGTGTGAACTGAGGAAATATTTGTTTACGTATTCCTAGATTTGTTCATCGTCGTTTTAATTCTACTACTAAATCTAACGATTAGTATTTTGTGAAATAACACTGAGGTCCCTAAGTTCACACGCACATCAAATTCTCGTTCGAAAAAACATGTTTTCTTGGTGCGTGCACTGGGCCCCTAGTTGATGCGGGGCCCCTAGGCAATTGCCTACTCCGTCTAATGGTTAATCCGGCCCTGACTATATGTGACTGTTGTTTTCTAGTCTTCCTTTAGAAGAAACATCGTAAAAAAATTTCAAAAAAGATCAACAATCGCTGTACTAAAAAGTTTTTTCGTATGGGGGGGAATGTCCACCACGTAACGATGACGCATCGCCGTTCTTCTTGTAGCACTTTAGTAACTTTCGAACATCCAAAAACTTACTTTTCAATATTCCTTGGCTGTATATTTATTTCGTACGCTGTTCCAACTATTGAATTCCTTTTGATGTCAAATACAGCCCGTATTTAACATCAAGAAGCTGAGAATAAATTTCTTCAAGCGTTAATGCGAAAACTAGTTATAGCTCTTTCATACTTAGTTTGCTCTTTGTCTTAAGAATTATATTGTGAGTTCCTTTTAAAATAATGTTTCGTATTTATTGTTGTTACGAGCTGGGGGGTTCGGGATAGAAATAATTTACACCAATTAAACCAAAATTAACACTGTAATTAAATAAACACAAAATAAAAATTAACACAGTTATTCACACTACAATACTTATCACTTAACACTTAAATCGCACTGAAATTCACTTGTAAAGTTTCGATGATATCGCCTCGTATCTTCTAATAATACTGACTCTCAACCGTCTGGGCAGTCGCTGCGCGGCGAGCGGTCACGGAGATTAGCCCCACTCCCGCGGGAGCCTGCCGTATCCCGTAAACACGGGATCGTCTTTGTATTGCCTAGTTGCGGCGTAGATGTTCGGGTGTGCGTTTGAAGCGCCTGTTCAAAAGTGAACGGCAAACGCACACCCGTGTGATTAATTGCTATTGTGTAACTATAGGCGCGCCGCGACGCCGATTTTCGGCGTCGTTTCTTCACGACACCCCGGCGGTCTGACCCCGCCAGGTGAAACCCCCATACAGGGGAAGCCCAGCGGGAGCCGACCAGCGACGAGGGTGCCGACTCTGACGCACCTATAGTGAATGCGGGGCTCCCGTTCGTCCCGCTTCCAGATCTAGCCGGTTACGTTTCGAACCGCAGAGCCGAGAATGTATGTGTGAGCGGCATTGTACTGAGTGTCGCCGCTCAGTGCGTCTGCACCGAATAGCATGCGCTGCTATCCGGTGCTAGTTATGTATAGCGCATGTAGAGTCATGAATGAATGTTTTTAGTACGTAACGTGCCTATATTAACTTAGAACACGTTACGTACTAGGTGAAGTGTAGTTATGAATAGTATAACTGTTTGAGTAAGTCGCGTGTGAAGTGGAGCGACTTACCCAGGAGTCAAGTCCGGGGAGGATGCGGCCACGACGTCTGTCGGGAGCAGATCTCTGGGCAGCCTCCTCGCGTCTGGCGGGCGCGCGTGCAGTGGCGCCAAGTGCTTGACGTGGGGCCAAGCAGTGGCGTCGGCACGCGCGAACATCGCCTTCGCGAGGCGCTGCACGAACTCATCCAGGCCCTCAATCCCGAGGTCCCGCCTGATTACGTCGTTCCTCACATAGCGAGGGGCACCTACTACCAACCGCAGCGCTAAATTTTGCTGGGCGCGGAGCGGCCTGCGGGTCGTCTCGCTAGTGAGGACGAACCAGGCGGGGGCGGCGTATGTCAGCAGGGGGCGTAAGTACGCTTTGTACACGCCCAGCTTGACACGCGCCGGGAGGCGGGACGATAGCACTGGATAGAGCAGTGAGCGGGCTACCTTGGTCTGCGCCGCGACTTGCTTGGCGTGTGGCCGCATCGAGAGCCGACGGTCGATGGTGACGCCGAGGTATTTGACCTGCGGCGCCCACGCGATCTCGTCTCCCATGAGCTCCAAGGGTGGTGGCAGAGGGGTTGAGCCTGTAATAATAGCCTGCGTTTTACTCACGTTTACGGAGAGCCGCCACTTGGCGAGCCACTCGGGGAGCATATTGAGCGCGCGCTGCATCTTCTTCGCCGCGTACTTCGCGTTCATCGACGTGGTGATGTACGCGGCGTCGTCGGCGTACAGCGCGAGCGTCGCGTCCGCCGTGGTGGGGATGTCGTCCGTGTAACGTGAGTAACACGCAGGCGACACGCAGCTGCCTTGAGGTACTCCCGCCTCGATGGGGCGGGGTGAGGAGAGTGCTCCGTCGACCACCACCCTGAAGCTCCTGTGGGACAGAAAAGATTGGACCACCTTTACTACGCGACGGGGCGTGGCGGAGGTGGCCAGTTTGTATACTAGGCCGTCGTGCCATACGCGGTCGAAGGCCTTCTCCATGTCGAGGAATACTGCTACCGCGTACTCTTTCCTGTTCATGGTTGTGGACAGCTGGTAGAGTACCCTCGACAGCTGAAGCGTCGTACTATGGTCCGCCCTGAAGCCGAACTGCTCAGGTCTCGGAGTGATATGCGGTGTGAGGTGTCGCAGCAGGAGTGTTTCGAACACCTTGGAGATGGTGGGCAGCAGGGTGATGGGCCGATAGCTCTCCGGCTTCAGCACATTTTTCCCCGCCTTGGGCAGCATGATGACGCGCCCCTCCTTCCACACAGCAGGAAAGGCCCCCGTGCGCAGCACCGCCATGAATAGGCGCGCCAGCGCCGCTACCATACGGTGCGGCAGGTGGCGTAGCACGGCGTTGGTTATGCCGTCGGCCCCGGGAGCCTTTTTGAGCTTCGTTTTTAGGATGGCGCGTCTGACTGCGCCCGGCGAGAAATAGACGGGGTCTTCATCGGGAGCTATCGGCGTTGCGAAGTAGCCTCCAAGGTGTTGCTCGACTGCCGCGACGTGTGCGTGCTGGTCAGTCGGGTTCGGGCGGAACTGACGCTCCAGGTGCTCGGCGAAGACCTCCGCGCGGTCCTCCGCTATGTACTTGAGAGCCCCGTCGTTGCCTCGTAGTGGGCGCACCGGGGCTGGGGTATTCGTGAATGCTCTGCACAGTCTGTGAACTGACGTCCAGCTGTCAGCTGCGGTGTCGATGAGTTCCTCCCAGCTCGCGGCGGCCGACGCTCTGAGTTCGGCCTTGACCTTCTCCGCGAGTCGATTCAGCTCGGTCTTCAGTGTAGGGCATCTTGTCTGTTGCCACTGCTTGCGTAACCGTCTCTTCTCGGCGATCATAGCGCGTAGGCTCGGCGACAGGGGCGGCAATAGCCCTCTCCCCTGCGCCGGCGGCGGTATGACCGCCTCACTTATCGCATTCTGTATGCAAGCAGTGACGTCGGCTGCGAACTGATCGACGTCCGCGGCGGTAGTGACAGGCCAAGCCGGCGTCGTGGCCTCAATCTTTTCTGTGAACCTGTTCCAGTCCAGGAGTCGACGTGGCGCTGGCGGCTTCACTCGGGTCGGCATCCCGGATAGGACGACGAGTACTGGCTGGTGATCCGATTGTAGCTCGTCGTCTATTACCTGCTGGGTGATCTGGCAGTTGAGGCTTTGGTGGACCACAATGTCCAGCACGTCCGGCATGTGGTTGGGGTCTGTTGGGTACCGGGTAGGCGTCTCTGGGCCGGACACTGTGTAGCCAAAGGCTTCCGCGTCCGCGAAGGGTCGTCTCCCCTGAGGATTAATCCTGCTGGAGTTCCACGCTGGGTGCTTTGCGTTGAGGTCTCCGGCGAGGATTACTGGGTGTACTGAAGTAAGGAGGTCCCGGAGTTTTGCGAGATCCAGTGATTTATCCGGAGGCTTGTACGCTGCGTAGATCTGGATATCCTCGCCGGCTACGTGCATCTGTATACCCAGCGTGTACAGGTGGTTAAGTGATGTCGTGGGGGGCAGCTCTTGATGGGCGACTCTTCGCCTCACCAGTACTGCCAGACCACGATATCGGATTTGTGTGGATGCCGACCGTTCGTCTTGGCGGTAGATGACGTAACCTGGGAACTTGACCCTGTCTTCCTGTCCCAGGTGCGTTTCATTAATCAGCGCCACGTCGATGTCCTGATCCCGTAGGAGATGGCGGAGGAGGGCGACCTTGTTCCGCAGGCCGCGGGCGTTCCAATGGATAATTCTGAGTGGCTTATCCATTGGTAAGTTCGAGTAGTGTTGCCAGGCCATCCAGGATGGCCTGCTGTGGGTCTTGCCCCCGCCTGATGGCCTGTATAAGGTCCATCAGGATCTTGATGGCGCAGGCAGTGAACACTTTGTTCACGCTTGTTTGTGGGGCGCCGGTTTGCACGGCGTTCGCCTTCTGCTGGCGCGTTGCCGGCCGTGCCTGCTTGTTAACGGCGCCCTTCTTCACCTCCTTGTTTACTGCCTGCGCCTTGTTCTGGGCGGGGGCAGGGGCGGCCTGCGAGGTCTGATTTGTAGCCGCCGTGTTTGTGTTTGGCGGGGGGGGTTGCGCGTTCCCCTTCCCCCCGCGTTTCCTCCTCCTCCGCCGGGAGGAAGTGGCCTCTCCGCGTTCCGTGGGACCGTTGGCTGCCGCCATCAGTGATGCGCCGCCATGACCGTCCTCCACTTGTCTCTCCTCGTTGTCCACTGGTTGCTTGGGGCGGCGGGAGTTGGCTGCCGTGATGGCGACAGTCCCCGCCCGCCTGTTTTGAATCTCTCGTTGGAACACGGGGCACTTGACGTGGCACGCCGGGTGCGGGCCACCGCAGTTCGCGCAGGTGGCCGGCTCTTCCCTCGGACGTGGGCAGTCTCTGGCCGCGTGTCCCTCTCCACATCTCACGCAGGCGAGCGGGCGGTGACACTGGTGCGATGAGTGCCGGAATTTCTGGCACCGGTGGCACTGAGCGGGCCCACGTTTCCCACGCCATGCTTCAATCTTGACACCCCGCATCATCATGAACACGGAGGTGTCGTATATGGACCGGATATCCGGGGTCCTCTTCAGCATGGCGTAGAATACGCAGCCGGGTCTTCCTTGGCGCGCCCTGATATGGCGCACGTACTCCGGCTCGTATCCGAGTACGCGGAGTTCCTCCTCAATCTCCTGGGGCTCTGTATCAGCTGGTAGCCCGCGAATGGCCACCTTCACGAGCTTCTCCGCTGGTAGGGAATACGCGAACCACGATATTCCGCTCTCTTTCTCCAGCTCCGTCAGGTAACGCTGGATCAGCCGATACTCACCCTCGGACTCCGGCGTGAAGCGTACGCCGGTGCCGTATGGGCGAGCGCTTGGTGGCCGACCCAGCTTGGCTGCGAGTGTCCTGAAGTGTTGTGCCCAGTTTGGCAAGCGCTCCACTACCAGCGGAGGGTATTGTGGCCGTTTGGGCCGTCGAACGCCGCCGTTGTCCGCATTTGAAGGGGTGGCGGGGGCCGCATTAGAAGTGGTGGCGGGGGCAGGTGCAATTTGTTCACCTACCTCTTCGGCGTCGTCGTCTTCTTCCGACGACGAGCGAGAGTGTCTGCCATCGTCGCGACGCCTTAACGCACACTCTTGACGTGTGCGTGATGGTGGCGGGTCGGGTTCTTACCTTTTTCTTTCGTCTTCCGAGTCCTCTTGGGGGCTGCGGCGGCGTCGTTGCGGGCGTGGTTCGAGTGGTTGCTCGATTTCCGAGTCCGATGACATCGGTGTCGGCGAGGGCGCTCCGCGGTCCGGGGACGCACACGACATGCTGGACCCCGCGCGCGATGATGTGGCCGTGCATGTCGCGGGCGCGTCGTACGCGGCTATACGCGGCGGCGTTTGTGACGCGGGCTGTCCTGCAGCCTTACGCAGGCGCGGATCCCGGGACGGGGTCGCGCATACACGCGCGAATGAAGGGTGCGCGGCGGCGGCGGCGGCACGCGAGGTTCCAGCGGCGGCGGGCGCGGAGGCAGCGCCAACGGGGGCGCGCGGGGCAGTGGCGGGCCCGGTAGCGACCGGGCGCTGCGTCGCGGGACTTGCCTTGGTAGGGGGCTGCGGGCGACTCGGCGCCGTCACGGGCGCAGCGCGCGCAGGCGCCGGCGGCGGCGGCGGGTCGGCGGCAACCCTCTTCCCCTGGGTTTTCATTTTTCCGTCCGTCCTGGCTGAGCCGGCCGTCACGGTCCCGATTTCCGGGAGCGACGGGGTCCTGCCCAGAGACGGGTTTCCCCTTCTAGCGACGAGCTCCTCCTCGTCTAAGGATGTGGCGCCGCCGCGGCCCGGAGAGCCGCGGGCGCCGGGCTTCGGCATCACTCACTATAGTTCTAGTTCTGGGTTTAAACCGCACTGATTTAAAAGATTTTTAGTTTTTTCACTAATAAAAATGTTATGTGGGTAGTCCCAACCGTCGCGCGACCGACGACGCTCTCGATGCGTCGAGAAGCTACGACGGTGACGCCCTCTGCGCCTGTACGAGCGAACGGCGTTCACTCGTACACTCGCAGAGAGACAACACCAAAACGGTCCGTACGCGAATTAAAACACTGATCACTTGTAAACAACGACACTTGTGCTCTCGGTGGTATCGGCGAATCCTTGTTCACTGACTCTCAACGTTCCTTTGCGAGCTACTTATACCGCGATGTAAGTGTTCTAGAAAGATCAAGTACAATCGACACACTGCCAATACTGGCAAGAATGTTCCAGAAGCTTCTTGCTACTGCTACTCGCCGCCAGGTGGCGTTAGTGTCTCGAACGTTCTACAAGTCGATGCTTCTCAAAATACTCAGTACTGCTACTCGCCACCTGGTGGCGTTAGTGTCTCAAACATTCTAGATGTCGGTCGAAGTTTCTCGACCTACTTAGCTAAGCGACTGGCGTAACATTATTTTTAACCTAATATTACCACTGCTAGGACGGAGACCTCTTCTCTATGAGAGGGAATAGGCTGTAATCCACCACGCGGACCCAGTGCGGGTTTTTGGTTCTAAACCCAAACTTAAAATTCACGCTACTGTTACGTGGCAGCAACATTAACTCTGTTATTTTTAATTATTTATGATACGAAAAATACACAACGGTTGCATTTCGAGGAGTGTGCGATGGAATTACACAATCTAATACCGCCAAGCCCGTACCATCAACGGACTACAAGACAAACGGCGATGCACCATCGTTACATGGTGGGCATCCCACCCATACGCACAAAACGTTTTGAGAATACTTTCATTGTGCGTACGGCTAAGGAGTGGAATTCCCTGCCGGTGTCTGTGTTTCCTGGTCGCTATAACCTGGGAGTCTTTAAGTCTTTAAGTCTTTATAATAATTAAATAGGTTACTTCTAGGCAAGCATGCTCCATCTTCGACTACACCATCGCTTACCATCAGGTGAGATGTTCAAACGCGAGCCTATTCTGAATAAAAAAAAACAACGTTATAAGTGATCCATATTGAGCAGCTCACAGCAAAATTAAAGTCGATTCCCAATTATTATTTTACTAGCTGTACCCGCGGTTTCATCCGCTTGAATTTGAGGAAAAAACTAAAATGCATTTAAATCGGTTAAGCGGTCTGAATTTCTCATACAAACTTTCATTACCTGTTACAAACCTTTAGAGGTTGATTTATTAAAAAAAAATAACGCTGAAGTTTTACCCAGAGTCTGGTTTCAGGTTCAGGTGCTGTGGTTTAGCTGTGAAAGAGTAACAGATAGACAGACAGACTTTCATATATATAATATTAGCTGTGATATTAGTATGGATTTAACTAAATAGGGCCCTATTTTACAGAATTGTAAGATGACTGCTTTGTGATGTGTTTTTTTACATAATTTACTCACAAATCGCCTACTTTTGTAAATCGCTTGCATTTTTTTTTTAATCCAACCGTATTATCACTTCTATGAGCTTCTAATACTAGTCAGTATATTCGAAATTCAAATTCTGTATAGAAAAATTTTAATAAAGAATCTGCTTATGAGTGGTAAGCGTAGTTCAGATTTTTTTAAATAATGTTCACATTCTGTTTCTTTCTTTTTGTTTGTTGACCTAGTTCTAAAGAGGTCAATTCGACTGCAGAGCTAAGAAACTTTTTCCTAGCTTTACAGTCCAATATTGATTTAGCAAAGAACAAGGTCGTTCATGAAACTGTTCGTGTGTGAACATGTTAATATCTCTTTTTAGGGTTTCGTAGCCGAATGACAAAAAACGGAACCCTTATAGTTTCGTCATATCGTTCTGTGTGTCCGTCCGTCCATATGTGACAGACATTTTATTCCGAAACTATTAGGACTACACATGTGAAACTTGGTAGGTAGGTGTATTCTGTTACCCGCTTTCTGATTTTATATAAAAAATTTAAAAATTATATAAAATTAAGGGGGGCTTCCCATACATACAACTGAAACTAAAAATATATTTTCTCATCAAACCTATACGTGTGTGGTATCTATAGACAGGTCTTGGAAAATGACATTGAGGTTTTTAAAACCACTTTTTCTTAAAGTCAATCGTTTAAAAGATATACGCTTCCAAAGTGGTGAAATGTGTCCACGTAGCTTAATACACTTTTCCATTCGCTCAAACTAGTTATTATAACATTTATTCCACTCTAAAGTGGGGGTCTTCAGAATGGCTGACTTGAAAGCATTGAATGCTTCTTCACCGGACTGGAACCTTTGACCACGAAGACTTTTCTTAATTTAAGGAAATGTAAAGAAATCGTTAGGGCTTAAGTCAGGACTGTATGGAGGATGGTCAAGAATTTCTACTTTTTTCTGCTTCAAATACTCAATCGTTGGACGAGCGTTTTGTGAGCTTGCGTTGTCGTAGATTTTCGAAGTTTGGCGATGACTTTTGGTAAACAAACTATGGTATACTACGCTGCGTTAACCATTCTACAATCTTCAAGTGCAATAGTAGCAACATGGCCGATTTTTCCAACAAACGTGGCCACCATCTTCTTTGAAGTGCTTCGAGAACGAACAACCAACCAACGGCAAACTAGCTTTCTCACACCAAGCGCTTCATGCAAGATCTTCTGAATGGTTGTCCCTGAGATGCCTAATAGAGTCTCTATCTCTCGATACATCACATGACGTTCTTCGAGAATTAGTTGTCTCACAGCAATGATGTTATCTTCAGTGAAGGCAGATTTTGGGCGTCGTTCGCGAGATTTGTCACTAACACTAGTATGTCCACGCTGGAATTCTAAATACCAGCGTTCGACAGTCCGCAGACATGGGGTTTCATCACTGAACACAGATGTTAGCCTTTCAAAATACTGAAGCCGTGTCAGGCCTCTTCTAAAGTTGTAGAAAATTATTGCACGAACATTTTCCTTAGGCCGCGCTCAGTTTGGACGCGTTTTACTCGTGCGTATACGTACTAACACACACGAACGATCCTAACCTTCCAAGTACTATGAGAGCGCACATACTGGATGCGAGTTAGTCGTACGTATACGTGCGTGTAGTTCCGACGTCCGAAAACAATCTGAACTGAAATGAATGAATGAATAAATGAATTTTTAAACACTTTCGTTTGTAAAAATGAATGTAAAGAAATTTATTTTAAGTTTCTATTTTCATACGTACATAACCATGAAACAGTATGGAGTCATTATTTAAGTCTTCAATAATATGATGAAATTCTCCAAATTCTTTTCTTTTTAAATAAACTTCACGCACCCATTCGGTTCTGCGACAGCGAAGACGCCGCTGCTGTCTTCGAGTTAAAAGAGAATTATCTAGAAGATACAGTTTATTCATTACGCTCCAACCAAAGATGACTTCACGAATGCAATATCACTACCTTTTTGACGGAGTAAAACGTATTCAGTGTACGCACTTAATTCGTACGACCACGATCGTACGTTTACGTACGATACAAATTCGTGTCCAAACTGAGCGCGCCCTTAGAGAATGATTTATTTTCGTACGTAACCTGACACAATCCAATCAACGCTGTGACTAAACAATAGCATTAATCCTAATACTTTCAACTGTTTTGAGATTCAAAATTTACACATTCGACTATAGAACAGTTCCAAATTCAAAATTGCCGGGAAATATGGAAACGACACAACTTAAAAGGCATGCCTCGTAATAATAGAAGTCATGTCTTAATTGCCAGTGACTAATTATTTTTTTGTGTATTTATTTTTATGTGCATTATTCTGATAAATTGGACCAACAAAAACATTGCGACCAGTGGTTCTATAATACATCACATGATTAAGTGACCCAGGAGATTCTTGCTCGTTTGCACTATTAAGATAGGTATCTGAATGCTTTTAAAAGTGCGACTAGGTTCACATTAATGACTGACTGAAAGTTGAGGTCAGATGCAGCTAAGAAACATTATTTTCCTAGGAGCGACTGCCTATCTGACCTCCACAACCCAGTAACTGGGTAACACGATATCCCTTCGATCCCAGTGTCAGATTTTCTGGTTTCTGACTATCAGTAACGACTCTCAAAGATACACAAATGACTGCCGAGAACGGGAACGTGTTTTTTAAAGCATGGACAAAATTTGATATGGTAAGATGGTCACCCATCCCGACCGACCTTGGCTAGGGTTGCTTAACCTTGAGGCTTGAACCTTACGGCTGTTATTATTTAGCCACGAGCTCCTCTGATTATGGCTGACTGAAATGAACACTTAAAAACTGCCTAAAATGAGAACAGTAATCTTTAAGATTGTAACATATTTCGGTTGGAAAATGCTCTAATGACTCCTTCTGCTCTGGGTGGAGCGAAAGGGAGTCTACCGACTAAAAACCGGTAACAGAAAAAAAATCGGTAAACCCAATCGATTTTTCGGTTATATTCACCGCTTTGGTCAGTAAAAATAGAGCCAAAGAAGTAAAACTAACTGAAAAAAAAAACAGTCGAGTTGTAACAGTAGATTTGACTGTGCATCTGCAACTGTTTTCTGGTCGGCTATTCTTACTGTTTGTAAAACAGTAAATCAACACGGAAAGACTTACAAAACTGCTTGTTTTAGTTAACGTTAATGTTCAAACAATTGAAATAACTGTTTAGATCTTTACTGTATGCTACAATAACTGTTCAGAAACAGTAAAAATAACTGCTACGATATCAATAAAGCTCTGTAAACGGCTATACTTAAAAGGAACTGTTTGTTTCAGTAAACTTTAATGTTCATCCAATTGAAATAACTGTTTAGCTCTTTACTGTTTGTGCCCATTTCAGTGCACTGTCAGTAATCAATTATTTTTACATAAAAATAAGTTTTCAGAACCGTTTTTTTTTTTACTGTACAACAACAGTAAAAAGTGTCGTTTCATTTTTTTCAGTGCACCCCGTTCCTTCTGACCTAACATTCAGGAGCCCCGGTATTTGTTAAAACATTACCGCAACCCCGGCAGAAAGATTATAACTTAACCATATAATCTTTAGGAACTCGAACCTGAATCGGAGTTACACAATGACCATACAATTTAGAAGATACAAGATGAAGACTTCTAAATGGTCCAAAGTACTAATTGGCTATCTACATTGTACGTAGTGAGTTAGCTAGGAATGCTTAAGAGAAACATTTAAGTTACAATTAACTTACTGAAACTTTTGATTACTTTATTTAATTAACTTAGTTCAGTGATAAGTTATCTGAAGATTTGTTATCAACAAGGGTCGTTGACTAACCTTTTTAATCGCTAACTTCAAAAGAGTTTAAGAATAGTTGGTTCTCACGCCAAAACCTTTAATAAAGAATTAATCAGCGTTGTAAATTTTGAACTATGTAAATAAAACAGCGGTGTTCTTATTGGCTTGGTAGTGTATTTGTGTGTCCGTATCATCACAAAACTCGTCCTCTTTCGTCATCTGTGCATACATGACATCAGTGTTTTGGCCAGATTACCATCTGCCCAAATCACTGATGTCATTGCCTTGTTGTAGGTATGGCAATACTTAGCCCCTGGCTAAAGTAAAAGCCAGTCCTTGGCTCACGGAATATGTCCACCAACTTTTTTTAAGCTTAACAATATCGAGATGCCTTCGTCGTATCCAGATAGCACGCTAAGGTTCAATTTACACCGCCGCGGAATGGAATGGAAGCGCCTTTTTGCAACGGAATTTGTCAATTGTATAACATACAAACTAAATAGAAGCCAAAAATTCTTGAGAATGCGCAAGGATTCCTCGGAAGACGCGCGACCTTTTTTTGGCTCCTATTTAGTTTGTATGTTATACAATTGACATAAAGTTCATTATACTATGTACGCAAAAAGTCGCTTCCATTCCATTCCACGGCGGTGTAAATTGAGCCTAAGCCGTTGGCTGTCATTTTTGCAACTTTGGCGTTACGGGTAGTCAGAACCCAGAAAATCTAGCACAGACCCTGCCAAGGAGTAATGTGTTACACAGCTACTGGGTTATACATATAGGTGACATAGGCAGTCGCTCCATGTAAAAGACTAGTACTCAGATGATTCCGGTTTGACTGCGAGCCGACAACAACATAGCTTGGAAAAGACTGAGCAGATAATGATAATAAAATAAAATACGTTTAATTCAGGATTCAAAAGTCCCATATAGACACATACATTAAAGACAGATACATTACATAATAAATAAATTATCTTAAACATCCACACAAAATATCAAAAATAAAAAAAAATAAAAAAAAAATTACAATTAAATAAAAAAATAAATAAAAAAAACATGCAAAACAGATAGGCTATCCCACCCCACACGCGACATGTCTCCCACAACAATGTCGTATATAGGGACAGTCTAATAATGATTGGCATATCCACATAGTCGTGAGTACAGATATTACCTATTATAATACAACTCATAATAAAACACTTTTGAATTATATGTTTCGCTCTAGATACAGAGTAAACCACCTGTTGGCGCGTTTCTGTTTTCCTACCTTACGCCTAATGCTCTAGATACAAATTAATAGTTTTCATTTACCTTATAATTTAGAGAACCATATCGACGGTTAAAAGGAAATAGGGTATAAGCGACATTTTGGGCTTATATTGTTTTGAAAGCCGACTGTTTCTTGTGTTATGTTATCTTTTATACAACCACTGTGAAGAGTACCTTATCCTTCTTTTACTATTACACTTATTCAACTGCCTGATGTTTTAATAAAAAAATACATCAGTTTTTCTAAAATTCTGTACTTTGAATGGCTCTCCTAAACATTACTTTTTTGTCGCTTATACCCTATTTCCTTTTAACCGTCGCGTCGATATGATAAAGTAAATGAAACTATTCATTTGTTTCTTATTTTTAAATACATTGATATCGCGTTTGATCACCATATCACATGATGGTAAGCGAAGATATGAAAGGCAATGATGCACGCTTGCCTAGAAGTAATCTATTGTAAATGTAAAGTAATCATTTGTAAATGTTAAAATTACTGTAAATAAATAAGAAACAAAATGGTTTTCATTTAAAAATCACTAATTTTGCTCGTATTTAATTCCAAAGTAATAATGAGAAGCTTGTAAGCTATACGGAAAATATGAATTTTCTTCGTTACAACCAGGTGAATTCGTTTTAGACACGGTCTACTTCGGAACAATTGTTAAAGGTATATACTTTAATCCATCTAACAGCGTAACAATATCCCAATATGACCTAAACCACTATTCTCTCAAGCAATAACTTAGAAGCAATGTCAAACAACCTACGAAACTGTACCCAAAGAAAACACTTCAATAATTAGACAAACTATTGGCTCATGCGATCGGTCAAAGTCATTGGTGAATTACGTGTAGTTCCCTACTATCGAGTAATGTAACTCAGGGCGCTATTGGTGCGACCTTCTTCGGTCACTACTAGGCGGCATTTCTAAACATTCTGTAAAACTAAGATATTATTATTGAGTGTCATTGATAACTAATACATTCTTGTTATGATATTACAATGATAGTCATGATAACAATAATTTTTGCACCATTTTATATTTTTTTTATTATTAACTAGCTTTTGGCGCTTAATTTAGACTGTCAATAATTCTTGTTGCCAATCGGTACAACTTGTTGGGTGGTTAAAAAACGCATATATGTTACCTATATATGTACGCGCTAGTTTAGCGCGCTCTATATATTTATGTCTCTGAGATACCTACATACATATGTGTCTACTATAAATCTGCAAGTATAGACTAATACCTAGATATGATATACAAAGTGGATAAAAGTGTAAGTACCTACCTACTTAAAATATAGAAATTATTTGTATATTAACTTGATTGGTTAAAATGTAAACGACACGGTTGGCGTAACGGTTGACTGGTGCATGATGTGGGTTCGACCCCAGCCCTAAACAAAGATTTGTATAGCCAACATGTAGTTGTGTAGTTGAAAACAAAATGTTTCTAGTGGTTATACGCGAATGAATTGATTTGCCTCCATAAGGGATGACTTCCGGGATAAAAATTATCATATGTCTTTTCCAGGACTATCTCCATACCAAAATTCATCTAAATCGGTTCAGCGGCTTAAGTGTATTATGTGTGTGGGGGGCGGGGATATTATTGATTCCCTATACGAAATTCCAACACCCTTTTGTTAAAAAATCCTTTAGGGATGTTTTCCGGGGTATAAGCTATCCTGCCTTTATCCCAGGGTCCAGCGTCTGCGTGCAATTTGAAAACTATCCTACGGGAGCCTCATAGCGGGATAAAAACTATCCTATGTTCGTTCCAGGGTCCTAAACCACAGACAGAGTTACATTCGCGTTTATAATATTAGTGTGGATAAAAATCAGATTTAATTTATTTAGTTTAGTTTTTGCCAGCGGCAGCGTCCGTGTGCAATTCGAAAACTATCCCACGGGAACCTTATTTCAAATAAAAACCCTGTCCTTCCCAGAGTCCTAAACTATTCCCATGCCAAATTTCATCTAAATCGGTTCAGCGGTTTAGCCGTGAAAAGGTAACAGACAGACAGACAGACAGAGTTACTTTCGCATTTATAATATTATAGTATGGATAGCTCTAACATGATAACTATGACATGTGGCTTGAACCTTGAGGAAGGTTAAAGGCAACTTTTTACCCGACTATAAAAGAAGGAGGGTTGTGTTTTTATTGTGATAAAGTCTACGGGAGCGAAGGCCCACCCTACTGTAGCATAAACTACATATACAACGTGTAACGGAAAGGGTATATACATACCAAGGGCACGGCTTCTTTGGATGATATCAAAAGCTATTGGAAGGGTTTCAACTCAAAATAAAATACTCTAAAAATTGATACCAAATTTTCGGTTCCGTAAGTTTCTTAAATTGAAATCATAACAAACGTGTCACCGCACTACGTAGGTCAATAACTTTCCACGTTACTTGCAAATATCACGATAAATCTCTTCCGTAATTCTGTGCGCCTAGTACTCTAGTAGCCTACCGTACAGGCGGTGTTCTTTTGTCAGTCTCATTACTTCCGAACATGTAGAGATAGGATTAAAAAACCCTTCCAATATCGTTTGATATTACCCAAAGAAGCCGTGCTCTCGGTATGTATACCCTTTCCGTTACACTTTGTATAATCTACACCTGGACTTTTAATTCGATGCAGTAGACTGACAGTGTCTGAGTTGTCAAATAATGATGGCTACGAAATTGTGATGTAACCAAATTAATCGCTTCACGAATAAAATCGAATAACGATGTAAACAATTTTTTTAAATAATATTTTGAGATAATAACAAAAAGCAAAATATGATTTTAAAGGGGCGTGAAAAATAAAACGAATAGATCATGATAATATTTTTTGTATTTTTTGCAATAGGCCCGTATACTTGTACCCATTCCAACAGGGTTTAGGTCGCAGTGGTGCGTCGCGCGGCGGCAGTCTTTTCTTTTTAATAGTAATCTCGCGCAATTTATTAAAATATCCATCACATGAAAGAATTTCAAAAGAGATGATTTTATCATGTCTGGTTAGATATGAATATTTTTAATAAAAATAGATGTATTTATAGTAAAATCTAGTTACTACTTCAAAATAAAAGATAATAGTATAAATTTTATCATTTATTTATATTTCTCACAATTAAAAATCATATTCGATTGATTAAATCCATCACTATGAGGTAAAATAGGGTATCATTATTTTAGTAAGTGACACTAGCTTATGTCAGCTTACTGCATCGACCTCAATTAAAAGTCCGGGTATAAGCATAACTAAAAAAATTCGTTCTCAACGCTGGTAATGTACCCAAGAGACTGGCGGTAAAATGACTAAAAGCCATTCATCTTCCAAGGAAACTATAACATTCCGTCCGGTATTTTGCCATCGTCACGCGTAGGTAATCTTATTTTCGTTTTCATATCAAAAGTTGGAGGATGATTGTAAATCAGCTCACATTACTGAAAATCACGGAGGCAGCGCAAACCCGTTCCCTAGCGATCACCTAACTCATGATCGCCCAGAAGCAATACGTCGCGACAAGATACAAGCCCATATCGTTGTGAATGTCTTTGATACAATAACGGGATTGTTCTAACAAGATACCATGGCCCCGGAATGCAAGAGCAACTGAATGAACAGTGTGGGTTTTTAGTCAGAAGTCTGATACTCCCTTCCACTCCACCAAGAGCGGGAGAAATCATTAGATGGTTTACCATTCGAAAAAAGGAGACTAAACACATTTACAAATTTTTTTATGTATACAACGTGTAACGGAAACCCCATATCTATCCAAAAGGACTCAAAGGAGTCTATATGCAAAGTTTCAGCTCAAAATAAGTGACTCACAGATTTGACCCCAAATTATTGGTGTCATATGTTTCTTGAATACCAATAATAACTAACGTGTCACAGCACTATGAGGGTCATCACTTTCCACGTCACTTGCCAATAACACGATCACTCTCTTCGTTCTTCTTAATTTGAAAAATTCGGTCTCTGGTATCAATGTATTGAAATTTCTAATATGCTCCACACATGTACACATAGGATTAGAAAACCCTTGCCATATCGTTTATTATCATCCAAAGAAGCCGTGCACTTGGTATGTATATACCCTTTAAATTACACGTTGTACACTTAGATCTTTAAATGAAAATGTTTCACACGTGAGGTATATTCTAAAAATAAAAGTGTAGAAAGTTGACGGCCCGCGAATTTCTCTGAAACAAATTATCTTACCGAAAACATAAATGTGAAAAAAGTTATGAAATGTCGTTAGACCTCCAAGTCTGTCTCTTTCTTGAAACTAATTATTGAATAAAAAGTGATAAATCGTTTTATCATGATTCGTAAATTAAAACTTTAAAGCCCTACTCAGCGATTTTAATAGATAATGCACGACAAATCGCTGAGTAGGGCTTATACATTTAATAAGTTTATTAAGTGCTATATCATATTTGATTTACGATTAGGAAGTTACAATTTATTTTTATTTCAGCCCTCACCCACACACGAAATCTGATAAAAATATTTTTATTATTTAATAACGAGTAGACCTTTTTTCTCTAAATTTCTTTTAGAGAGGAGGCTTGCGTCCCAGCGGTGGATACGTAATAGGCTAATTTATATATATTTTATATTATACAAGGTGTAACAGATTAAGCGCAATACCTCAGACACCCCAATTAGAATATTAAATTATAAGTCTAAAACAACATTCGTAACTAAATAAATTGAAACCAAACCTAGACATTTTTTATAAAATAGTTATCCTTACTAAACGCAACACATATGTGCGTCATACAATATCCTTACGCAGACACGTACACTCATGCAATATTAGCGGCCGACACGCACACGAGCACATTTCCTTGAATTAAGGATTGTATTAATTTGTAATGATACCGTGTTTCCATTTTAAGTTAAATGAAAGATTTTTCCGTCAAAATTTAACACCTATTTTTTATGACGGAAATTGATTCAGAAGCCAATTCTGAACCGACTACTTTCAGGAAATGCGTTTATTCTGTTACACGTTGTATAATTTTCTTTAATACAAACCCTGTCCTAACAAATATGTGAAATGTTTACAACCCATTTTTCCATTGCATTTAGTGAAGCAAACGAGACCCGAAGTAAACCGGTCCCAGATTTCCTTCAAATTATTATGAATAATAGTGTGTCACTAACATCACTGATGATTGATCGCGAGAGCTTACTGAGCTTAAATCGTTGGATGCTCGTAAGGTGCTGGTCCTGACGATATTCCACGAATATCCATCTTTAAGGTTGCTTCGCGTTGTTATCTCCATTACTTCTTATATTTATCAAATCCCTCATCTCGGGTATCTTCCCTGACTCATGGAAAAAAGCGAAAGTGGTTCCAATTTATGAAGTTGATTAGAAAGATAACATTAACAATTGTACACATAATTGTAGACTTATCTCTATCTGGACGACTTTTGTCAAGATTTTTGATTCCCTAGTTTGTTCCTATATTCAGTCACACTACTATCTTTATTTGAACGGCTCTCAGTATAGTTTTGTGGCTTGTACTTGCACTAACCTAGCTACTTTTACAGAAATGCATGCATGAACTGAAATGTGTGCCTCATGATGAAAACTCCATTAAAAAGGCTTCTAAAATGTTGGGATTCGTTGTAAGCAATGTCGCTAGTTTTAGCTTGTGTCACAGTGTAGTATCTTGGAATACTGCAACACAATCTGGAGACCTCATTTTGCCATACATAACCTTAGACTGGAACTTATACAAAAGAGATTCCTTTGGTATCTAGCTTATGCAGCGGTGTTGCCAAAAGCAAACCATCTTAAAAAGCTCCACTATTATCATTTTAAAATGTTAACATTGGAGAAACGTAGAAGAATCGGTGATTCTATTTTCCTTTACATACTACTTAGATTCAAAATTAATTGTTTCCAATCCCTGAGAAAGTATAAGTTTCGGGCTCCTGCTAGACTTATCGTACTCCTATTATTCCCTTGCGCCCCCCAACCGGCAGAACAGTCTTTGGTGCAAACTCTATTATCCCACGGCACGGCTTTGCAAATTGTTGAACAGCTACAGTGACCTTGTTGACATTCATTTTGACTCATTTAGCAAGTTCCAAAAAATAACAGCCAGTAATAATTTTATTCTATATTTATCATTTTATATTCCTTTATCAATCCAACTTATTGTAACTCTCCGTTTTGTTTCCCTCAATTTTATGTTTATGTTAGTTTTAAGATTATCATGTTAGTAACGTTATTTTAATTTAGTTTTTTTTTTGTAATTTATAATAGACATCCATTAATGTAGCTGTGCACCTTAAGAGCGTGTATTCCATTCGCGACGAAAACAACGCGTTTTGGTGTTTTTTCAAGAGCTATATCGTAATGATGTTAACAGATTATTCAAAGATTATTACGGTTATAGAAAGATTAAGTCTTGGTTTAGTACATAACGATGTAACATTATAATTTTTATTGACAGTTTTTTAAAGACAAGGCAATCTGTTCGACGCGTTTTACGAAAATAGACGTCAGAGTCGTCTTTCAGGACGAAAATAACCATGATAACGTACGAACATATTTTATTTTATGTGCTTGTCCAATAGAATATATAGTCTTAAAGTGCACTACGTAGCCCAATTACGAAAATATGGCAATCTAATATTAAAGAAACAGTTTTTAAATAATGCAAAATCGGTTCTTTTTAACATTTTTTTAACCGAGTTTTGAATAGAAACATAACTATTATTTATTTATTTTATGAAAATAAACGTATTGCCAAATACACTGTTATTTTTTTCAGTCAACTTCATGTAATCGTTTATTTTAGAAAATTATTTTAAAAACACTATAAATCAACGCGCGCAATCCGTTGCCAATCAGTGACTCTCCGCCCGACGCTCGCCCGAGACGGTCGTGCCGCTCTGCGCTCCCGATCGTTCTGTGTCTGTGTCATCGCTTCGTCGCGCTCGCCGTGACGTCATTCGTAGTCGCCGACTACAACTTTCGATCCGGAACCGCCTTTTTCAAGGCAGTGAAGGATATTTTGTTTCTATAACAGAGTATCGTCAAAAACAATTAGGTTTGGCCCCTTCAGGGTAAAACCACAGTTTCGTGGTCCTTGGTTGGAAACCTCACGGTGTCAACAATACCAAGGGGGTGCTGACCCGACGCACCCGCTGATCCCCTTCAGGGTGAAGCAGTCAATTGGAGTCGAGTGCTAGGTTTTGGCCTTGGGGGATCTCCTAGTCAAACCTAGTTACTGAGTTTCCTTTTCAGCTACACACCTAGTGTCGGTTGGGTGTGTCTACCCCTTCGCACTAGACCCAATAGGGCCCGGTTCGCACAATAAGACTGGCGACCGGTTACAAGCTTAGGGCTCACCAATAGGTACACACCTCCCAGTCTCCACCCGACTGGGAGGCTAACACATCCCCGGACCCATCCATCCGGGGAGTTAGGCCAGTTAGGCTTTAAATAGGCCCCCCGCGGAAGAGAAATCTCCAAAATTCCCCGACAGATATTTTTTAATCCCTCGTCATGGAGGACGCCTTGCAAAAGGCGCACCTCTTGGACGAGCTAAGAAAGGACCCCGACTTTTGCGCCAGATATGGCGGAAAGCTCGCTGCTTTGCAGCGAAATATTTCCCTGGCTACTAAAGCCAAAGTCACTGATTTTAGCGACGTGCTCGATAGCCCGCTATCTCCCCCGCTCGCGGATCAAGGCCCTCCGGTTGGCTCATTCACCGAAAAGTTTATTGTTTCGGACCCCATTGTTCATCGAACAATGAAAAACTCCGAAACTAATTGCCCCTTACCGCCGCCGCTCGCTGACAAAGACGTACCGACCACTCGATTCCCAGACCCAGCTATTGTTGCCGGCCCACTCTCTAATCCCATTGTTCATAGAACAATGGACGCCGCGCAGGTGTGCGCTGCACCTGAATTTTACGATATGGACACGTCGGCTCCGTTATCTAACCCACCCTCCAACCAAGACGAAGCCTCTTCTTGCCCTTCGTCCTCCGAAGACGACTTTCAAATCGTCACCGGAGGCAAAAGGAAGAAAGGGAAAACCTCCCAGGCCAGCAAGGCCAAAAAGACCACCGCGTCGCCCCCGTCCCCAACTCAAACGCCCGTACGACCCGTTAGCCCAGTCCCAACTACCTCTGCTCACGCGCAGAATAGTCGTCCCACCAGCCCGATAGCCCAAACTTCCTCAGCCCAAAGGAAGCAACGCCCTCCGCCCCCCTTTTACATCCAGGACAAGGGTAAATGGACTGATGTGTCCAAGATGTGTGTTGATCGAAAGATCAACTACACAAACGCCCGTGCCTGCCAAAATGGCATTAAAGTCACCGTCCCTACGTCGAACGACTATAGGGAACTATATCGCGCCCTCCGTGAAAGGAATATTTCCTTTCACACTTTCTCCTTCCCCGAGGACACGCCCACTCGTGTTATTATTAAACGTGTCCCTAAAGAAATCCTAGTACAGGATATTAAAGACGACCTTGCCGATCAAGGTATACCAGTGATCGCCGTCCATCGCTTACATAAAGCGAGAGGCGGTGAATTGTACGACATGGTTCTTGTCATTTGTGAACCAACCGAAGGTCATCACCCGATTTTCAAGATTAAGTCCATTTGCTCCCTATCCGGTATCTCAATTGAAAAGCCCTACAAAACCGCAACAGTGGGACAATGCCACCGTTGCCAACTGTATGGCCATGCGCAGAGCAACTGCTATGCGACTCCCAGATGCGTCAAGTGTCTGGGCGAGCACAGCACTGCGGACTGCCCTCGGCCCAAAGACCGAACCCTCTGTTCGGAACCACCCAGCTGCGTTCTCTGCGGCCAGAGCGGTCACCCGGCAAACTACCGCGGCTGTCCCAAAGCCCCCAAACTCGCTCCTAAATTAGCGAAGCGCGCCAACGCCCGCCAACAAAGAGAGGCACCTTCCTCTCAAATTCCCCTACGTCTCGCTCCTCAGAGACCATCCCCGTGGAACAGGCTAAACCACGACAAAGCCTTTCCCTCCTTGGCCCCTGCCAAACCTTTGCAGTCACTGATGGATATACCCATCGCAGCGCAGATCCTGCCTAAAGCCGTGGCTCCAGAGGCCACAACCAGTCCCAAAACCGCGCCACAAACCACTGCTGCTCCTGCAGCCAAACAACCGCCCAAACCCTCACCCGTCGGGAACGGCGAGTCTTGCGCCCAGACTCTACTGCGCCACTATAAAATATTTATGACCCGCCAAGCCAGGTCTCTCCGCGATGCCCTTCTGGCTGCCGAGCAGCAGAATAACGGCAAAATTACGACGGAAATGTACAGCCAAATATTCAGCACACACAGTGATGTCGTGCTAGGCCTCGACCAGATGGATGCGATGGACTGATCCAATGGATTCCCAACGCACAAACCACACTAGGCCTCGATCCCTTAAATTAGGTTTTTTCAACGCCAATGGCACTTTCAACCAACGCGCCGAAATAACTAAATTCCTCCGCGACCACCAATTAGACGTCCTTCTTATACAGGAAACCCTTTTGAAACCCCATCGCGCTGACCCCAAAATTGCGAATTACCGTCTAGTTCGCAATGACAGAACACGCTGCCACGGCGGCGGTACCCTTATTTATTATAGGAAGGAGTTATACTGCATCCCTCTGACCCCACCCGCGCCTCTCTCTCACCTAGAGTACTCTGCCTGTCGACTAGGCATGACTGGTCATCCTCCGATAACCATCATCTCTGCCTACCATCCCCCACCATCGGTCGCGTCTCTTGCTTCAGACGATCCTATAGCGCTCACCAGCGATCTCACGACTCTCTTTGGCCTGAGTGACTCCGTCTTACTAGCGGGCGATCTCAACGCCAAACACCCCGCTTGGAACAGCAACACGACAAATGCCAGAGGCAGAATCGTGTATAACCTAGGCGCGACCCTAAACTATGACGTCATCGCTCCGATGACTCCCACCCACTACCCACACGACCCCAACCATAACCCCGATGTCCTCGATGTGGCGCTCCTAAAGAATGTAAACCTTCATTTACACTCCATAGAAGCGCTTCACGAGCTCAACTCGGATCACCGTCCCGTTATCCTACACCTAGGTTCCCGCTCGGGTAACCATGATCCTACCCAACCTCCTCCGACCCAATTGATCACCGACTGGAGGAAAGTAAGTGAAAAACTGAAATCCACCACGTCGCCTCAATTGGACACCATTCCTGACCACATAGTCTCAGTCGCAGACACGACGGCGGCGATCGACTCGCTTACAGATCACGTACAATCCGTCCTGAACGATTGTTCAAGGGAAGTTCCTGTAGTGGAAGACCACCGCTGGAAACTCCCGGACGATGTACGGAATCTGATAACCGAGAAGAACGCAGCCATCCGTGCGTACAGCGCTTTTCCCTGCGCCGCAAACAAAGCTCACATGCGCAACTTACAGCGTGCTGTAAGGAAACGCATTGCCGAGCAGCGTAATGCGAGCTGGGACAAGATGTTGAGCGAACTTGAGCCCACCCATCTTGCCTTCTGGCAGCTTCAGAGGAAGTTACGATCCACTGAAGAGGCCACAATGCCTCCTCTCATTCGTCCCGATAAGAGTGTCGCCTTCGATAACTCTGAAAAAGCAGAATGCCTAGCCGACAGCCTAGAGTCCCAGTGTTCTCCCAGCTCTCAACCAGTAGACCAAGCCCACCTCGATATGGTGAACGCCGAAGTCGAACGTAGAACTTCCCTTCCGCCCGTCGAAGATCCCGATAATCCACTGGCCCCCATCACTCCTGATGAGGTCCAGGATATCATTAAAAGTCTCCAACCGCGAAAAGCCCCTGGCTCCGACGGCATCACCAATAGGGTTTTCAAACTTTTCCCCGCCCAGCTTATAGTGCTAATGACTGCCATCTTCAATGGCGCATTGAGCAATAATATGTTCCCTACAACCTGGAAACAGGCCACCGTGATAGGTATTCCCAAACCAGGCAAGCCCAAGTCTGACCCGTCTAGCTACCGTCCCATTAGCTTACTCAACGTCCTCGGTAAAATCTATGAAAGGCTTATATATAAGCGGCTCAAAGATTTTGCCGAAGCAAAGAGTCTAATACCCAATGAGCAGTTCGGATTTAGAACCGAACACTCATGTATCCAACAAGTCCACCGCATCGTAGAACACGTCAGCGCCGGCTTCCAACGGGGCGCAATAACGGGAGCCTTATTCTTCGACATAGCGAAAGCGTTCGACAAAGTCTGGCACAATGGCTTAATCTATAAGCTATACCAACTCGGCGTGCCTGACCGTCTCGTGCTCATCCTACGGGACTTTTTATCGAATCGCACCTTTCGTTATCGAATTGAGGGGGAGCTTTCCTCCCCCCATCCCATTCGCGCAGGAGTTCCTCAAGGCTCCGTACTATCCCCCCTCGTTTTCACGCTATTCACTAGTGATATTCCCAAGTATAAAAATACCCAGCTAGCCCTATTCGCCGACGATACGGCTATCTATTATACCGGTCTTAAACCCGATGCCATCGCTCGCACTCTCCAAACTTCCGCAAACACTCTGGCCAAGTGGTTCCGGAAATGGAGAATCGAAGTCAATCCAGATAAAAGCCAGGCAGTCCTCTTTTCTAAACCGCGGATAAACCCACCCTCCCCCCGTCCGATTACCATGTACGGCAAGCCGATCCCTTGGGAAAAGCAAGCCAAATACTTAGGCGTGGTCCTCGATAGACACCTCTCCTTCGCTGAGCACATAAAGCAGGCACGTTCGCGCGCCGCTTTCGCTCTAGGTAGGCTCCACTTCATTCTTAGCTCTCGCAGCAAGTTATCACTCAGGTGCAAGCTGCGTATTTTCACCGCGGTCATCCGTCCCATCATGACCTACGCCTGCGTTGTTTTCGCACACGCAAAGCCCTACCTCCTCCACAAGATGCAGACCCTCCAAAACCGATTCCTCCGTAGAGTCACGGGAGCCCCCTTTTATGTTCGAAATGAGCTTCTTCACGTAGATCTCAAGATGCCCACCATCCAGCAGTTCATGAAACGTGTCTCCAAGCGTTTCTTTGAAACTTCAATCCAACATAGGAATCCCCTTATCGTATCGGCCGCCCAATACGAACCCTCGCGTATCTCTAAGATTCGCCGACCAAGGCATACCCTAGTCACTCCCGATGACGCAATCACCCTGCTCCAAGAGAGCCGTAGGGAAACAAGTACAGTGGCACACAAACACAAAAACCGACCGTCCTTCCGTCCTCGCCGCCGAGGCCCGCCGCGACGTCCCCGTAATAGTCCACCCCGACCCTTGCCAGAGCCAGCCCGCGACGCTGAGCCAGTAGCTTTAAATTCCCTTATTAATAATAATAATGATATGATACAGCCTGTCCCTAGCTGCCCTCCCCTGCGACGCCCTAAGCCGAGGTCCGTACCCCACAGGGGGTGCCCTTAGCGTGTAGTCGCCTAGTTTGTAAGTTTTTTTTTTAATAAGCCCTGGCTGGAGGCTTTAATTAATTTATTAATTAAGGCAACCACAGGGAAGTCCGGTTAAGCAGCCGACAACCTCAGAGGTTGACCTGCGAGATGCCACACAAAAAAAAAAAAAAAAAACGTTGCCAATCAGTTCGTGCCGGGTCCTCCCAACGACAGGACGTATCACTTTTTTCCCGCCGCCCGCCGCTTGCTCGCATAAACATACATAGTGTCGGTGAGACATAGTGCGACACAATAGTATTGATACATGAGCAACTAATATTTTTTATTCGGTAAGTAATTTTGAAAAACGTTATATGCAGGTAATTATTTGTATATACTGAATTTATTTAATAATCAGTTTTAACATGTTTGTGTACAACAAATGATGTCAATAATTATTATTTCAATCAAAAATAATTTATATGTTAAATTTAATATTTCTTTTTTCAGAAATGGGTTATAAACGAAATTTATTTGGAAATAAAAAAAAATACTTTGGCTATCGCTAGACAAGCAAAAAGGTGAGTCATGTCTTTATGTACTTTTGAACCGATTTTCAATAGGGAGGCGATTCTATGTTCGGCTGTGTGTATTTTTTATGTGTGTAACATAATCATACATATTCTGTATATACAAAAATCTATATACTTGTATTATGTACCTACTTATTTTTACCAGTTTTTTTTTTCAGACAAAACAAATTTCGTGTGGCATTGAGTACGGTAAAACTATCGAAAACACAGCAATAGAGCAAATGGAGAGATACTAGGGTTGCGGGAATGTTCTAATAAGATACCGCGGCCCCGGAACACATGGGCCACTGAAGGAATATGGTGGGTTTTTATTCAGTAGAAGTCTGATACTCCCTTCCACTTTACCTAGAGTGGGAGTCATTTGATGATTTTCCCACCGGATCCAGAGCAGCTGGATCGTCATGAAATCGTCGTTGTGCTAAACGGTGCTTTTTAGGGTTCCGTAGCCAAATGGCAAAAAACAGAACCCTTATAGTTTCGTCATGTCTGTCTGTCTGTCCGTCCGTCCATCCGTATGTCACAGCCATTTTATTCCGAAACTATTAGAACTATACATGTACAACTTGGTAGGTAGATGTATTCTGTAAACCGCTTTCCGATTTTAAGTGAAAATTTAAAAAATATTTAAAATAAAGGGGGCTCCCCATACATGGAACTGAAACTGAAAATATATTTTTGCATGAAACCTATGCGTGTGTGGTATCTATAGACAGGTCTTTAAAATAACATTGAGTTTTTTAAAACCACTTTTTCATAAAGTTAATCGTTTAAAAGATATACGCTTTCAAAGTGGTAAAAAGTGCGTCCACCTCCCCTCCCCCCGCCCCCCAATAACTTCCATAATAATAGAGTGAAAAAACTAAAAAAAATATATATGCTGTAGATCTTAATCTAAACTTTCAACCTAAATCGGTTTGAACGAAATCGGGTCAGCAGTTTTTGAGATATACAGTATATTTTATAAAACCGCAAATGTAACTTTGTAATTGATACAAACACTACGCAAAACTAAGTTATTTGGAGTAGTTCTAAAAATTGTAAATAAGCTAGGTTTAAGAAATTTGTAAGGTTTTTTTTAATATTATTATTATATTTATTAAAGTTACTACGGGACCCTTCATTTTTTATTGACCTTTGTTCTTTTGTTTATTTTTCTGTCTGTTTGATGAAGGAAATTGTCTGTTAGTCGAAATAAAATGTCTATATTCAGCATGAACATAGATGCTGAACAGGCCAGCATACATTTGTTTTTTAATTCGATGGAACTACTAATACCAACCACGACTGATACTTTCCTATCCAAGAGCAGTTTCATGTCAGATGAGATTCACTATAACTATATTATCGCTCTAGTCCACCCTATAAATCGTCTATAATATTAATATTCCACAACTTTCACACAACGCCATCTAGTCCCAAACTAAGCAGAGCTTGTGCTATGAGTACTAGAAAACTGATAAACATACATATATGTTTCTAAATACATACATATTATAGATAAATAAATAAATTACACCCAGAATAATGATCGTGCTCATCACACAAACATTTGTCCTGGGTGGGAATCGAACCCACGACCTTGTGCATAGCAGTCAGGGCCACTGACCACTAGATTAACAGGCCTTTTATCTATATTTCACTATACCCACATCCACTGACAGCGCCACTATGTTGTAGCAGTATGGTAGATCAAGTGTAAGTAGTGACGTAGTTGTTAGGTAAAATTGCTTTTCTTATAAATTGTAATTAATTTTCAGCCAGAAAAACGTTTGTTTTTTTTTGCAATGTGCGCAGGAAATGAATTTCAATTGAAGACCATAAGGATACCAAGAGATGATGCGTTTTGGGTGACCAAAATGGAACATTAGCTGTTCGATTTCTAATATAAATGTCTTTTGCCCGAGATGATTGATCCCAGGAAAATTCTGTCAATGGACATCAAAATGTGTGATATTGAAATAAAATATGAAATCTTCGATTTTGTTTTATTTTGTAACTCAACTAGCTTTTTTAGTGGGGCTATTTTAGTATGTATGTTTGTATATCCGCGATTTTCTCAGAACCTACTGATCCGATTTTAATAGCGTTTTCTTTGTTTGAAAGCATATTTTACAAGAAAGGTTTTAGTATATAACAAATCAGGTTCAGATAAAGATCTTCAGAGATAAGTGAAGGATGTCTTCAATTAAAAACAGCAAATCTCCCGCGATTGCTGCCCTCGTACCTCTATGTATTATTTAGCATAATCAGCCTATTAATATCACCACAGCTTCTGAATCACGTCTGAAATATCGTTTTAGTGGGTAAAAAAGACGTATACAGCAAACTCTCTGTTTTAACCGATTAAAAATAACTGTGCGAACGGTATGTTAGTACCTCAAGTAACACAAACAATGATACACTAAAAAGCATAAAAAAAAGACTTTTTTACTAAAAATTTAACCGACTTCAAAACTTCAAAAAAAGACTACTGAAGCGCAAAATAACCTTAGATTGTTTCATTTGGTGTCTAATTCCGTTCAAAATAAGAGCTAGGTAACACATGATCTCACATGGCTGAAGTCGGTGCCAAGATAAATTAATAGGTTTGATCACCTCGGGTGTCCCCCAGAATGCGGCGTAGCTGTAGGTACTATGTCTATCAAAAGTATTCATTGGCTTGGCACTGACTTCAGCCATATGAGAAGGTGAGAAGGTCTCTTATTTTAAACGGAACTAGACACCAAATGAAACAATCTAAGGTTATTTTGTGCTTTGTAGTTTAGTAGTCTTTTTTGGAAGTTTTGAAGTTTTATTAATTAAATAGTTCCATCACTTGTCTCCGATGATCTTTATCAGAACCTGATATGTTATGCACTAAAAACTTTTGTTGTAAAATATGCTTTCAAACAAAATACATACATTCGAATACAGAACCTCCCTTTTTGAAGTCGTTTAAAAGTTTTATTTACGGTTACGGTATACATTGTCCCAGGTATGTTTTCCAGAAAACCTCATACTTACAGTCGTGAAATTTGTTTTTTAAGATTTGAGCACACCCTTGAAGTTTATGCGTACTAATATAATAATAATCACGTAAAACAATTTAGAATATAAACTCAAAATCATTATTTAAGATAAAAGTATCAAAACGTTTGGTTTCGAGGTTCGAGCTTACGCACACTGAATAACTATTGCAGTGTGCATAAATATTACGTCGTTCTTGCAATTTTGTACCTATTCTAAATCGAATACGCGCTCTTAAAGAAAAAGGGTTACACTAGCTTAAGATAGTTTCAGAACTTTTTTCTTATTTAAATGTTTAACTGTAAATAGTTTAAGAAAATAAAATATAAACAATAACGAAGGGTTTTTATTTAAGTATACACTTAAATAAAAACCCTTCGTTATTCCAAATATACTAAAAATCATCATAACGGACAGAAAAAAAAAGAATTCTCCAATTTGGTGCAGTCGTTTGGAAGTTGTGTATATTAAGTATATATTTCAGGGATTAATTTATTTATATCGATAATCCGCTTTTCCCGCTCACATTCGAAGATACAATACTGAACGGTTAGCAACCGCATATTGTACTTTGGCCTAATTAAAATACTGCAAAATTTGTTAATTTATAAAATGTAGTATCGTCACGTACGCCAGGACGTTAGTCTTCGGTTCAATATCGAGCTCGCGTAACATCTAACATTTTCTGTAACATTTTTAAACATTTATTTTTTACATTTTTTATAATTTTGTAATTACATTGTTTTAGTTTAATTTCATATTAAATTATTATTTAACATAAACATTATTTTAATTAATTAACATTGAACATTAAGTTTAAAGGCCTTGCCCTTACAAATACAATGAAAAGTGTGTTAGTAATATATTACGTATTATAATGTTCGATAATTATACTATTTTTTTATTCTTTATTTTATTGTGAAAGCTACTACTCGGATACCTACTATTCGAAATTTGAACTCTGACAGTTTTTTCTGTAACAGAAACAGCTGCACTAATTTAGTTGTTTATAAATACCTTTTCTGTGGTCTTTTGTGAACATAGTACCGCACTATTTTTGAATAAATAAAATTGTGTCCTAGATCCAACAGATATTCAAACTTTCTTTGTAAATACGTGAAGCAAAAACTTTGTACTTCTTTTTACGAAAATTGCGCAGAGGAAGAAGTATGAAATTTGGCATTGATAAAGTTTATATGGAGCAAGAGAGCCGAAAGCAATCCAATATAAAAAATCTCGTGACACGGTAATTGTGGTAGCACTCCTCCGAAACGGCTTGATCGATTTTTATGACATAGGTACATATTTTCTGTAGGAATGAGAATAGGCCCCAAAGTATATTTCATGTCCAGGAAAAAAAAACCTTAAACAATGCGATGAATGCCGTTCAGTATTATTATGATAACGTTAAAAGTTTAAACTAATTGTGATCGAATTTCGAACATTAGCTGATACACCACTTAAAATTACGTCAGTCTGTATCTGCTGGCGATCTCCTGGTGGTGGGCTACTGAATCAGTGTTTTTTTTTCCATAGAAAAAAAAAAACACTGATTCAGTAGTTAACACCTACTTTAGCGGACCTACTTCTTCATTGGTTTTGCATGCAAAGTTTTCGTATGGTCGGTGTACCGATATTTAGCATGTTATGTTTTAAACATTTCTGTCGGCCCATATTCTAAAAATAACATAAGTACGTACACCTATATCCAACATTTTTCGTATCTACATCTATGCGTGGAACACAGACCCAATGTTACGCTTTGCCAAAGCCTTCAAATCGAGACATTTCTATAACGTCTAAGATTATTATAAATGTCCAGATACCGCCTCGCATTACGTAAAATGGGCTCAACGGCGAAGAGCTTGGCACACGTTATTTGATCTGCGCGCGTCACAGAAAATGTTGGCGTTTGGACCATTTAAAATACGTGATTATTATTGTATACTACGTGTTAGCGACGCGCTCAGATTTTTTAAATTCATGATTTTATTAACTCAATCTACCATGTGTTTATAGCCTAAGAACGAATGTATGGGCCCCGCAGCAAGCTCCTCAGCGCAAAACGTCGGTTCCGGCCAACGAGTCTATAACTCTATATTCTATATTCTTTATGTTTTATGCTTGGTCCGCACACGCACCGCAAGTGACTGCGCTTGTACGCGTTTTTAAATACAAATATTACTTCTGTCAAAATAATCCGTGTCTTTATTATTATAAAGTTCGTGAAGCATTTTTATTCGTTTTACTTCGCCGATTACCACCTGCCATCAGCTTCACTATGTATATGAAGTAAATTCGAGTTTCCGATATTTCGGCAGTGCTACAAACGCCATGATTACAAATGAATCCATCTCCGTTGATCTCGTTATTAACTCTAATGATACTGTCAGCGACCAGTTCCTATTATTCTCAAAACATATTGCATTCGAAATGACGACATTATGAGTGCAACACATGAGCTAACTGAAAATGTATTAATCTAAGTTCCACGAAATGTCACTTCATCATTTTATTGTCTTCATATCCTTAGATTCCTGAGAGTTATTATACCGACGCGCGTTATTGTGTTCGCCATTGATCAAAGACAAAAGATTTATTTTGACAGACATGCTGCCATCTTATATATATAATACTTTGAGAAACGGGGTGTCAGTATATCACTTCAATGTCGTTAATGCTTAATGAAATGTGCGAAAAAGTCAGTGTGCCTCGTTCTTACCGTTCCATTTGGCACCTTCTATTTTTAAATGAGGAAGACCTTTTATACGCGTTATCTTTTCCTAAGCTTCGGGCACTCATAACGTTGTTGTTGTTATTTCTATATTTTTTTTTATTTATTTATATGCTCAAAACAATGCATTAAAGTACACGTTACAATACAGTTTCACATAATAAGTACTATATCTACAAACGTGTGGGTGAGCACTGCTCTCCTAGCAGTCCTCAAATACAATTATACACACATATCTCATGACAGACATGAGATGATGTTTTATTTTACATTGAAAAACAAATATTATAAAAGTTAAATAAGTTTGTTAAATTAAAAAAGAAAAAAAATATATTATATAGTATAATAACTAGTTATTATACTATATAAAGCTAAATTACCACTCACTGACTGACTGACTGACTGACTCACTCATTGACATAATTGTTCTCCCAGATGGTGGATGGGGAGGTGGGTATATTTTGACAGATTCGTAAACAAGTAACTCTCAAACCTACGGTAAAAGTGCCAAACCTCCCTTTTTAACCCCCCTTCTCCCCCCTCCCTATTGTATCTCGGAAACTACGAGACCCGTATTTTTTGTTTTTTACGGATTCGTATAGCAGAAGCTTGCTAAAGTAAAAACCATTTTTCAAAGTCGCCCCCCTTGCCCCCCTTCTCACCCCCTTTAGGCGGATCTCGGAAATTAAGAGACTTGGAAATTTGTTATTTTTTCAGATTCATTTAGAGGGGCAATGCTTTAGTCAAAATAATTGTGCAACCTGCCCACATCTCCCCCCCCCATTTTTTTTTTCAGATTCACACCACAAGCACACGAGGTGCATGCACCTCGCGCAACACGCAAATACTAAACCCCACCCATCTACCCCCATCACCCCCCCCCCCCCTTTTTATTTTTTTTTCACATGCACGCGAGGTTCTTGCACCTCGCGCAACACGCAAATACTAGTTATACTATATAAAGCTAAATTACCACTGACTGACTGACTGACTCACTCACTCACTCATTGACATAATTGTTCTCTCAGATGGTGGATGGGGAGGTGGGTATATTTTGACAGATTCGTAAACAAGTAACTCTCAAACCTACGGGAATAGTGCCAAACCTCCCCTTTTCCCCCCCCTTCTCCCCCCCCCCCCCTATCGTATCTCGGAAACTACGAGACCCGTATTTTTTTCTTTTTACGGATTCGTATAGAGGAGGCTCGGTAAAGTAAAAACCATTTTTCAAAGTCCCCCCCCGCTTTCCTTCTCCTCCCCTTTAGGCGGATCTCGGAATCTAAGAGACTTGGAACATTTTTTTTTTTTCAGATTAATTTAGAGGGGCAATGCTTTAGTCGAAATACTTGTGCAAACCCCCCCCCATCTCCCCCCCATCACCCCCCCCCCCCTTTTTTTTTTATCACAAGCACGCGAGGTGCTTGCACCTCGCGCAACACCCAAATACTAAACCCCCCCCATCACCCCTCCCAATTTTTTTTCACAAGCACGCGAGGTGCTTGCACCTCGCGCAACACGCAAATACTAAACCCCCCCATCTCCCCCCCCCTTTTTTCTTTTTTCACAAGCACGCGAGGTGCTTGCACCTCACGCAACACGCAAATATTAGTTATACTATATAAAGCTAGATTACTGACTGACTGACTCACTCACTCACTCATTGACATAATTGTTCTCCCAGATGGTGGAACCCATCTCCCCCCATCACCCCCCCATTTTTTTTTCTCTCTAGCACGCGAGGTGCTTGCACCTTGCGCAACACGCAAATACTAGTTATACTATATAAAGCTAGATTACTGACTGACTGACTCACTCACTCACTCATTGACATAATTGTTCTCCCAGATGGTGGATGGGGAGGTGGGTATATTTTGAAAGATTCGTAAACAAGTAACTCTCAAACCAACGGGAAAAGTGACAAACCTCCCCTTTTCCCCCCCTTCTCCCCCCTTCCTATCGTATCTCGGAAACTTGAGACCCGTATTTTTTTTTTACGGATTCGTATAGAGGAGGCTCGGTAAAATAAAAACCATTTATCAAAGTCGCCCCCCCCCATCCCCCTTCTCACCCCCTTTAGGCGGATCTCGGAAATTAAGAGACTTGAAACATTTTTTTTCAGATTCAATTAGAGGGGCAATGCTTTAGTCAAAATACTTCTGCAACCCCCACCCCATCACCCCCACCTTTTTTTTTTTTTTTCACAAGCACGCGATGTGTTTGCACCTCGCGCAACACGCAAATACTAAACCCCCCCATCACCCCCCATCACCCACCCCTATATTTTCTTTTTTTTTCACAAGCACGCGAGGTGCTTGCACCTCGTGCAACACGCAAATACTAAACCCCCCATCTCCCCCATCACCCCCATCACCCCCCCCCCTTTTTTTTTTTTTCACAAGCACGCGAGGTCCTTGCACCTCGCGCAACACGCAAATACTAGTTATACTATATAAAGCTAAATTACCACTGACTGACTGACTGACTCACTCACTCACTCATTGACATAATTGTTCTCCCAGATGGTGGATGGGGAGGTGGGTATATTTTGACAGATTCGTAAACAAGTAACTCTCAAACCTACGGGAAAAGTGCCAAACCTCCCCTTTTCCCACCCCTTCTCCCCCCCCTATCGTATCTCGGAAACTACGAGACCCGTATTTTTTTCTTTTTACGGATTCGTATAGAGGAGGCTCGGTAAAGTAAAAACCATTTTTCAAAGTCCCCCCCCCCGCCCCCCTTCTCCCCCCTTTAGGCGGATCTCGGAATCTAAGAGACTTGGAACATTTTTTTTTTCAGATTCATTTAGAGGGGCAATGCTTTAGTCGAAATACTTGTGCAACCCCCCCCCCCATCACCCCCACCTCTTTTTTTTTTTTTTTTTTTTCACAAGCTCGCGAGGTGCTTGCACCTCGCGCAACACGCAAATACTAAACCCCCCCATCACCCCCCCTTTTTTTTTTTTTTTTTCACAAGCACGCGAGGTGCTTGCACCTCGCGCAACACGCAAATACTTGATTTACAGGGGCAATGCTTTAGTTTTCTTCACAAGCACGCGAGGTGCTTGCACCTCGCGCAACACGCAAATACTTGATTTAGAGGGGCAATGCTTTAGTTTTTTTCACAAGCACGCGAGGTGCTTGCACCTCGCGCAACACGCAAATACTAGTTATACTATATAAAGCTAAATTACCACTGACTGCCTCACTCACTCACTCACTGACATAATTGTTCTCCCAGATGGTGGATGGGGAGGTGGGTATATTTTGACAGATTCGTAAACAAGTAACTCTCAAACCTACGGTAAAAGTGCCAAACCTCCCCTTTTAACCCCCCTTCTCCCCCCTCCCTATTGTATCTCGGAAACTACGAGACCCGTATTTTTTGTTTTTTATGGATTCGTATAGCAGAAGCTTGCTAAAGTAAAAACCATTTTTCAAAGTCGCCCCCCTTGCCCCCCTTCTCACCCCCTTTAGGCGGATCTCGGAAATTAAGAGACTTGGAAATTTGTTATTTTTTCAGATTCATTTAGAGGGGCAATGCTTTAGTCAAACTAATTGTGCAACCTGCCCACATCTCCCCCCCCCCATTTTTTTTTTTCAGATTCACACCACAAGCACGCGAGGTGCATGCACCTCGCGCAACACGCAAATACTAAACCCCACCCATCTACCCCCATCACCCCCCCCCTTTTTTTTTTTTTTTCACATGCACGCGAGGTTCTTGCACCTCGCGCAACACGCAAATACTAGTTATACTATATAAAGCTAAATTACCACTGACTGACTGACTGACTCACTCATTGACATAATTGTTCTCCCAGATGGTGGATGGGGAGGTGGGTATATTTTGACAGATTCGTAAACAAGTAACTCTCAAACCTACGGGAAAAGTGCCAAACCTCCCCTTTCCCCCCCCCCCCCCCCTTCTCCCCCCCCCTATCGTATCTCGGAAACTACGAGACCCGTATTTTTTTCTTTTTACGGATTCGTGTAGAGGAGGCTCGGTAAAGTAAAAACCATTTTTCGAAGTCGTCCCCCCACCCCCCTTCTCCCCCCCTTTAGGCGGATCTCGGAATCTAAGAGACTTGGAACATTTTTTTTTTTCAGATTCATTTAGAGGGGCAATGCTTTAGTCGAAATACTCGTGCAACCCCCCCCCATCACCCCCCCCCGTTTTTTTTTTTTTTTCACAAGTACGCGAGGTGCTTGCACCTCGCGCAACACGCAAATACTAAACCCCCCATCTCCCCCCTTCCCCCCCCCCTTCCGTTTGTTTTTTTTTTTCACAAGCACGCGAGGTGCTTGCACCTCGCGCAACACGCAAATACTTGATTTAGAGGGGCAATGCTTTAGTTTTTTTCACAAGCACGCGAGGTGCTTGCACCTCGCGCAACACGCAAATACTAGTTATACTATATAAAGCTAGATTACCACTGACTGACTGACTGACTCACTCATTGACATAATTGTTCTCCCAGATGGTGGATGGGGAGGTGGGTATATTTTGACAGATTCGTAAACAAGTAACTCTCAAACCTACGGGAAAAGTTCAGATTCACACCACAAGCACGCGAGGTGCTTGCACCTCGCGCAACACGCAAATACTAAGCCCCCCCCATCTACCCCCATCAATCCCCCTTTTTTTTGAAAGTGAACCGCAACACGCAAATACTAGTATAAGTATAAGTTTGATGATTTTGGGTAAGGTAACTTTAGAATTAGTTGATGTTTATTTTATGTTTGAGCGTGTTTGTGTGTGTGTGGATATATATTGTGTATCTTAATACCAACTTTAAATGAGGGATAAACCTATGAACATTTAAAATCAGAACTTATTGTCACCAAAATTCTATACAATAACAATAACCAACCTATAAAAATATACAAAGATGAATTGATAATTATACGATTATAAATAAACACGATACATGCTTGACTAATTTTTAAGATAGAGCTACAATTAGACGTTCCAACTGCGACAGGCCTATACGAGAACTGTGTTCTATCCCCACCACGCGGGCCCAGCGCGGGTAGATAGATGTTAAATATCTTTGGCTTTTTGATTCTAGAACATACCAGGTAATTCACAAAGTTTTCCTTCGCTCTGATTTGAAAGCTGTGGTGATAATGGTATATGAAAAATAGATTATTTAGACGTCTTGTGTCGAAGCCACAACTCGTCAGTTTGGCGCCATACTTCTTTTTTTTTCGGTTGGGATAATCATCGAATGCGGAATGACTTTTCCCGCTCTGGGTGGAGTGGAAGAGAGTGTCAGACTTCTACTGAATAAAAATCCACCCTGATCCTTCAGCTGCCATTAAGTTTCGGGGCCACGGTATCTCGTTAGAACATTCCCGCAACCCCGGCGAGCAATGGCCCTGTGGGGCCCCGTCACTGGTGCTGACGACTCTTTGAGGCGCGTGGAACACGATGCGCTGGCCGCTAACTCCTGGGCGCTGTTCCCATCATTCTACTCTAAAATCTCTCTATTAATTGATGTATATTTATATTACGAGCTCAGACAACAAACAAACATGTATGTGATAAAACAAACATTATTGAACTCGTTAATTTTAGTTACGAATTACCTTCTAACAATGAAATTCCTAATATTGCATCATCCGAGAAATAAAACAGCAAATAATTTGCCTTTAAACAACATGTTGAACCATTTTATTTTACCATTAATTAAGGGTGAAAATAACATTTTTTAATGCTTAAGTATCAATCACCATGTTTAAGTATCGATAATATGAAGGCTTGTTTAATCCTTAATGATGTGTTGAATCATGAAAATTTTATATAATGATTTCTCATTTACAACCTCATTAATTTCAAAAGGGCAAGGTTTTATTTATTCAATTTATATTTAAAGGTGTTTAATTATAGGTGGTGATGTTTTGATGTTACGATGTTTATATGTTTTAGTCAGTCACGCAAAAAAGGCTTACAGAATTTCAACGAAAATTTGGCATACGTACATAAATGTATCGATTCAAAAATAATTGTTTGTATGTTACATCGTCGCTTATCATCAGATAAGATGGTAGTTAAACGCGAGCCTATCAATACCATAAAGCAGGAAATTTTGTCAGCTTGTTTGAACGCGTTATTCTTCAAAAGTCCTGGCTGCATTTGGTTGAAATTTGGTATTTTTTGGAACGTAGTTCCTTATCGCGCGTTGCAAAAGAGGGCTAGACGGAAAAAATTTTAGACGAAAAATTGTAACGACACTTTTTGCTATAGTAAGCTATTGTAAACCGTGCGGCGTGCGCATGTTTCTCTGTCTGTCTCTCTCTCTCTCTTAGGCCGTGCGCGCACTGCGTTGCGTTTTGGAAACGCAAAATCTGTGAAATATGGAGTGTCATAGAAGTGCGCGCACTGCGGTGGAATAAACGCGTGCGGTAGAGTCACCGGTGGCCCCTCGCTGCAAAATTCGGTGAGTCTACCGCAAATATTTTGTATCGCATAGGAATGTATGTAGTACCGCGCACTGCGGTGAAAAAAAAAACTTTTTTGCAAAAAATAGAACCGACTTCCATATCAAAACACTACAAAGCCAAAAATAATTTTTATTTCGGTAGTCGGTGTTATTGGTTTTGTATTTTCTTTTTTTTTCACACCGCCTTCCGAAATAAAAATTATTTTTGGCTTTGTAGTGTTTTGATATGGAAGTCGGTTCTATTTTTTGCAAAAAAAAATTTATTTTTGTGCTTTTTAGTGGGTCAGTGAATTTTCCAAATCGGTTCGTAAATGACGGAGTTATGCCCGAACAAAAAACGCAATGCAGCGTGAACGAAAAGATCATCAACGTACACATTTTTTTAGACTTTTGTTGATTTTTCAGAAACGGCTTGTCCGATTTCGATAAAATTTTCATGGGACCATTTGGGAAGTATACCCTTTCTAACAAGATCAGATTTTTTCAAATCGGTTGGCAAACGACGGAGTTATGCGTGGACAAACATAAAAAAAAAAAAAAAAAATACAAACATCCGAATTGAGAACCTCCTCCTTTTTTAGAAGTCGGTTAAAAACGCACGTTTTGTCTGATAATGTTGCCATACATACAGATTTCTTTGTAATTATACATATTTTTGATGTGTGATACAAATAGCACTCGATACAGATTTTTATACAAATTTCACACTGGATTGATAGATATATAGATAGAATATACTTTATTGTACACCAAAATCTAAACACACCTATTTAACAATATTGCTTATTAGGTATATGGTAACAATGGCGATCTTATCGCTGAAAACGATATCTTCCATACGACTTTTGGAAGGACTTTAAAAACTTTAATTAAAGTGGGAGGAGGGGGGGCAAAATAAGTGTACTTACTACTCATAAAAAGAGAGAAAAAATATATTATTACAGTATTAAAATATATATATATATAAATACAGATAACTATTACATCTAAAACAGAACTTAGCAAAATAAATTACCTAGATACTGCATTTATTACGTTACACACACCATTGTACGAATCTATTTTTTATGGTTATTTTTTATTTTTTTATAAACAACGTAATATGTCATAAAAAGGCCTACAATAAAGTCCGCGCTAGCATATATCTATCTCATATGGTTGACTCATAGTAACCATTTTTATCTCTAAATAATTAATGTAAAATATTACTCTATTTGTAAAAGATAATTTCTCTCAATAAATACTATTCTTTATCCAAATAAGTATATTATTTACCTTGGTCATTTAATGTAGATCAAAAATTTTCCTTTACTTTTTTCATTTAAATGATTAGAAGTCACATATTTAAAATTACACAGCCAATAAATTCATTGTAGCGAAACGGCTGGCACAAGACTGATTCAAGATGAAACTTTTTTATATATAGGTATATTTTAAATTAAATGATAGCACTTTTTGTAAGGACGTACTATCACTGTCGAAGAAAACAATTGTTAAGGACCCCGTGCAAAGGCAGGCCAGGCCGCTAGTACCTATATAGGTATTTTTCGTAAATGTAAACTAGATAAGGCCGGTTTTTCCCTGAGAAAAACTTTTTTGGAAAATAACGTATATACAGGGTTAAATTTAAAACACTGAAAACCTCTCAGGACCATGTTACTAACATCATAATCAACAACTTTTGCTCTATGACTTTTGAGAATTCGTCATATTTTAGTTCACCAGATTTTCATACAAAAATAAAAATATTTAAATTGAACGCCCTAAATGTTACGAACTCTATGCAAAGCAAAAGAAAGCAATTTATACTATAGCTTTCTTTTGCTTTGCATAGACGCTACATGCGTTTAGGGCGTTCAATTTAAATATTTTTATTTTTATATGAAAATCTGGTGAACTAAAATATGACAAATTTTTAAAAGTCATAGAACAAAAGTTGTTGATTATGATGTTAGTAACATAGTCCGGAGAGGTTTTTGGTGTTTTACAATTAACCCTGTATATATCTGACGAAAACTTAGTAAGTTGGTTTGTAACGGAATAAATGCGGTATCTAGGTAATTTATTTTGCCAAGTTCTGTCTTTAGTTGTAACAGTAAATTTTATCAATACAGTGTGAAATTTGTATAAAAATCTGTATCGAGTGCTAATCTGAATCACACATCGAAAATATGTCTAAATACGAAGAAATTTGTATGTATGGCAACATTGTCAGACAAAAGGTTATTAAAATATATATAGGTAAATTGAATTAATATGTTATAGTTATTTTGTTTCCAAATATTGTATGCCTAATATGGTGGAGCAGTACGAACGCACACAATAAACTAATAACGACCCTGTAACCACTGTCTCACAATAAACAACTTTTGACTTTGACTTTGACTTTGAAAGGTGCGTTTTTCTCGCCGCAGTGCGCGCACCTGAGATTGCGGTTATTCTACCGGTGCGGTTGAATTGCGGCCACCGCAAGGCAGTGCGCGCACGGCCTTATAGAAAGCAAGCCAGATATTTTCGTTTCGTCTTTCGTCCATTTCTTTTTTTCATTTTCTTTCTTTCTTTCGTCTTTGTTAATAATAAAAAAATTTTACTACAACTTAAAAAAAATATATATTACAATTCCTTGACGAATTAATCGAAAGGAACTTCGTTCCATCCGGGTGTCCCTTGACACCTCTAAGTTTTTTTTTTAATTAGTAATGAACCCGCTTTTGACCTCGATCACACCTGATGGTAAGTGTAAGATGAGGTCTACGATCGAATGAGCAAGCTTGAAGCTTAAGGAAGGTTATAGGCTTTTACCCGACTGCAAGAAATGTTTTTTTCGTGATAAAGTCCACGTAAGCCAAGCTCCGCGCGACTAGCTAGTTATCAATAAAAGAAGTTCGAAATCGATCAGATCTTGGTAAAACGTTTCTGAAACTCACAACTTATCTGGAGACCAAAATCATGAAGTTTTAACAATTATGAGCGGTAATGACTCATACATTACCAAAAAATCAGAATAATAATGAAAATTAGATGCTTTATATATACTAATATTATAAAGCGGAAAAGTTTGTTTGTTTGCTTGAACGCGCTAATCTTCGAAAGTACTGGGTGGATTTGGATGCAATTTGGTATGGAAGTAGCTTGAAGCTTGAAGAAGGTTATAGACTACTTTTTACGCGACTGCAAAAAAGGAGAGTTATATTTATACCGTGATAGAATCCACGGGAGCGAAGCCCCGCGTGAGTACTAGTTATAACATATAATTTATTTCTGAATCATGTCAACATCCAGTTATGAATTTCTACGCAGACGTAGAATTTAGTATTTGGATAATATTTCTCGCCCGGGAGTCTATAAATACATAAATTGAATAGATTTTAACACATCTTTCTTAACATGGCTTACTCTTGAGAACCCTTACAAATACAGTTATCAATAGGAAGCTTTATATTAGTGAAACATTTTGGTAATGATCTACTCATTACCAAAATATTTGGTTTTGCTGTTCACCCAGTCAAAAATAGTAGATTAGTAGCCAAGGGCTGTAAGGCATCAATTGCAGCCCGAGATATTTAGGCGCACGAGCGCAGCGAGCGAGGGTGCAATTGATGCTTACACCCGAGCTAACTACTCTGCTTTACATCTCGATTGTGAAGTAAGTAGAAAAAAACCGGCATTACAAGAATTCTCTTCCCGCCTTTTTTCAACATTGTTTTTTTCAAGAACGAAATTGATCTTCGCCTTTCGATATTTAAAATTGATGACTATTATACAAGGATCTTCTACCTACTAACTGGATTGCTTACGAATGACTCAAAGAATACAGAAAGTCTTTCTTAGCTGTTAAACAATATAGTATAAACTTGCACGTATAAAACTGAAGGAACTATTCGTTCCGAGCGAGACAGTGCCGTGTGTGGACTGTGTCCCTTTCTTCTGTGTGTCAGATTAAAAATATTTATTTCAATGGTAATTTTTTCGACCTGTCTGTTGTAGTAATAACACCTAGTTTTAAACTTCTTTGGAATTCTATCTTTAAAATGAATTACCATTATTACTGTATGCATATTAATGAAAATTAAAGTTATTTTACCATGCAAACACAAGATGTTTAAACCAAAAAAAAATGGAATTTGCAAGAATTAGTAGTGATATATTATACTATACCTGGCAATTACTACGTTGCCGACTGACGTTTACTTGACATCTGTATGTTTGTAAATTTGAATTATATTTAATTTTGTGAGTTTTCGTAATATTAAAGTGCAAGTTATTGTAACCATGGTAAGAACGTGTTTTGTGGTTAATTGCAAGAGTGAAAAGGGTACCCCGGGTCTGGAATTTCCTTTTTTAAGTAAGTTTTGTGACTTTGTTTACAAATTGCATTTAGGGTGACTATGTTTTCAATGTAAAAGTGGATGTTCTTCTCTTTATTCTTCTTATTTATTATTTTTCTTTCTTCTCATTATATATTATTTTTTGTTATTTTAAGCTTTCCTAAAAATGATGATCTTCGAGTCCGGTGGCTCAGTGTTCTACACAGAAAAGGGTCAGAAACGGTTCCAAAATTTGTAGCCGCCATTTCAAGCCCGAAGTAATATTGCATTTCGAAACAAGATCAAATGATGCAATTCCGTCCATTTTCCCTAAAGTAAGTTATCAATCTTTACAAATGACATGAAGATCACCGTTTCGAAATATGTAGAATATGAGCATAGCAAGATGAATTTTCATTTTGAATCTATCTTAACCATAAATACTACAATTTTGTTCTCATCAATCTATTATTATTTTAGATTCCTGTCAGCGAAACAAATAAATGTTTTAAGTACTATAATATTAAAACCCACTAAAGAAAAGAATATACAACCTGTACTGGGCACATTCAAAGATCTGGTAAGTGAAAGTTATGAAAGGAGTCAAATTAATGAGCATAAAAGTCGACATTTTAGTTGTTTTATTTACTTTTGCTTAGCAAATTGATGGCAAAAATATTTTATATCATTTTGGCCAAAAACTCAGCTACGCAAACTTGCTTACAAGTGTAGTTTATTATATTAATAATTACTTATAACTTAATTACTTAACTTTTATCCACTGCAGTCAGTTAATGTCGACAAATAATAATCTATACTAATATTATAAAGAGGTAAAATTTGTAAGTTTGTATGTCTGGGGTAATCTCTGAAACTACCGAACCGATTTTGAAAATTCTTTCGCTTACATGTAGCTGCATTATCCCTGAGTGCTATAGGCTATAAATTATCTTTATATCATGCATATTAGCCGAGCTAATATAATCTTTGTCAAGCAAGTCGGGGACGGGATCCCGTGGAATATTTTCGACTTCTACGCGGACGAAGTTGCGGGCAGAAGCTAGTAATTCATAATTTAAAGATTATTTCCATACTTTTAACTAATAATAGTGTAATACATTTTTAGGGTTGTGTGTCAAGCCAATCTTGTAACAAACCTGCAGCTGCAACATATGAGGAACTAGAAAATATAGAACCAACCTAATAGTAATAACCTTATAATTATCATTCGATCTGCCTCCTTTATGTTTAGAATTATGTATGTTAATAATATTGATTTCTAACCTTAAATAGCACATGTGGTGTTAGCCTGTAATTAATTTTTACACTTATAAATGTAATATGACTGTTTCATACAAATGTATAGTGTAAACAATTGTAGGTTAACCTAAATAAATATATACAGAAATAAATTATATCTCTTCTGTTATTCTTTCTATTTATAATCATCGTCTTTCATGAAGGGTTTTAGTAGTTTTAATTATATATAAACATTGCATCATTTTATTTTAGTCTACTGGCTCTAACCGTACAAGTGTCGAATAAACATAGATTACCAATTAATGCACGTTTGTTTGGACGTCTATACCACTGCCTATCAAGGCCAAGCCTTCGAAGAATTGCCAGCTGGTGATTCTGTTATTAATTCTGTATCTGCAATAATTGTATTTGTATCACGGGTCTTAACCACTTTGAAAGTTTATAATTCAACGCAATAAAGTTTGCAAAACCAATTTTGCATATAGCCCGCATAAGGAAGGGTTTATTATAGAAATTAGCGCGCTCAATATAAGTTCCTCAGATATATATATTGAGAACTAGCTTTTCGCCCACGTAGAATTCTGTTATATCGCGCTACCAAGCAACTGTTCAAAAATCTGAGATAGAAAGAACCCTATATAGTTCCCAGGGTTTTAAACTATCTCCATGCCAATTTTTTTCGAAAGCGGCTCTGTGATTTAACCGTGAAAGCGTAACAGACCGATACAGACCTTTGTATTTATAATTGAATTTATTTCTTTCTTTCTATTTAATACGTTGTTAAGAAAAAAACTGGCCAAGTACGAGTCGGACTCGCACATGAAGGGTATTTTTATAGGTAGGTAATGAATGGTACGGAACCATTACCTATAAAAAGCGCCAAAAAAATCACAACTGTTGTATGGGAGTCTCCCTTAAATATTTATTTTAATTAATTTTTAGTATTTTTTGTTATAGCGGTAACAGAAATACATAATTTGTAAGGTTAATAATAAGTGTCTAAAAAAACCTGCAAATATTGCATCAAATAAAATTGTCCTTACGTTTATCGCGAATTGATATCCACACTACTAGAAAGAGATAGCTAGGTCCTTCGAGGGTATACTCTTCGGAACGGATTTGAGCTTCGCGTCCGCATTCCAGTTTAGGTACAAGTTCCTTGCTATTATACTCATACGAAGACAAGGCTGAATAGCGAAGCGACCTCTTTTGTCATTGGGCTGAATGCATGATGTCTGGTTAGATGTACGCGAACTTTTTGAAAGAGTGAAAAGATTTTTTTTAAATTACTTACCGCCCTAGCGCTTTTCTAGCTACATTATTACCCTAGAGCGCTAAATGGTTACCTACAAGCCCCATTTGGGGGTAATAAGGACCTACTTACCGAGTATGAGAGATGTAAAATATGTTTTTCTACTTATAATATTAGTTAGTTATATACCTCAGTCCCGGAACGTAACTGCAACTGAAGAAATAGGGTGAGTTTTTAGTCAATAAAAGTCTGACACTCCCTTTCGCTCCACCAAGAGCAGGAGGAATCACTTCATAATGAGTCAAGAGTGAATAGGTTACTTCTAGGTAAGCGTGTTCCGTATTCAACCACATCATCACTTACCATCAGGTGTGACGGCGGTCAAACGCGAGCCTATTATCAACTTAAAAAAAAACTCATTACCAAAAAATTAAACCGACTCCCAAAAAACACTGAAAAGTGAAAAATAACTTAAATTTCGGAAGTCGGTGCCAAAAACGAAAATACAAAACCAAAGACACACAAAGAGTCGGTTTAATTATTTGGTAAAAAGTTTTTATTTCACTCTTTTTAGTTGTTCGATTTTTAATTTACCTAGTTACAAAAGCCTAAATGTCAACTACTTATAATCATTTACAAAATATTGCTTTTCCTAATGTTGGGCCGTTAATTGTTGAGGAGTTCTCCTGGTATTTCACCATCAGCTTCACTTCACCATATGCATTGTGACGAGCATATTGTGCTTAATGCATCCACATTCAAGTAGTCGAAGCGGAAGACATGAAATACTTCTTATTCCTACTTATATATTGAGTAGTGCCAGTGGCCATCTGTGGTCTTCATCATCAGGTCCACTTTACAAATGGTGCTTTTCGATTGCAACTACACAAGTTACTATAAAAAAATACTCAAATCACTATAGGTGTTATATATATTTGAAGAGTTCCCTCGATTTCTCCAGGATCCCATCATCAGATCCTGACTTGGTGACAAAGGGACCAATTTCGAATGCGCTTTCAAACAAAAAAGAATTTTCCAAATCGGTTCAGCCGTCTTCGAGTAATCGGTGATCATACATAAAAAAAAGTATACGCGTCGATTTGATAACCTCCTCCGTTTATTTTCGTCGGATATATAGATATTTGCGGGGATATTTTCCCTACAAGAGTCGCATATTTTCATGGGATAAAAACTTGTGCTATTCCAGATTATAATCTATCTCTGTACCAAATTTCATCCACATCCGTTTAGCAATTTTAGCATGACTGAGTAGCAAACATCCGTACATCTAATTAACACTCACTGACCGCGTTGTTCATGAACATCAATGGTCCATTATCTTACTAGGATATAATAAACTTTTTACCTTCTCTGGGTAGATTATCATCTCAGTTTCTCATTAAATATGTATGTGGGCTGACGAAAATAGATCCCCAAAATGAGGTTAAAGTGTAACTTTTAAACAGGTTTAGTCCGAAACGTCAGAAAAACACGTTAGAGAAAATGTAAATTAGTTTAGCACGTTAACTTTGGTCGCTTCGCAAGTTTATGGTTTTAGTAAGAAATGACATTTAAAGTTGTTGAAAATGCTAGACAAAAGTTAGTGGAAAACTTAGAATAGTGATGTAGACGAGCGGGCAGCCAGCTCAGCTTTCAAATGAAAAATTATGCTAATTCCATAGTCTTATACCATCAACATCATCTACACCTACCTACTAAGCCTTTTACAAACCATTTTGGGTTCGGCTTCTAACCTATCCAGAAGGAGCAGTGATTTACTACATAGTAAAATGCAATATAATAAAATATGGAAAAAAGATCTAAGTTTACAATATTCTCTCATTCACAAAAATAATGGAAATTTATAAATTAATCTATACTAATATTATAAAGCGGAAAGGTTTGTTTGTTTGTATGTTTGTTTGTTTGTTTGCTTGAACGCGCTAATCTTCGAAAGTACTGGGTGGATTTGGATGCAATTTGGTATGGAAGTAGCTTGAAGCTTGAGGAAGGTTATAGGCTACTTTTTACGCGACTGCAAAAAAGGAGAGTTATGTTTTTACCGTGATAGAATCCACGGGAGCGAAGCCCCGCGTGAGTACTAGTATAAAAATAAACTTAATAAATGATAGCATTAGATTTTACTAATGAAGGATGGAAACTAAAGCATTGTAGAATGTATCATTAGAACTTAAAATGGAATATTTAACATGTTTTGTTTTGAGTTTCCGATATTTCGGCACTGTTGCAAGCGCCACGGATAAACTGAAGTAATTACAGGTGGAAGTTTATGAGCAGACAAATCGGTCTAACCTCTTTCTCGTTCGTTTTCTGCTAGCGACACCGCTACCACTGTCACATGTGTCACTAAACACTCGATTCTGTTCCCGACACAAAAAACTCACCGTGTCGACTCGCGAACTTTCTACGGAACTTTTTCGGTTTTTAAAAACCGAAATAGTTGCGTAACATTCATAGCTGGAGCCTTCAGGAATGAAGGTACCAGATTTCGTCCCAATCAGCTCGTTAGCCTCATTAGCTAGACATCTTTTTATATCATTTTGGTGGGGAAAATTATCAAATGACTCCTCCCGCGCTATGTAGAGTGAAAGGGAGTGTCAGACTGCTACTGACTACCACCTAAACCCCACCCTTTCCTTCAGGTGCCGTAGCGTATATACGGTATCTCTCGGAGCGGCCCTATCATTTGGATTTTATTTCGACTATTAATAGATAAAACTATTTAAAAGCTGCAAGAACTTATAACAAAGAAAAGTCTTCTAAATGTTTGAGTACTTCCAGTTTCAAAATGGCTGGCACTCTTAAGCCAATATACATAATTATGTTGCAAAATCTGTCACATCAGGCAGGCGGTTATAATACCTAGCGAGAATACTTGTAAAACCTCACAAGTAGGAATATAACTGTAATATATATAAATAATTAATATAGTATATAAAATATAATGTCTTTTAGCAACGTATATTTGAAATGCCATAATAATGAACCTCGTTTGCTAATTCGCAGCGAGACAGATATTGAAAACCTGAAGAAAACTATCTGAAATACGTCTTCTACTATACATATGTACATAATTCTCTTTGCTCCATGTTGCAGTATTTTTAGCAGACTGTCGAGAACCAAACTATTTAGACGAGGTTAACTATTTAAAAAAAAGCTTAAGTTAGGTTTTTACCTCCAACGCACCATGACTCCAATCCGGTGCCGCGAAAGCGGCCGGCGAGTACCAGATACGACTAGATTATATAGAAACGATACTAAATATTTGGCAAAATTTATTTTGCGTAAAATGAGTTATACCAACTGAAATATTTGACAACATAAAAATAACTAGTTGGTAAACAATTCATTGTTTAAACGTTAGATTATCGTTACAATTATTTGTGAAGAGATTTTTTGCTAAGTAATAATTTGGCAAATGAAATTATGCAGAATTTTTTTTCGGAAGTGATATTTTGGCAATTTCTTTTCAATGAAACAAGGGAGGTTTTTAAAATCCATAAAAAAGACGACTATTTAACTACTACCCTATTTTCAACCGACGACAAAAAAGGAGGAGGTTATCTAATCGACGCGTATATTTTTGTGAAGTGGACCTGATGATGAAAACCACAGATGGCCACTGGAACTACTCAATTTATAAGTAGGAATAATAAGTATTTCATGTGTTCCGCTTCGATTACTTGAATGTGGTTATTCAGCACAATATGCTCGTCACAATGCATATCGTGAAGTGAAGCTGATGGTAAAGTACCAGGATAATTCCTCAACAATTAACGGCCCAACATTGGGAAAAGCAATATTTTGTAAATGATTATAAGTAGTTGACATTTAGGCTCTTGTAACTAGGTAATTTAAAAATCGACCAACTAAAAAGAGTGAAATAAAAACTTTTTTACTAAAAAATTAAACCGACTCCCAAAAACCACTGCAAAGTGAAAAATAACTTTAATTTCGGAAGTCGGTGCCAAAAACGAATGCTTTGCTGGAAACAATCACAAATTTCCGCTACAACGTTCAGTAACGTCGCACACTTTTTGTGAAAAGTACCCTAAATCACACAGGATAGGTGGTAAATCCGATTTTCCATTTGGCAGTCGTGTTAGTATACATGAATGAACGAATGAGCGAACTTGAGTCGAGCCCTATACCGGTAAAGCCCAACTTACGAAGAGATAAGTAAAAGGCTTTTCTAAGTTATGTGTGCGTTACGACTTACTCTACGTCTTCGCTTTCCTTGGGACGATAAGGTAAACTTATTTTTTACTAAGAAAAGGACGCCTAAAAGCTATCCCAAGAGAACATATACTATCTTACTCCTGGAATAAAAAAATCCAATGAAATATCGCTATATAGCAACTAAGTAAACTACATTTTTATCCATGTCAAACGCTAATGTTTGAGTTCAAGACTGTGTATAATTAAAACAACATTTTTTTTTATCCAGTATAAAAAGGATATTGCACTGTTTCACATAAAATACTAACACATACATCTGTTTTAAACAAAGCAAAATAACCCTTTATTATATGGCAAAAGCATTATAAAATCTACACCGAAACATTTTACCTGCTTGTACAATTAAAATAGTTTTAATAAGGTCTTTCGACCAGAAATGTAATGTGTTCAAAATCATTATGGAGGTAGTAAAGTAATGAAAGACTTCCTCATTGCACAACCCTTATAGGCACGTGTGCTTATATATTAGCATGCACACGTGTATTCTACACATGTAGGAAAAAGATACATTAATTCTGGTTTACATGGTGTAAGCTGAACACACGAACATTTGAATGACAATATACCTATTTGATGTAGGAATCCAGGAAGCTAGCATTCATACAGGACTTATTCAGCGTTGAGTTGTAAAACTAAAACGAACCTTTAGAGTTTTCAAAACCCGTCTCTTTTATACAGAAATAATTAATATCGTGTAGGTAGTTAGTACTTGTTTCTTTTTCACGGGGAACACCATCAAATGACACTTCTCGCTTTGGGTAGAGATGAAGAGAGGAGTCAGACTTCTACTGACTAGAAACAGGGCAGTGTTTCTTCAGTTGCTCTCGCCTTTCAACCACGATGTATTGTTCGAAAACTCTCGCAACCCCATTATCGTGTAGCTGTGATTTGGTATCGTACCTTTACATAGATTTCTATTTATCGCACCTGGATTTTTTCCATGAGTTTTCTTTTTCGTAGTTTTTAAGTAACCAAAAGACATTGTTCGATTTTGGCCTATATAACCGATGTGAATATAAATTACATGATAATTTTCATTTCTTTTTATACTGCTTGAAACATATTTTAGTATTACAAGGAAACTTGAAATGATTAAATTCAAAATAAAAAGTTGGGTCACGATTAACGAATGCGTGGTGCCGTAAAAAATGTCTATTGGCCAGATAGTGTTGCCAATTTACGGGATTTTCCCCGATTTCAGGAAATACGGACTGTTGTCTTGATTAAATCAGAAATTGATAAAATTCGGACTATTTCGGGTATTTTCAACGTATAGATAGAAATAAAAATAATAATAAAATATTGAATGCGTTACGTTATTAATTTAACTCTAGTAAATAATATATAATCGTCAACTAATTGAGGACGGGAAATCCATGGTTCTTTAGTCTGACGCTTTGTCTCATTCACTTAGTGAAGCACACATTCGTTTGTTCAATCCGCGAGTTGACAGTATGTTTAAAAATTTAAAATAACTATTTAATTATGTAAATCTATTGATATGAAGCACAAAATAGTACATACAAATGAAGAAAAGATTATTAATTATTTATTTTATTTTCCCTTGAGAAAAATGAGACTTTTTATCTGTGAGTCACGTGATTAGAAACACCAATCAGAAAACGAGACGTCATCGTTCAATATTTTGACAGCTGACTGGTTATCTTTGGTTGGTGCGTAAGAGAAAATAAGAAAAGAATAACTAACTAACTGCTTGCACTGTCTGGACAGGTCCACTCATATTTGCGTGGTTATTTCCTCAAAAGAATACCAAAGACATGAACCTACATGCTTCTCATATACAAACACAAATTGTCTGGACTTTAAAAGAGACGTTGACGACAAACTCAGAGGGAGTTTGTTTCGGTGTTTCTTCTCAGAGTAGTTAGTTAGGAAATATCGGCCTCATCTAGCTAAACTAAACACGCAAAAAAACATGACGTGTAAAAGTATTATTTATAACCAATTTACAAATAAATATTTCATTTCATTTCATAACTGACTCTATCTCTTCTGGTTCATTTGTCTTACCGTCCTGTAATAGTTGTTCGATGAGTTTCTTTTTTTTTGTCTTTTCAAAAAAGCAGATAGATAGATATATTCTTTATTGTATACCATAACAGTAAACAAATATGGACTTAACAACTAAAAAGGGTGATACAATGGGCGGTCTTATCGCTAAAAGCGATCTTTTACAAACAACCTTTGGATGGATTTGAGACAGAAGTTCTAACCACTTCTTGCAAATATCTCTTTTTAAAGGGACATGAATAAATAGTTTCGTTGGCGTTTTTATAGTAGTATTCCCACAACAAGGTACTGCACAGCACTGATAATCATTCTTCACGTTCATAAATAAAAATATCATAAAGTAAAATATATAGTAAAATATCATAAAATACCCGAAGTACATTCATGTGCCAAATGCCAGGAAAGTTGTTTTTTGAACGATGACGTCATACGTAGTCACGTGACCACAATGCCACGATTTAGGCCCTAGTTTTTTAATACTTTAAAAAATTACTTATATTTTAATTGGAAGGTTAAGTGATGAATAAAATATTATTTTACGAGTACACATGAAGCGCTTTGAAGCGTTTCAAACAATTTTTACAAAGTTGTCAACTCGCGGATTGACTGATTATTTCTGAAATTGAGTTGATCACATATAGGTACATAATAATATGAATTCAATAAATCGAATAGGCACTGTATTCTATTATTGACAATAAATAAATCAATATCTAAAAAAAATTTTATTTAACACTTTATTCATTTAAATACCTGAATTGACTAGCTGGAGAAGAAAATGTATTCCATATGAATAATTTAAGAGAAATTCCCGATTTAATATTTTATATGAAATCGGGAATTTCTGGCATGGCATTCGGGTATTATAGCTTTTCGTAATTGGCAACACAGGTGTGCTTATATTTTATTTCGTTTCAATTTTTATTGCAGTTCTTTTCTTTGCGATTTTCTATGCGTTTTTTATGGTTTTATTCTAACAACTTTGGCTTGATAACGGACTCTGATCAGATTGCATACTTGGTAGACTCGGCTGTGTATAAAGGACTCTGTGAGTCTTACTACCTGGCTATTTTCGGACTTGATTTCGATGAATTGATTATTTTTGTATCTTCAAGTGTCTGTTAGTAAAAATTTATTTACATATTTCCATAAACTATTTAGAGTCTATCTAAGTAATTTTCGATTCAAACGATTCTTAGGCGTGACATGTATGGAGCCGGAACAATGTCCTTTGAAAACGGGCTGGAAATTACAAACGAGTTACTTCCCTAATTTCTTGACATAAGATAGGTGTCAATTTCATGAGTATAGGGGCTGTGATTAAGAGGCGAGAGATATATTGGTTCAGTAGGCAGATCGGCTCACTACATGAAATCAAAAAACATCGTAAAGTATTCAATACATGGCCATTATCTGAAGGTATGATAGAAACGAACAAATTAAGGCGCTGCCGTAGTTGCATTTAGTTCATCGTATTATCGTGAATGCAATATGCAGCAACACAGGTTCAAGCAAGGCAAGGCAGGTTCTTGGCGGAACCAACACTAGATATTTTTACGGTTTAAGAAGAATGATCCAAGGCGTAGGAAGCAAGTTAAAATAGCTATTCACGACAGTATTGGTGCAATACTATTAAATATACCTTCTAATGACATATAGTATTATATAAATATGCAATAAAGGATCTAGTTATTAATTTTGATAGCAAACTCACTTTCCATGATCACATAGCATTAGTAGCAAAAAAATCATTTCAGCGTTTAGGTTTCGTACTACGCAACGCTAAGGACTTTAAGAACATAAGTGTTATTAAATCTATATTTAATGTAGTAGTTCGCAGTAAGCTGGAGCCTAGCACATTTGTCTGGAATCCTTTTGAAAAGAAATACACATTACTTTTAGATAGGGTTCAGAAGGCTTATCTCAGATATATTTACAAGCGTACTTTTGGTTTCTGTCCCTTCTTGTATCCTTCTAACTTTCTGCTAGGCGATTTAGGGTATAATTTACAAAAAGTTAGACGGAAAAATTATCATATAACTAATATGTTTAAAATATTTCGGGGAAAACAGATGCTCCTGATCTCCATGGCGAATTAACCCATCTGTTTGCTCCGATCAACTTTAACCGGAATAGTAGACACAAATTATTCGCTGTGCCCAGGAGTCGTAACGTCGATCGCTCGAGCCAGGTCCCCTATTCCTTGCACACTCTCCGCGCTCAACGCTCACGCTCAACGGATGCCAAACCTGATTGTGACGTGTTTGCGGATGGAAGAATATCTTGTCTATATGCCTGGAGTATGCCTGTGAGATGAGTATATGACTGGCGTTTCTTATAATTTTACATGTCTTCTAGTAATGTGGTATAGTGGCCTTCGATCGCGTTATTTTGATGTAAGTAAATAAACAAATAAAAATAAAATAAATAAACAATGTGGTGTATTCCTTTGATATAGAACTCTCAATCCTGAAAAAAGTGTCTAAACAAATCTACACACGGACTAATAAATTATCGTATAGAGTAGTCCTTACATTTTGGCTTTATAGAGTAACCCTAGTATGCTTGAAGCTAAGCAAAACAGAACTGAGTTTAACTAGCCTGCTTTTATGTGAGTGCGTGGATGAAGCCGGTTCTACGCAAACTGGATAAAAGCGGTAGTGCATACACTTGCTACATAATCTTCATTGAAAGGCATGTTAATTAGCCCATCACCGTACGGAAAAAGAAACGTCAAGTAGCATAACCTAATGAGCTCCTATTGCATTAACTACATACAATGAACAATTTGAATAATGTAATGATGAAAACGAATTTTCGAAATATGTAAATCCACGAACTACTTAAGCTAGTTTGACTTACAAATAAATGAGTTTCATGACAGGACTTCTCAAAATACCCATTTAAAATTTTAAAGTGATAGGTTAAATTATGTTGGGAATAAATGAACAATGCAACGCAACCCTTGACACATACTTTTTAGTCGATGGAAATATCTGTATATCTGGTTTTACCTACGATTTACTCACGACTCACGCACGTAACACGTAGTAATTATCAGAAATATTCTGTTTATTGAACAAAGACAAGTTATTCCTAAAACAAGGCTAAAATATAGGTGGTTCGTTTAGATGCCAATATTTACGTTTTTATAAAAGAATTCCTAGCCACTTTAAAAAACAAAGTATTAAAACTAAATTCAAATACGTAATAATTTAAAACGTAAGCTATATGAGAAAGCTTTCTACACAGTCAAAGATAATGTTGAGGACAAAAAAGCTTGGGGATGAGCTGCTTCAATGATATACATATATGCAGGCTTTTTAATAAATTTTGCTGACTTGTGTCTTGTTTTATTGATTTTTTTTGTTCTTTTATATTTTATTACTGTGAATGTGAGGAATATGTAGATTATTATTTCTTTTTGTGTTATTTTCATTATAGTTCATTAAATGATGTCTGGCTGTTTGAGTATTTGTGTGGCCCACTCAAATGTCCTTACTTTGGTATTGTTAGTTAGTTCATTGATATCCTTAAGTTCAAAATTGAGCTACACGATAACTGACAAATGCTTAAGTACACTGTCTGGACAGATCCGCTCATTTCTGTGTGCTTCTTTCCTCAAAAGAGCACCACAGACATGAACTTACATGCTTCTCATATGGTTTGATGAATACGAATTGTATGGACTTTAAAAGAGACGTATAACGTATATATTATTTATAACCAATTTACAAAATAAATATTTTATTTCATTTCATTGTTAAAAACCACAATCTTTGATTTATTTCAACAGATCACGAGCCCAAGCTAGCCTCATCTATCAGGTATCGCATATCAGTACATTATACGAGGTTACAAAACAGTTTCAATTCTTGAATCCTTTGTTTGTACAATAAATACCGCTGTCTCGCGTGCTGCGTAATTCAAACGTCAATTGTTAGTTTCAAACAAAACTGGCCTTCTGAATACCCATAACGACTGTCAGAGGTATACAAATGATGGCCGCGATCAACATCTTAATGAATGTAACCGAGACACATAAAATCTTGCTGAAATGTTCAGACGGTTACCCGTCAAAGGACCGGCCTTGGCAAGTGTTGCTTAACCTTGAAAAAAATCAAAAATCAATCCATGCAGCTGTTATTATTTACCCACAAGCTCCTCTCTAACGAATGATGCGTCCAACTAATGATGAATAATAAATGACAAAACCATTATCTCTCATTAGCACAACAAAATATAATTATTCTTAGTTAAAATTAAATTCACATTTTGTGTTATAAAGTTCCAGAAACATCTGACATCTTTCACATAATAAAGTGGGTCTTGTTGAGTGAGTCAACTTTGAATGACAGTAAGTATCTTTAAATTTATACGGGGTGGTATAACGACTTCGTTTTAACAGGGATTAATCAAGTTTTACCAAGTTTCAACGCAGTTAATTATTTGTTTATTTCTAATTCAGCACTAGCAAAGCCTTCAAAAGCCCCGTTATTGTTTTCCATTTAAATGAACGATTTTTTTTAATATAAATGATTTCTTAATACAAACCAAAGTCATCTTTGACAGCACTTAAGGATAGTTGGAAACCTGAAAACCTTACACCAGTTTTGTCAAAACCTTACATCAGCTGCTAAGCTTTTCCCAACTGCGTTGGAGTCGGCGTTCAGGCTTTTTAAGGTTCCGTAGCCGAATGGTAAAAAACGGAACCCTTATAGTTTCGTCATATCTGTCTGTCTGTCTGTCCGTCCTTCCGTATGTCACAGCCATTTTATTCCGAAACGATTAAGACTAATATATGAGACTTGGTAGGTAGATTTATTCTTTAAACCGCTTTCCGATTTTAAGAAAAAAATAAAAATGTTTAAAATAAAGGGGGGCTCCTCATACATGGAACTGAAACTGAAAATATTTTTTTTATGAAACCTATGCGTGTGTGGTATTTATAGACAGGTCTTTAAAAATTACATTGAGGTTTTTAAAACCACTTTTTCATAAAAATAATCGTTTAAAAGATATACGCTTCCAAAGTGGTAAAATGTGTCCTCCCCCCCCTTCTAATTTCTATAATAATGGAGTCAAAAATTTTAAAAAAGTATGTATGGATTGGATGAGATCGGGTCAGCAGTTTTTGAGATACAGCATATTTTCTAAAACCGCAAATATAACTTTGTAATTCATACAAACACTATGAAAAACATAGTTATTTGGCGTAGTTACTACGGAACCCTTCATGGGCGAGTCTGACTCGCACTTGGTCAATTTTGTACTGTAAATAGGCTCGCGTTTGACCACCACCCATCTGACTGAAAGCGAAGATGTGGTTGAAGAAGAAGCACGCTTACCTAGAAGTTAACCTATTGAAATGAAATGAAATGAAATGAAATGAAATATTTATTCTGTAAATTGGTTATAAATAACACTTTTACACGTCATGTTTTTTGCGTGTTTAGTTTAGCTAGATGAGGCCGGTATTTCCTAACTGACTACTCTGAGAAGAAACACCGAAACAAACTCAGAGGTCAAAGTCTCTGTTAAAGTCCAGACAATTTGTATTTGTATATGAGAAGCATGTAGGTTCATGTCTGTGGTATTCTTTTGAGGAAATAACCACGCAAATTTGAGCGAACCTGTCCAGACAGTGCAAGCATTAGTCAGTTATCGTGTAGCTCAACTTAGAACTTAAGGAGCTCAAAATTTGACGAACAATACCAAAGTAAGGACCTTTATTCAGAATTGACTTAAAGATGCCCAGGTTATAGCTATCAGGAAACACAGACTCCGGAATCTAACTGGATGTAGCTGAGTACTAGTGATTTTCATGGAGCCTCTGCCTATCTGACCACAACACTGTAGCTGGATAACACAATACCCTTCGTAAGGCCAGTTTTAGATTTCCTGGCTTCCAACTACCCGTAATGACTGTCAAAATCTACAAATGACAGTGGGGACCCAGATTTCCTGGCTTCCAACTACCCGTAATGACTGTCAAAATCTTCAAATGACAGTGGGGACCCAGATTTCCTGGCTTCCAACTACCCGTAATGACTGTCAAAATCTACAAATGACAGTGGGGACCGACGGTTTAGCGTGCTTTTAGAGGAAACAAAGTTATCTCGATATGTTGCACAAGCCGACCTAAGTAGGCAAGAGTTGCTTCACTTCGAAGATCGACCCGTTCAGCTGTTATTATTTCTAACTCTACAAGAGGGGACCCGAGTGCGCGTCTCCTTTATAAGGAATTATCTCGCCGGCTAATCGATTCCTTGCGTGACCGGAGGGCTGGCTCGTTCTTCGCACAAAGAATAACCATTGCCATACAACGTGGCAATGCTGCCAGTCTTCTGGGTAAATTTCCGGACGACAGCAATGTGGAGGAGTACTTTGACGCCTAAGCTTGTTTTTTCACTTCAATGTTTCATTTTGTTATCTAATAAAGACCATTATAATAAAATAAAGAACTCTACAAGACCATTTTGTAAAGAGGTAATGTGTTATAAAAACCAGGTTGTTCAGGTCAATATTCATCCCATGTAAAGTATGAGCACCTACTTTTTTGCAGCCTAGAAGCCGAACCAATTTAAAATATAGCGACGTCAAGTTCATTCGTATTGCTGTCCACTGCATGCCCCAAAAAGCTGGTGACATTGCCACGTTGTATAGCAATGCTCTAACCTCTGTCTAAGGCAAAAGCCAGCCCTTAGGTCACGCAAAATATCAACGTCTGGAAAACACCTTTGTTCAATCCTAAACTACTTGAATGTATAACTGCCAACGATGTATTTTCATTATATTTTCGCAATCGACGGTTTTCTGGGACCTGAAGATAGGATGGTGCTAAAATATCAACACAAGTACCATCCCACACTACTGGTGTTCGGTCCGACGTGAAACAGAACGCACCTTTGGTTGGCAACATTAATTATCTGTGGGCTTGACATAACTTTTCACTTGACAGATAGATTTTGCTCCTTGTTGAAAAATGTCCGCGTTGGGACCTGTTGAGTTAATTGTAATTGGAAAAATATCGTTTGGAATCGCCGGTTGCAACCGATAATTGGGTCGCGATTATCTATTGTTTGAAGTTGTAATCCCCATTTGATGAAAAACCCGGGATATTTTGGGATTCCTCGCCGGTTGGTTGTCACCCGCGTGGCACGCGCATTTGTTGGAAAAGGTAGTGATAAATAGCTTCAATCCGGTGCGAGTTAAGGCTGTGATGCTGATCTGAACCGCGCCATCTAGAGACTGACGCCTTGTGACCGTTCAGAACACTTGACTTACATCACACTTTCAATTACTCACCTCATTTACATACATACCACACTTGGGCGTGACCTAGGAAGGTCGAAGTTGGCGGACCCAGCGCAGAAGGTTAGTGGTATTTATAAAGCCTCAGAGGCTATAGATTGTTGTCGGCCGGAGAGCCTGTAGGCTATTGTGTAAGTACTTTTGATTATTGTAAGCAACGTTTATAGCTCCACGAACCGTGGACAGTTTCGGACACCCCAGTTATCGTTGCGCTGGCCTATTGTAGTTCTGAACAACTGGCCTACCCCATTTTTTACGTTTAAATTAAGTATGAGTTGGACTCACGCGCTAGGAATCTGTATAAACTCATCTAAATGTACAAAGATGTTCAACAGTGCAGAACTAACTTCATATTTATAACATTCTTATAAAACACATTACACTGGACGATGGACACCCAGTTCAGCTTCAGAGCTGGGCTTTTACTGAAAGTGCTAATGTATGTATTCATTAGGCTCTCAGGTATAATACCGATAGGGGGACGCCAGTGTAATTCCTGGTTTTCTCAAAAACTTTTGATAATGTATGTTATGACAAGCTGTGTGTGAATATAAGGAAGTGCATTTGAAGGATGACGCAGATTTGGAAAGGTAAGGAAGGGCGGTGTGTGAGGGAACATGCTTGCTCGTGGATTGGAGGTTAATTGTTAGTGGTGAAAATCCCGCTGTTTAAGGCGTACTGCCAATCCCTCTACGCGAGCAGTATATAGGTGAGTCATACCCAGCTGGCCACCAATGTCATTAGAGATCAGTACAACAACATATTCAGGATGCTGTTGCGGCTGCTTCGTTACTGCAGTACTTGTGCCGTGTTCGCGGAGACGCACTTAGACGTCTTTCAAGCGATTATTCGCAAGAGAGACTCTTCCAGACCTCTCAACTCACGGAAGGCCGCCGGCGGCCACAGTAACCAGCTTAAGTTGACCTCTAAAATTTTTTTCCCCTATCGATTTTAGAGGTCAACTTAAGCTGGTTGTTTGTTTGACAGGAGGTTGAGGGGTTAATTCTCAGGCGCTTGAGACAGTAGTAACGGTACCTTGAAGATTGTTGCTTCACATGCTGATTGGCCAGTCCAACAAAGATGGATATGTATAATGTTGGGACTTAAAACATCGGCAAACTAGCGCACGAGTTTGACTGTGTCCATAGTTATGAAATAGAATTAGAAGAATTTAGACCGGAGGAATTAACGTTTCAGCATTTATGGCTCAGTGAATTGCTTGATTATTCAATGTTCATTGAATAATCAATCAATTGACTGAGCCAGATTATATGAAATATGATTTATGTCAGATCATTAGAATATATTAATAAATTTAGGCATGTAAATTTGACAGAATTTATTTTAATATTTTGATTTATTTGTGATTTTATTTGATTGAGCCCAGTAGTAATAGGCTTGCCTTGCGAATTGCAGGTCGTGGTTCCGTTTAATGTGGTGGCTTATTTTGCACTTTGTGTAGTTTAAATGTTCACCACTGCATCAATATCGTGAGGAAACCGCCGTATCCTAGGACTAAAAATCCGAAGACCTCCAATCCATACTGGCCCGGTATGGTTCTTATTTAATCTAATATTATAATTATCCACTAACTTATATCAGTGACATTTAAATATTTATATGCCACTAAGGCCAAACATGACTGATCTATATAATGTGATTTTAATAACTTGCATGCTCTGTATGTGTACTCATGTTTCAACAAATAAAGAATCTTGAATCATGGTGGATTACGGCTCATCCCCTCTCAAAGAGGGGAAACCTGTGTCCCAGCAGTGGGAACATAATAGGCCGAATTATTATATTATTATTTTTATTGTAATTTTAATAGTTTTGAATTTTGATTTTATTTTATTTTATATTATTAATTTTATGGCTACTTAAAGATTTCAAGTTGTTTTTTTAGGGTTCCGTATTATTAAGACTCCGCTGTCCGTCCATCTGTCTGTCCGTCTGTCACCAGGCTGTATCTCATGAACCGTGATAGACAGTTGAAATTTTCACAGATGATGTATTTCTGTTGCCGCTATAACAAGAAATACTAAAAAAACAGAATAAAATAAATATTTAATGGGAGCTCCCATACAACAGACATTTTTTGCCTTTTTTATAGATAATGGTACGGAACCCTTCATGCGCGAGTCCGACGACTTGGCCGGTTTTATTTATTGATGATAAGCTCGCGCTTGTCTCACCTGTTAGTACGCGATGATAAAAGTTAAATAATAACATTAACCCATTTTCGTTTTTTTTTTCTTTTATTGTGTGCTGTAAGAAATGCTTCTTCCCAAATTCATGAGTTAGGTCTACGGGTAGTAGGTACCCTGTAGGTTTGGATTCGTTTGCGTAGTATTAAATTATATCGTATATACGTCCAAATTTCTCTATTGTGTAAAAAAATATAGTAACAAACGAACAAAACCTATTGAGATACGGAACCCTAGGACATATAATATAGTACCTACATGAACTCTTTTTAACCGACTTCAAAAAAGGAGGTTAACAATTCGTCTTGAACTTTTTTTTTTTTATGTATGTTACCTCATAACTCGGAGACGGCTGGACCGATTTGGAAAATTCTTTTTGCGTTTGAAAGGGTATACTTTCTAGTTGGTCCCATTGTTACGAAATCAGGATCTGATTATGGGATCCTGGAGAAATCGAGGGAACTCTTCAAATATTATAGGCACACCTATAGCGTTTTGGGTATTTCTTATAGTACCTTGAGCAGTTGCTTCCGAAAAGTACCATTTGGGGAAGTTTAACTGATGATGAAGACCATAGATGGCCACTGAAACTCCTCAATAATAAGTATTTCATGGATTGCGATTCGACTATTTGAGTACGGATGTTAAACACTTTATGCTCGTCACAATACATATGGTGATGTAGAGCTAATGGTCAAGTACCAGGAGAACTCCTGAAAAATTAACGGCTATGCATCGGGAAAAGCAATATTTTGTAAAAGGTGATAAGTTGTTGACATTATGGCTTTTGTAACTAGATAAATTACAAACCGATCCACTAAAAAGCGTGAAAAATTTTTTTTTGCAAAAAATAGAACCGACTTCCATATCAAAATACTACAAAGCCAAAAATAACTTTAATTTCGGAAGGCGGCGTGAAAAAAAAAGAAAATCCAAAACCAATAACACCGACTTCCGAAATTAAAGTTATTTTTGGCTTTGTAGTATTTTGATATGGAAGTCGGTTCTATTTTTTTCAAAAAAATTTTTTTGTAGTTTTATTCTGTTTACTAATAAAAAATTCGGAATATTATCCTAAGTCCATTTTTTTTAAATTTAAATACAATATAAAAACATAATGTCTTGTTTACATATTCATATTTTACTTAGATTTTCACACAATTGTGTTGTCAAGTAACTGAGACACGTAAATAATAGTGTTCAAATTGAGACTTAAAATACGTGGTCTGAATATAAAACCTAATGTGACTACAGATTGTGTTTTCCATTATCGGCATAACACATAAACTTCTAAACCCGAGAATAATATCTATTAATCACACAAATGTTTTATCCAATGAGTACATGTCGCTCAGCAGGCAACCAACTGTGCCTTATTGTGCCGTGTCGTGCTGTGTCGTGCTGTGCCGTTCCGTGTGGTATCGTGCCGTGTCATGCCGGTCCGTGTCGTGATAATCATCCTCGAACTAATTATTACATTTCTTAGTAGCATTAAATCTCGAGTTCTTGCAACTTGTTAAAGATCTAAGAAATGAGGAAAACTTTTGATAATGAGTTGGCAGAATGTTTTAGTTGCGAGTCGTGCTAGGTAACTATGAAAGTAATGGAGCTCAGTGAAAACTATGATCATTACTATAGAACCTTGTTAAATCACTGGAATGGTAGAGAAGTTTACAAATTGGAATGCATATAGATTAATACACACTACAATACAGACTTTCCTAATATATCCATCGATCGATACAAAAATCAATACATCAATCATCAACATCATCGATGTCAATTATTTATCTAAATTACTGTTTTTTGCAAATGTATTGTGTAAAATATGATTGTAGGTTGAACTAAATATGTTAAAAAATATAGTTTGGTGAACCAGAAAGCAAACAGAAGGAGCTTTCATTTGATGGTCTGATAATTATTTGCCTTGCCTGAAGTCGTAGTACGTTTACCGTGTAAGGTTCAAAAACACGAATGTGTTTTTACCTTGATTTTGTAAGAATTATTAAATAATACCTACTAAACTAACAAACACTACCACACAATAGGAATAACGGACAGTCCCCTATGCAGGGCATGCATGGGGACGGAGGAAACGGTGGGACACGTGCTCCTAGAGTGCAGGGGAATCACCAACATACGGAAACAAAGCCTCGGGTCATCGAATTCCCTCACATACATCCTGTATAGACCGATAGACCTGATCTGCTTCTGGAGGGAAGTTGGCTGGATGGAGTGACGGCCGAGACGGCTCACGCTCAATGGTCTCGTGCAGAGACTGAGTGTGGAAACCTGACCAAAGAAGAAGAAGAAGATACCTACTAAAGAAAAAGCGGCCAAATACGAATATAACTCACGCGCCAAATATTTGGAAGTTTTTTTTGGCCAACCTCACCAAGCATTGCTCAACCTTAATGATAAACCCATGTAGCTGTTATTATTTATCCACAAGATCTCCAAGATCAGATAGACAAACACACAAATAATTACAATACGAGATTCCTTTAAAAGGACTTCGCAAATCTAAATATAAATATAAACTTTAATAAATGGAATCTACAATTTTGTCCGCTGTAAAATTCTCACTCTGTCCAGAGACCGTTAACAATGCTATATTAAAACTAAATTGTATTCTATTTTTGGAAATAAATTTGCAACCGAAAACAGCTAGCATTCCGCCAACAACAGAGTTTTCAAGGAGACGAAATAAACGGAAACTATTCTTTGATTGTTTTAGGCTTCCGATTGAAACAAACAAACGTCAATAACCAATGATCCGTTCTTTCCCATTTCCGAATTAAAGGAAAAGACCAAAAATCTATTTCATATATTTTCGTTTACGGTAAAATCATTTATGAAACATCAAAGACTGTCATTGTTCATTTCACGTTCGTGTACCAACGTCTTATTCCTTAACGAGGCGGAAAAAAATCGCGGAATACCATTTTAATGGGGAATATACACGTAGTATAATAAATTCTAGAGCTTAATTTTACATTTTTCTAGTGTTGATGTCGTTCTCACAGAGGCTTGAGAACTTGCTAAGACTTTAAAGGCAGTGATAACTTTTACTCGTTGTGTTTTTATTCCCAAATGCTATCACGAAACGGCATCAGGCTTACTTTACGAAAATACACGACATAATAATATAATAATAATAATAATAAAACTTTATTCATTTACAGGAGTTGTAGTACAAAGAGGAAATACACTTATGTTTAATTTACATTATAGAGCCACATTTATATATCACTTATTGCACTACATATAATACAAGAGTGTCATACTACTTTCCTAGCTAGGCTAGTTAAAAGCCTGTGATTAGGATAAGCAGTTGCCACATACATATAAAGTTTTAAAAGACAATCATTGTAAGTGATTGTGAATTTGTTGCATTTAAAATATAATATTGTTGATAATTAAAGCTAATGCTACAATAATATTTAGAATTTGATACGTTCTTAATTTCAAATTTTCAGTTCAGATACTGGGCTTTAGTTCCAGGTCACCGAGGCTGCAAAAAAAAACACGAATAAATATACAACGTGTAATTTAAAGGGTATATACATACCAAGTGCATGGCTTCTTTGGATGATAACAAACGATATGGCAAGGGTTTTGTAATCCTAAGTCTACGTGTGTAGAACTTATTGCAAATTCCAATACACTGATACCAGATACCGAATTTTTCAAATTAAGAAGAACGAAAAGAATTCTCGTGTTATTGGCAAGTGACGTGGAAAGTTATTGACCCTCGTAGTGCTGTGACACGTTTGTTATGATTGGTATTCAAGAAATATATGAAACCAATAATTTGGTATGAATTCTTTGAGTCAGTTATTTTGTGCTGAACCTGTGCATAGAGACTCCATACCAGATGTTGTCTTCAGCCCTTTTGGATAGATATGGGGTTTCTGTTACACGTTGTACAAGATCAGAGGTTACAGTCACGACTCACAAGCTGTAGGTCCTGAGTTCGAACCATGGCAGGCACATTACAATATGTACATCATGTGTATCATCGGACTACAAGACACACGGCGATGCGACATCGTTACATGGTGGACATCACACCCATACGCACAAAACGTTTTGGGAATACTTTCATTGTGCGTACCGCTAAGAAGTGGAATTCCTTGCCAGAGTCTGTGTTTCCTGATCGCTATTCAAATTCAAATATCTTTATTTCGAGCCACATAGCTCATATATGTAATTATGGTTAGGTTAAACCTTAACCTTAAAAAACTAGGGTTAGTACACAACACGATACGGAGACATATGCAATTGACAGCCAACTATTCAAACAGTCCATTTAAACAGTCCACTCTATCCGCGACCATCTTCAGAACCCTGATGGGATTAGCCATGACACGAGCCACCAACGATGCTGCACGTTTGCGCATTATTGTGTGAAAACAATCAACACGCGCTGCTGCAAACATCCCTGACGCACTGCAACGCCATGGCAACCCCAACAGTTTTCTGAAGGCATTATTGAATTGGACACGGAGGGCCCCATACGATGCCTGCGAATACCTCTCCCACAAGCTGCACGTGTAGAAGGTGGTACAGAATGCTCTGAAGAGCGTCACTTTTACTTCTGCAGTACAACGTGCAAACCTGCGGGCTATCATATTCGCACGCACGGACAGGGCCCAGGGCTATAACCTGGGAGACTTTAAGTCAAGAGTAAACAGGTTACTGCTAGGCAAGCGTGCTCCATCTTCGACCACATCATCACTTACCATCAGGTGAGATGGTGGTCAAACGCGAACCTATCATCAATAAAAAAAATTCTTCATCATCACCACTAATCTCAAAACGATGAAGATAATCATCCTGAGGTAACCAGTGTATCAGAAAATCCGAAGACGTGTAACATCTACTAACTCGCACTTGGCCCGCATGGTGGCTTACTACCTAGATATTCCCCCGCATAGAGAAAAGGGTTGTAGCTCAGCAGTGGGGGAACGTTACAGGCGGATTATATTATCTATATTATGATGGAAGACGAAAACAGAAAATCTCATTACATATTATTTTCAACCGACGAAAAAAACGGAGGAGGTTATCAAGTCGATGCGTATTTTTTTTTTATGTATGATCATCGATTACTCGAAGACGTCTGAACCGATTTGAAAAATTCTTTTTTGTTTAAAGGGTATACTTCGAAACTGGTCCCATTGTCACCAAGTCAGGATCTGATGATGGGATCCTGGAGAAATCGAGAGAACTCTTCAAATATTATAGGCACACCTATAGTGATTTGAGTATAAGTGGACCTGATGATGAAGACCACAGATGGCCACTGGAACTACCCAATATAATATTTTTATTTTTTATTTTTTTTTTACTTTCTATTTAAAATAGGTTCGCGTTTGACCACCATCTCACCTGATGGTAAGTGATGATGTGGTCGAAGATGGAGCACGCTTACCTAAAAGTAACCTATTCACTCTTGACTTGAAAACTCCTAGGTTATAAAAATATAAAAAAAAAAAAAATCTTTTTATTTCAGACATTGGGTCCATACATTTTCAAAATCATCAATTTTAAGTCATCACACACATGTCACATCGAAGAAATAAATTATGAAATACCTAATTTAATTTAATTTAATCTATTAATTTAATTTAATCTAACTTAATCTATATACACATTAATTTAATTCAAGTATTTGCCTCCCTCTGGGGCACCGGGCACGCGCACTTGTGTTTGAACCCAGTGTCCCAGAAGGGGGCTGTCTAGCTTGTGGCTGAGCACGTTCAGGATGGTGTTGGCGCTCCCACGCGTACGGAACATCAGCGAGGCGATGCGGCGCCGCAACACAGTGTGGAAGCCGTCTGTGTGCGCATACGCAACCATCGCAGACGCACTACAGCAGCGTGGGAGCCCCACCAGCACCCTGAACGCGTTATTATACTGTACTCGGAGAGCGTTGATGGCCCGCTGCGTGTAGTTGACCCACAGATTGCAGGTGTAGAGAGTTTGGCAGTATGCTTTAAACAGAGTGATCTTTACATCTAAACTACACCTAGCAAATCTGCGTGCCATCATGTTACAGCGGACCGCCATCGCCCTCCTCTCCCTTTCGATATCTCTATCATCCTTTAAATCCTCGGTGACCACATGGCCGAGGTATTTAAACTCACTCACTCTTCGAAGAGCGACAGCGTTAAGCAGCACAGGTGCCACAACCCCCAGTTTACGACCAGATTGTACAGGAGACCGTGTACTCTAGCATACTCCTCACATACGCCTATCAGCTTCCTGAGCGAGGCCACTGATGGGCTGAGCAACACCATATCATCTGCGTAGCTAATACTGTTGATACAGTGACCATCAATCGAGCATCCCACTCCGATGTTGCTCAGCTCATCAATCAGCCCGTTCACGTACAAGTTGAAGAGTGAAGGAGATGTTAACCCCCCCTGTCTCACTCCACACTCCAACCTGTATTCATCAGAAAGTTCTCCAAGCCATTTGACCTGGTTAGTTTGGTTGTCATACCAATATTTAAACATATTAATCAGCTCACCCGGCACACCTGAATACTTCAATTTACGCCAGAGAATATCATACCTAACCAGATCAAAAGCCTTGGAGAGATCAAGAAAGGCTGCATAAACAGGCGTGCTCCTGTCTGTGTAATACCTGACAGTTTGCTTGAGAGACATAACCGCGCATTCTGTCGAAAGTCCTGGTCTAAAACCGAACTGTGCATCGTTTAAATTTAGGTGTTTCTTAAGCTGTCTCTCAAGCAGGCCATCAAGCACTTTGGCTGTGTTGTAGCTAATGATATCGGGCGGTAGTTGCACTTATCAGAATGATCTCCAGTCTTGTTTTTAATTATAGGCACTACCACCGTCTTCATTAGCTCATTGGGCAGGTAGGAATGTCTAATACAGAGCGTGAATAACAGTCCCAAAAGCCTCGGGAGGTGTGGCCCCGCATGCTGAAAATGTTCGATGCTGAGGCCGTCGTGTCCGGGTGACTTCCCTCGAGTCATGCCTTTTATTATTAAAGCAACTTCTTTTGCTGTGACACGCTCAGGCACCGCTGACACGACGACCTCCGCATCCCTAGTCTGCTCACCTTTCAGCGGAGACTCCACTTGAAAGTAACATCGAAACACGTTTGCAATGTCTTTTGGTTCACAGATGCCGTTGATACTCACAGGGACGCTAGGTTTAGGATTTAATTTTTTTGTTTGTTGCCAAAATCCTTTAAAATCTTTGTTTTTATGTTTAGTAGCTAAAATATTCATTTTTATTAATTCTTGGTTATTCTGACAATAGTGTAGTTTGCTTTTGAATTTTTTTCTAGATTCATACATTTAATTATAAAACTTACCACTGTTAGGGCGACCATAACACACCCAGGTTAAAAACTTCTGCCTAGCCTCCCTGTGAGCGTCACGAACATACTTGTTCCAATCGACAACATGTTATAGCTATCGGGAAACACAGACTCCGGCAGGGAATTCAACTCCTTAGCCGTACGCATAATGAAGGTATTCCCAAAACGCTTTGTGCGTATGGGTGGGATGTCCATATAAGTAGGAATAATAAGTATTTCATAGATTCCGCTTCGATTACTTGAATATGGTTATTAAGCACAATATGCTCGTCACAATGCATATGGTGAAGTGAAGCTGATTGTGAAGTACCAGGATAACTCCTCAACAATTAACGGCCCAGCATTGGGAAAAGCAATATTTTGTAAAAGGTTATAAGTAGTTGAGATTTAGGCTTTTGTAACTAGGTAAATTATAAATCGACCAACTAAAAAGAGGTAAATAAAAACATTTACCAAAAAAATTAAACCGACTTCCAAAAAACACTGCAAAGTGAAAAATAACTTTAATTTCGGAAGTCGGTGCCAAAAACGAAAATACAAAACTAATAAAGACACCGACTACCGAAATTAAAGTTATTTTTCACTTTGCAGTGTTTTTTGGAAGTCGGTTTAATTTTTTGGTAAAAAGATTTTTAACGATCCAAAAACAAAAGTTCTTAGAACTACAATGACTAACTTTAAATTAAACAACTTAAAAAAGTAAAAATACATTCAGCGCTTTATTTAAAGTTTTAATTCTCGTTCCGCAATAATAAGCTAAATTCCAGAGCAGCACGCTTCAAATACGTGTTGGTACAAAATGGCGGACTCTTGTCAGTCGGGCGAGGTGCCAAACATTTGCTCAATGACCGCTACTTGGGTAAGTGTGCCTGCACGGTTGCAATCTTCCAAACGTGGAATTTTCTCGAAGTGTGCCGTTTAAGTTTGAATGGGAACTGTACGAGCGAATAATCTAGACGTTTTATTACGGAACTCTTTTTTTTTTTCTAATTGGTGAATGTGCGGATCAGCTTCACGAACTGTCAGTAGACGTTGACAGATGCTAGACAGCATACAAAAACCTACGAATCACAATAATGCGCATGTTACAGTGGTCGGCTGATTATCACATTAGTGGACAAAATCTAGAATGAGATGGTTTTTCGGGGGAAAACTTATCAAATTACTTCTCCTGCTCCGGGTAGTACGAAAAGGGGTTCTACTGCCTAAAAATCCACCCTGTTCCTTTAGCTGCCAATGCGTTCCAGGCATGCGGTATCTCATAAGAACATTCCAGTAACCCTGGAAGGAGAACGAATATACAACTTGTAACAGATTAAGCGTAATACCTAAGACACCTCAATTAGAATATTAAATTATAAGTCTAAACAACGTCCTTAACTAAATAAATGAAACAAAACCTAGGTATTTTTTTTTATAAAATAGTTATCCTTACTAAACGCAAAACGTATGTGCGTCATACAATATCCTTACGCAATCGCATACACTCATGCAATGTTAGCGGCTGACGCGACACGCACACAATTTCCTTGAATTAAGGATTGTATTAATTTGTCACGATACTGTGGTTCCATTTTAAGTTAAATGAAAGATTTTTCCATTAAAATTTAACACCTATTTTTATGACGGAAATCGATTTTGAACCAACTATTTACTTTCGGGAATTGCGTTTATTCTGTTACACGTTGTATATTCGTTCTCCTTCCAGGGTTGCTGGAATTGTATAATGGTTTTTTGTATACTGGGAAGTACTACTAATTGTATAACGTTGTATACTGGGAAGTTCTATTCTTGCACTGGTAGCTAATTAAAAAGCAAAGCTACTTCGATGGTATGGACCTGTTCAGTGCTCGGAGAACCACGGAATAGAATTAGTATTAACCTTACCAATGATGAACGTGGACGACAGAGACCACCCTCCACTTGGCTGAATATTCCTTTGGACTCTAGTAGGATGGCTCGGTTGGCGCCTTGGTTGATCGTTTGGCTTTTGGCGTGGTTGTCGCGAGTTGGATTCTCTCACGAACCTAATAATTGTATGGCTGAGCCAGCCATAAAAGGTGCTTGTGCATAAGAGAATTCATTTTTTATTACGATACAGAGAAAAGTCCTGGTGTGGGGTAAAGTTTTATAAGAAAAAAGTACACTCAGTATGTAATTATGTATACATTTGTCAACATAAAATTTCAAAAACCGTTAGATTGTAATATATCTAACGAGATTTTAATCTATCAATAATCCTACCATACAGCTTGCAATTTAACGCGTTATTTTTCGTTAGATTATAATATATCTCGCGAGACTGCAATTTTTTGCAATTTTGCGGACGTATCTATGTAGTTTTTATTGAAAGCTGAATTATCAACAAAAGTGACACATACTAAATCAGGATCACAGAAAGTATCCAATATTGTGTTGATGGGTATTTGTGCCCCGTTTATGTAAATATTATGGCCAATTCAGAAGCATGTAATGGACACAGCTGTGGTTATAAAAATGATCAAACCAACAGTTTTGGTATACATGTACCGTGAATTTATTATATCACAAGCACTTTTTCCGGGGCCTCGGTTTCCAAATAATGTTACAGCCACTTATCATACTACCAATGATTTTTTGATACAAACAAATACCTCTTTTTACTAATACTAATATTGTATCTAACTCTAAGATTCACCGAAAAAATCCTGCGTGCTCATAATAATAATTATATTGTATAAAAATATAAACAGACGAGACAGATCTAGTTAATACTTCGCGTGACGCAAGGGCTGTTTTTAGGGTTCCGTAGCCGAATGGCAAAAAACGGAACCGTTATAGTTTCGTCATGCCTGTCTGTCTCTCCGTCCGTATGTCACAGCTATTTTATTTCGAAACTATTAAGACTACACATGTGAAACTTGGTAGATATATGTATTTTGGTTTAAAGGAGATCGGTTCAGCAGTTTTTGAGATATGGCACATTTTCTAAAACCGCAAATATAACTTTGTTTTTCATACAAACGCTATGAAAAACAAAGTTATTTGGCGTAGTTACTACGGAACCCTTCAACCCTTTTATCTAGTGCAAAAATTATTCATAAGCTGTATGACCCATACAATGAGCGTGGCAAAACTGCCAACGTTTTGGGCACATTAGAGGTGTATTCTACTGTAGAATACACCTCTAATGTGCCCAAAACGTTGGCAGTTTGACAACTGATTAAAACATAATATTATAGTAGAATTTCTACTATAATATTATGTTTTAATCAGTTAAGAGTTTTTATAATTATTATAGTGATAGTTATTGTGGTATTTCAAAAAGGTCTTTGTCGTACTATTGCGTTCATTTAGTTTTTGGATAAAATTCTAACTTAGTAATTGAAGAAGGTTTTGTACAGTCCTCAGATTACATTTTTAATACAGACACGGTCAAGTTAATTTGTCAAGGGAATGAATTTTCATTACGTCAAAGTTTTATTACAAAATCCTATATTAATTAAACAATATTATTTATCATACCTTTAAAGATAAAATAAATAACATTTCGTAAGCTAAGGTATAAACTCGCTCACAGATTTTGGTCGTGCAATTTGATGGACTTTTGTGGGAGTTGGCCGCTGACCAACCTTTTAATATTATGTTTATTAGATATTTCTTGTTAATTTAGCAGAACTAGCGTTATACAACGTGTAACGGAAACCCCATATCAATCCAAAAGGGCTGAAGACAACATCTGGTATGGAGTCTCTATGCCCAGTTTCAGCACAAAATAAGTGACTCAAAGAATTGATACGAAATTATCGGTTTCATATGTTTCTTGAATATAAATCATAATAAACGTGTCACAGCACTACGAGGGTCAATAACTTTCCACGTCACTTGCCTATAACACGATAAATCTCTTCAATCTTCTTAATTTGAAAAATTCAGTCTCTGGTATCAATGTATTGAAATTTCTAATTAGTTCCACACATGAAGACATAGGATTACCAAACTCTTGGCATATCGTTTGTTATCATCCAAAGAAGCCGTGCACTTGGTATGTATATACCCTTTAAATTACACGTTGTATACAACATAGCGCTAATAACTATTTTAATGGTTTTGTTACAGTTCAGTTTCAGATAATAATATATTCTTGTTTCATACTTTTTCGAGCTTGATGTTGCAGTAGCCGGGTTTCAGTTTTTAAACTAACTTATTTCGAGTAAAGTTTTGGCTAAGGTGTCATGATACAATGTGAATTAGGTTTACTAAGGAAGCTCCGATATTTAACATACCTACAACTACATTTAAAAATAGAAGCAACAAATACAGTCTTTGCAGAAACAAGAGCATCCCTAGACACATGAATCAGGTTAAAGTAAAGAAGTAAGCTGCTAGGCCGTTGGGATTGCTTTGCATAGGGTTGACACACACATAAAATAGTAAATTTTATTGTGAAAAAAGTTTGTGTTGTATGTTCAAGTTTAGAATATCATCAATTTCAAAACGATTCCGTTCCATGCCAGCAGAATGATATTTAAATGGAATCTCCTTTTTTATTTCATGTATGCCAGGGATAAATAATTAAAAAAATGCGGTATGTGATAGGAATAACGGTTTAGAACGGTGGAAACTACGACGTGTATAATACACATCCTTTTTGTTTAAAAAATGGCCCTAATCTAGGAATTACTCCTATCTCGTGACTCGTGAGTACATTTTACAAAAACCTAGATCTGAAACAACTACATATTATATTTAAAGGCCATCCAAACATATCTTTCGTTGTGGTAATCGAACCCGCAACATGCAGCCCAGCAGCCAATTGCACAACCACTGCGCCAGCCTGGTCGTTTCTAGTTTAATGACATTTATAAAAATCCCATCAAAAACATAAATGTGAAATGAGAGCCAAGTTCAGTATTGAATAATGCGTCGTTCTCGACTTCATCGACAAAAGAATCGCGATTTATTTTAGCTCTTTTTCAAGATTTGTGTTAGCTCTTTTTAACGTACATGCTATATTATATTTGCAAGTTAGTTTACTACTTCTTATTACTATTACTAGATTCTGCCCGCGACTTCATTCGCATGGGAGGGGTTTTCACGCAAATCCTGATCTCGTGGAAATTCCGGGATAAACAGTAGCCTATGTCTTATTCTAGGATGTCATTAGATCCGTTCAGTAGTTTTTGCGTGAAAATGGAACAAACATCCATACATTTATACATCCATTCTCATAAACTTTCGCATTTATAATATGAGTTTATACTTTACTGACACTATTATGTTGATACATTTGGTTTGTTGGTAAAAAATAACCTCGTTTAACTTTAGCCGTTTGAGCTAAATTAATGAATTTTTAAATAATTTACAAGCTAGGAGTGAGTTTTAATAAATCTGCCAAACACATATTTAAATTAAATAGTTTACGAGTTGTGAAGCGATCAAAATTAGGTCTAAATCGTTCGTGTAATATTACACACAGCGCGTTGCCAGTTCTTTTTTTACGAGTAACTTGACTGGGCACGCTACCACGTGTCTCAATAGAAGTCCGATCGATGTGAGATAATGCTGGAAATATCTCCGTCTAACAGAAAAATCTGGAATGGAGGATGTTTCAAAAGCGCGATAATAAATACGAATTTACGTATATTTTGTTCGATTCAAAATTCTAGACAAATTATGCTTTTCAAGAACTTGATAACATTTCTTCCCGTTCAAATATAGATTGGATGCCATTAATTAATTACTTGAAACTTGAGGGTTCTTCGCATACCTTGGACCACCAAATATACGAAGAAGTTTATCCTGAATCGGCTTCGCATTAATTATATTCTTTCGTATAATAAATTTTAACTTGTGATACTTTTGTATACTTATAGCTGCGTCGATGGTCGTGTGTTCGCAAGTGCGATTACTGAATTTGAGGCTTCAATTTTGTGTTCAAATATTTTTTCTTTAATGAAATTTGTAACAACTCTGATGAAATCTAAAAAATTAAATTGTCGCAAACGCATAAAAAAAATACGCGCCGATTTTCTTTGAAGTTTCGAAATTGAATGTATTTTGTTTAGCGTATCAAAAAATTATTATATTACTGCTTTTATAATTAGCTTTATTAATATAAGAACGAGACACCGTTGTCTGTCTCTGTGTAATCGAATCTTTCAAATTTTCGCTCGTCGTCAGTTGTCTATCGGTGTGTAATTGAATCTTAAATAATAGAGGAAAGGAGGGTATTTTGGAATACTGTTGTTAATTTGGGATAGCAGGGTTTCACAAAAACGAAAAGTGCCATCTCGTTTTACGGATCATAAAATGTTCACAAGTAACGTCATCTATCGATATGTTTACACGGATAGTCTGATATTTTTCTAAGAAGGCGACCAGAGATTAAAACGTGGAACAGCGCGTGAGAAAATTTTTGAGGTACGTGTTTAACCCATTCCCATCGCTAAATTGCCTTATGATTGTGCTGTTTAGCTTTATGTGTAGTGTAAAATAGATATTTAATTTTGCATATTAGCATTGATTTCAACAATTTGTATATTTATAAATCCATAAATTGAGGTTATGTCTTGTATGTCTTGTTGCTAATTTGGAATACCCGATGTGATGTTAATTTGGAATATTCCAAAATACATTCAGTTCTACTTTTTAAGTGCTTTGTATTAACTTACTTACAAATATAATATTATTATGCAATGGAGTTTTTCGGTATCTTGCTTTGTTCTTTTGTAACTGAACTGATTGAGATGTTTTTAATTTAATTTATGTTTAGTAAATTATTTTAATTTATTTTTAGTAATTTAGAAAACTTATTTCTATGCCAGATAATGTCGACCAATATCAATATCGGTGCGTGTTTTATGTGTGAGCTTTGGGTGCAGGATGAATGTGCCGGCTATGAAGCTGGATCATATTATGTTTGTGATTTTTGCAAATGACCCATATATTTCATTTAACTTGTTAAAGACTTATTAAAGTTACTAAAACTAAAAGTCTGATTAAAGGTACTTAAAGGCTGATTAAAGTTTATTATATAAATCATATTTTTTATATATAGAATAATTATCCTTTCACCTTTAAATCACTTACCTACTATCACAGTCTCTCTAATCTTGACTTTGACTGAAGGTAATTTAGAATACCAAAATGGTATGCCAAATTACCTTCAGTCTGTTTAGGAACCGATTTTAGGGAGTTGCTCTCTGAGATCAATTTTGTTATAACAAATCATACACTTTCTTCTTAAACATTGACTTAATAATAGCGAAAATAACTAAGTTAAGCATGGTGAATATAATTTGGAATACTCCTATACCAAAATACCTGCACCCCATCTCCAAATCTAAATTGTGTCATTTTGCAGTCAAGCTAAAATTTTAACCTGTAGGGATATTTAATTGTTTTTGATAGCTAGTACATTGATAGTAAGATAATATTGCTTCAATTTAATCAAGGTTTTATTTCTATATACCTAACGGAAAAAAAGTTGCAGGTCTGAAACAAAATGGTATTCCAAATTACCATCCTTTCCTCTATTACAAAACGGGACTCCGTTGTCTGTCTGTGAATAATCGAAACTTGCAAATTTTCGACCAACTTCACGGTTTCTGAAATTTTGCATAAATAATTGGTGTGGATGACAATACATGATATGATGACTTAATGACGTAATTCTTAAACCAGTATGGCGGACGCCCCAAGATGGTGGACCAAATATTTTTTACTAGTACTCTCGCGGGGCTTCGCTCCCGTGGATTCTATCACGGTAAAAACATAACTCTCCTTTTTTGCAGTCGCGTAAAAAGTAGCCTATAACCTTCCTCAAGCTTCAAGCTACTTCCATACCAAATTTCATCCAAATCCACCCAGTACTTTCGAAGATTAGCGCGTTCAAGCAAACAAACAAACAAACAAACAAACAAACTAACAAACCTTTCCGCTTTATAATATTAAGTATAGATAAACCCCATGTTTAGTTCTTTTTTACCCGACTACGGCAAAGCCAAAGGAGGGTTATGATTTTGACAGGCTATGTATGTATGTATGTAAGTATGTGTGTATGTTCATCTGTTCCCTCATAGCTCCAAAGCTGCTTATTGGAACTCAACAAATGAGGTATCGTTAGAACCGTTTTGACCGTCCGCTGAACATAGGCTACGTGACGTGTCACAATGTGGCGCCCTCTAGGGCCCAAAAAGTGTTGTGTTAAAAAATAAAAATAAGATAAACACATCGTGTTTGACATCATTTGAAAGGGCGTCACATGCACATTTCCAAAACATTGCTTATATTTAAAGTGGCGCCCTCTAGTGGAAAAAAAATCATTGAATAAAAAATAAAAATAAGATAGATACACCGTGTTTGGTATCATTTGAAAGGGCTTCACTTGTACTTATCAAAAATATTGCTTAAATTTAACGTGGCGCCCTCTAGCGGTCCAAAAGTCATGTGTAAAAAATAAAAGTAAGATAGATATACCGTGTTTGGTATCATTTGAAAGGGCTTCACTTGAACTTATAAAAAATAAAGTAAATAGTATAGAAGCACAGTGATTTAACACCAAAATAGTTTAAATAATAAAAATTTAAAAAACTAAAACCCGACTACGACAAAAAAATCGATGCTAAAAAGGATGAAACAAGATTTTCAGGATGCTGAAATAAACAAGGTTACTGGAAAAACAAGAACAGAACAAAAATAAAAGCCGTAGTCACACGTTATATAGGATATCAACCGTAACAAAACAATTAATAACGTGACGTGTGACTACGGCTTTTATTTTTGTTCTGTTCTTGTTTTTCCAGTAACCTTGTTTATTTCAGCATCCTGAAAATCTTGTTTCATCCTTTTTAGCATCGATTTTTTTGTCGTAGTCGGTTTTTAGTTTTTTTATTTTTATTATTTACAACGAAGTAATAAAAACCTGTTTTAATTTCTTTTTCTTTTATTTATTTATTTTATTATTTATGTACACACAGTAAAATACATTAGGATAAGCATAATTATAATATTTGAGTACAAAGGTACTGCTTATTTCTTAAGAAATTTCTTCCAGCAGACCTACGAAAGGTGAAGTGAAAAAGAAATGTAGACAATAGAGTGTGAGAACAAGAGAAATAAATATGAATATGTGAACTCTAAAACTAAAATATTAAATATACCTACACATACTTATAATGCAATAAAAATAACATATACTTAAATAAAAACATAATGTTAGAATATATAAACATATAATATAAATATATACACAAATAATTAACACAGTTAAGAGGAAAGGTAATGCTCTTTTAATCGAGATATAGTTTTTAAATAACGAATACTAGGCGGAAGTGAGTTCCAGAATCTTACAGCATGGACAGAGAAGGAATAAGAGTAGTAGCTAGCTTTATGAGGATGAGATTTAAGGAGGGATCTAAGGTGTGATCTACACGGTACGTCGCTAGAACGAGCGTAAGAAAAACGCTCACGCAGCAGGTAGGAAGGGTAAGACGGGTTATGTAAAATGTTGAAGAGGAGACACAAAATCCTAGTGTTCCTGCAAAGACGGATTGGGAGCCACTTAAGTTCCTTGCGAAGGTGAGAAACATGGTCATACTTTCGAAGACCGAAAACAAAGTGAATGCACAGATTTTGCGAGCGCTCAAGCTTGTTTAATAGCTCCTCGGTAGCAACCAAATAGCAATATTTATTTTATTTTTGTCTCCGAATCGACACAACATACATGATTTACCATTTGGTTATCCCACTCCTTAGCATATCTACCGTTTATACAAACATTTATGCTAAGCTCTAAAGATTCCGATCAGAAAATATTTTAAAAGAAATCGACGTTGCATCAATACTTTCCGTTCAGTTATCGAATAGCTATCTAAAACGATGCAAAAGCATATGAATGAATCTAGACTGGAACATTGTTGTGAAACATTTTCATTGCTATTATATTACTTTAGTGGATTGAAAGCTATTGGCAAACAGTTAAGATATGCTTGTGTTTAGTGGTTTTAGTCAAAATCTTGATGCGAGTACAAAATTATTCATATTAAAATTAAGTAGCGACCAAAAACCACTAAGGTTTGAACTTGTGCTATCTCAATATCGATTTATACAATATTATGCTTTTGTAGGTACGTTACTGCTCATCCATACTAATATTATAAATGCGAAAGTTTGTCTGCCTTTCATGCTTTCATGGCTAAACCACAGAACTGCTTTGGATGAAATTTGGAATGAAAATATTTGAAGACCCTGGGTCAATCATAGACTATTTTTTTCAAAAATCAACCCCTTAATGGTTGAAATAGAGGATGAAAGTTTGTTCAGAAATTCACACCGATGAAACCGGTGAAACCGCAGTGCACAGCTAGTACCAAACGTATTGACATTTTAATACCTACGCATAAAATTTTATTAATAAACCTTGAACAATTTTAAAGCATCGTAAACTGCTTGCCAGCTCATCGCATCCTTCCCGGTCTTTTACGGACACACCGGCTGCGTAATCTTCTGCGTAATTAAATAACATTTCTTACATTACCTTTATTTAATTTACACCAAGGCCGGCCAAACCCAGGCACGCGGGCCACGGAGTGGCCCGCCAAGGCATTTGAATTTGCCCGCCAGCGGCAAGCCGGGGCGCGCGGAGTCGCCGCCTCCACCCGATTGTTCGGTTAAAACGAAAACATCCGTGTCGTTCGGGTGTTGTCGCTACTTCTACGTACCAATTTTACTTGAATGTTGGGGTGCATTGGATTAGGAACTAAAATAATAAATTCAGTTTGGTGACAATTTGTTGAAAAAATTAGAAAAGATTCTATAAAAACTTTGCATCTTTTCTGCATTTTGATTTAGATATCTACCTACCATTTTAGGTTTTTGTTTGTTTATTGTGCGTTATGTTATAACTGTAGGTAAGTAGGTATTTAGTCAAGTTTTATTGATATTGTCGTCTTGTGCCTGTCCAATTCAATTATTTTATTTTACTTACCTTGTTCCATATTGAAATTGTAAACTGTAGTTCACGAGTAAAATCTATTGCTTTAGTGTGGCCCTCAGCAAATCAAAATAAAAAATCATCAAAAATAAAGGATAACTCTCGGAGGTTTCACGATGAATGGGACACAAAATATCTTTTTACTGAGAGGAAAGCCCGCAAACCGTTGTGCCCCATTCGCTCAGCAACAGTAGCTGTTGCTAAAAAATATAATTTAAAATAAAACCAAATGAAATTCGAAAAAGAGTATCCAGTGGGGTCAGCTTTAAGGACAGATTGTATAAAGAAAAAGAAGAAATAGCTGTTTTCACAGCAAAATATTTTTGTAAAACAACATGACAATTTGGAAGCTATGGTCAAAACATCGTATGAAATATCTTTACTCTTGGCTAAAAAGAAAAATCCGTTTTCTGATGGGGACATTTACTTTTTTATGTATCCCTTATGAATATGGGAGTACCGGTGGCCCGGCGCCACCACAGTCTAAGAAATTTTGCTCACCTGGAAAATCTATTGGCCAGCCTTGATTTACACCTTTTGTGAATTGAAAGACTAATCTCATAAGGATTCGGGTGTGGATACATGTGCAATTGTTTTAACTTTTGCAGCAGTTGTTTTGGTTCTATATAATCGATAAAAATCATATTTTAGCCTATAGCTTTCCCACTGCTAACTGTATTTACCACCTGTATTTTTATTGTACCTACATTCGTGCAAATAAATGATTGATTGATTGATTGATTCTCTATGAGAGGGAACGGCTATAAACCACCTTACAAGCCCAATGCAGATAGGTAGATGTTGCATATCTTCGAATGTTTCTGTCCTAGTATTGTATTATATTGGGCACGCCGCAATTGGGGCGGTAAGACCCCTCTTTGAGGAGTGGCTAGATCGGCGTCACGGCGTCCTGACCTACCGCATGACGCAGGTCCTCACCGGACACGGAAGTTTCGGGAGGTACCTGTGTCTGATGGGAAAGGAGGAAACGCCTGGGTGTCACCACTGCGAGGGTCGCCCTGAGGACACAGTCGAGCACACGGTGCAGGATTGCCCCGCTTGGGCAGAGCACCCACGTGTCCTCACGGCGGCAATAGGCGGATACCTCTCGCGCCCGGCATTGGTCGAGGCCATGCTGCGGGGCGAGAGGGAGTGGGAAGCGGTCGCCTCCTTCTGCGAAGCAGTCATGCTTCCGAAGGAGGAGGCGGGCCGCGTGAGGGAGAGGATGGCGTCCTCCCTCCAGCCCAGCCGCAGTGGTAGACGCCCACGGCGTCGGACGTCGGCCGACGATCTCGACTCGACAGCGAGTAAAGGACAACTCGCTGTCCGACCATGCACCATGCCCGGGTCGCCTGTAAGAGCGTCAGCAATATGACGAGGCCCCCCCGTAGAGGGCCGAAGCCTGCCGGGGTCGTGGGACTCATCCCGTTACCGTGACCCCGGTACGTAAAGGGTTATTGAAGGAACACCGTGGATTTTAGTCAGTAAAAGTCTGACAGTCCCTCCCGCCCTGCCCGGGGTGGGAAGACTTATTTGTTAATTTTACCAGCCTAAAAAAAAAAAAAAGTATTGTATTATATACCTATTTATGTTGTTTCGTTTTTATTTTGTTTCTTTTTTGTTGTATTTCATTATTTTGAATGTGAGGATACTATTATCATGAAATTTCTTTTCCTATGTTTTTCTTCTTATATCTGTGTAGTTACAAGGATTTTTCAGCTGAAACTTTAAGGATAAGCAATTGAATAAAGGTATTAATTATTTGTCGAATCATAATTACCGTCACTTAATAATAACTCATGTATTGGAGTGTTACATTTTAGCGTAGCCAGATTTTAATTAAACATCTAATTTCGCATGATGCTTTAAGTTCATAAAAGGTACAAAAATCGACCCTTGCGCTTCAATGAGAAACCCTAGAAACTTACCAATTATTGTGGTAATTGGTAAGTTTCTAGGGTTTCTCATTGAAAGCGCAAGGATCGATTTTAGGGTTTTTGAAAATCAGTTTCTTATTTTCCAACGGTGTCGATTATAGAAAAAATAAAATTGCACAGCATACGCACAAATTAAGACCCACCGCAGTAAAAAAAATCGTAGTTGTATGTCATGCCGTTTGAGAGGTACAGCAATTTGCTAAACGTTACCCCAGTGGCATCTTTTCACGCACAAATTCCATTTTTTGGGCACAATTAGGCACAAATTTGATCTATCTAAATAGCTAGTTTCTACTCAGCTACGACTACCGGTTAAAAAACATGCCGCTGGGGTAACGTTACTCCAGCGGAATCTGTTTTTCGTGAATATCTTTAGATCGGCTGGACGCACAAATTCTAAATTTTGGGCACATTTACACGTGATGAGGTACTAATTATCTGTCAAGCTGAAATCCTGAAAAACGACAACATTCCGCTGAGGTAACGCACACAAAAAAACATGACATGTAAAAGTATTATTCATAACAAATTTAAATACTTCATTTCATTTAATTTAGGACATGCTGATTTCCTTACGGTGTTCTCCTTCAGCGTTTTGAGAGAAATGGTTATGATGGAAATTATACAAAATAATATGCCTGCCGTATTTTGAATCCCCAAACTATAACTCGTAAGTCATGCTTGTGCAGTGACATCATGCAGTGGGCCGCCAACGCTCGCATCTAACTTATACCGTTTATAAACTGTAAAAATCATTAGGGCTTGGTACCTGCGCCACAGTTGTAACTTTTCAACTCAAGCATTAATTATGTTTTCTTAATACCTATGCTTTTATTTCTCCTCACAATACAAGAGATACCGCAGCCCCGGAACTTAAAGGCAGATGAAGGAATAGGGTGGGTTTTTAGTCAATAGAAGTCTAACACTCCTTTTCGCTCCACTCAGAGGGGGAGGAGTCATTCGATGATTTTCCCACCCGGAAAACAAGGTACCTACACAAAGGAGATGTTTCATTTTTATATGTGGCTCCGGCCATAACATGTACCTTTCAGCGAAGCTGGGAAACTTACCCCTGAAAAGAATAAGGTAACATTATTTTCATAATATCAAATGGTTTTTATGAACAATACAACAATTAAAAATGTTTGACGTTTGTCCTAAGAGTTATGACAGCCATGACAGGTTGTAGAAATGACGGTTACTTAACCGTGTTTTGTTTTTGTTCATCAGAACTAACCCACAGAACACTATTACCATTTCAACTTTCAAGACAACATGCGGTTATTTTGAATTCGTTCAGAAACACATTTCAAAAATGGAGACTAAAGATTTTTGTAACGATGAAATCGTCACACTTAATTAGATTTACTCAAAAATTTATTTACAAGTTCAGACAGAGTCAATTAAATTTACAACAGAATAATAGTAGTTTATTTTTAACACTACAAGAATACACACATTTTTCATTTATTTTCTACGTGACATTGATTTGATGAGACATGATTTCAGAACAAATGAAGTATGCAAACAAACGAGACGCCATGTTGAATAAAACATGGCAATAATTGAAAAACTATTATTAATTGTGCACAACAAATCAGGCTCAAATTCACCAGAGAATATTTTTCCCTGATTTGTAGTATTTTTTCCTCTTTTTCGATAAATGTACATCTAATGGCCGAATATGAAACATCTCCTTTAAATAAAAAAATAATAAAATGTCACAGCATGTGAGGTGCTGATGTCTGAGTCAGCTTCGGCCCTGTATTACAGATCACCAGGTCCTTACCCCTGAGAATTGTAAATGTGATTCAGCCAAATTAATGCATTGGTTTTAATTTCTTTATTACCTAACTATTATTGTATTACGTAGGTATTCATTTCTAGGTATTCTATATATTGCCTTGGTATTCAAATTAAAATTATTTATTTCAGACATGAGTGCATAGTGTACGTAAACATAATAACGTAATTACTAGTGCCAGTAATTAAATAGATTTGAGATATACTCAAACAATAATATTGGTATTGTATAGAATACTGTATTAATCAAATTGCTTGAACCGTATAGGATAATTAAATAAATTGAAAGTAAATCGATACAACCCTTCGTATTTTGTAGTAGATTAGAAGGCTTTAATCATATTGTGTCAGAAAATGCTATAGGGATTACCTTTTCGCTTTTTGTAAGGGTACGTTGAACGCAATTCCTTACTATACCCGGACTTTTAATTTGGATTTTTTCTGACAGTTTCTGAGTTGTCAGATAATGATGACTACGAAATTGTGATGTCACTAAATTAATCAATTCAAGAATAAAATCGAATAACGATGTAAACTATTTTTTTAATAATATTGTGTGAAAAATACAAAAAGTATTACAAAAAAAAAAATTATTTATATTTCTCACAAATAAAAATCGCTCATTCATTATTCGACTGATTGAATCCATCACTATTAGGTTAAACAGGGTACCATTATTTTAGTAGGTAAGTGACACTAGCTTATGTCAGCTTACTGCATCGAATTAAAAGTCCGGGTATATTATGTATTTTGCTTTGTGTTTGTTGCTGTTGTGTTGTGCCTGAGTCGAATATATATTTTTTTATTTAGCAAAATATGATACAAAATATTGTGCAGTACAAAAACATACAGATATAAATCTTGGCGCGTTTAACCGCAGTATAATAGCCGCCCCAAATATTTTATTATCTATTCTATACTTTCGAAGGCTATACGTCCGTTTTAAACACGAAATGAAACAATGATAAATAATCTTTATTTTGCAAATTGGTTATTAAATAACACTGTACACGTCATTATTTTTGTATATTTAATCTAGATAAGGTCGGAGTCCCTAACTGAGAAGAAACACCGATACAAGCCCAGAGGTTTTAGTCTCTTTTGAAGTCCATACAATCTGTACTGGTCAAATAATATGGGAACCTTGTACAGGTTATAGCCTTTTTAGAGTTCCGTAGCCGAATGGCAAAAAACGGAACCCTTATAGTTTCGTCATGTCTGTCTATCTGTCTGTCTGTCTGTCCATCCGTCCATCCGTATGTCACAGCCATTTTATTCAGAAACTATTAGGACTATAATACATGTGAAACTTGGTAAGTAGAAGTATTCTGTAAACCGCTTTCCAATTTTAAGAAAAAAATAAATAAAAAATATTAAAATAAAGGGGAATCCATGGAACTAAAACTGAAAATATATTTTTTTATTCATGAAACCTGAAATGTATGCCCGATTGTCTGTTATTGTAGTTTCTGATGGTGACAAATATCACAAACATAAAATACGGTTGGATATAAAACCTCAAATGTTGGTAGAAACCTCAAATGTTATTAAATTAAATTGTATTATAGTAATTCAGATTTTTGTTCAACTATCAAAACCGAGCCATGCTTCGTACTTAAAAATGCATAGACATAATTATACTCTGTGCACTTCATTTGTATTATTTCTGGATCTAAGTTTTAGTAGGCTGCCTAATAGTTTTCATAAATGTAAAATAAATGTATTTAATAAACTGTATTTTATGTGTGCTTTGCTTAGTATAGGTGTAAATATATTCTTTAAACTATTTCTACTGCAACTTGCGAATATTATGTTGCCTGTTAAACCTGTTAGTAGTCTTCTTACAGGGTTATATTATGATTGCGTCTATTGTTGTACCGTCAGAGTTCAGTGTTGCTGTATACCTGGTGTCATTTTTATTTTATTATTTGATAAACATTATTTTTGCCAAACTGTTATATTCTATATTATGCATTACACGTACAAAAACCTTTTGTTTGAACCTATATCATTGGTAATATTTATAGTAAACATAGTATCTAGTGATGAGTAATAAGCATCTATCCATATACTACCAAAACTGTAGAGGCATTCGTACAAAATTACACACGCTTTACATGAATATACTGAATGGTAACCACGATATCATCGTACTTACAGAAACTTGGTTAGTTCCAGAAATTAGCAGTAATGAGTTTATAGACCAGCGCTATATTGTGTACAGGTGTGATCGCAACCGTATTTCCACTAAGAAATTAGATGGCGGTGGAGTGTTGGTGGCGTTACTGCGGACGCTTAAATCATCTGAACTTGATATTTCTGTTATTCTTACCAATTCAATATCTAGTAATCTTATTGAACACATCCTCATTGAAGTGCCAAGTGCACTACCGTCCAAGCGTTATGTCATCAGTGCCGCTTATGTACCTCCCAGAATGGCTACCTCTGTATATGAGCAACATTTTGAAGTCTTAGAGCAGGTACCAGGTGATCCTAGTGTTGACTGTTTCTACATAATAGGCGACTATAACCTACCAGAAATAAATTGGGCCATACTGGACCCAGCTGGACCTCTTATCGGTGGTGGGCAGGGTACAGGTACTTCCATAATTTGTAGCCAGTTAAATAACTTATTATCCTTACTTGATGCTTTACAATATAATGTAGTGGCAAACACTAATGGCAATATTCTTGACCTAGTTATATCCAACCACCCATGTAGGGTATCGGCTGCATTGTTTCCTCTGCTTCCAATCGACACGTATCACCCACCTTTTATCTGTGATATAAGTCTAAATGTAGATGTTCAACCTATGAAAAAGCGATCGCTACAAAAATACAACTTTTACAAGTCTGATTATGAGCACATTAACCGCAAGATTCAGGATATTGACTGGTTGGACCTCCTTGCCCCTTTGGCATCCGAAGAGGCACTAAGCACGTTTTACAATAAGATTGATGATATAATTAAACAGCATACACCACTATCAACATCGAAGGCCGCTGGTTATCCGGTCTGGTTTTCTAAAACATTAATTAGTACACTCAATAAAAAACAAAAGGCGTGGGTTAAATGGAAGAAGTACGGCAACATTGCTGACTACGAAAAGTTTTCACAGCATAGAGCCTTCTTTAAAGAGAATTGTGATAAATGCTTCTCTAAATACATTCAGTCGGTTGAAGATAGTATACATAAAAACATAAAGGATTTCTGGAAATACATTTCCAACCGCAAAGACAAACCCGGTATACCGGCAAAAGTTCAATATAAAAGCGATGTATCTAACGATCCTCAATCGATATGCAACATGTTCTCTGATTTCTTTTCTTCCGTGTATGAGCCTGCTTCGCCTGCTCTTTCTCAATGGCAGTTACCTCCTGAAACAGTGTTTAACGACATTGTTGTTTCTAACTTACACTTTAGCGAAGAATCGGTTTTGGCTGAACTGAAATCGCTTGATCCGTCAAAAGGACCAGCCCCTGATGGGTTGTCTGCATTCTTTCTTAAGAATACTGCTACTTTTATCTGTAGACCCCTTGCTATAATCTACAATAAATGTATCACAGAAGGTGTTAGGCCAACGGTGTGGAAGCAGGCTAATATCACACCTGTACACAAGAGTGGATCTAAGCGTAGTGTTGAACAATACCGACCTATTTCTATTTTATCTACCTTGTCGAAGCTTTTTGAGAGACTGGTACACAACGAAATTTACCCTATCCTACATAATACTATCATACAGCAACAGCACGGTTTTGTGAAAAAGCGGTCCACGACAACTAATTTATTGCTGTTTTCTACTGACCTATTTAATAATATCGACAATCGTATACAAGTAGATGCAGTGTACACAGACTTTCAGAAAGCTTTTGACAAGGTGGACCATGAGTTGTTGCTGAATCGAATAGCTTTTAATGGTATTCGTGGTAACTTGTTGCGATGGTTCATCTCGTACATCACTAACTGGTGTCAACGGGTTGTTATTAACGGATACCACTCTCATGCTACTTGTGTTACATCAGGTGTCCCACAAGGTTCTATTCTCGGTCCTCTTTTATTTATTATCTTTATAAATAATATTGGTAACTGTTTTCATCATTCCAAGTTTTTGTTATATGCCGATGACCTTAAAGTGTACAGACCTATTCATAGCATTCAGGATTGCTATCTTCTTCAAGAGGACTTGGATCGACTGACGGACTACTGTTACACTAGTAAGCTCCATCTGAGTATTCCTAAATGCAACTACATAAATTTTACCAAAAACAAAAACATCATCAGGTTTTCATACTCTTTATGTAATGCTTTATTAAATAAAGTAAACTCAGTTCGTGATCTTGGCATATTGTTTGACTCAAAACTCTGTTTGGATTTGCATATTGAACAAATCGTAAATAAGGCATATAAGATGTATGGATTTATAATGAGATCCACTCATGACTTTAAGCGGACCTCTTCGTACCTCTGCCTGTATAAAACATTAGTTCGTTCCCAGCTCGAATATGCCGTATCCATCTGGAACCCTTACTATGGCAAGTACACTAACATGATAGAAAACGTACAACGTAGGTTTCTTCGTGCAATGCACTATAGGTGTCACAAAACTTATTTACAGTACAACCAGTTACTCAGTAAATACAGGCTTTTGACGCTCAGCTCTAGACGCAAACAATTAGAGGCAATGACATTGTTTAACATTGTTAATGGCAATTTTGACTGCATAGACTTAAATAATGTATTGTGCTATGCAGTCCCCAGAACTGTACATAGACGGCAAGTGCGTGCGGGAAAGCTCTTTGCAGTAGGTACCTGCCGATCCAACACTGGTTTACGTTCACCAGTTCGGCGAATGGCAGCAACCTACAATGAAGCATTCGAACATATAGATATTTTTACGTGTTCATTGAAAAGGTTTCGTAGCCTTTTGTATGAGGCACTTAAACATAAGACTACCTAGTCGTTTATTGTTGTTCTTTTGTTTTTATTTACCTAATTTTCTTTTTTCTTTTTGCATTGTTGTTTTTAGAATATTAATGTAACAGTCATGCATGAACAGCTCACCTCCTAGTGGCTGTAAGGTCTTATTCATTACTGGTAATCTGTGAACAGCGTTGTGGGCTACATTATTACTTAAGTTGTTTAAGTTTTTCTATTTGTAATTTTGCATTTTGTAGCTGTTTGTTGTTCCTATTTAATAAAATAAAAAAAAAATAAAAAAAAATAGAAACCTATGCGAGTGTGGTATTTATAGACAGGTCTTTAAAAATGACATTGATGTTTCTAAAACCACTTTTTCATAAAGTCAATCGTTTAAAAGATATACGCTTCCAAAATGGTAAAATTGTACACTAGTTTAAATTTTTGTATCCAAAGAAATATTGTGAGGTGTGAAATAAAGTATATAATAAATAAATAATAAATAAAATATGTGCCCCCCTCTAAATCCTATATTAATGAAGTGAAAAATCAAAAAAAAAATATATGTCTGTAGATCTAAATATAAACTTTCAATTAAAATTGGTTTGAACGAGATCGGGTCAGCAGTTTTTGAGATACAGCATATTTTCTAAAACCACAAATATAACTTTGTAATTTATACAAACATTATGAAAAACATAGTTATTTGGCGTAATTGTTAAAAATGTAAATAAGGTAGTTTTAAAAAAATTGGAAGGTTTTTTTGTCAAATATATACAACGTGTAACGGAAACACTATATCTATCCACAAGGGCTGAAGACAACATCTGGTATGGAGACTCTATGCACAGTTTCAGCTCAAAATAAGTGACTCAAAAAATTGATACCAAATTATCGGTTTCATATGTTTCTTGAATGCCAATCATAACAGACCTGTCACAGCACTACGAGGGTTGATAACTTTCCAAGTGACTAGGCAATAACCATGCAATAACACGATAATTCTCTTCGTTCTTCTTAATTTAAGCCAAGAACTTGAACAGACTCTTCGCATCATCACTGTTTGGTTGAGACGATCTTTTGAGGAAAGATGCACACAGTTTTGAGTGGACCTGTCCAGACTATAGATGCTGGCATTTCCGAATCATTTCCGTCGAATACTTCAGAAGTATTCCGAAATATTCCGAAACTTTGGGAATATTTCAAATGTCAAAATAAAACCAGGAAAATCGACCTTTTGAGTCGATTGATATACCAAAACCTGCTCCTACCTAAGTATAACAAATACTTTTCTGAAAACCGCATCAAAACATTTTTGCTTGCAAGGTTTGCCTTTATTTGTTTTTATTGACTGGGCTATTATACGCGTTTAGTAGGTAGGTAATGATTAATACCTACCTATGCGACTCGCGAATACTCGCGATGTCTACAGAGCTACATACAAACTAACCCAAACATAGGTAACCCTTTTTCAAAAAATAAATAAAATATGCTAGGCCTGGTTTTTATTCCACAACTGACATTTATAAAAATCCTGTTAATCGCAGGCTAACATATCTACCTACAAAAATATCAACACATACTTAACCAATCGCATTTATAATAAAACTAGTATTTGCGTGTTGCGCGAGGTGCAAGCACCTCGAGTGCTTGTGAAAAAAAAAATGGGGGGGGAGGGTGTGGGGGGGGGGGGGGGGTTACACAATTATTTCGACTAAAGCATTGCCCCTCTAAATGAATCAAAAAAAAATATGTTCCAAGTCTCTTAATTTCCGAGATCCGCCTAAAGGAGGTGAGAAGGGGGGCTGGGGGGGGACTTTGAAAAATGGTTTTTACTTCACCGAGCCTCCTCTACACGAATCCGTAAAAAAAAAATACGGGTCTCGTAGTTTCCGAGATACGATAGGGAGGGGGGAGAAAAGGGTGAAAAGGGGAGGTTGAAGAAGGTGAAAAGGGGAGGTTTGGCACTTTTCCCGTAGGTTTGAGAGTTAGTTGTTTACGAATCTGTCAAAATATACCCACCTCCCCATCCACCATCTGGGAGAACAATTATGTCAGTGAGTCAGTGAGTCAGTGGTAATTTAGCTTTATATAGTATAATAAACATTTATATTTTACTCTCGTATCGTACGTACTCTCGCATTGAACAATAATTAACTCACCCACCACACAACAAACAAACACGTTAATTCCCATTGAATTATTCGGGCGAAACATTCGGAAACATTCGATTGCGGGGTACGAATCTTTCTCGCGGGGGGGAAAACTTCTCCGGGGAGCATCTCCCCTCTTACCGCACCCCGCACCGCCATCGCAGCGCGCGCAGCGCGGCGGCAGCGGCCGGCGCACAGAGGGCCCTATTTAAATTCATTTTGAATAATTCCGATTTAAAGAAACTTTCCCAGAAGTATTCCGGAATTATTCCGAATTTTTCAGAAGTTTTGCAACTATATCCAGACCAGGCAATAACAAAAAGAAAATAAAACTTTGCTACGGATCTAGTGAATTGATTGAATGAGCCATCATTTCATACCTACACTGTTACTTTTGAATTTCTGTGAACACGAAAGCGTAACAGTAATAAATCAATTTTCAGTAATCCCTCTTGACAGACAGATAAGAGAAAAGCGAACACTCTAAAAACAAATTTACCGTGGCAAAATTAAATTAAAGGTCTTTTTGTAGATTTTAAACTTATATATGGATATTATATAAATAATTTATGATAAATAACGTCTAATTTATGAAACGAAAAGGTAAGAATTGACTATTCCTCTACTCTCATCTGTCTCCAAAACTGCAGACATAATTATTATATAATTCCCTGTAATGTGTTAGAAATTTTCTTTTCGTGTAGTCTTAATATATACAACATTAATGAGGCATAAAATTAAACCACATATACTATACGAGTTTATGGTTAATCCGAAACTATAAAAAAATAGAGATAACACAACTCACAACAGAGTATTTACAAATTAACAAAGAAGCTTAAGAGTTAGGTGTAACAAATACACTGCTCACAACGTTATCCACAGATTGTTAAATAAAATAACTAGTTGCTAGATGACATAAGGCATACAAAAAACTAAAAATAATAAAAAAATTATAAGTTTACGAGAAAAAAAAGTAAAACTTTTTAAGAGAACTTAAATAACATGGTCCGAAATTGCCCAAGATAGAAAGGTTTGAAAGGAAAAAGGGGCGGCCTTGAATAAAATTTGGTAAGTAGATAAAGAATCCAGGCATTTTTATGCACACATAATTGGTTTTTAACAGCGTTTATGAAAAATATCTTCCTATACAACGTGTAACGGAAACCCCATATCTATCCAAAAGGACTGAAGACAACATCTAGTTGGAGTCTCTATGCAAAGTTTCAGCTCAAAATAAGTGACTCAAAGAATTGACCCCAAATTATTGGTTTCATATGTTTCTTGAGTACCAGTAATAAAAAATGTGTCACAGCTCTATGAGGGTCATCACTTTCCACGTCTCTTCGGAAAAATTCGGCCTCTGGTATCAATGTATTGAAATTTCTAATATGCTCCACACATGTAGACATAGGATTAGAAAACCCTTGCCATATCGTTTGTTATCATCCAAAGAAGCCGTGCACTCGGTATGTATATACCCTTTAAATTACACGTTGAATATTTACATACACATAGGTATATATATCTAGTTGATAAATCATCTGACTGTTGAAATACTAGCCCACGACACACTTTATCTAGTTATTTGGTAAGAGGTAGTTTATAAAATTATTTGTATTTTTTAAAGTACAGAGATAAAATTACAAGAAAAACAGAGTGTGACACGACGTATGTCTGTCTGTCACTATATACCTACATAGTATATGCATAATCTTTGACGCTTATCATACACTAGCTACCGCCCGCGACTTCGTCCGCGTGGAAAAAAATCCCCCGATTTTGAAACATTCTTCATTAGTGCTCCGCTCCTATTGGTCTTAGCGTGGTTATATATAGCCTATAGCCTTCTTCGATGCTATCTAACACTGAAAGAATTTTTCAAATCAGAACCGTAGTTCCAGAGATTAGCGCGTTCAAGCAAACAAACAAACTCTTCAGCTTTATAATATTAGCATTAGAGAGACGTGGAATAACTATTTGTCAAAGGGCTCATTAAATATTAAAGTACTTATTTAATAAATTAATAGTTTAAAAAACACTAGAAAAACACGCTTTTATAAATGCACGTAAAAATAAAAAAGATCGTGTTCAGAGTCCATTACGTGGCCTTTCTCACAAGTGCAAACACGACTATGATACGATATTCCATCATGGAATGCCAGTGCCTATCTTCCGGCTTCATCATCAGACCTTGAAACCTAATCGTGGTCAAAGTTCATTACAAGACTTTTCTAAGAAATCCAAAACAGCTATGATACGATTTTCCATCATGAATTTCGAGTTCATATCTTCCGGCTCCATCATGAGATCAGTTTAACAGTACCATATTATTGTATTGTCATCAGAATTACATTCAGCTGCCAATTTTCATTACGCTACGACCCTTGGAAGATAGTTAAATTAATTACCTTAGATTCCATTACATAGTTACATACAGGTCGACCTAATAAAAGCGTGTTAAAAAAAATGTGTTCTATATGAGTTACAATATCTAGATTATGTTCTTTAAATAGATAAAAAAATACACTTTTAAAGCATATTGGCCCCTTTCTGTGTAGAAAACATCAGCCTCATTTATTTTAATTAGTGAAAAAAAAACAGCAGTTATTTTCAGTCAATTAACTGATAAAAATATAATTTCAGCAAAAAGTGCCACTGCATCCAAATTACCGGCATTCAATCTTTAATTATGAAAGAAACAGAACCGTCGGAGAGTGTACCTACTTATAAAACACCATTTTCTCTGACACCTGAAACAAATTATCTTTACTTAAAAAGGTATTATTAAGTCTGACAGGAAAATATCAACTTTCATGTAATTGAGTTATAAACTGGGATCTTTTAACTCGTATTTGACACACAACGCCACTTCTAAATTGGTTAAACTTCTTGAGGACATAACATTAAAATTAGGTGCCTATTTGTGAGAATACCTTAACAATGCTTACGGTTATTGCCTGGTTTTATAAGGGAATGGAAGTCATTTGATGCTCTGAAGTCAGAGTGGAATAAAGTATAGAAGATTTTGAAGGATTGACTATGATTTTTTTTTCAATTTGTGATCCGTTTGATGATTTTCCTCTCACTGAGAGGAGTGAAAGAAAGAAGAAAGAAAGAAAGAAAAAGAATTTATTGCCAACAGACAAACGACATGCTAACAATATTACAAACTTATTTAGTTCCTTAAGACTAAAGTTAGTAATTGGTACTTATAATTATGTTAGTAGGTAAGGACAAAGACTTAGATATTGACAATGTACGAAGAAAAAGGAAACAACAAAAAACAAGGCAAATGCACGTCGTGGTCGTGGCAACAAGGTTCCCACTCAGCATAATGCTATGCTATGGGCATGCCCATAGCATGGCGCTGGTTTTCAGTGGTTGCCTTATAAATATGACGTACGGAAATCAAGTCTGGCAAACAATATTACTTAAATAATTGATACAATAATATAAAATAAGTACAGTAAAATAAATAAATACCGTGTGCAAGGGAGAGTGTCAGACTTCTCCTGGCTAATAACCCCCTGTTCCATGAGTTATCCTTGAGTTCCATGGCCGTGGTATACCATCAAGATATTTCCGCAACCCTGGCAGCCATTCGCGCTATCAGTAATTTGTGCTGAAGGGTCATTAAGGCGCGCATAGGACACGGCTCACCGTCAACTCGGGGAAATTAGGGCAACTCATGTACCTGCTTTTGAAATCCATCTGCCTAATCTTTTCGTAACTATAATGGGTTCGCCTTCCAATGTTATTATATGCCGCTGAGTACCAGTATCCACTTGGAGCGACTGCATTTCTGACCTTCATAACCCAATAACTGGGTAACACAATACCCCTTGGTAAGGCCGTTGACAGATTTTCCGCCTTCTGACTATCGGTAACGCCGTCATAACGCTACTTCAAAAGAGTTTTTTTAAGCAAGGGTTCGTGGGCACGCCGCAATAGCGGCGATAAGTCCCTCCCTCTTTGAGGAGTGGCTTGAGAGACGCCACGGCGTCCTCACCTTCCACCTGACGCAGGTAATGACCGGACATGGTTGTTTCGGGAGGTACCGTTTTCGGATAAAGTGGGAGGACACGCCCGGGTGCCGTCATTGTGAGGACCACCCGGAGGACACGGTGGAGCACACGGTCGAGGTGTGTCCTACTTGGGCGGAGCACCGCCGTGTCCTCGTGGAGGCGATTGGTGGCGACGGCCGCTCGCGCCCGGCCCTGGTTCGGGCCATGGTGTGGAGCGAGAAAGAATGGGATGCAGTCGCCTCCTTCTGCGAAGCAGTCATGCTAGTGAAGGAGGAGGCTGAACGCGTGAGGAAGAGACAGTTATCTTCCTCACGCCCCAGCCACTGCCCGGACGTCGGGGATCACGAGCTGATCTCCGGCCACCGTAGACGCGGGTCTGCGGACGGCGAGCAGGGGTAGCTCACCGTTCCGCGCGCGCCTCAAAGAGCAGTCAGCAGCATTGATGGGCCCGATAGGGCCATTGTCTTACGGGGTTGCGGGAATTGCTCTAATGAGAAACCACGGCCTCGGAATGCAAGGTCAACAGAAGGAGCAGGGTGGGATTTTAGTCAGTAGAAGTCTGACACTCCCTTCCACTCCACCCATAGCGGGAGAAGTCATAAAAAGATTTTCCCATCCAGAAAAAAAAAGCAAGGGCTCGTGATGGTGTATTTAATGCTCAAGTTTATAAACAGGTTTTCAAGTTTAAATACCATCCACAAATACATAAGTTCATAATAGAGACAGGTACACCTTGCCTCTTATATTAAAAAGGGTCCTGAGAAATTAATCAACCTTTTCAAATATCGAATGAAGACGAGATCGCCAATCGAAATGAAATATAAATGAATACTTACAGCATTCGCATAAATCTCGATTCGACATGTCGTCATCAATGTAACACGTCATTCGATTGATATAAATAGACTACAAATCACTTGATTCCCGAAGGAATTGTGCTTTTATGGTGTCGTTCCGATGTTGATCTTATTTTGTTGTTGCAAATCACTGGTCCCTCCTCGCTTCCCAACGGATCCAACTTTTGGTAGATTAACCTTTATTAGAAATTACTTTTATAGGAAAATAATGTGGTATTTGTAGGACACGTATATCAACGTAGTGTAGGCGAATGAATATTTAGATAATTTACGTATTTTTACTAACTTCAGATGTAACCGTAATGTAAACTGATTTGAAAAATATTATTTCATTTGAAAAGATACACTTACAAATTGTTACCATTTTTCCAACAATCCGACTTTCTGATATAAAATATTAGAAATTGGAAATGAAAAATAGTACTGTTGATAACTGAATAGAGTACGAATATGTTTTACAAAATAATATATACAAAGGAAAATATAGTAATACTGTTTATTCTCATGAAACACATAAAGAAACAAACTTAATATAAAAACAATAGACAATCCCGGCCGACTCATTTTAGAAACACACATTAGTCGTTAACAGAAAGATCTGCATCACATCTTCACTTTGTTCATTCGAAAAGGGATTGTCTTCGGATGGTCTTTGGACACAACTCTTTTAAATTGAAAACAATCTTAAAAATTGGTTGACATTTTGCGAAAATGTCTGTGAACAAACTTACAACAAGAAATTAAACGAATTGAGATCTTTCACCTTTTTTCCCAGGCGCTTGAAAATATTAGGAGTACAAATAAGTTTCCGCCGTTTTATTGTAGATGGCGCGGCACGGAGTTTCGGTTAGCTTTCGCAGATGATAACCGGCTTAAAAAATAGTTTGGACATTCAAGAACAACAGAACCTATTAATATCATTGATTTTATATTGGTAAAATATAATTTTTATAAGTTGAAAATGTCAAAATTTGAGCCAAGTAAGCGTCATTTGCGGGAAATATTAGTTTACTTCTTTAATTTAAAGAAATCTGCTGCTAAGGCGCATCAATTGCTCGTAGAAGCATATGGTGAGGGTGCTTTGAGTGAGAGAACGTGTCGAGAGTGGTTTCAAAAGTTTAAAAACGGTGATTTCGACGTAGAAGACAAAAATCGCAGTGGAAGGCCAAAAATTTACGAGGATGCAGAATTGGAGGAATTATTGGAGGAAGATTCATCTCAAACACAAAAAGAACTTGCTCTAACATTAGAAGTCACTCAGCAAGCAGTCTCACATCGTTTAAAATCATTAGGAATGATTCATAAACAAGGAAATTGGGTTCCGTACGAATTAAAGCCGAGAGATATTGAACGCCGATTATGCTTAAGTGAAATGCTGCTAGCTAGACATAAAAAAAGGGTTTGATTGGGAAGTATTACCCCACCCGCCGTATTCACCAGACATTGCACCGTCCGATTATCACCTGTTCCGGTCTATGGCACATGCTCTGACGGCGCAGCGGTTCACATCTTATGAGGATACCAAAAATTGGGTTGATTCGTGGATAGCCTCAAAAGACAAGGAGTTCTTCAGACGTGGGATTCGAATGCTGCCTGAGAGATGGGAAAAAGTGGTTGCAAGTGATGGGCAATATTATGAATAAATTTATATTACCGTTCTTCTACAATAAATATTTAATTTGTGTTAAAAAAACGGCGGAATCTTATTTGTACTCCTGAATAGAAGATTTAAAATATTTTATGATAAAGATATTATTATAATGTCTTGCTTTTAATTTTCATTGTTTCATTGTTATTTTTTTTTATATATAATAAAGAAGAACGATTCAAAATAAAAGAAGGCAAATTAATATCTTCCTGCTTTTTCCGTTTCGTTTTTATTTTGGCACAGATCTTTATAATTTGCCAAAGAAATAAATCTGTAGAAATTAAGTAAGGGCAACGCGTGCAAATAAAAGAGCACTTTATAAGACTATTTTATATCTTGTCTCGTTATTTAGCCATTGCGTTGGCAATTGAAAGTGAATAAATGTAATAATGAACGATGAAGACATTGACTGGGCGTAAATTATCGTTGTACACTGATCATAGAACATAAAATCGGGTCCATATTGGCTCACCTAAAGTTCTTTATCCGAAATTGTTCTTCCTATTGATTTGTAATCCGAATGATCACTCTTCCTAAAATTGTGCATCCTAAAGTTTTCATTCATATTATTTGTAGTGCTACCGGCGATGTTCATAACACTCATGTTTCCGAAAATTGTAATTAATAATATCATTCATGTAAATATATTTAAACTTGTTACGATGCCAAGATGCTAGCTCAGCACATTTGCAAACAAGCGCGAAGCATCAAATTCCACGAGTAGCGCTTCCCACGGTAACGACGAATCCCTGGGCTTTTTCCAACCTAACATCGGTGGGAACAGACACTCGCAATCATCGCGTATAGTTTTATCTACTTTTATTTTACTTTTAATTTTCATAATTTTTAAGAACTTGTGAACCGTTATTAAACCTATTTATTATAATATGAAACGGACTTCATTCTAAAAGTTTCCCGACACGCCCCACACACGTATCTAACTCCTACTGTTTTTTATCATAACACTTTTATCCCTAAACATAATTACCATAATATTTTCACTCATACTCAGAAAGAAACATTTACCAAGTGTAATAAAAAATATATGTCAACTGACATTATGAAGTTGAATGCTTCGGAATTATGAACATTAGAGACAGAGTAGTTAGGAATTGTGATTGTTACGATGAAAAATGTTAGGAAGAACATTTTCGGATTTCCAATTCTCGGAGTTGATAGGTGAACTTTGGCGCAACCCACAAAATCGCCGATCAATGCCGTCATCTGCTTGTATTAATGATGGAGCAGTCGCTCCATCACTGCAGTCTCCTATCTGACCTCTACAACCCAGTCGCTGGGTAACACGTTACCCCTTGGCCAGACCAGTGTCACATTTACTGGCTTCTGACTACCCGTAACCACTGTCAAAAATGTACAAATGACTGCCGAAAGAAACAGCTTAACGTGCTTTGCGAGGCACAGGGGTATCACACGGCCAAATTCAAAAGTCTGAGCTACTACTGAGATACTCCAATGGCACTTTTTACATAACCCGGGAATTGAAAGAAGAAAGAAGAAAGAAAGAAAAAGTATTTATTACCAACAGACAAACGACATGCTAACAATATTAAAAACTTATTTAGTTCCGTAAGACTAGAGTTAGTAATTGGTACTTATAATTGTGTTAGTAGGTAAGGACAAAGACTTAGATATTGACAATTTACGAAGAAAAAGGAAGCAACAAAAAACAAGGCAAATGCACGTCGTGGTCGTGGCAACAAGGCTCCCACTCAGCTTAATGCTGTGCCATGGGCATGCCCACAGCACGGCGCTGGTTTTCAGCGGTTGCCTTATAAATATGACGTACGGAAATCAAGTCTGGCAAACAATATTACCCCACCCAAGACCTCATGTTTAGCAGTAGCGCTTGCAACTACTAGGCGAACGAGGCAATTATCGCGGATCCGGCCCTGACTAGGTGAAATGTCAGCTACCATTAGTCAGAATGGAGTATCACCATGAACTTTTTTAATCTCTCTAAACACGAAATACCAACATGTAGTAAAAAACCGGCCAAGTGCGAGTCGGACTCGCGTACGAAGGGTTCCGTACCATTTTGTATAAAAACGGCAAAAAATCATGTCTGTTGTATGGGAGCCCCTCTTAAATATTTATTTTATTTTGTTTTCAGTATTTGTTGTTATAGCGGCAACAGAAATACATAATTTGTGAAAATTTCAATTGTTTAGCTGTCGCGGTTCTTGAGATAGAGCCTGGTGACTGACAGACGGACGGACAGACAGCGAAGTCTTAGTAATAGGGTCCCGTTTTTACCCTTTAGGTACGGATCCCTAAAAATGCATTGTTGCAATGTTGCAATCTATACTTATAATAAATCTGTAGAGAGGTCAATTCTGTACATGAAATATATTTCCAAAATAACTATCAGGGGGTGATTAAGGATCGATACTCATGCCAAAAATGCAATCAGTTAAATTTTTGTCTGTCTGTCTGTCTGTCTGTCTGTATAACCGTTATAGAAACAAAAACTACTCGACGGATTTTAACGAAACTTGGTACAATTATTTTTCATACTCCTGAGCGGGTTATAGTATACTTTTCATCACGCTACAATCAATAGGAGCAGAGCAGTGAAGGGAAATGTTGGGAAAACGGGAGAAGTTACTCCATTTTTAAGCTTCCGTCGCGTGTGCAACCTTAATGGTTAAAGTTACACAAATCATTTCATGACGGAAATGTTCTCCTTAAAATTATATAAAAAATATCCCACGACAGCATATTATGTCTAACTTTTATGGTTGACTCACAATAACACGTGTAACTCCCGATAGCTTAGCAGTTCGAAGCTTTCTGATTATAATATTTGTCTACTCTTACGTTTGTAACACTCTCAGTCACCCCTAATTGAAAAAGTTAACATTATTAACTATTCCATAAAAAAATTGGCCAAGTGCGAGTCAGACTCGCCCATGAAGGGTTCCGTAGTAACTATAATATAATATGCAAATTTATTTGACGAAAAAAAACCTTATAAATTTCTTAAAACTAGCTTATTTACATTTTTACAACTGCGCCAAATAAATTTGTATTGAAAAAAAAACCTTACAAATTTCTTAAAACTGGCTTTTTTACATTTTTTACAACTGCGCCGAATAAATTTGTTTTTCATAGTGTTTGTATGAATTACAAAGTTATATTTGCGGTTTTAGAAAATATGCTGTATCTCAAAAACTGCTGAACTGATTTCGTTCAAACTAATTTTGATTGAAAGTTTATATTAAGATCTATAGACATATATTTTTTTTGGATTTTTCACTCCATTATTATAGAAGTTAGAGGTTGTGTCCGCCACACACACATTTTACCACTTTGGAAGCTTATATCTTTTAAACGATTGACTTTATGGAAAAGTGGTTTTAGAAACCCCGATGTCGTTTTTAAAGAACTGTCTATAGATACCACACATGCATCGATTTCATGAAAAAAAATATTTTCAGGTTTAGTTCCATGTATGGGGAGCCCCCCTTTATTTTAAATATTTTTTTAATTTTTTTCTCAAAATCGGAAAGCGGTTTACAGAATACATCTACCTATCAAGTTTCACATGTATAGTCCTAATAGTTTCGGAATAAAATTGCTGTGACAGACGGACGGACGGACAGACAGACAGACAGACAGACGGACAGACATGTCGAAACTATAAAGATTCCGTTTTTTGCCATTCGGCTACGAAACCGTAAAAAGAATCATATAAATCGGTATAAAAACACCAAAGTTATACATGAAATACGCTTATAATAATAAGCCATCGCGCGTGAATACTGAATCATGATATAAGGATTATTTTTGAGAATCGGTCGCCGCGCTCGACGTGTCTCGCGGTCGAAGCGTTCTCTAGGTACTTAAGCCTCATGTGAACGTGATCTAAACAATATTACCAATACATTAACTTATGCTGACGGAGTCGCGGGCACAGCTATATTGTATCATTACGCTAAGGCCAATAGGAGCGGAGCGCCAATGAAGAATGCTTCAAAATCGGGGTTAAATTTAACGTTAGCCCAAAGTAACTATTCCACGCGGACGAAGTCGCGGGCAAAAGCTAGTCTATAATAAATATGTACAAACGGAGATAGCATATTTTGTGTGACGTCTCTCGCTAGTCATACCATATTTAATTTGCATCAACCAGTATATACGACGTGTTGCATGACAAGGATATAGGTAGATTACTGCTATTCTTGTCATGAACTTCAAAAGCATGACATGTGCCGTGGCTTTTTTGGCATTTTATTTTCATAAATAAAGAATAATTGTTTATTTTACTCATAACAGGTAAGCTACCTACTTAAAAGAAAAGATAAAATAAAACAAAAAAAAACCTATAAAATGAAAATTTTATGTCAGAGACGTGGATAGTAAGTACGTTGTGATACTCTCGCGACCACATCAAAGACACTTTCTGTGTAGCTAAAAAAATAATATTAATTTTAGTTCATCTTCCGAATACGTTGTCAGTTTTAGAGGTGGCGAAATACTCTGCTATACATTATTTATTTATTAATTAAAACTTTATCCAACATAAAAAGTACAATGGCGGACTTAGCCATTCTCTATCAGTCAACCGTGGATGATTTGGGCTGTGATTTTCTAAAACTCATCGGCAACATAAGTTTTTAAGTTAACATGGTCACTAACATTATCATATCATGTGTATTTATTCACTCAAGCCATGATCAATTAATTGGTCATAGATAATAGTTCCGAAATATTGGAAACTCGAAACATTAAATACACATGGTAAGTTCTAATATCATCGGCAACACTCAAAAGCTGAGATGGTTTCTAAATTTTTGTAAATGCCTTCTCATACAGCTCACGAAGAGGCGTCTCAGCGTTTTATATCTTAAATATTAAATATTTATAACCAGTAGTGTAGTAGGCGTTTGACACGATACGCCATTTTTCAGCAAACGTCGTCCTCCCACGCAGAACAAGATATCAAGTGCCGATGAAAAGTAATTGTTGAAGCATCTCGCTTCACTTATGACTATTTATAATGTGAACGTGAGAACACTGAAGACTTTATCTATACTAATATTATAAAGCGGAAAAGTTTGTTTGTTTGTACGCGCTAATTTGCGAAAGTACAAGGTGGATTTGAATGAAATTTGGTATGGAAGTAGTTTGAAGCTTGAGGAAGGTAATATAGTACTTTCTACGCGCCGGCAAAACAGAGGGTTATGTTTTTATCGTGATATAGTACACGGGAGCAAAGACCTGCGCTACTGCTAGTAGATTCATAAATTCCTTAATATTTTGATCCTTGCTCTTCAAATGTGCCTACTTACTTACTAGGTATTTACTTTTATGACTATGCACTAAGTCCACTCATAACTTCATACAGGCACACACTTGGAAACATAATTAAAATAGAAAGGAAAAGATAACGAATTTTGAAACCCAAATCACTTTAGGTCACATTTACAAAAATAATTATATAATAAATTACATAATAATTTTTTTTTAACGTAGGCCTACTAATTTTTTTATTATAAATCCTGTAAGATACCATCAAAACTCTCCGCTATTTGTAGCGGTAAGCTATACATATATTATATATTCATACCTTCAGGCCAATTCGTTGGTATATTTTGGGACTGTAGTTGTTCAGTATACATCACATGACGGTAGAAAATGTACCAAAATACCTTCAAACCTTAAAAACAATAAAGCTCATAATCCTACGATTTAAGCCTGACGTCACGTTCGCTATGACGCCATATTTTCACGTAACAAAGTATGTATGTAACATAGTTCGACCATTAAAATTATATTCCCGTATCATTTCAACTGAACAAAAAATTATTCTTGACATTTTTGCAATCACAAAGTTAATCACAATTGTTGACAGTTTGATTCTTATGTTAAGTGAAATTTAACATCCCTTTTTAGGGTTCCGTAGCCGAATGGCAAAAAACGGAACCCTTATAGTTTCGTCATGTCAGTCCGTCTGTCTGTCTGTCCGTCCGTCCGTCCGTCCGTATGTCACAGCCACTTTATTCCGAAACTATTAGAACTATACATGTGAAACTTGGTAGGTAGATGTATTCTGTGAACCGCTTTCCGATTTTATGAAAAATATAAAAAAAATATTTAAAATTAAGGGGGGCTCCTCATACATGGAACTGCAACTGAAAATTTTTCATGAAACCTATGCGTGTGTGGTATCTATAGACAGGTATTCAAAAATTACATTAAGGTTTCTAAAACTACTTTTTCATAAAGTTAATCGTTTAAAAGATATACGCTTTCAAAGTGGTAAAATGTGTTAGTTGTAAAAAATGTAAATAGTTTTAAGAAATTTTTAAGGTTTTTTTCGTCAAATAAATATACATATTATATTATATTATTTTAGTTACTGCGGAACCCTTCATGGGCCTTGGCCAATTTTTTAAAATATGCATGTGGCCGAAGCCAAACACCAGTAAAATTGTGACAGGTGATTTTTAGCTCCCGTTTACCCTAATAAAGAGGAGTGCAGCTATGTCACACCTGTGTCATACACACACTCAACATAAGTTTCACACGTACACTCAACATAAGTTCAGCTGAAACCAGCGTCAGCTAATTCCAAATTATGCCAAATTTTGCTGAACTGGACTTGTTTGTCGCAGCCGCGAACATTTGCTCTTAATTGAGTCTGCTCACATTTTTCTCCTAATATTATAAATGCTTTCATTTAATGAAAACTTAGTAATGAAATACCTGCTAACGCCTGGTCCATTTTAAATTAACCTTTCAAGACCACATGCTTAAACTTAAGGAAATTGCCAATGAATTATATTTTGAACACGTCTAAGTATAAATGCATTTGATGGCTTGTGATATGTTTGTGATGATAGTAGGCCCATATTTTATTGATTTGCCGCTGCGCTTAAATCCACAGGGTATGGACGAAAAGAGAGTCATTGTATGTTTTTAGTCTGAATGGAGATAAAAAGTGACATCAAATGAGCTGTCATTACTATTGACGTACTAATACTGAGCAGTCCAAGGCAGAAAAAAGTGAAAATAGTGAGGATTTTAAATAAACAGTTTTATAACTTCAACTATTTGTATGCCATCGTTCTGCCTTGGCAGGCCTTTTTTAAATAAAATTCGGGGTGAAAATGATTACTTAAATGTCTCCTACCGCTTTGAATGTACCAGAGAGTTTCAGACTTCTACTGACTAAAACCCACTTTATTCCTTAATTTGCCCTGCGTTCCTGGGCCGAGGTATCTCGTCAGTATATTCCTGCAACCCTAGCAGGCAATTGTCCTATCAGGTCCCGTTGTTACGACGCACTGTCGACCGGGTCGCCTCGGCAGACTTTTAACGGTGTTATTCTGTAAAAAATTCATCGTACATTTTAGTTCAATTTAAGCAACAGAATAACCGAGTTATTCCGGTTGGATGCCCTAATCTGATCCCATCTTAGTTATTTTTATGTTCCCGTCTGATCTTCTATAAACATTGTCATTCCGATCTGATCTCTTCTAGCTGGTCCCTATTACCTGACTGATCCACTTTAAACATTGTCATTCCGATTTGATCCCCTCTGGCCGGTCTCTATAACCGGACTGCTCAAATAATCTATTAAAGTATTTCTCTTATTGTTACAGATAATATGCACGATGGAAGATTACAACGAGACTTACGACGAAATGCTGATGAATCACTCGGAGAGCTACCAACCGTACTACGAGAGGCCGGAGACTTATATAGTGCCACTGATCTTCGCCCTTATCTTTGTGATAGGGGTGGTAGGGAACGGTACTTTGGTGGCCGTATTTGTGAGGCACAAAGCTATGAGGAACGTGCCTAATACGTAAGTTTCTTTTTCATGTTAAGAAATCCAGCTGAAAAGCCAGGGCCAGGGCAGGTGTGCCTTATGCCCTGATTTTGTGCCTTTTTATTTCGGATGAGTACGCTGTTGACTTCGATCTCTCATACAGTTGTAATATCAAATCCTTATGTCGACCGATTCCAGTTATTTTTTTATTGGTTTATCATTATTGTATGGTGTGTTTCACTCTAAAACAATAGAAGTGCCGACATAAAAATAGGCTATTGTATTAAATCATTATAAATAACTTTTACTATGGGTCGAACATTCAAATTGCGAAAATCAGCCATTCATAAAAAAATGGCAAAAGTTTATTAAAAAGAAACTGGTACTCCTCTATACATTTTATCTCTATAAACACATGTATGAAGTTGTTATTATCTCTGATCATAATATGAAGCCCAAGGCCATACCTGATATTTTAATGGCATATACGCCATAACTGGATACAACTCTGGGTAAGGAGTCCACACCTACTAATTAAAACTTTTAATAAAAAAAACGACTCCAAACCGACTTCAAAAACACTGCAAAGTGAAAAATAACTTTAATTTCGGTAGTCGGTGTCTTTGGATTTTTATTTTCATTTTTGGCACCGACTTCCGAAGCAAAAGTTATTTTTCACTTTGTTTTTGAAGTCGGTTTAATGTTTTGATAAAAAAAAATATCTCTTTTTAGTTGGCCGGTTTGTAATTTAGATAGTTACAAAAGCCTAAATGCCAACTACTCATAACCTTATACAAGTTATTGCTTTTCCCGATGCAGGTCTTGAACATACATTTTAAAAAAATATGCGTTCAAAAAAATATCCTTTTTGGAAGTCGGTTAAAGACTACACCTTCTATACCTACAAAAGTACTCATCCTCAAAAGAATACTGTATTATTTTACGCTTGACATATTGTAACAGAGCGATTTAATGAGAGTATAAATTAATTAGTGAATGAAATAGATTAAGCCCTCGTTAATTATGAAAATTGTTGACGAAAACTAAAAGTTCGTCACTGGCACTCAACTATGCAGACGTTTCAATATGCTTTTACTGAGTAAAATCTAATTATTTTGTAACTGAGATTGAGCTGTCAGTCGTATACAAATATTGACTAGACCCTCACTTGAATAAAAGTAAAACTAAGTTATTACGCTCAACTGAATATAAATTAATTTAAAGTTTTTTGTACTTTAATGTAATATAAGTGACTATTTGTGTAGTATTACTTATTCAATATTATTATATAATGTATAGTGCGATCTAAAATGCTTTTTATTTAACAGTCATGGAATCTGTAACATCGTTATCCCCTTTTTTTAGGGTACCGTATTTGACAAGTAACCCTCATAATGTCACCATGTCTGTCTGTCCGCGGCTTAACTTAGAAACTATTAATAATAGAACGCTGAAGTTTTTAATAAATTAATACGGATATACATATTAATCACAACGACAAAGTAGTAAATTAAAATAATGAAAAAACATTTTTTTGGGTTACAAGTAAAGAGGGAACGTGTTTTTTAGGGTTCCGTAGCCGAATGGCAAAAAACGTAACCCTTATAGTTTCGACATGTCTGTCTGTCTGTCAGTCTGTCTGTCCGTCCGTCCGTATGTCACAGCTAATTTATTCCGAAACTATTAGGACTATACAATGTGATGTGAAACTTAGTAGGTAGATGTATTCTGTGAACCGCTTTCCGATTTTAAGAAAAAAATTAAAAAATATTTAAAATAAAGGGGGGCCCTTTCTTTTAAATATTTTTTCAAATCCCCATACATGGAACTGAAACTGAAAATATATTTTTTCATGAAACCTATGCGTGTGTGGTATCTATAGACAGGTCTTTAAAAATGACATTGAGGTTTCTAAAGCCAGTTTTTCATAAGGTTAATCGTTTAAAAGATATACGCTTCCAAAGTGGTAAAATGTGTGACTCCCCCCTCTAACTTCTATAATAATGGAGTGAAAAATCTAAAAAAATATATTTCTGTAGATCTTAATGTAAACTTTCAACCAAAATTAGTTTGAACGAAATCAGTTTAGCAGTTTTTGAGATGCAGCATATTTTCTAAAACCGCAAATATAACTTTGTAATTCATACAAACACTATGAAAAACAAAGTTATATCGCGTAGTTTAAAAAAAAATGTAAATAAGCTAGTTTTAAGAAATTAGTAGGAACCCTTCATGGGCGAGTCTGACTCGCACTTGGCCAATTTTTTTTTATTTCGTCTACCCCATTCAAGGGCGGATCCAGCTTTGGTGCCAGGGGGGGTCACATAATCGTGGTCAAGTCACAAGAAGTTATAATTTGTATTTCCTGACTCCGCTGCCACTTGGCCATCCACTGCCGATATTCGTTTACAACGACAGAAACTGGAGTATTATCTAGTAACAATGTTTAAACATTTTAATTAGTGATCCACCTAGGTCCTGGACCCAGCTCAGGGGGGTCATGACCCCATGACCCCCCTGGATCCGCCCTTGACCCCACTGTGTCGGTTATCGTTGGATAGGTCGTAAATAATAGGAGTGAGGGAAGACAAATTTTCGATTAGTGAATATTAAGAACCTCCTCCTTTTTTGAACTCGGTTAAAATACTGATTTTCGTTAGAATTAAGTGTGAGTCCCCTAGCAACTAAATGGTTGTAGGTAGGAATTCAAACTATCTAATCTACACAGTTGGAGAGGAAAGTAATGTCATACTTTTGACTAAAAATCCGCCTTGGTTTTTCAGTAGACCTTGTGTTTTAGGGCCAAGGTCTACCTAGAACATTCCGGGAAACCCGACAGGTAATAGGAACTGCCCTCGTCCTTAGTGCTGTCTGTTATTTGAGGATCGTTATCCTTTCAAAATGATAATACTATATGTTATAGCAGAGTGAGTGTTTTTTATCTTATATTTTTAAAAGTAGTGCTTATTGAACAGACAATATACAACGTGTAACGGAAACCCCATATCTATCCAAAAGGACTGAAGACAACATCTGGTATGGAGTCTCTATGCAAATTTTCAGCTCAAAATAAGTGACTCACAGAATTGACCCCAAATTATTGGTTTCATATGTTTCTTGAATACCAGTAATAACAAACGTGTCACAGCACTATGAGGGTTATCACTTGCCACGTCACTTGCCAATAAAACGATAATTCTCTTCGTTCTTCTTAATTTGAAAAATTCGGTCTCTGGTATCAATGTATTGAAATTTCTAATATGCTCCACACATGTACACATAGGATTAGAAAACCCTTGCCATATCGTTTGTTATCATCCAAAGAGGCCGTGCACTTGGTATGTATATACCTTTTAAATTACACATTGTATAGAATCAAAGTTTAGCTGATATTAATTTAAGCTCTAATTTTAATTTTAATTTTGACTCCATACGAATTGAATACGTAATTGATCAATACACATAATTATCAATCAATATATATAAAACGCTTCCGTTACTGACTGACTGACAGACAACGCACAACCGAAACTACTGGGCACAAGAAGCTGAAATTTGGCATGTATGTTCCTTGGGAAGCAACAAGATTTTTTTTTTTGGATTTTCCCACGGAATCGGGATTTACACGGGAAATACCTCCCACGCGAACAAAGTCGCGGGCAACTGCTAATGTATAATATTTCTACTAGGTATCTATACCCAATAATTTTGAATGCAAGTAATGTAGCGATGTAAGATACCATGCTTCAATGGTAGCGCTGCGAAAGCAAACCACAAAAATGTACGGTATTGACAAATGCTGTCAAATGTCACTTCAGCAATCCTGACAGCAACTTTCATATTTTGACATTCATGCGGTTCCATTCGCTAAAAGAATGGAATTTTGCAAAGAGTCGTACAATCATTCGTTCAGTACAATGGGACGCGACTTATGGGGGGACGGGGATCGACCATATTTTATTTTTCTTATGGGAGTCTTGTGAGTCACTGTTCCACAGGCAGTTCCCTTAGCGTGCGGTTGTTTAAATATAAATATTGGTATATAAGCCCTGGCTGGGGGCCTTTCAATTTAGAGGTGACCACAGGATCGTCCGGTTAAGTAGTAACCAGCCTTAGTGTGCTGAACTACGAGTGGACCCTTCAAAAAAAAAACTGTAACTACGAAAAAGCGTGCTTCCACGTGATTGAAACTTCACTGCATTCCTGATTGTTTTTATTTCGTAGTGGCAGAGGGGGCGATAATCTAGCAAATACCGTCTCTATGTATTTATTTATTTGGGAAACAAACAATTGTACAATAAGTCTTACAAATAAAATAGTATTACAAAGCATGGGTGAATGTACAATCCACAACATTTCCACAGTATACTTGTGTACATTATTAATTAATTAGGTACCTAAGTATACACTTAAATACCTTAAGCGCTACATTACATTTTAAACTTTTATTAACTGTCACTCAAACATTGAAAAGATTTTTTTTTTATTACTTTTGGACAAAAAAAGATATCCAACTGAGAAAAGTGGTTATTATATGTTTTCACTAGTCGACGGAGAGGGGCTCGCTGACCAGAGTTTGTTCGGCATGTAGTTGTCGCAAACAAGCGTCAATAGCCTAATGGATATGGTGTCAGACTTGTGATCGACAGGTCCCGAGTTCGAATCCCACCCATTACACTATTGCCGTGAACCCACTCCAGACACAAGCATATTTAGCTTAGTTGGAGGGCTTAACAAGATTGCTAGTAATGTGAATTCTACCCACATTGCTAGTCATCTTTTTAAAAAAAAAAAAAAAAAAAAAAAACAGAGGGTAAGCACGCACCTCACGTCTTGTTACTGTTCTAGGTACAATGTAAAAAATATTATTTACTAATTAGATACAGTTAAACTTAATATGAACCAATCCGGTTTGAAGTAGTAGGCTTGATTGCAAAGTGAGCAAATTGAACTTTTTTAGCGAGTCCTCGTACGACTGGCATATGAGTTTATATTTGTTTTGCACAACTCGTATATATTTACGTTTAACTCTCTCAATTGCTTTTACATATTTGTCATAGTAGGGATGTGTATGTAATACATAGATGGACACTCTCATTATATTGCTCGTTCTTTGGGTCAACCTAATGTAAAGGTCAAACTGCCGCTCTGCATGAAATGACACACTTCACATTAATTGAACGCGTATGCTCAACACATGACCCATATGCCCCAGGGATACAGGCAGATCTATCATGTCACATGATATTTTTCTTGTAAAAAAAATAAACAATTGAATTTCAAAGTTTGTTGCAGACTGCAGTCATTATTTTTTTAAAGTAGAAGTAGCCTTTAACAGTTGATAGAAATGCCGAAATGAAGACTATTGCTGTTCGACTTTGATAAGACTTACCTACTTATCTAAGTAAAGCTGATAGTCAAACTTTAAGCTCTTACAAACTTTGTCTCTAATCTTGCCAATGACTCAGACAATCCTTTAGTCGACATCTATTACGTACAAGTACTATTCTCATCCAGGTACCTATAGTAGGGAACTAGTCTATCAGGTCAACCGACGGTATTTATACTTCATATTGTAATATTTACCCATAAAAAATAAACCAAGTCTCGCAACTCAATTCTACTACCGTAAAAAATTGTGAGATCCATGTAATACCAAGTCGGTTATTAATTTATTCAGTCCCTACTTAAGGGACCTTCTGTCTTAAGTTGTTACGTAATTATCTAACCTAACAACATCGTATAGTGACCATATCAATATTAAAAATCTTTAACGTTTTAAATAAAAAAAAGTAATTAAAAAAATTAAAAAACCCGACTGCAACCTTATACTAAAACTAACTGAAAAGCTAATTAAAACAAGCCCATTATAAATAAAATAAAAGTTGGAAGCAGGCGGGGCCTATACCATTATTATAGTTTCAAACTCAAATGGGTCCCGCCTGAAATGCTGGAAATAAAAAACGGTAATTAAAAAAATTAAAAAAACTCGACTGCAACCTTCAGTTCAGTTAGTTTTATATAAAACTAACTGAACTGAAGGTTGCAGTCGGGTTTTTTAATTTTTTTAATTACTTTTTTTTATTTCCAGCATTTTAGTTTACAAATGTGAATGATTTCGCAGACGATTTAGTTCTTGATACGTGTTTGTTACGATTTGTCACTTTGAATTACTTTTAACCATATAAGTTGTATATATGTTTGTAATGACCTTTTAAAACCCTTTATTTTGATACCCCACTCGAAAGGTTTTGAAAAAAAAAATTTTTTTTGAATGCATAATATGGCACCAAAAATCCGCCATTTTGGTATTTTTTTTTAATTTTGTTATACCCAGTGTCACTTTCACAGTCAATACGAATCTAACGATACCTCTCAAGCTAAAATCCGTCGAGTCGTTCAAGCCACAGAGCGTGCCAAAAAATTATACATACATACATACATACTCTCGAAAAACATAACCCTCCTTCTGGCGCAGTCGGGTAATAAATTGACTCGGCCATCGCATGAAAACAAGTAATACATTTATAAATTAGATTGTTTAGTGCGATTGCCAAGTCAATCTATTTATAAAAAATATCTAGATTTGGTTCCAATTTATTTAGTTACGGATATTGTTTTAGACTTATAATTTAATATTATAATTGGGGTGTCTGAGGTATTGCGCTTAATCTGTTACACCTTGTATAAACAACTATGTGCTGCCCGCAACTTCGTTCGCATGGGAGGACTTCCCGCGTAAATCTCGATCCCGTGGGAATTCTGGGATAAAAAGGTAGCCTATGTGTTATTCCAGGATGTCAACTATCTACTGAAAATTTCATTAAAATCCATCCAGTAGGTCCGGAGATTAGCGTGTACAAACAGACAAACAGAAATATATTTTTTTTATATTTTTGCCATGTTACCGTTTCTTAACCCACCTCAATTATTATTTTTGTATAAAATTTAAATATAAAAAACCGGTCAAGTGCGTGTTGGGCCACGCGCAGTGTAGGGTTCCGTAGTTTTTATAACAGCCAAGTGCGTGTCGTATTCGCTGACTGATCGTTTCGTACCATAATCTAACTAAAAGCCAAACATGACTACCTAACTAATTTGACTTCCTATACAAATCCTCACCTGATCCGACAATTTTGCACGGAAAGTTTTAATTTTTTTAGAGATTTGTATAAAACTTGTCATAGCCGGTGCTTTGAATTAAATACGGACACAGAGCTACACTACTCAATCGTCACAAGAAGCTAGCACGATACAACTGGCGCTTAGCGCCATCTATCGACATTTCTATAGAGTTGTTCGAAATTTTCGAGTCAATTACAATTGGTCGACTATTACTCGTAAACTTGTAAAGCCCACTTATGTGTGATAGTTTTCCTTTAACTTTCGTTATATATAGGTACTACTGCCGTGACATTTGAATTGGTACTTTAAAGCTTGATAAGTCACGAACGGTTTACTTAATCATAAACGGTCTTACCAAACCCCTAATATTTTTGAAAGACCTATCCAACGATATCCCACACTATGGGAAGAACGAAAAAAAATAATTATCATCCCACTTTACATGTATGGGAAGGTACCCTAAATATTTGTTTTTTTTTTTAATTTTATTTTACCACTTTTTCGGCGTTATTAACGTGTATATTCATGCCAAAGTACAACTTTCTAGTACCAATAGTTTTTGAGCTAAACCGCGGACAGACGGACAGACAGACGGACATGGCGAAACTATAAGGGTTCCTTGTTGACTACGGAACCCTAAAAACATACTTTTTTACTGTATTATTATATGTATAGATAAGTACATAAGTTATTTTTTTATCAAATAAGACAATTACAGCCATCGTGGGCTTAACACAGTTAGGTAGGTATATGAGACACGGCATCTCGGTACCTATACCATCATAATATAAATTACTCAAAATATAACTCAAAGGAGATTTTTTTAAATTCTGTACAATTTAAGAAAGGTTCCAGCACAATGGTAAAGGTAGATGAAAACCATTTAGAGTATGAGAGTGGGTAGGTAATGAACTACCTACATACTCGAAACATAAGTATATATGTCCAATTTAAAGCAGAGGCATATTAAGTTACATTAAGTTATGGGGAGAGGTAAGCACTTTATAAGTATGTAAAATATTTTTGAAAGAAAGATGGGTTTGTGCTTGTAACTGTGGGTTTGTGTTTGTGCTGTACTGGCATGGGTACGGGTCTTGAGCAGCAAACAACTTATCTAGGAAATTTGTAGAGTGATTCCGCCTATCTCTAGTCTTAAGTTTTCCGGTGAAATCGAAATCTCAAATGTTTTTAATTAGTAGGGTTTTAGGATAAAAGAAAACACAACAATCAACATAAACAATCAGAGTCAAAATGAGACTTATTGGAGGCCACTTGAGTTTCGTACGAAATTCAGATTCGTGATCATATGTGCGCAAGCCATATATATATATTCATATAGCAAAGTTTTGATTGTTTTGAAATGGTCGTTTGAATAGGACAAGTTAATCAAATAGTAAATGTGTCTGAGAGATCAAGACAACTAAAATTAGATTAGTTGGATGAGGGTATCTACATCGCCTAGCAAGGAATTCGAAGTTAAAATGGCTTTAGCCCAGACTCTCAGACAAGGATAGCATGGATGGGATATTCTTACAATCAGCGTTAACTGAATATAGGTAGTACTTAGGTACCTATGTCAGAGTTATGGGCCGTAATTCTTATGGCAGTTAGGTATATGGGCTATTTACATTAAAATTCTTACCTACCTAACTATATCAGAAAACAGATTCAAGAGTCTGCAAGAGACAGAAAGCTAGCAAAGCTGACATTAATAAAAAAAAACTATTGTAGCCGCTGTTGTTCAATCAAATAACGACAGTATTCATTTATTTTAGAGAATATTATATCTCAATATTCATTTTAACAAATAGATATCTAAATAAATAATGTAAATTTGTTCAAATAAAACCGACAGATATTCATCGTCCGGACAAAAGAAAGACTCTATATACCAAAACAGGAATTTAAAAGAAAAGATACTGGGCACACTCCCCGCCCGATCACTATGTTTGGCACGCCAATTCCTTGCGAAAAGCGAGCTAAATACCTAAGAGTGATTCTAGATCAAAACCTAAACTTCAGAGAGCATATAAAATCGGTTCGCTCGCGAGCCGCTTTTGCTCTCGGTAGGTTACACTGCATGCTGAATGCACACAGCAAACTCTCCCTAAAATGTAAACTACGCATTTTTACCACGTGCATACGTGCACGTGCATATTCTAACATACGCCTGTCCGGTGTTTGTTCACTCTAGTCCGGCTCAGATCCATAGGATGCAAGTTATCCAAAACTGATTCCTCCGAAAAGCCACGGGCGCACCCTGGTATTTGAGAAACGAGGATCCCCACGTAGACCTCGAAATCCCGACTATAAAGCAAGTGTTGAAACGCCACTCAGTGCTTTACTTCACCTCTACTAAAAAACACACAAACACCCTGATTGTATCAGCCGCCCGATACACACTATACTATACACATTGGATATCGAAATGACAGAGTCCGTCGACCCTGTCAGAGCAAACCAGACATTCCTTCAGATTGACAACTCAGAGCTCGTAAGGAACAGGTTGATCCTCTTCTGCTTATTTGCACCCGCTTATCTCCCCATCCAATGAGTGCTGATATCTGCAATAGTTAAACGGTAGCTTCAAATGAGAATTAGATAGATAGATAGATAGATAATATACTCTCATTGTACACCATAACAGAAAACAAATAAGGACTTAACAACAAAAAAAGAGTGAGATGTGTGGGCAGTCTTATCGCTTAAACTGATCTTTTAAAGACAATCTATCCAAATATTAAGCCACTAATTGTGCTGTATTGACCCTTGACTTTTGACCTGCTTGATGATGCCATGAAACAATATTATCCTCTACCTCTGTGTCTCCAATTTATCTATCTCATGCGCACGCAAAACTGACAAGTGTTTCCTGACTTTGTAAAAGAAGTGAAATTCACTTGTGAATTCACACTGAATTCACACAAATTCCATGAAGTGATTGAAGGTAATTCAGTCTCAAAGTTGAACATCCTATTCTTATATAAGGTCAAATACAGACTACCTTTTTTTTTTTCAAAAATCAGCCCCCAAAGGGTTGGTAAAGGGGATGAAAGTTTGTGAAAGAAATTAAACTGCTTAACCAACTTAAATGGATTTTGGCATAAAATGCAGTAAAGACAGACGGACAAACAGGACGCAACATTGTTCGCGTGGGAAGGTTTTCCCGCGTAAATCCCCTGGGAATTCCGGGATAAAAACCCTATGTGTTATTCCAGGATGTCTACTATCTACTTACCAAATTTTATTCAGATCCATTCAGTCGGTTTTGCGTGAAAGAGTAACAAACATACATCCATTCAACCTCACAAACTTTCACATTTATAATTATACAAGGTGCCAGATAAACGAGAAATAAAGTACATTGACCTTTTTCTAATATCTCTGCGTAGATACCCGAAAAACAAGCAATTAACTATTTTTCATTACTATAAAATGTAAAGGGTCGCGATAGATGTGGATTCAAGACAGATTTGTCTTTATTTCCGTTTTTGAAATAAATTAGTCAACAAAAGTGTAGGAGGGTCAATGACTTTTATTCCAAGTTTATGTGGCGTTTGGTATAGTAAGACTATAGATAACTACTTTCAAAATTTCAAGATTTCATGAAAAAAAAAATTAGTTTTTTTCCCAGATCTTTGTTTGTGTAGGATGTTTTTCAAGCATAGATTCCAATCCTGTAAGAATTCTAGGGCAAAAGGGAGCCTACAAGTTACATGTACAGAGGAGGTTATAGGGTAACATGTAGGCTATCTTCCAGTAAAAGTCCCATAAAAATTCGTTTCGCCTTCCTGAGATTAGTCACTACAAACTGATATATTAATTTTAAAAAAATATATAATTGACCTATATCATCTCTTTCAGATACATCCTCTCCCTCGCGCTTGCTGATCTCCTGGTAATCATCACATGCGTACCATTCACGTCCATTGTGTACACAGTGGAATCTTGGCCATGGGGTGCCACGGTGTGCCGGGTGTCCGAAGCCGCGAAAGACGTCAGCATCGGAGTGTCAGTGTTCACACTGACAGCACTATCGGCTGATCGGTACTTCGCAATCGTGGATCCGTTGAGGAAGTTGCATGCTACAGGTTAGTGAAATATAGTTTTACTCATGTGGATACTGACAATAATATTTATTATACAACCAGTTTATCATAAGATATAACTTTAAGGCTTTATAACTGATGAAGATATTTTTAAAAATATTTCGGTATCGCTAAGTTATATATAAGCAAAAATAAAAACTTTTTACCAAAAAATTAAACCGACTCCCAAAAAACACTGCAAAGTGAAAAATGATGGTACTTTTTGAGAGCAACTGCACAAGTTACTATAAGAAATACCGAAAACGCCATAGGTGTGCCTATAATATTTGAAGAGTTCCCTCGATTTCTCCATGATCCCATCATTCTGATCCTGACTTGGTGACAAATGGTACCAATTTCGAAGTATCAAACAAAAAAAGAATTTTCCAAATCGGTTCAGCCGTCTTCGAGTAATCAGTGATCAAACTGATCATAGATAAAAAAAAATATAAGAAAGTCGGTTGAAAGATGAGATGCAATTGTTTTGCTTGATCTATTAGGGAGATTGAAGTAACAACGCTAAAGAGGAATTCCAGATATTAAGCGTCAATAGCCTAATGGATAAGGTATCGGACTTGTGATCGAGAGGTCACGAGTTCGAATCCCACCCATTACACTATTGCCGTGAACCCACTCCAGACACAAGCGTATTAAGCTTGGAGGGGTTAACAAGGTTGCTAGTAATGTGAATTGTACGAGTACCCACATTGTTAGTTATCATTTTAAATAAATAAAAAATAAGCTTTTGATACCTAGTCGTCAAAGGCAACCTATCTGCTTTGTACATTTTTATTTATAGTCCTCCCCTTTTTGGGAAGATTCGGTTAAAATACATAGTACGGATTTAGAACGACTAAGAGTTAAGGGAAAAGATCATTTCATACAACCATAGAGAAATTATCATTATAGATAGGTGCCTCTGTGGTCGAGTGGTTTAGGCATTTGCCTTATGATCCGGTGGTCGTGGGTCGATTCCCGCGGGAAGCATACTTTGTAAAGTTGTTTCCAGTTTGGCTAGGACATTGCAGGCCTGAATCACCTTGTCTGATAAAAAGATGGTTCCGTGCTTCGGAAGGCACATATAAGCCGGTAGTCCCAGTCGCCAAATAGCGATCTAGAAATTCTGACACTAGGTTGTATAGGCTCGTTAAACCTACTAACCACATGATAAGAAGAAGATTAAGATAGGTATGTTGTGAGAGGCTTTCTCAGAGAGGCATGTCGCGACTATGTGACACTGTCTATGGAAGTCTTTATATCATGGCTTTTCACATAAATTCTTTGTATACGCTTGGATTAAATTATGATTAATCTATACTAATATATAACTAGCTTCCGCCCATGTGAGATTAAGTACATAATATAGATGTATATTTATAGTATATGTATAAAGAATGTTGTTATTTTTTTAAAAGTAATTAATTATCAATATCAATTTATATGTATTTACCGATTAATTATCAATTAATCGATATTACCATGATTGTCAGGTATATTATAGAAATAATTTAGCCATTTGTATAGCAATATCAATTTATTCATTTACCACACGGTTCGGAAAGGGTTGTTTTCTGAGGAGAAGAACCGGCAAGAAACTCCACAGTTACTCTTTTCAAAACATAATTCATTTTCACATAAACATCAATTCACTATATGTACTTTACAATATTACCACAATGTGATTACTATCGTTATAACTTATAGCTTTATTTACTTGTGTATCTACTATATCATTACTCCATTACATATTATATAAGTAATGTTATTTATAGAATTAATACCAAATGTTCATTAAATTATCACACAATTATCAATTAATAACACTGTCACATTAAAGTAACAAATACAAAATAATTAATTTATATTCAAATACAATAGCAATACGATACTATCGTATAATCGTATTGGTATAAAAATCCTATCGTAACGATAGGATTTTTATACCAATTCTACACATAAAAATATTAATAAAAGTTAGAAATAACACAAGTTCACTTAACTTAGGTCCGTTCGGTGTGACTGCTCCAGAGCGACTGTGACTACTGTGAGTGACTGTGTCTAGAACTTTTTTTTTTTTTTTTTTTTTAGGTAGGGCCACTTGTAGATCAGCACACTAAGGCTGTGAGTCTACTAAACCGGACTTTCCTGTGGTGACCTCTAATAAATTAAAGGCCCCCAGCCAGGGCTTACAAACTAAAGTTTACTTAAAGCTAATGACCGCACGCTAAGGGCACTCCCTGTGGAGTACGGGCCTCGGCATAGCGGGGTCATTTTGGGAGGGCAGCAAAGGGACAGGCTGGGTCATATTATTTACGGGAGTATTTATTGCTACTGGCTCAGCATCGCGGGCTGGCTCGTTTGGCAAAGGTCGGGGAGGATTTTCATTACAAGTACGCGGACGTCGCGATGGGCCTCGTCGGCGAGGCCGGAATAAGGAACGCGTTCTGTATTTGTGTTTTCTAAGAGTGCTGGTTTCCCTACTGCTCTCTTGTCGGATGGTGGTGGGGTCGTCAGGCTCGTCTAGGATGTTACGCGGGCGACGAACCCGAGAAATCTTGGAGGGTCTGTATCGGGCGGCCGATACGATCAGGGGGTTAGTGTGGGTATCAGCAGAGGTGAAGTAACGCACTGACATGCGTTTCAACACTTGCTTTATGGTCGGGAGTTTGAGGTCTACGTGGAGATCCTCATTCCTACAGAACCAGGGCGCGCCCGTGGCCTTTCGGAGAAAACGGTTCTGAATGACTTGCATCCTATGGATCTGATTGGGACTGGCATGAGCAAACACCGGACAGGCATACGTCATGATAGGACGTATGCATGTCGTGTATATTCGGATTTTACATTTAAGGGAGAGCTTGCTGTGTTTATTCAGCAGGGCGTGGAGCCTACCGAGAGCGAAAGCGGCTCGCGAGCGAACCGACTTTATGTGCTCACTGAAGTTTAGGAACTGGTCGAGGATCACACCTAAGTATTTGGCTCGCTTCTCCCAAGGGATTGGCTTGCCGAACATAGTGATCGGGCGTGGGGGGGTGAATTGTTTATGCTGGCGAGCCCTGCGAAACAGGACTGCTTGACTTTTGTCGGGATTTACCTCAATCCTCCATTTCCTAAACCAATCGCCTAGTGCGTTGGCTGAGGTCTGGAGGGTATGAGCGATGCTAACGGGATTTTGTCCCGAGTAGTAGATGGCCGTGTCGTCGGCAAATAGGGATAACTCTACTGGGGGCTTTTTGGGGATATCGCTAGTGAATAGCGTGAAGAGTGGGGGGGAGAGCACGGCGCCCTGAGGGACGCCGGCTCTGATAGGGCGGGGAGTGGAAAGCGCTCCTTCGATACGATATCTGAAGGAGCGGTTCGACAGGAAGTCTCGAATGATGAGCACGAGACGGTCCGGCACACCTAGTTGGTAAAGCTTATAAATTAAGCCATTGTGCCAGACTTTGTCGAAAGCCTTCGCTATATCAAAGAATAGGGCCCCCGTCACCAGACCGCGTTGAAAACGGCCGCTAATGTGCTCTACGATGCGGTGGGCTTGGTGGACACTGGAATGATGGGCTCTAAAGCCAAACTGTTCGTTAGGGATTAGGCTCTTGGCCTCGACAAAGTCCTTGAGCCGATTTAGAATAATCCGCTCGTAGACCTTGCCGAGGGCGCTGAGCAGACTAATGGGTCTATAGCTAGTCGGGAGGTTCTTGGGCTTTTTGGGTTTTGGGATACCTATCACTATAGCCTCTTTCCAAGCTTGTGGAAACAAGTTGTTGGACAAGGCGCCATTGAAGATGGCAGCCAGTAGGACTATGATCGTACGTGGGAGGAGTTTAAGTGCCCTAGTGGTCAGTCTGTCAGTCCCGGGAGCTTTCCTGGGTTTGAGTTTCTTGATGATCTCCTCCACCTCGTCTTCCGTGACGGGGGGGAGGGGAGCATCAGGGTCCTCGACAGGGGGTAGGGCAGATCTACGTTCGACCTCAGCATCCACGTGGGCAAGGTGGGCTGGGTCGACTGGTTGGGAGCTGGGAGAGCACTGTGCCTCCAGGCTGTCGGCTAGGCATTCGGCTTTGTCTTCGTCGTCGAAGGCAATGCTTTTGTCCGGGCGGATAAGGGGAGGCATTGAGGCAACCTCAGTGGCGCGCATATTCCGCTGAAGTTGCCAGAAGGCATGGTGGGTGGGTTCCAGTTCGCTCAGGGTCTTGTCCCAGCCGGCTTCACGCCACTCTCTGATGCTGTTACTTACTTTGCGCTGTAAGTACCGCATGAAAGTTTTGTTATTCTGGCAGGGGAAAGCTCTGTAGGCACGGACTGCTGCGTTCTTCTCAGTCAGCAGGGCCCGTACATCGTCCGGGAGTTTCCGGCGCCAGTGCTCTGACACCGGAATCTCCTTTGAACAGTCGTTCAAGACAGATTCTGATCTGGGATCTTGTCCAGGTGAGGAGACGTGTTGGATTTCAGCAATTCGCCTACTTTCCTCCAGTCAGTGATCACCTGTGTGGGAGGGGGGCGGTTAGGGTCATAGGGACCCGATCTCGGAGTTAACTCCAAGATCACCGGTCTATGGTCAGAGTCAAGTTCGTCTACCGTCTCTAAAGAGTGCAAACGTAAGTTCACATTCTTCAGGAGGGCAATGTCGAGTACGTCGGGCAAGTGGGATGGCTCGAACGGGTAATGAGTAGGCCGCATAGGACCTATGATATCTATGTGGAGAGGTGTGCAAAGGTCGTATAGTACCTTCCCACGGGGGTTGGTAATACGACTACACCATGCGGGATGTTTGGCATTGAGATCCCCCGCTATAAGGACGGAGTCACTCATGTCAAGAAGGGCTGTAAGGTCGCTTCGTAGTGAGGCGTTTATCGAAGAATTTGAATCTACGTCGTTGTACGGTGGGAGATACGCGGATACTATTGTGATAGAGGGATGGCCCGTCATGCCTAGCCGGCAAACGGATACCTCTAAGTGGGCAAGGGGCGGCGGATCCATAGGGATGCAGTGCAGGGAGTTCCTATAATATATTAGAGTGCCACCTCTGTGGCATCTAGTCCTATCGTTCCTAACTAGCCGGTAGTTGGCTACCTTGGGATCCCTAAGGTGGGGTTTGAGGAAGGTCTCTTGGACCAGAAGGATGTCGAGACTATGATCGCGAAGGAAAGTCGCGATCTCGTCCCGTTGATTGGTGATGCCATTGGCATTGAAGTAACCTAGCTTTAGGGATCGGGGCTTTAATCTCTTACTAGCCGTGTTATACATTATGGCTGTTTAAAAAGGTTATCAAAATGACTTTTGACATCGGGATACTTAGAGTATACCCGAATCAGGGAGTTGATGCTAGTGCAGGCCACGACCTCCTTTGCCATTTGGATGGCGCGGGGGGACTGGAAGAAACTGAAAGTATTCCCAAGGATGAGGAACGCATCGAGTTCCGGCTCATCCGAGCGAGGGAGTGACTGGGGAGGAGGTGGGGGCTGAGAAGCCACAACAACCGGAGCGGAGGGCATGATGGGTTGATCCATCAGCCCAGGGACTTTCGGCCTTAGTGCCGGGAAGTTTTGGGCGTGATTCGCCGCCGTCCAAGGAGTTGGACGCTGGGGACTGAGGGTCTGGGGGAGCTCAGACGAGAGTGTAGGACACTCTCGTCCCTGGCGTGCGCTAGCGCGCGTTGCCAGTTTAGGGGCGGAGGTTTTCGGGGCTTTCGGACAGCCTCGGTAGTTGGCGGGGTGGCCGGATTGCCCGCACAGCACGCAGCTGGGCGGGTCTGGGCACTGGGACCTATCTTTTGGGCGACTGCACTCCGCGGTGCCGTGATCGCCCAGGCACTTTACGCACCGGGGTTTGCCGAAGCAATTCCGTTGCGCGTGCCCATACAACTGGCAACGGTGGCATTGGCCTACCGTGCCACTCTTGTGTGGCTTCTCAATGAGAATTCCTGAAAGACTGCATACAGTCTTCAGCGCAAAGATGGGGTGGGGACCTTCAGAGACGGGGTGGCAGATGACGAGGACGTTGTTAGACGCCCTGCCACCTCTGCCGTGCATACGGTGCACCTCAATCACCGGGATGTTCTGTGACTCTAAGTCGCAGACGATCTCGGTGGTGGGGATCTCACTGGGGATCCGGCAGAGGACCACTCGAACGGGCTTGCTCTCATGGAGCGTATAAGTGTGGTGGGGGATATTTCGAGCCTTGAGTAGCTTCGAAAGCGCGCGGTGGTCGTTAGCTGTCGCTAACCCTACTTTTATGCCGTTCTGAACGGCGCGGGCATTCGTGTAGGCGATGCGTTGCTCGCCACACGCTTTGGACACGTTTGTCCAAGCCCCCTTGTCATGGATGAAGATGGATGGGGGAGGGATGGTCTTGCGCACTGAGGCGCTGACGACTGGGGTTTGGGTAGGGCTGGGCCTAGTGGCCGAGGAAGTGGAGGGCTGGCTCTGCACTAAGCGTGCTGGCTCGGGAGGGGAGGGTTTCTTGGCCTTAGGGGCCTGAGTGGAGGACGAGGCCTGCGACCTCTTCTTCCTCTTTCCCTCGACGAGGATAAACTCGTCGGAGGAAGAGGTTTGGTCGGAGGAGTGCTCGGACTCCGCTCGCTCTGAGCGCTCAGAGTGTATGCTCTCTGCGCGCTCCGAGCGCTCGCCATCCGAGCCCTCTTTTTCTTGTTCCTCCTCCTCAGAGTCCATTTCGACGTCTGGGGGGGAGGGGGACCTATCTGCGATGGGCGCGGGGGTGGGACCTAAATCTGGCTGTGGGGTGGGAAACACCGCGGGGGGTATTTTTTCAATCTCATCCTTATACTCCCTTTGTAGGGCGGGGTTTTTAATTAGGATCTTTCCTAATATCTCGGTTGTTAGATTTAACCGAACCGTTAGGGACTCTACTTTGGTCATGAGATCCTCCACTATGTCCTCCATATTGGAGGCGACAATGGTGGGCATCCTAATCTCCTAACCCTAACATAAGCGCCTCGAGGAGACACGTCAAACGTGAGCTCCCCGAGCAGACGGTCCCCAAAGAGCCCTGCCCCGGAGTTTCTCCTAACACTTCGCTACCGAGAAGAGAAACCCAGACAAACTCGGTAGCTATGTTGCCGTCTGATGTGGCCTGAGGGGCCCTATTTGCCTAACCCTCCGGGCGGGAATGACCCGGAGGTGAGTTCGCTCCCTGCGGGGATAGCAGGGAGGTGTGTGCCTAATGGTGTGCCCTAAGCTTGTAACCGGTCGCCAGTCTTAATGTGCGAACCGGACCCTATTGGGTCTAGTGCGAAGGGGTAGATACACCCAACCGACACTAGGTGTGTATGCTGTGAAGAGAACTCAGTAACTAGGTTTGACTAGGAGATCCCCCAAGGCCAGAACCTAGCACTCGACTCCAATTGACTGCTTCACCCTGAAGGGGATCAGCGGGTGCGTCGGGTCAGCACCCCCTTGGTATTGTTGACACCGTGAGGTTTCCAACCAAGGACCACGAAACTGTGGTTTTACCCTGAAGGGGCCAAACCAAATTGTTTTGACAATCTCTGTTAGAGAAACACGATATCCTTCACCGCCTCGAAAAAGGCGGATCCGGACCAGGCGTCGTAGTCGGCGACTACGAGTGACGTCACGGCGGGCGTGACGAACGGAGCGATGACTCAGGCACGGAACGATCGAGAGCGCGGAGCGGCACGACTGTCGCGGGCGAGCGTCGGAAGCGGAATGTGTGTCTAGAACTTTTTTTTTTTTTTTTTTTTTTTTTTTTAGGTAGGGCCACTTGTAGATCAGCACACTAAGGCTGTGAGTCTACTTAACCGGACTTTCCTGTGGTGACCTCTAATAAATTAAAGGCCCCCAGCCAGGGCTTACAAACTAAAATATACTTAAAAACTAATGACCGCACGCTAAGGGCACTCCCTGTGGAGTACGGGCCTCGGCATAGCGGGGTCATTTTGGGAGGGCAGCAAAGGGACAGGCTGGGTCATATTATTTACGGGAGTATTTATTGCTACTGGCTCAGCATCGCGGGCTGGCTCGTTTGGCAAAGGTCGGGGAGGATTTTTATTACAAGTACGCGGACGTCGCGATGGGCCTCGTCGGCGAGGCCGGAATAAGGAACGCGTTCTGTATTTGTGTTTTCTAAGAGTGCTGGTTTCCCTACTGCTCTCTTGTCGGATGGTGGTGGGGTCGTCAGGCTCGTCTAGGATGTTACGCGGGCGACGAACCCGAGAAATCTTGGAGGGTCTGTATCGGGCGGCCGATACGATCAGGGGGTTAGTGTGGGTCTCAGCAGAGGTGAAGTAACGCACTGACATGCGTTTCAACACTTGCTTTATGGTCGGGAGTTTGAGGTCTACGTGGAGATCCTCGTTCCTACAGAACCAGGGCGCGCCCGTGGCCTTTCGGAGAAAACGGTTCTGAATGACTTGCATCCTATGGATCTGATTGGGACTGGCATGAGCAAACACCGGACAGGCATACGTCATGATAGGACGTATGCATGTCGTGTATATTCGGATTTTACATTTAAGGGAGAGCTTGCTGTGTTTATTCAGCAGGGCGTGGAGCCTACCGAGAGCGAAAGCGGCTCGCGAGCGAACCGACTTTATGTGCTCACTGAAATTTAGGAACTGGTCGAGGATCACACCTAAGTATTTGGCTCGCTTCTCCCAAGGGATTGGCTTGCCGAACATAGTGATCGGGCGTGGGGGGGTGAATTGTTTATGCTGGCGAGCCCTGCGAAACAGGACTGCTTGACTTTTGTCGGGATTTACCTCAATCCTCCATTTCCTAAACCAATCGCCTAATGCGTTGGCTGAGGTCTGGAGGGTATGAGCGATGCTAACGGGATTATGTCCCGAGTAGTAGATGGCCGTGTCGTCGGCAAATAGGGATAACTCTACTGGGGGCTTTTTGGGGATATCGCTAGTGAATAGCGTGAAGAGTGGGGGGGAGAGCACGGCGCCCTGAGGGACGCCGGCTTTGATAGGGCGGGGAGTGGAAAGCGCTCCTTCGATACGATATCTGAAGGAGCGGTTCGACAGGAAGTCTCGAATGATGAGCACGAGACGGTCCGGCACACCTAGTTGGTAAAGCTTATAAATTAAGCCATTGTGCCAGACTTTGTCGAAAGCCTTCGCTATATCAAAGAATAGGGCCCCCGTCACCAGACCGCGTTGAAAGCGGCCGCTAATGTGCTCTACGATGCGGTGGGCTTGGTGGACACTGGAATGATGGGCTCTAAAGCCAAACTGTTCGTTAGGGATTAGGCTCTTGGCCTCGACAAAGTCCTTGAGCCGATTTAGAATAATCCGCTCGTAGACCTTGCCGAGGGCGCTGAGCAGACTAATGGGTCTATAGCTAGTCGGGAGGTTCTTGGGCTTTTTGGGTTTTGGGATACCTATCACTATAGCCTCTTTCCAAGCTTGTGGAAACAAGTTGTTGGACAAGGCGCCATTGAAGATGGCAGCCAGTAGGACTATGATCGTACGTGGGAGGAGTTTAAGTGCCCTAGTGGTCAGTCTGTCAGTCCCGGGAGCTTTCCTAGGTTTGAGTTTCTTGATGATCTCCTCCACCTCGTCTTCCGTGACGGGGGGGAGGGGAGCATCAGGGTCCTCGACAGGGGGTAGGGCAGATCTACGTTCGACCTCAGCATCCACGTGGGCAAGGTGGGCTGGGTCGACTGGTTGGGAGCTGGGAGAGCACTGTGCCTCCAGGCTGTCGGCTAGGCATTCGGCTTTGTCTTCGTCGTCGAAGGCAATGCTTTTGTCCGGGCGGATAAGGGGAGGCATTGAGGCAACCTCAGTGGCGCGCATATTCCGCTGAAGTTGCCAGAAGGCATGGTGGGTGGGTTCCAGTTCGCTCAGGGTCTTGTCCCAGCCGGCTTCACGCCACTCTCTGATGCTGTTACTTACTTTGCGCTGTAAGTACCGCATGAAAGTTTTGTTATTCTGGCAGGGGAAAGCTCTGTAGGCACGGACTGCTGCGTTCTTCTCAGTCAGCAGGGCCCGTACATCGTCCGGGAGTTTCCGGCGCCAGTGCTCTGACACCGGAATCTCCTTTGAACAGTCGTTCAAGACAGATTCTGATCTGGGATCTTGTCCAGGTGAGGAGACGTGTTGGATTTCAGCAATTCGCCTACTTTCCTCCAGTCAGTGATCACCTGTGTGGGAGGGGGGCGGTTAGGGTCATAGGGACCCGATCTCGGAGTTAACTCCAAGATCACCGGTCTATGGTCAGAGTCAAGTTCGTCTACCGTCTCTAAAGAGTGCAAACGTAAGTTCACATTCTTCAGGAGGGCAATGTCGAGTACGTCGGGCAAGTGGGATGGCTCGAACGGGTAATGAGTAGGCCGCATAGGACCTATGATATCTATGTGGAGAGGTGTGCAAAGGTCGTATAGTACCTTCCCACGGGGGTTGGTAATACGACTACACCATGCGGGATGTTTGGCATTGAGATCCCCCGCTATAAGGACGGAGTCACTCATGTCAAGAAGGGCTGTAAGGTCGCTTCGTAGTGAGGCGTTTATCGAAGAATTTGAATCTACGTCGTTGTACGGTGGGAGATACGCGGATACTATTGTGATAGAGGGATGGCCCGTCATGCCTAGCCGGCAAACGGATACCTCTAAGTGGGCAAGGGGCGGCGGATCCATAGGGATGCAGTGCAGGGAGTTCCTATAATATATTAGAGTGCCACCTCTGTGGCATCTAGTCCTATCGTTCCTAACTAGCCGGTAGTTGGCTACCTTGGGATCCCTAAGGTGGGGTTTGAGGAAGGTCTCTTGGACCAGAAGGATGTCGAGACTATGATCGCGAAGGAAAGTCGCGATCTCGTCCCGTTGATTGGTGATGCCATTGGCATTGAAGTAACCTAGCTTTAGGGATCGGGGCTTTAATCTCTTACTAGCCGTGTTATACATTATGGCTGTTTAAAAAGGTTATTAAAATGACTTTTGACATCGGGATACTTAGAGTATACCCGAATCAGGGAGTTGATGCTAGTGCAGGCCACGACCTCCTTTGCCATTTGGATGGCGCGGGGGGACTGGAAGAAACTGAAAGTATTCCCAAGGATGAGGAACGCATCGAGTTCCGGCTCATCCGAGCGAGGGAGTGACTGGGGAGGAGGTGGGGGCTGAGAAGCCACAACAACCGGAGCGGAGGGCATGATGGGTTGATCCATCAGCCCAGGGACTTTCGGCCTTAGTGCCGGGAAGTTTTGGGCGTGATTCGCCGCCGTCCAAGGAGTTGGACGCTGGGGACTGAGGGTCTGGGGGAGCTCAGACGAGAGTGTAGGACACTCTCGTCCCTGGCGTGCGCTAGCGCGCGTTGCCAGTTTAGGGGCGGAGGTTTTCGGGGCTTTCGGACAGCCTCGGTAGTTGGCGGGGTGGCCGGATTGCCCGCACAGCACGCAGCTGGGCGGGTCTGGGCACTGGGACCTATCTTTTGGGCGACTGCACTCCGCGGTGCCGTGATCGCCCAGGCACTTTACGCACCGGGGTTTGCCGAAGCAATTCCGTTGCGCGTGGCCGTACAACTGGCAACGGTGGCATTGGCCTACCGTGCCACTCTTGTGTGGCTTCTCAATGAGAATTCCTGAAAGACTGCATACAGTCTTCAGCGCAAAGATGGGTGGGGACCTTCGGAGACGGGGTGGCAGATGACGAGGACGTTGTTAGACGCCCTGCCACCTCTGCCGTGCATACGGTGCACCTCAATCACCGGGATGTTCTGTGACTCTAAGTCGCAGACGATCTCGGTGGTGGGGATCTCACTGGGGATCCGGCAGAGGACCACCCGAACGGGCTTGCTCTCATGGAGCGTATAAGTGTGGTGGGGGATATTTCGAGCCTTGAGTAGCTTCGAAAGCGCGCGGTGGTCGTTAGCTGTCGCTAACCCTACTTTTATGCCGTTCTGAACGGCGCGGGCATTCGTGTAGGCGATGCGTTGCTCGCCACACGCTTTGGACACGTTTGTCCAAGCCCCCTTGTCATGGATGAAGATGGGTGGGGGAGGGATGGTCTTGCGCACTGAGGCGCTGACGACTGGGGTTTGGGTAGGGCTGGGCCTAGTGGCCGAGGAAGTGGAGGGCTGGCTCTGCACTAAGCGTGCTGGCTCGGGAGGGGAGGGTTTCTTGACCTTAGGGGCCTGAGTGGAGGACGAGGCCTGCGACCTCTTCTTCCTCTTTCCCTCGACGAGGATAAACTCGTCGGAGGAAGAGGTTTGGTCGGAGGAGTGCTCGGACTCCGCTCGCTCCGAGCGCTCAGAGTGTATGCTCTCTGCGCGCTCCGAGCGCTCGCCATCCGAGCCCTCTTTTTCTTGTTCCTCCTCCTCAGAGTCCATTTCGACGTCTGGGGGGGAGGGGGACCTATCTGCGATGGGCGCGGGGGTGGGACCTAAATCTGGCTGCGGGGTGGGAAACACCGCGGGGGGTATGGAGTCAATCTCCTCCTCATACTCCCTTTGTAGGGCGGGGTTTTTAGATAGGATCTTTCCTAATATCTCGGTTGTTCTATTTAACCGAACCGTTAGGGATTCTACTTTGGACATGAGATCCTCCATCATGTCCTCCATATTGGAGGCGACAATGGTGGGCATCCTAATCTCCTAACCCTAACATAAGCGCCTCGAGGAGACACGTCAAACGTGAGCTCCCCGAGCAGACGGTCCCCAAAGAGCCCTGCCCCGGAGTTTATCCTAACACTTCGCTACCGAGAAGAGAAACCCAGACAAACTCGGTAGCTGTGTTGCCGTCTGATGTGGCCTGAGGGGCCCTAATTGCCTAACCCTCCGGGCGGGAATGACCCGGAGGTGAGTTCGCTCCCTGCGGGGATAGCAGGGAGGTGTGTGCCTAATGGTGTGCCCTAAGCTTGTAATCCGGTCGCCAATCTTAATGTGCGTACCGGGCCCTATTGGGTCTAGTGCGAAGGGGTAGATACACCCAACCGACACTAGGTGTGTATGCTGTGAAGAGAACTCAGTAACTAGGTTTGACTAGGAGATCCCCCAAGGCCAGAACCTAGCACTCGACTCCAATTGACTGCTTCACCCTGAAGGGGATCAGCGGGTGCGTCGGGTCAGCACCCCCTTGGTATTGTTGACACCGTGAGGTTTCCAACCAAGGACCACGAAACTGTGGTTTTACCCTGAAGGGGCCAAACCAAATTGTTTTGACAATCTCTGTTAGAGAAACACGATATCCTTCACCGCCTCGAAAAAGGCGGATCCGGACCAGGCGTCGTAGTCGGCGACTACGAGTGACGTCACGGCGGGCGTGACGAACGGAGCGATGACTCAGGCACGGAACGATCGAGAGCGCGGAGCGGCACGACTGTCGCGGGCGAGCGTCGGAGCAGAATGTGTGTCTAGAACACACTTGGCAGTCGCTGCGCCCCGCGAGGGGCGCGGCGAGCGGCCTCAGGGCTTCGCCCCCAGGTCGCAGGAGCAATACCGTGTCCCGTCAATACGGGACCGTCATTGGGTGGCCTAGTTACGGCTTAGATGTTCGGGTGTGCGTTGAAAGCGCCTGTTCAAAAGTGAACGGCAACGCACACCCGTGTGATTCATTGCTATTGTGTGACTATAGGCGCGCCGCGACGCCGACTTTCGGCGTCGTTTCTTCACGACACCCCGGCGGTCTGACCCCGCCAGGTGAAACCCCCCTAGGGGGGAAGCCCAGCGGAAGTCGACCAGCGACAGGGGTGCCGACTCAGACGCACCTATAGTGAATGCGGGGCTCTCGTCCGTTCCGTTTCCAGATCTAGCCGGTTACGTTCCGGACCGCAGAGCCGAGTATGTATGTGTGAGCGGCATTGTACTGTGTGTCGCCGCTCAGTGCGTCTGCACCGAATAGCGTGCGCTGCTATCCGGTGCTAGTTATATATAGCGCATGTAGAGTCATGAATGTATGTTTATAGTACGTAACGTGCCTATATTAACTTAGAACACGTTACGTACTAGGTGAAGTGTAGTTATGAGTAGTATAACTGTTTGAGTAAGCCGCGTGTAAAGTGGGGCGACTTACCCAGGAGTCAAGTCCGGGAGGGATGCGGCCGCGACGTCTGTCGGGAGCAGATCTCTGGGGAGCCGCCTTGCGTCAGGCGGGCGCGCATGCCAGGGCGCCAAGTGCTTGACGTGGGGCCAAGCAGAGGCGTCGGCACGCGCGAACATTGCCTTCGCGAGGCGCTGCACAAACTCTTCCAGGCTCTCAGTCCCGGAGTCCCGCCTGATAACATCGTTCCTCACATAGCGAGGGGCGTGGAATATGGTGCGCAGCGTCAGGTTCTGCTGCGCACTGAGCTTCTTGCGTGACGACTCGCTAGTGAGGGCGAACCAGGCGGGGGCGGCGTATGTCAGAAGCGGGCGTATGTACAGCTTGTACACGCCCAGCTTGACACGCGCTGGGAGGCGGGACGAGAGCACTGGGTGGAGCAGTGCACGGGCGACCCTTGTCCGCGCCACGACTTGCATGACGTGCGGCCGCATCGAGAGCTGACGGTCGATGGTGACGCCGAGGTACTTGACCTGCGACGACCACGCGACCTCAGCTCCCGTGAGCTTCAGGGGTGGTGGAGGGTGTTTTTGGCCAGTGAGCATAGCCTGCGTTTTACTCACGTTTACGGATAGCCGCCATTTGGCGAGCCACTCCGGGAGCATATTCAGCGCGCGCTGTATCTTCTTCGCCGCGTACTTGGGGCTCAGTGAGGTTGAGATGTATGCGGCGTCGTCTGCGTACAGCGCGAGCGTCGTGTCAGCTGTGGTTGGGATGTCGTCGGTGTAACGTGAGTAACACGCAGGCGATACGCAGCTGCCTTGTGGTACTCCCGCCTCGATGGGGCGGGGTGCAGAGAGTGCTCCGTCGACCAGCACCCTGAAGCTCCTGTGGGACAGAAAAGATTGGACCACTTTGACAACGCGACGGGGCGTGTCGGAGGTGGCTAGTTTATAAACTAAGCCCTCATGCCATACGCGGTCGAAGGCCTTCTCCATGTCGAGAAGTACTGCTACCGCGTACTCTTTCTTGTTCATTGTCGTGGACAGCTGGTAGAGTACTCTCGACAGCTGGAGCGTCGTACTGTGCTCCGCCCTGAAACCGAACTGCTCAGGCCTCGGCGTGATGTGTGGCGTAAGGTGTCGCAGCAGGAGCGATTCGAACACCTTGGAGATGGTGGACAGCAGAGTGATGGGCCGATAGCTCTCCGGCTTCGATACATTTTTCCCCGCCTTGGGCAGCATTATGACGCGCCCTTCCTTCCACGCGGCGGGAAAGGCCCCCGTGCGCAGCACCGCTGTAAACAGGCGCGCCAGCGCCGCCACCATACGGTGCGGCAGGTGGCGTAGCGCGGCGTTTGTGATGCCGTCGGCCCCGGGAGCCTTTCTGAGCTTCGTTCTTAGGATGGCGCGTCTGACTGCGCCCGGCGAGAAAAATATCGGGTCTTCCTCGGGAGCTATCGGCGTCGCGAAGTAGTCCCCAAGGTGTTGCTCGACTGCCGCGACGTGTGCGTGCTGGTCAGTCGGGTTCGGACGGAACTGACGCTCCAGGTGCTCGGCGAAGACCTCCGCGCGATCCTCCGCTACGTACTTAAGAGCCCCGTCGTTGCCTCTTAGTGGGCGCACCGGGGCTGGGGTATTTGTAAAAGTTCGGCACAGTTTGTGTACTGACGGCCAGCTGTCAGCCGTGGCGTCAATGTGTTCCTCCCAGCTCGCGGTGGCCGACGCTTGTAACTCGGCCTTTACCTTCTCCGCGAGTCGATTCAGTTGGGTCCTCATGGTCGGGCATCTTGTTTGTTGCCACTGCTTGCGTAAGCGTCTGTTCTCGGCGATCATAGCACGTAGTCGCGGTGGCAGGGGCGGCAATAGCCCTCTCCCCTGCGCCGGTGGTGGTATGACCGCCTCTTCTATCGCGTGTTGGACGCAAGCAGTGACTTCTTCCGCAAACTGATCGACGTCAGCGGCGGTAGCGATGGGCCGAGTTGGCGTCGTGGCCTCAACCTTTTCTGTGTACTTCTTCCAGTCCAGGAGTCGACGTGGCGTTGGTGGCTTCTGTCGGGTCGGCATTCCAGATATGACGACGAGTACAGGTTGGTGGTCCGACTGCAGCTCGTCGTCTATCACGTGCTGTGCGATCTGGCAGCTTAGCCCTTGGTGGATCACAATGTCCAGCACGTCCGGCATGTGATTGGGGTCGTCCGGGTACCGGGTAGGTGTCTCTGGGCCGGACACTGTGTAGCCAAAGGCTTCCGCGTCCGCGAAGAGTCGTCTCCCCTGAGTATTCATGTGGTATGAGTTCCACGCTGGGTGCTTCGAGTTGAAGTCCCCGGCGAGGATCGTTGGGTGTTCTGTGAAGAGCAAGGCCCGCAACTCGGCCAGGTCTAACTGTGTTGCGGGTGGCTTGTATGCGGCGTATACGCGCAGGTCCTCGCCGGCCACGTGGATCTGTACGCCCAGCGTGTACAATGAATTATGCGACATCGAGGGGGGCAGCTCTTGATGGACGACTCTTCGCCTCACCAGCACTGCCAGACCGCGATATCTGATATTGAATGCCGACCGTTCATCTTTGCGGTATATGTGGTAACCTGGGAACTTCATCTTGTCTTCGGGTCCCAGGTGTGTTTCGTTTATCAACGCCACGTCGATATCCTGGTCCCTCAGAAGATGACGGAGGAGGGCGACCTTATTTCGCAGGCCGCGGGCATTCCAATTTATTACCCGCAGTGGCCTAGCCATGGGTAAGCGTTAATAGGGTGGCTAGGCCATCTAGGATGACTTGTTGTGGGTCCTGCCCCCGACCGATGGCCTGGATTAGGTCCATCATGATCTTTATGGCGCAGGTCATGAATTCTTTATTAACTGCCACTGAGGCGCCGGTAGCCTCGGTGGTCGTTGTTTGTACCTTCGGGTTCTTCTTCTTTGTAACACCGGCGCCTTTAGTCGCCGCATTCTCAATTGGTTTGACCTGCGCCTTGCTCTGGGCGGGGGCGGCCTGCGAAACCTCTGCCTTGGTCGTTGTTTTTGGATTCTGTGCAGGGGGGGGGGGGGGGGTTGTGCCTTTTCCTTCCCTTTCCCCCCTCGTTTCTTATTCCTCCTCCGCCTGGAAGAGGTGGCCTCTCCGCGCGTTGTGGGCCCGTTGGCTGCCGCCATCAGGGTCGCGCCGCCGTGGCCTTCTTCTACCTGCCTGACGCTGTCTCCAGCCGGCTGTGTTGGGCGGCGCGAGTTGGCTGTCAGGGCGACAGTCCCCGCCCGCCTGTTCTGTATTTCCTTTTGGAAAACGGGGCACTTGACGTGGCACGCCGGGTGCGGGCCACCGCAGTTTGCGCAGGTGGCCGGCTCCTCCCGAGGGCGTGGGCAGTCTCTCGCTGCGTGCCCCTCTCCACATCTTACGCAGGCGAGCGGGCGGTGGCACTGGTGCGACGAGTGCCTAAACTTTTGGCACCTGTGACACTGTGCGGGCCCGCGTTTTCCACGCCACGCCTCTATTTTGACCCCCCGCATCATGAGGAACACGGAGGTATCATATATGCGGCGCACATCTGGCGTCCGCTTAAGTAGGGCGTAGAAAACGCAGCCGGGTCTTCCTTGGCGCGCCCTTATGTGGCGCACGTACTCCGGCTCATACCCTTGCGCGCGGAGCTCTTCCTCAATCTCTGAGGGTTCCGTGTCAGCGGGCAGGCCTCGGATGGCCACCTTCATCAGCTTCTCCGCTGGTAGCGAGTACGCAAACCATGATATACCGTCTGTTTTTTCCAACTCGGTGAGGTAATGCTGGATCAGCCTATACTCTCCCTCAGACTCCGGGGTGAATCGTACGCCGGAGCCGTAAGGACGGGCATTAGGTGGCCGACCCAGCTGGGCCGCGATGGCCCGGAAATGTCGAGCCCAATTCGGTAGTTTTTCCACTACCAGCGGAGGGTAGCGAGGCCTCTTGGGCCGCTGAGCGTTTGTGTTATCTGTAGAAGGGGTGGCGGGGGCCGCACCAGAAGTGGTGGCGCGGGCCGCGTTAGAAGTGGTGGCGAGGGCCACTTTAGAAGTGGTGGCGGGGGCAGGTGTTGGCACTACACCTACCTCCTCTGTAGCCATGGTTTCCTCTTCTGAAGAGTAGGAATCCTCTTCTTCTTCTCTTCCCTGCAGTGGGCGCTCTCTTCTTGAGCGCTGTTGGTCGAGGCGGTACCTCTTCCTTTCCTCCTCTGCTGATTCTTCTGGGCTGCGACGGCGCCTCTGAGGGCGCGGTTCAGGTGGATGGACGGCGTCGGAGTCGGTGTCCGACGACATCGGCGTGGGTGTGGGCGACCCTGCACGCGACGATGCGGTCGAGTACGTCGCGGGCGCATCGTACGCGGCGATGCGTGGAGGCGTTTGGGACGCGAGTCCGGTTGCGTACTTACGCAGGCGCGGGTCCCGAGACGGGGTCGCGCATACACGCGCGAAGGATGGGTGCGCGGCGGCGGCAGGGGCACGCGAGGTGCCAGCGGCGGCGGGCGCGGAGGCAGCGCCAACGGGGGCGCGCGGGGCAGCGGCGGGCCCGGTAGCGACCGGGCGCTGCATCGCGGGACTTGCCTGGGATTTAGGTGATTGCGGGCGGCTCGACGCCGTCGCGGGCGCAGCGCGCGCAGGCGCCGGCGGCGGCGGTGGGTCGGCGGCAACCTTCTTCCCCTGCAGCTCTTGCCTCAGTTGTACCGAGGAGATGCGTGCTGAGCTCGCCGTCGCCATCCCGATATCCGGGAGCGACGACGCCCGATCCAGCTTCTGGTGGCTCCTTACCTTTTCGGCGGCCTCTTCATTCCCTAACGGTACGGCATCACCGCGGCCCGGAGAGCCGCGGGAGCCGGGTTTAGGCATCACGGAACACTATCCCGCACTTGGTTATTGTTATTTTTCCACTAGGATTCAGTTTTTAGTTTTTTTCAACTATCGTCGAAAAGTTGGGGGTAGACGTAACCGTCGCGCGACCGACGACGTTCCCGAAACGTCGAGAAACTACGACGGGTGGCGCCCTCTGCGCCTGTACGAGCGAACGGCGTTCACTCGTACACCCGCAGAGAGACAACACCGAAAAACGGTCCGTACGCGAAAATCACAGCACTTTGGTAACGAAGACACTAATTACACGTGAGCACTGGGTGGTTACTGGCGAATCCGTGTCTAGAACGACTGAGCGGCGGCTTTTATACACAGTGTAAACAAGTGACGTCACATCGTACGATTTTAAAACAGATTTGTTAACATTTGTATTTTAACATTAAGCTATGATTAAATGATATAAAAATACAGTAGATATGTTGAAATTAATTAGTTCAATTACTTATTAGTTTTACGATGACAGAATTAGTAAACAAGCAACGTTATTTTTTAAATAACGTTTAAATATTCTGTTATACAAGACAACAATGAAAGAACAGTTTAAACTCTTATCTTATAAATAGGTTTCGTAATAGTGTTTAGAATGTTTTGATAATAAATAGTTAAATTTTGTGTATCACATGTTAAAAAGGTTATAATTATTATAGTGATATTTTAATTTGTGTTCAATTAAAGAAACAAACTTGAGTTAATGTAATAAACCAACTGAAATTATTTGAATAATCCATCACCCGCGACTTCGTCCGCGTGGAAAGAAACCCCGATTTTGAAACATTCTTTATTAGTGCTCCGCTCCTATTGGTCTTAGCGTGATGATATTATAGCCTATAGCCGTCCTCGATAAATGGGCTATCTAAGACTGAATGAATTTTTCAAATCATAACCGTAGTTCCTGAGATTAGCGCGTTCAAGCAAACAAAAAAACTCTTCAACTTTATAATGTTAGTATAGATCGGAAAATTTTGTTTGTTTGTTTGAACGCGCTAATCTTCGAAAGTACTCGATGGATTTGGATAAAATTTGGTATGGACGCAGCTAAAAGCTTGAGGAGGGTTATAGATTATTTTTAACCCGACTGTAAAAGAAGCAGGTTATGTTTTTATCGAGACAAAGTCCACGGGAGCAACGTCCCGCGCTACTGCTAGTGTTATACACTACTAATTTTTAATTAGTACAAAAAAAAATGGGGCTCTATCCGTACCCTTTACTGATCATATTTATGTAGTCAAAAGTAAAAAAAACGAAACCCCAAAATTGTCTACGAAAATTTGTCATAACTGGTAAACTCATAATTGAATCAATCATTCATAACAATTGCTACTAGAAAATACTACGCGCAGTGCTAGTCCAGTTAGATCGTCATTCATAAATCCCGGCAAACTCGCGTCTAAGCTCAAGCCACGCCCCCTCTGGCCAGCGGTCCTTTTTACGAGTGAACGAACAAACAGTGCCAATTTGTTAGCGGAAGTGTGCGCGTGCTTTTTAAACATAAGTTGTTACGTTTTTACTGTCGCGATGGCTTACCAGTTTTCATCTCGGGAGTACGTGGCTATGTTGCGTGTGTACTTTTGGTCTGGTGGCCGCTGTTCGTATGTACAGGGAAGAGTACCCAAATGCTCGCTAGCCAAAGGTTCGGACTGTGGTAAATGTTTACCAACGTTTACTCGACCATTGATCATTCCGCGCAACGGCCCATCGCCAAGGACATGGAAGACCGGCCCAAAACCTTTACGACGATGTAGTGGACTACTTTGAAGATCCCCGGCGAAGTACGAATGACGCAGCTCGTCATTTTAATATCAGCCAGTACTGTGCATAGACGATCATTAGTTCGTCTGGATTTCACCCATACCACTAAAGAAAGGGTCAAGAATTGACTACTGTGGATAATGAACCAAGGATGGAGTTCTGCAGGTGGATACTGAACAACACAAGCAAATGGCCCAATTAAAGTATGTAGGTAAAGTTTGAATTTAATAAGTGCCTATTATTTTTCGTGAACCTTTTATTTTACTTTTTTTTAATTCGTAAAGCTTAAAGATGCGTCTAAGCTACCTACAATTACGATAACAGCTGTTGGAGGCGGGGCAAGTTTGAGCGAGACCGCGTGACCGCGACATCACGATTAATGAATACATGAATGGCCTGTACAATATGTCCGTAAATTGAGTGACATTTTGGGATATAAACAAACGCTAATAACTTTGCTATTTATCAATATTATATAGTGAGACTTTACATATATAATAACAAGACCTTTTCTAATAAGCCCTTTAAGTATTTGTACTAATTAAAAATTAGTAGTGTATACAATTCGAATTTCGAATTCACATTATTTACAATAAGCAACTGCTTAGATGGTTTAATGAATAAGCTTGAATATGCGTCTTGAGTAATAGGTACAACGTAGTTGTACAATTTTGAAGAGTTTTGTTTTTCAGAAAATGGGCTTCGCTTAAAAGTCTAAAAATATTTGCAATATTTACTTTGCATGTTTTTATATGTTCTGAAAGAGGTTTTCCGCAATGTTTGAAAACGATTTATACTGGCGTTCTGTTCAATGGCTGGAAAATCCGCTTGTATTCGTTAAATATTTCCATTTTTTTTGTATACCAAACCATACGCACAAAACGTTTCGGGAATGCTTTCATTGTGCGTACGGCTAATGAGTGGAATTCCCTGCCGGAGTCTGTCTTTCCTGATAGCTGTAACGTGGGGGTCTTTAAGTAAAGAGTGAATAGGTTACGTCTAGGTAAGCGTGTTTCATCTTAAACCACATCATCACTTACCATCAATCCGGTGAGATGGTGGTCAAACGCGAATCAAAAATATCACGCGGGTCAAATAATAATAAATAAAAACTTTTTACCAAAAAATTGAACCGACTCCCAAAAACACTGCAAAGTGAAAAATAACTTTAATTTCGGTAGTCGGTGTCTTTAGTTTTGTATTTTCGTTTTTGGCACCGACTTCCGAAATTAAAGTTATTTTTCACTTTGCAGTGTTTTTGGGAGTCGGTTCAATTTTTTGGTAAAAAGTATTTATTTCACTCTTTTCAGTTGGTCGATTTTTAATTTATCTAGTTAAAAGAGCCTAAATGTCAACAACTTATAACCTTTTACAAAATATTGCTTTTCTCAATGCTGGGCCGTTAATTGTTGAGGAGTTCTCCTGGTACTTCACCATTAGCTCTACTAGCATTGTGACGAACATAAAGTGCTTAACATCCATATTCGAGTAATCGAATCGCAATCCACGAAATACTTATTATTGAGTAGGTTCGGCGGCCATCTGTGGTCTTCATCATCAGTTCCACTTCCCCAAATGGTACTTTTTGAGAGCAACTGCACAAGTTACTATAAGAAATACCAAAAACGCCATAGGTGTGCCTATAATATTTGAAGAGTTCCCTCGATTTCTCCAGGATCCCATCATCAGATCCTGACCTGGTGACAATGGGACCAATTTCGAAGTATACCCTTTCAAACAAAAAAAAGAATTTTACAAATCGGTTCAGCCGTCTTCGAGTAAAAAAGAAAATATACGCGTCGAATTGATAACCTCCTCTTTTGGTCGTAGGTTGAAAATAAAACTGAAGTTACACGATATGAGTGTATCCCCCCCACTCCCCCCCCCCCAAAGGAATTAGAATGAGGTTAATTCCCTCCAACCACATTAATACTAATCATAAATTGGGATAGGAAAAAACAAACAAAATTAAAAAAGTATCATTTACACAAAAGGGAAGTAAATTATCAACATCCCTTAAAATGTTAATACGTAATCGCATTTCTCATTTCAACGTGTGTACTGGGCATTGTGTGATTTGTGTTAACAAAAGCGGAATTTTCAGGCTTGTATGATAAAATGAGTCGTGGAATAATCCCATATTCATCGTTCTATTTACTGTAAATTTAAACTAAATTAACATTATTCATGACTTGGAATACTTTACGGTATAAAGTTAAATGGGTTCATTTCTCCTCCCGCTCTAGTTTATCAGATCGATCAATGAAAGTGAAATAACTCAAAATTTCTGTAACTGGGTGACACGCGGATTTAAAGTAGCGTTAGTATATATCAAAATCAGATTGATATGGACTAACACTACTCTAAATTCATGTGGTAATAAGGACCGAATCACGTATAAGAAAAGGACAGTGTATACAACGGTCACGGGAGAGATATACCTAATAATACATGTATAGGTGGAGTCCATGATTAACGATCCCAACTTTATACAAATACTCCGGGAACTCCTCCACAATCGCCGTTTTCAGGTCCATCTCTTATCGGAAAAAAGTCGTTGGAGAGCACAAAAAAACGGCCTCCCGCAAGGTAGTGTTCTGGCACCGCTCCTCTTTAATATATGTACCAACGACCAACCATCCAGCCCGAATACATCGCGCTTCCTCTATGCAGATGACCTTGCTCTCACTTCCCAAGCTAGCACCTTTGAAGAAGTTGATGTTCACATTTCTAGTGCTCTTGGTGATTTAGCCACTTATTACTCTACTCGCTAACTCACTCAGGCCCAACCCTAACAAAACGCAGTCTTGTGTGTTCCATCTTCGCAACAGAGAGGCGCGGCGTAAACTCAATATCTTTTGGGGAGGAGTGTCTATCGAGCATAGTGACTACCCAAAATATCTTGGAGTTTTCTTGGACAGATCATTAACATTTAGCAAAAACTGCAATACTATCCGGCAGAAAGTGCACTCTCGAAATAATCTTCTAAGGCGGGTCTCGTCAAAGTGGGGTGCTTCGCCTCACGTATTGCGGACTACTGCGCTGGCACTATCTGTTTCTGCGGGTGAATTCGCATGCCCCGTGTGGTGTCGTTCAGCCCATACGGAGTTAGTGGATTCTATCTTAATTGATTCTATCCTAATCTAATTATAAAGATATGTGAATGACAGTTAAGTCTAACATCGAGATTCACATATAAACACTCCGGTCTGCTCGTCACACAGCGCAGGATAAGATTGGGGCATCCCCGCACGCAGCGCACTAGGGAAGCACATTGATTTCTCAGTTCTTCAGAAAAAGTTGTCTTATTCTTCAGTAAACATTTCAACTACTAACACTACTTAAAAGATATACATACGGATATGTACCTACAATTAAATTAAATTCACACTGCTATTTTAATCTCTTTCTTCATTCTCAACCCCGAAAATAGCAATGTTTCGAGTTACGCCACTTTCTGAATGTGCGACATGTGTCACTAAAATAACTGAGTTTACATGCTTTAAATATTTAAAATAAATGTGTAACATTGTCAGTGAACTTTTGAAAATGTTTATTTCACAATACAGATGTCCTTAATAGATTAATTAGATTAGATAGATGTAAGATGTGCTTAATAGATTAAGTACATATGGTTCACTATAATACACCTGGGTATAACTTAAACATTTGTGAAAGACTGGTGCCCGAAATACACACGAAATGCCTGTGTTACGAGTCATTAGGCCCCGAGACATAAGTTATACTAACTACTTTAGATAGAATAATTAACAATTTTATGTGTGATTATGTTACCATATGTACGTATGTATAGAAATTATCAATAAATAAATTAATAGTTTAAAAAACCAAAACACGCTTTTAGGACTAATGTAATGAGCAGAAATTAGAAATGTTTACTAGTAGGCAGTCCAAGGTTCCATCAGCCACCTTCCAATTCCATCGTCAGACCAGCTGGTACCATAATATTCTATTGTCGTCTAATCTACATATATTTGACAAGTTTCATGATGATACAACAATTAGAAGTACGTTTAATTCAGATTCTTAGATTTTATTGCATATTTAGTTCGTTACAGATCGATCTAATAATAAATCTATGGATTACGTGGTAATTCAAAAAGGTTAAGAAAACCGATAACAGATTTTCTTTAGGTTTGTTATAACCTTGAAACCTGATCGTGTTCAAAGTCCATTACGTGGCTTTTCTCACAAGTGCAAACTCGACTATGATACGATATTCCATCATGGAATGCCAGTGCCTATCTTCCGGCTTCATCATCAGACCTTGAAACCTAATCGTGATCAAAGTTCATTACAAGACCTTTCTAAGAAATCCAAAACAGCTATGATACGATTTTCCATCATGAAGTTCCAGTTCATATCTTCCGGCTCCATCATCAGATCAGTTCGACGGTACCATATTATTGTATTGTCATCAGAACTACATACAGCTGCCAATTTTCATTACGCTACGACCCTTGGAAGATGGTTAAATTAGTTACCTTAGATTTCATTACATAGTTACATACAGGTCGACCTAATAAAAGCGTGTTAAAAAAAGAAAATAACCCTAATAGGCCCCAGTCGTTATAGGCACAACTTATGATCGTGGATTTAACCCAGCCAGGAACATCATTTTGAGTAATTTTCATTACCATCACTGATCTTAAAACGATGAAGGAAAATATCATGGAGGACGCCTGTGTTTTTTCAAGAAAATAACCTTATAAAAGAAAAGTTCAATTTTATTGTACCTCCCCCATTGATATACTAAAAACCCAAGATGCACAGTCTCGAAGAAAAGTGACGATCGAAACTGTCGCCAAACACTCACCACCTACGTAGTAATAGATATGCTATAAGTACAAAATATGTTTTTGCAAATTCTATCTTATGACAATTGTTTAAGGTTGTTTTTACAAAGAAAATTTTGGCATTTTTGACGTGTGAACCTAGACGCGAGTGACGCGATACTATTTGAAATGAGCGCATAATTTAGAATTAAGCACTCATTTTATGCGGACGGTTTTGAGACGTTGAGTGTGCATCTTAGGTTTTTAGTATATCAATGACCTCCCCTCATACTCTTGCTTGAATGCCCAAATTATCAAGCCCACCTACATATATTTGTGTTATACGAAATTGTGTTTAATAATTAAATAAACCTGTGGGTATCACACAGCAAATGTTTTAGATAGTGGATAGATTTCACCTGTCTTCTAATGACTACATACTCAAGTAATTACGATCGAATCGGGCTTCATGCTCGATCGGGATATCAAGACTCATATCTGTCAGTGACAGATTTCTAACGATTACGCTTTACTAGATATGATAATGGGTACCCGTGCCTAAGGGCTTTGTTCCGATTAAGAGTACCGCACTTAAGTCAGTCTTTGGAGACAAGATGTGTGTCCTCTACCATGCGTGTGATTAAATTGGTTTGTATAAGGTCGAGTTCTATTGTTAGCGCCACTCTAGGGAGACGCAGTTAGCTATCGATTTAAAAGACGAAGTTTTTTGTTTTATCTTTGTTATCTGACAATTATATCAATCTTATATCATTTATAAACCTTCCCGTACTGGGCCCACGTATTGGATTATGGTCTATTTCCTTCGTGTAGAGGAGGTCTGTGTCCCAACTGTACGAATGCTATAGTATAATTATGTAATTATATTACTTATACATAACTAGCTGTGCCCGCGATTTCGTCCGCGCGGAATAGTGTCTTTCAGAAGAATTTTTAATTTTTTAGATTAATTATTTTGTAAATAAAACTCATACATAATTTGAATTTCGTATTTATTAATATCTTATCAAAAGTCTAAGAAATAAGTTTCAAGCTTCTAGCTTTAAAATGACGTAATTTCTATACAAACTTTCTTCCCCTATTTCAACCCCTTACAGCCCTTTTTTGCATTAAAAAGCAGCCTATGTCCTTTCTCAAGCTCTAGACTATGTTCGTACCAAATTTCATTAAAATCGGTTCAGTAGTTTAGGCGTGATTGCGTAACACACAGACAGACAGAGTTACTTTCGCATTTATAATATTAGTAAGGATTAAGAAACAAGAGCTAAAAAGTTAGTCTACCTATAAAAACGTAGTAGTAGAAGACCGACAGTCGTCAATCATTCATTACGTGATGTCGGTCTCGTTATTTTGTCAAGCAGTGTAAAATAGCTCTAACGTCAAAGTGTTTTATTTTCTTTGTATTCGTCTTCGTTTGAGGACAATCCATAGATCGGTGTCCATCCTAATATCCTAATCTATACTAATATTATAAAGCGGAAAAGTTCGTTTGTTTGCTTGTTTGTTTGTTTGTTTGTTTGCTTGAACGCGCTAATCTTTGAAAGTACTGGGTGGATTTGGATGCAATTTGGTTTGGAAGTAGCTTGAAGCTTGAGGAAGGTTATAGGCTACTTTTTACCCGACTGCAAAAAAGGAGAGTTATGTTTTTACCGTGATAGAATCCACGGGAGCGAAGCCCCGCGTGAGTACTAATACCTATTATAAACCGGAAAAGTATGTTTGTATGTTTTCTTGTTTGTACGCGCTAATCTTCGAAAGTACAGTGTGGATTTGGATGAAATTTAGTATGGAAGTAGCTTGAAGCTTGAGCAAGGTTATAGGTTTTTTATCCGACTGAAAAAGAGGGAGGTTATGTTTTTATCGTGATAAAATCCATGGGAGCGAACCCCCGCGCAACTACTAGGATTTCGTTTATACAACGTGTAATGGAAAGGGTATATACATACCAAGGGCATGGCTTCTTTGGATGATATCAAACGATATTGGAAGGGTTTCAACTCAAAATAAAATACAGTAGAATCCCGATTATCCGGATCAATTAAAACCAGGGGTATTCCGTATAATCGAAAATCCGGATAATCGATTTCAAAGTCATATCAAACTACATTACATTTTAATATTTTTTTATTATGATATAGGTTTTACAAGCGTCATTTATATAATACGATATACAAAAGAAAACAAGCTATAACGATAATAAATTACGTTATACCTATATAATTTAAAATTTTGATTGAATATAATTTTGGACGTAATGAATCACATCTTTCATTGCGGCTAAGTTCCTGATGCGCTGGGCATGCCACAATTGCGGCGGTAAGACCCCTCTTTGAGGAGTGGCTAGATCGGCGTCACGGCGTCCTGACCTACCGCATGACGCAGGTCCTCACCGGACACGGAAGTTTCGGGAGGTACCTGTGTCTGATGGGGAAGGAAGAAACGCCTGGGTGTCACCACTGCGAGGATCGCCCTGAGGACACAGTAGAGCATACGGTGCAAAAGACTGCCCCGCTTGGGCAGAGCACCGACGTGTCCTCACGGCGGCGATAGGCGGAGACCTCTCGCGCTCGGTATTGATCGAGGCCATGCTACGGGGCGAGACGGAGTGGGAAGCGGTCGCCTCCTTCTGCGAAGCAGTCATGCTATCGAAGGAGGAGGCAGGCCGCGTGTGGGAGAGGATAGCGTCCTCCCTCCAGCCCAGCCGCAGTGGTAGACGCCAACGGCGTCGGACGTCGGCCGACGATCTCCGGCCACCGTAGGCGCGGGCATGCGGACAGCGAGTAAAGGGCAACTCGCTGTCCGACCATGGACCATGCCCGGGTCGACGGCGCGTTGTGTTCCACGCGCGCCTCAAAGAGCGTCAGCAAGATGACGAGGCCCCCCCTGTAGAGGGCCGAAGCCTGCCGGGGCTGTGGGACTTATCTCATTACCGTGACCCCGGAACGTAAAGGGCTATTGAAGGAATACCGTGGATTTTAGTCAGTTCATGTCTGACAGTCCCTCCGGCCCTGCCCGGGGTGGGAGGATACATTTGATGATTTTACCACGATAAAAAAAAGTCCCTGATGCGCTTCACCTGTAACAACTGTATGGGATCCGATTCATCCTGTCTTTCAAACCACTTAAAAGCAACATCTAGAGCTTCAAAAGCTTCTGCGTGAGATGGTACTTAACATACATCCCCAGTTTCAGCCTCTTCTTCATCTTCTCTCTCATTACTGTTCAAATCGTAAATGATTGCACTTCACTATCGCACTTCAGCCTCTCCTTTATATTCTCTTCATCGCACTTCTGTTCTGTGATTTCTTTAAAATAGTCGTGCGTTTCAATTAAAGAATTACCATCTTGCAGCTCAATCTAAGAATTAGATAGACTTAATTTTAATAATTTAGTCCTTGTCCTTTTTAATGTTTGCGATTCCACAGAGTTCCACGCTTCTACCAGCATTATATCAACAATCTTTTAAATTAATTTCCTTAAAAAATTTTAACATCGTTTCTATTTCACTGTTGTCTGCTGATAAAAGGCAACGCATTAGCTGCTTTCTGTATAAACGCTTTAAAGTTTCAATGACACTAGTCATAGGATGCAATATCGATATTACGTTAGGGGGCAAAAATTTAACAATATACCGCAAATAAATGAGAGCGGGAGTACACGGTCGGAACTCGGAGGCGAGAATACAATTGTCGTAATATGACTCGTTCGCCGTCAAAACATTTTGAAGTTGACAATTTAGAACCGAGACGAAGAGTCCGGATAATCGGATGTTCGGATAATCGATATTCGGATAATCGGGATTCTACTGTACTCTAAAAATTTATACCAAATTTTCGGTTTCGGAAGTTTCTTAAATTGAAATCATAACAATCGTGTCACCGCACTACGTAGGTCAATAACTTTCCACGTTACTTGCAAATATCACGATAAATCTCTTCTGTTATGTGCTTATTTCAATTTGAAAAGTTCGGTTTCTGGTATCAATGTATTAAAAATTCCCATTACTTCCGAACATGTAGAGATAGGATTAAAAAACCCTTCCAATATCGTTTGATATCACCCAAAGAAACCGTGCCCTTGGTATGTATATATACTCTTTCCGTTACACGTTGTATATAGCAACTACTGTATATTATATACATTGTGGGAAGCAAATAAATGAATATGAATATTTTATTTTATTTTATATTAATATGGACAAGAAACAGCACTATATTAAATAGTAGACATAATATAAATATTAATAATAAAAAGTAACAAATACACTACTAAAGACGGTATCTACAGATTAGCTTACAAAATAGCTAGCTGTTAATAGAACAAACTTAAAATAACTTAAAATTAACAATTTAAAAAAGCACTTATTAACTAAAAACCGTGATTATAATCTCTGAAAATTGTTAAAATTTCGTTTTTAAATATAGCTTTGCTTACGAACATAATATCGGTTTATTATAGGTGTCAACCAGGCGATGACTATAGCACATATGACATTGCTTCGAAGATATTTTAATAAAAGTAACGACTTAGTTAGATACTATATATTCCTGCAATAAATATGAATTGATTTCCTATTATAGGTACCTACACAAAATTAGGAATCGTAAAAATATAGACGAAAAATACGTCTAGTTAAGTATTGACTGCAACAACTGAATTTGTTCGACAAAAAGAAGTAGCAAACAGGCACCTCGAACGAACCTTTCGCCCAATCACAGTACGAGGGATCAGGAAGCACAAATTGTTCACAAGATCCGAACAATCAAATTTATTACGGCATATACTGAACAAAGTCATCATTTTAAGTAGGGTGCGACGGGATATGAAGTAACAAGGTGGATTTTTAGTTAGTAGAAGATAGACACTCCCATTCACCACCCAGAGCGGAAATAGACATTTGTTGACGAAAATCCCACCGAAATAAAGAGCGGATAAGATAAATACTCGAAATTCATAAGGTACGAAAGCACCAAACTTACCGCTAACAAAAAAATAAGAAGGATTGAAGAGCATAGGTACTTAATTTTGCGGTTCAAATTAAAGTTTTCTATCATACTTGTTATGTGATTTAATTATTTACTATCACAGTATAAAGAATATGGTTTTTATACTGTGGTATTATTGAAGACTAACAATAGAAAGAGAATAGGTCTGTTCCTGCGTGGAGTATTGCAGCCACTTGTGGGATGGCTCTGCAAAGTACCAACTTGCTACATTGGACTCGATCGAGCGCAGAGCTAAAAGGCTTATAGGCGACGAGGTGCTGGTGGACAAGCTTCATAGCCTGGCTCATCGGCGAACCGTTGCTTGCCTGTCGGTTTTCTACAGATTGTACTTCGGGGAATGTGCGCAGGAGCTCCATGACCTGATTCCTCCATCTCCCTTTCACTACCGGTCTACTAGACGCACGGCTGGCTACCACCCACACTTGGTTGATATACCGTCTTGTCGTACCAAGCGCTTCTCCTGCACATTTATTGTGCGCACAGCCAAGCTGTGGAATTCTCTGTCGGCTTCTGTGTTCCCTGCCACTTACGACCTTTCGGCCTTTAAAGCACGAGTAAATAGGCATCTTCTGGGCTCGCTCGTCCCATCTTAGACCTCATCTATCGCTTACCATCAGGCGAGATCGAGGTCAAGGGTGGGCTCAGCAGTAATAAAAAATTATTATTATTATTATTTCCTTTATTCAACACATATCTCTCTTATTATTATTATTATTGTGACTCCTGTTTCACCACCAGGTTTATTTGCGAAGTAACAAAATATACGCACAAAACGTTCTGGGAATAGTTTCATAGTGAGGGAGTGGAATTCCCTGTCTGTTTTCCTGATAGCTATAACCCGAGGGATCTTTAAATCAACAAGAGTGAATACGTCACTTCTGAGTAAGCGTGTTTCATCTTCAACAACTTCATCGCTTACCTGTACATGCTTAGGTGAGATGGAGGTCAAACGCGAACCTATCTTCAAGACCGCTAAGTAACTGTTATATATCTACGTATTCGATATTAATATCCTCCTGAAACCCTCTCGCATTCTTCGTTTCATACAGAGAAAAATCATTACAGACAGACAATAAATTATCCCGTTTCAAATACGAAACTCATATCTCCACAACGTTATATCGAACACATATCAGTCAATGAAAGGCTGAGTGTGAATGCTCTTCAATAAAGATGATTGATTGAACAAGTTACAATTTATTTCCGATTGATACGTTTACGTTTTTATTTCGTTTTGTACTGAAATAAGCCGAGTTCGCAGAATTATATCTTTTTACGTGAAAGAGTAAATAACCGCTTTTGCCTTTAACTCGCGTTTGTATTTTTATTTATAGACAGTTATTTCGTAGGTGATTATTACTTAACTAGTTTCTGCTCCACAAGTAAGTATTGTACACATTCCCGAGGTAAATTGACTTAGCTCTTAGGGCGCCTTCAAATTGCAGCGCGGCTGCAGCGCTGCCGCCGCGCTGCAACCGCTAGTTCGAGCATCATAGTGTTGTACATTTAGTTTCACGATGGACTCTATCAACGAAACACTGGTGTTAGTGTTACTATTAAAACGAATAAAGATTTTGGAAATAGAAAAAGAAGAAGCCTATGAAAACGTTGCCGTTATTTTGTATAAGACAAAGAACTGAATTTCATAAAGTAAAAGGCTACTGTGACCAAAAATTTCAAAGTTACTTACGATTATCAAGAAAACAATTCTACGAATTACTTCCCCGTTTGGAACCTTATATTGGAAAACAAAATGCATCCCTCAAAAATACTATTTGTGCTGAAGAAAGACTATAACACTCAAGTAAGTAAAAATTGACATATACCTAATATTTATATACTCGTTTTATGCTTTTAAGTAAATCACATTACACAGTTTTCTTATTATTGTTTTTAATTACTCTCCGAAAATAAATTTACATAAATAGACGACATATCAGTTAATTGTGATTCGTGTGTTGGCGAATCGGCTAGGCTTTGGTTAAAATAACCTTGATGTTCTTGGTAAGAATAACCGAAATTAATTATCATTTGTATAAATAAATAATAATATATATATATATATATATATATGTATATATATATTGCATATTTCTTCCCAAGCTTTTTTCTTTTCGATTTTTTTACTGTACTCGTCTCACTTCAAATCCCATATCGCTGGACGACTCTCAACCTCATCGATAAATTGTTCAACTTGATTTTCATTCATGTTTAGACCTGAACAAAAACTACGTGCGTATCGTCACTAGTCGATCGATGAACTTACGCGCGGCCGCAGCGCGACAGCAGCGCTGCAGCCACAGTACTTTTTTTTATATGGATTTACAAAGCTGCAGCCGCGCTGCTGCCGCGCGGCAATTTGAAGGCGCCCTTAATTGGGCGCGCATAAAAAGTTACATAAGCGGACGTGTGGGGTGCTTAGTACCCCCAATTACAATTATTATAAATTAAATACCTAATACGTGTCAACTCGACCTTTAATAAATTAATAATAATAATAAATTGTTTATTTTCGGTAGATTACAACTACAGTAAGTAATGTACTTGTGCTAGGAGACCCCGCTCTTCACAACAAAAACAATAGACTGTAGATGTGTTACTACTGTTACAAATATTATTATTACACTAAAGAAAATAAAATATAAAAAGAAATCTGGAAATAATTTGACCTGAACTTACACTTAAACTTCACTTATTATTTAATTTGTGTGATATGTGAGTGACTTCGGATGTTTATGTGTGTGTGGTGTGACCTTTAATTAATAGGAACATTATTAAAATACATACAAACTAATCAATACATTTTAAACAAATAACTATAACTATTACTATGTACACCGATAATGAGGGATTAATTATGTATGACTTTAACCGCCATGATACGTTTTCTTTATGTTCGCTATTTAAAATATCGAATGCGGATTTTTATAGGCGGTCTGTACTTTATGAATAGATTGAAACAAACTAATGAATCTAGGTATTCATTATTTAAAAAAATAAAGCTTGAAGTTTTGGTTAAATGTTTCATTCAAAATCAAACCATCTATTGTACCATGCACAATCTGTTATGATGAAAAGCGAAAAGAGCTGCGTGCCCAACTGCCCACCGTATCTCACAACACCTTTCATGTTTTGTTAAATTAACAGAGAACAATGCTGTCTTTCCCTTATTGATTTCAAAACCTGATGAATAAAGTTTATGTATAAGTTACAGCAGAAAGACTATACCTACCTATAATGTCGTATCTCCACACTTCAACCATTGAAGTTTCGTCCTTTGGCCTAATTGGCCGTGATGCACGGCGCATGTTTATCGACAGTGAATTACAATCAGTAGCAAGCTCTCGATTTAAGTGTGTGTAATTTATTTGTGTGCGTAATTCGCATACGTAACGGGCCTCTTGCTTGTAGTGGAGCTAAATAGTGGGAGACAAGCGGCGACACGCGTTCTCATACAAATCAGGAACTATTTCCTTTCTAATCTCCTTTATCTGTTCTGTGCTCTCACTGGTCAACCTAGGAGATGGTAGTAGGCTGCTAAACCAGTCTTGCCTATGGTGGCCTTAATTTTTTTATTTTTTATTACGGATGAGCCCGCTTTTGACCTCGATCTCGCCTGATGGTAAGCGATAGATGAGGTCTACGATGTGACGAGCGAGCCCAGAATATGCCTATTTACTCTTGCTTTAAATGCTGAAAGGTCATAGGTTATAATTATCTACATGCTTTTTTCTGCCCATGACTTCGTTCGCTAGGGAGGAATTCCGGCCTAAATCCTGATCCCGTGGCAATTCCGAGATAAATGTAGCCTATTTGTTATTCTAGGATTTTTCAAATTATCCAAATTTCATACAAACCCGTTCAGAATTTTTGTGCGCCATCCATTCATCTATCCATCCTCACAAACATTCGCATTAATATAGATAAATACGAAAAAAAAACACACTTTCACACACAGACGAAGAAGTATGAAAGGCACATTTAAGTTTATAAAGTGACGGAGTGCAGGGTTAAATTTCAACCACTGGATGACTACTAGTACCTTTTTTCTTTTTTTTTCTGGTTGGGAAAATCATCGAATAACTTCTCCCGCTCTAAGTGGAGTGAAAGGGAGTGTCAGACTTGTACTGACTAAAAACCCAATCAGTTCCTTCAGCTGCCCTTAAGTTCCGGGGCCGCGGTATCTCGTTAGAACATTCCCGCAACCCCGACAGGCAATGGCCTTATGGGACCCCGTTACTGATGCTGACAGCTCTTTGAGGCACGCGCGGAACACGACGCGCCGCCGACCCGGTCCTGGTCCTTACCGGACGGTGAGCTACCCCTGCTCCTGTCCTCCCGCTGAATCCGAAACAGGTACCTCCCGAAACACCCGTGTCCGGTAAGTACCTGCGTCAGGCGGAAGGTGAGGACGCCGTGGCGTCTCTCCAGCCACTCCTCAAAGATGACTAATAGTACCTAATAGATTAAAGAGGCAGGCTTTATAAATAAACATACAAACTTATGAGTACACGCTAAGAGTAAGGGCACCCTAAGTGGGACACAGAGTTCAGATTTATGACGTCACTGGAGAGAGGGCAGCTAGGGACGGGCTGGGTCATACAAGTAGAACGAACACAATAACACATTCCACTTTTATAGTAGGAAAATACACTAACTGTTATCGTACGTCAACGCGCTTCTACCAAATGATGGCCGACAAAAATAATACCCATTTCAGTGTTTTAAAATCTATTAAACAATGCATGATCAATGTATTTATTAAGTACATAATGATCTGCATTATATGACAATAATTAATAATATATAGACAGTAATTCGACTGCAAGCAAGCAATACCTCCTATCTGACTCCGGGTGGATTTTAGAGGGGAACAATAAAACTTAATAAAAAACTTATTCCAAGGTATAATGAGATACTGAAAATCCAAGTTTTCTTTTTTTATGTATAGTATTGATTAATAAAGTTATTTTTTATTTATTTTGCGTCTAAACGTAGTTTATGGTAGATACGAGTTATTGGTATGGAAAATCTAATGCAAATATTGCAGATAGAATTTATTGGTATTAAAGTTCTAAATAAAAACAAGGGATTTAATGAATCATTTAATGAAAATAATTTAATAAATCTTCATCATTATGGAAATTATTTGTAATCACATTAGGTTCAATCTAACAGAAAGTAGGTACTAATAAAAAACAGTCTTCTCTTAGTAATAAACACCTAGTCAGTCTCGTAATTAATAATTAACATTCAGTTTAAAACTTATTTTAATTATGCGGTAAAGCATCATAAAATGCATGACAGTCCACCGGAATTACACTCTTCAATTCTTGCAGGTGTGCAAATTTTGTATCAGTGATAGGGAGCTTATTCCGATGAAGTTGTTTATTTTGTGTTACGATGGGAATTTTGGTAACTCGCTGAGGCAAACATTGCCAATCATCAGAATGACTGGTTTTATACTGTATCTGTCCCTCTGGAACATACATCAATGCTTTTATATCCGTCACCTTTGGGTCCCCTGGTTTTCTCCCTGGTCTGATAGAATTATATCGCCAAGTTGACGTGTCTGTGTAGTCTTTAATAAAATCATAATCAATCATTGTAATCTCGTAAGGATAAGGTTTTTGTCTAGCTTCCAAAGTTGCAGATAGATAGTCACTGGGCAAATGGATCAAACGGTTTTTCAACTTCCGTTCTATCGCGCTATGGACAGAATCTCCCTCCATTTGAGTGTGGCCGACCTCCAAATATTTTTGAATTATAGTTACATTATGTTGCATCGAAAAATTGAGTAGCGCATTACTCAAAACATTATTTCGATTCTGTCCAGTACATCCGTCACTGTATACAATTATCGGGAGACGTTTAGAGATGCAATATTTTACTAAGTAGTCCGTCAATAATGTAGCGTAAGTTGAAGCTGTAAGGTCTGCATCCACCTCTGTGAACCAGTAACACATTACATGATGCGTAGTCAGATCATAAACCGAATAGTTGTGCAATGCCAGCTTAGTTTTATAATATACCGTACTTGCTGTAACAAAAGGGCATACTTTGACAGCTTGAAGATCTACTGTGAGTACTATACACTTTCCCTCACTAGCCTCCAGCTTGTCTCTAGCTTTTTCAGCTCTCGCATTATCCTTGCGAATAAGATGAGCCTGATAATCAAATTCTGTTACATTGCCTGTCTTGAAACCTTCGCATGTGTCGCACATATCTTTTTTTAATTGATGTATGGCCAAATTCTTCTCTTTAAACATGCTATTAAAAATTTTCATTGAGTATGGAACGGCATCACGAGTTTCACAGAAGCTTTTATAGATTTTGTAGATATTTGCTATAGAATGGTAAATTGGTTCCAGAAAAATTTTATTGTATTTTGTCGGTTATAATGCGATGGCATTTTTGGCAACGAGTCGAAAAATTCATGTAACACAGCTAATCTTTCAATCCTTAAGGTATCAACAGATCTCACTCTAGATAAATCAGCACTATCCTGAGATTTATTATGCATCCCGTACTGGCTAGATCTAACCCAGGAACATACTGAAAATGGCCCGATGCTTAGGGTGTTTAAGAACATCTTTTTACATACCTTTTTAACGCTACTGGTCCCACTAGAATCCGTCACAGTCAAGCTATATTCAAAAGAACCCTTACGTCTGGAATCATTTTGAACAATACATTTCTTTTTGTTCTTACATACCACATGGCTAGCTACGAATATCTTCCGTTGATCTCAGTTCATCTCATTCCAGAATTTATTAAAAATGTGAGTTCTATCTTCTTCCAATATATCTGCACACTCTCTTACGCTGCTTTTTTTACAAAACTCCGATTCACAATGGCCTGCCATTACCCTTCCCGTCCGATGTTTATTTTGCTTCATTTTTTGTCCCCTTGGACGCGAGTAACCCAAGTATGGTTTACCTTCCATACGCAAACGCTTATTCAAGTTTTTCTTCCACAACTTCTTATCAGCCTTACGTCTTCGACGAATACCACTGCTCATATCTCCATAAAAACTTTCGTCCTGGTTAAAAGTACTTGGTGCGGAATCATGATTCGAATCATTTTGACATTCTTCATTTTCCACTGATTCAATGTCTTAATCAGAATGTTCAGTTTCGGATGTATCCAAAGATAGAGTTACAGATAATGTGGATGCACTGCAAGTTGATCTACTGCTGCAGCGACTTAGATTTAAAGATGCAGGAACTTCTAATACCTCATTTGGTGAACTCGGGGTATCCAACGATGCAGGAGTTGTAGATTCCATTACCTCGTTTGGTGGAGATCTGGTATCCGGTGGGTCATTTTTATCACAAAGACAAAGATTTATTAATTTAAGCGTTCGTTCACTCGGCATGTTTACCTACAAAACAATACAAATCGTGTTAGTAAGACGCGTAAATGTAAAGAGTTAGTGACAATAACTTCTATCTGATCAGTCAAAAAAGTAGTAGCGACATAACAACAAAAAATCTTGAGATGGAAATACCTCTTAACTATCATTCGAATCTTACAACTTATTTTCTCAAGCCAAAGACCGACGTTTTAATATTTTTTTTATAAAGTAAGTTAATAATAACCTTCGTCATCAATTATAACATTCAATTACTACTATTAATATTAAAAAACAAGTGTAATACTTACGTTTTGTCTGGACGAACAGATGCCGACCGGTTCACAATACGAAAAGAACTGTCAAATTGCGAGATAGGAGAAATTTCTACCACGTTTATTTGCGCACGAGTTAGTAGCTATTTCTATAAGCGATTTTTTGTGACTTAGTGGCTTTGGATACTTACGAATTTTTGTCACGCGAAAGATCTACACATTTCACAACAGATGGCATTAAAAACAATTTTAAGCAAAAAAGTCAGATAGGAGGTATTGCTTGCATGCAGTCGAATTGGCAATATAGATTTCGGAAACATATTATTTGACATGGATATGGGGGTTTCATAAAACATTTTTTTACCGATAAATTAACCAAAAATCTTAGTACTCAAACAGACTTATTCTATTCTAAATCGAAACATGATTAATTAACTGCGCTAAAATTTTGTCCAAAAGGAACTATAATTCAGGCAGCTTGTTAGGTTATATTTTTTTAATCAATAAGGTTAATATATTTTGGGTCGCTTTTGCAATTTTTGTGACAAAAACACAAAAAGTTTACCTAATCTACGAAACTTAGCCGACTTTGATTTGCCAAAAAAACGACGTCATACCTATTAATTTAATCAATCCTTAGGGATCCACTCCTAATCGATTCTTTACGGCACAGTGAAGGATCTTAGCACCCGTCAATATAATTAATATTATTCCTACTTTCCGGCCGCAACCCCTAGGAAACGGAAACGCTCACAATCATTTATGAGACGGAAATCGGATCATGATAACCCGAGAGAAAACGGATTTTCTTAAGGTAAACCGTAAAGGCTGTGCACTCAACCTTGAATAAATAAGTGGTCCGTTCTTATCAGTTAAACTCGTTACTTTTCGTGATAACATCTCGGTTTCAATATTTACGGCGAATATCTTCCAACTCGCTGACTTCGCCGCTGCTATTGCCGTTTTTCATTCTACCGTTCTTGTTAGTAGAGTTAGAGTTTTATTTCAATTTGATTTTTTTTTCAATTTCGATTTATTTCAGTTTCAAACTAAGTTACAATATTATACTGCTTATAGGCTATATACATAATTATTATTACAAAATAATTAGACATCTGTAGCCGAACTAGGCAAAAGCCTGTATTTCGGCAATCAGCGCCAATCCCCTCGAGTACAAACTATGTTATTAATTTTAAAAAAAATATAGCAACGTAAAAAAATCATAATTTTAGATACATAATTGAAAAAAAAGGAATTACAAAAATATTAACATTTAAATTAATTATTATTAGAAAATTAAATCTAAAACTAATCATTATACTAATAAATTAATTAGGTAATTAAGAAACAATAAAAAAAAAACAAAATTCATAATTATTACAATGATGTCTCTATATTAAACTGAAATAATTTAGGCAAGTAATAAACAAATCAATAAAAAAAAAAACAGTATTTACAGGATGTGCCAAAATTAATGGATAGTGTGTATGAGTGTCCTCTCTTCGGGTAAATATTATGATATGGAGTGTGAAAGAAGATCGTGTGTATTTTTGAATGAAGAGGGTGTATATGTGTGGATGAAGAGGGTGTGTAAGTGTGAATGAAGAGGCTGTGTGTGTATGTGAGTGGGTGTGATATGCAATCAACCACTTTGGTACATGTAGAAGCAATTCAGTCTCTTCGTATGAATGCTTATGTAAGAACTCAGTAACTTTTTTCTTACATTGGGTTTTAGTCAGGGGGTAGATGTTAAAGTTTTATTTATCTTATTGTAGATGAAAGGTCCAACAAAGTTAGTAAATCTTGTGCTAAAGTTAGTATTAGTAATAATTTGTCTGAAACAAGCCTTGTCTTTTCTTCGTCCCAAATTGTATAGCGGATTGTTGAACATCGAACATTTGTTGACTGTGTTGAAGGAGAATAACATTAAGAATGTATAATTGCCTGACTGTTAGGACTTTACAGTCTTTGTAAAGTTGATTCGTGGGGAAAAAAATACGATTAAAAGTACTAACTTTGAGTACTGCACGTTGAGCGATCTCAAGACGCTTTAAAGTTGTTTTACAAGCGCCACCCCACGAGGAAATACTGTAAGTCAAAAGCGACTGACAGAGAGCATAATATATCTGTTTCAGAAGTGGTGGATCAACAATATGCCGTAATTTTCTAAAAACAAAAATTAATTTACGGATCCTCGCACTTAAAACCTTTATGTGTTCTTGAAATTAAGACAACTGTCAATTATTACACCAAGATATTTAATCATCTGAACACGTTCCAGCGTAGGGCACGAGCAATTGTAATTTAAGTGGCAATGGTGTGAGACGATTTTAAGGGTACTAGCGACACTATGTACTTTCCTAATGCCAAAGCAGACATATTTAGTTTTCTCTACATTTAAAGTCAAAATGTTCCTCTGAAGCCACTTCTCAACCGTATTAAAACCACGTTGAGCAGCTTCGAAGGTCTCCTCCCAGTTATTGGCCGAAAAACAAAGGGCGGTATCATCAGCAAATGAGATAATTTCACCTTGTGACAGCTTTAGATTAGTGAGTTGGTTGATATACACCAGAAATAAGGTAGGCCCCAAGATGCTGCCCTGTGGTACTCCGTGTGTAGTTTGGCGGTCATGACTCCTATATGCATCAACGCGAACACGTTGGGATCACCCAGTTAGATAGCTTTTGAAAAGCTTGTGCTGCATGCCTCTGATTCCCAACTTTTCGAGTTTGTCCAGGAGGATGGGGACAGAGATCGTATCGAAAGCCTTTGCCAGATCTAGGAAGATAATAAGACATTTTTTTCTTTTGTCTAGGTTTGAGCTAATGTAAGTTGTCAATTTATTGACAGCTTGCTCAGTTGACTTACTCTGCCGAAAACCATATTGATTATCAAATAGCAAATTATTCTTTTCCAAATAGTCTACTAATCTTAAGTTAATAATTCTTTCAAGTATCTTCGACAGAGCTGGCAAAATAGATATCGGCCTATAATTATTTATACGATCTCTGTCACCATTTTTATAAATGGGGCAAATCTCCGCTTTCTTAAGAGCCTCAGGGAATGATCCTGTCTGAAGGCAATTATTAAATATCTTCGTAATGTGAGGTACAAGGATATTTTTGTAAGTTTTTAAAATTCGCTGCTAATTTTATCACACCCGCTGGGGCAGTTTGACTTTAAATCAAGAATAAGACGATCAACCTCAGCTTCAGAAGTATCCATTAAGACGAATGAATTTACTGTAGACGTGTCAGAACTAGTAGATTGAGAGTTTATGTTAGAGGTTTGTGTACTTTTCTTGTGAATTTTGTCTGCTAACGAGGTTCCTACGTTAACAAAAAAGTTGTTAACTTCATCGAGTGATTTTTCTGGATTGAATGAAATCGCTAGTAATTCTTTTGAGGAGTTTAGTTTCTTTGATGTGTTGGTAATGTCCTTGATTGCTTTCCACAGCTTTTTATTATTTTGTTTAACTGCCAGAAGTTGCTCCCTCTCGTAAGCTCTTTTTACTTTCCTTTTTATGGAAGTGCAGAAGTTTCTGTATCTATTGTACGTAACTTTTAAGATATCGTTGGTCGGATCCCTTTTTAATTTATTATGTAGCTTATCCCTATGTCTTGTACAACGTAGCAACCCCTGAGTCATCCATGGTTTTATAATTTTATAGCGTTGAGGTAATATTATTTCTTTAGTATTTTTAAGAATTATTTGCTGTATTAATTGTGTGAAGCAGTTAAGGGAGGCGTTTGGATCAGCTAGTTCGTTAATCGCACCGAAATCAATTTCCTTTAAATCCTGCAGTACTCCATCTTTATTTGTTTTTATTACTTTTGAAATGGCATATTGTCTGGTTATCTTTAAATTAATGTTTAATAAGACGGGGTAGTGGTCTGTCAATGTAGTGTGAGGTACGATTGTGCTGGTAGGGTAACTGGGTTTAACCAGCGCATGATCCAAACAAGTATCACTATTACTACGAGTGATTAAGGTGTGGGCTGGCAGAAGTCCATGTGCAGCTGCTAAAGTTAAATAGCGCTCCCCAATTTGGTTTATTTTTCAGGGTTAATGTTGATATTGATATCCCCCATCACTATAACATGTTCGTAAGCAGAAAGTTTATGGAGAGTATTATCTAATGATGAGAGAAATTGATCAATATTTCGTTAAGATGGTGATCGATAAATAGCGAGTATGGCTACACGATTGTCCACTACAGCAATTAGGCTATTACATTCTTGCATGGTCGGCTCATCTACCTTTATAAATAGCATCTTCTGGGCTCGTTCCTTTTATCACAGACCTCATCGATCGCTTACTATTAGGCATGTTCGAGGACAGAGCTGGCTCAACCGAAAAAAATAAAAAATTGCATAAATCAATGAATGAATTACAACAAGTACTTTTTCGACAGCTCTTTCAATTTTTACAGCTACACTATTGCTGAAAAAAGCTTGCACAGGACAGGTCCACTCAAATCTGTTTTTATTTTCTCAGAAAAGCACATCAGATCATTAATAAATAAAATTAAAATAAATATGATTCTCATAGGTATGATTTGACCGTTGACCTCTGAGCCTGTTTCGGTGTTTCATCTCACGATAGTCTGCAAGAGAACACCAGCCTCATCTAAATTAATTTTCAAAAAACAAAATTAAAGGTAAAGGTGTTCCGTATATCAACAACCCGGTACTTCATTCGCGTGATATATTTTCCCAGGTAAATCCCGATCCCGTGGGAATTGTTGGCTAAAATGTATCCATGTGTTATTCCAGTATTTCAGCTATCTACATAGGAAAATTTCATTCATATCCGGTCATTAGTTTTTGCATGAAAGGGTAAGAAAAGTTCATCTATACATTCAACATGACAAACATTTTTATTTCTAATATTAGTAATAAAATTTACAAAATAAATATTTTTAGTACATAGACGTAAAAAGTGCGTCCTGTTCCAGAGCAAAGGCGTCCCCCCTTACACAGATTTAAAACAAAAAAGAATCTTAAACCAAAGTTAAAGACTTCCTCCTCATTCGAAATTCAAGTAAAAAAAAAATCTTTAAAATTGTATACGTGTCAAGAAATATAAATTTTCCAGCTTTGTGTAAAGAGTCTCGCTAACATAAATTATTTATCGCGAGAATTTTACATAAACTTTTGAGCGGGTTGTTTTTAGAACGAACGGTTCATTGTTTGTTTGTGTTAGTGAAACTGATAAACCAGTTTTGTTATCAAAAACTAACAATATTATTTTTAGAAATTTCTATACTTCTACCTATGAAAAAAAAATTATCAAACCACATACGTATTTCTGTGATGGGGAATCATAGAGTTGATTCAAAGTGCAATGAAGAGAGCAAGACGTTTTAGTCGTGAAATATGCAAAAAATATGAAATTGTAGGACTTTGACAACAGATTACTCAAAAACTAGAGCTGTATGAAAACCAAAGTTAACTTTTGTTAGCCAGTGTAATTAAGTTTACTAATCGGTTGTCTCATGGCCGCGTCACCAAATCTCATTATCTTCCCCACATCTTGCAACATCATCTATGTATCATATAATCTAGGTAAGATATTGTCTGCCAGAATTAACTATCTAAGGACTAATCGAGTATCCCAACTTGAAATTCGAAGACCTTAGGGACATATAGGACCGTAATCTCTAGCAAGCCATCATAAACAGATATGTTTTACTGGGGAACTTAAACACTAGAGTATTGGGGCGTTTTATGTACCTAAGTCTTTGATCTTCAAATGATTGGCTGACCAAGGATTTAAAAATTATTAACGATTCAAAAAGAAACTACGGGTTCCGTAGCTGGAAGGGAAAAATCGAAACCCCTTTATTCTAAAGCTATTAGGACTACACTGTTAAAATTTAGTAGATTCATGTGATCTGTAAACCATTTAACGATTATAACACTAGAAATGTAGAAAGTGGTTCGTTAGTTCGCATGTTAAGAACCGTCGAACAGTTTAAATATTAACAAAAAAATGAAACCGCCGAGAAAACTGAAAAGTAAAAAGTAATAATCCTTAACTAAGTTCATAAACGAATGTAAGTATATCTTATTACATGTACGAGCGAGTTGACGACAAAATAAGATATGGTGCCGAATCGCGCGCACTCGCGAGTTTTACGCTCGCCAGGTGACGAACAAGTCCTTAAAATCACATAATAGACCTACCTAAACAAGTCCATGTCAAGTTCCTTTATCCTGATACGACGAAAAGTAAAACAAAAGTAGTTATAAACAAAACAATCATTATAGGTAATAGCCCCAGAAAATAATCTGGTTTATGTCAGTAATATTTGTATCCGCAACGCTGACCGTATTGTTCGCACTTCCTTAAACAGAATCTTCTTCATTTCCAAAGAAACTTTATACCTACACGAGAATCACGTGTTTATCAAATTAATATAGAAGAACAAAGCAAGCCTTGTCAATAGCACCGACGTAACGGTTTCTCGTGAACAGATTATATTAATCAGTTAATACATTGTTCTAGATTCTAGAAAATAAACGGTATTATATTAGACTGCAAGTTTGTATGCCTAGCCTCGGGGCATATTGTTATTTCACGAGAAGCAACAGCGAAGTTATAAGACAACTAATTTTCAATAAAAATTGGAAAGAATATACAAATAATATATTTAATACTAATAAAATACGTATATAGGTAAGTACGTAAAAAATAAATATGACGAAGACCAAACTAAGACTGACGAGCTTTTAAGTAGTGGTTTCTAATTTTATGCTTTAAAGAAAATTTGATGTTTTCTAGATGTCAAAGAAAAAATAGAAGGGTTCGTTTTGACCTCAAACCCACTAATCGTCATTTCAAAAAAAAAATGGGCAAGTGCGAGTTAGACTCGCCCATGGAGGGTTCCGTAGTAACTACGCCAAATTACTTTGTTTTTCATAGTGTTTGTATGAATTAAAATGTTATAGTTGCGGTTTTATAAAATATGCTGTATCTCAAAAACTACTGACCTGATCTCGTTCAAACCAATTTTCAATGAAAGTTTACATTAAGATTTATGGCATATATATATATTTTTTTCACTCTATTATTATAGAAGTTAGAGGGGGGATACATTTTACCACTTTGGAAGCGTATAAATTTTTTAAACGATTAACTTTTGAAAACGTGGTTTTAGAAGCCTCAATGTCATTTTTAAAAATCTGTCTATAGATATCACACACGCATAATTTTCATGAAAAAAATATATTTTCAGTTTCAGTTCCATGTATGGGGAGCTCCGCTTTATTTTAAATATTTTTCTTTTCTTTTCCTAAAATCGGAAAGAGGTTTACAGTTTACATCTACTTATTAAGTTTCACATGTATAGTCTTAATAGTTTCAGAATAAAATGGCTGTGACATACGGACAGACGGACAGACAGACATGACGAAACTATAAGGGTTCCGTTTTTTGCCATTCAGCTACGGAACCCTAAAAATAGTAACAGGCATATGATATTGAGCAATGGTGGCTTAGTGACTGCAGACACTCAGACATATAACTTAACAAATTTTAATAGCAAATATTCATTATTGTGCTTAAAATCCTACTTCCTACTAATATTATAAATGCGAAAGTTTGTGAGGATGGATGGATGTTTGTTACTCTTTCACGCAAAAACTACTAAACGGATCTGAATGAAATTTGGTCAGTAGATAATTGACATTCTGGAATAACACATAGCCTACTTTTTATCCCGAAATTCCCACGGGATCGGGATTTGCGCGGGAAAACCTTCCCACGCGAACGAAGTCGCGGGCAGAAGCTAGTAATACATAATTCTTAGTTTTATACACCCTAGACCCCACGATTCCCTGTGTGATCATTATCACTGTTCTTAAAATGGAAAAGGAAAACCTCGTGAGGTAACTATGTACTATCTCGTAGGATCGCAAATCCGAAGTAATGCGCCTTCAACCAATCCGTATTGGGCCCACGTGGTGAATTAAGCGCAATCCCTGTCATGGATGAAGATGATGAATGAGAGGGCCTGTACATATAAGCAATGGCATTTAGATAGCGAAACCAAGATCATTCCACATGAAGGCTATATTATTGTTTTTTTTTTTTATTTGAGTCTCACGCGTGAGTTCTGTGCGAGTGGTCGCGGATGTGTGATTCGTGAAAATGTCCGTCGATACGATTAAGTGTGCGAACTGTAATGTGGTTATTTCGGAAGTCCTTGCGTTTATTCGTACTAAACATGACGTGATGGATAACGAAAGTCTAATAAGAATATGCGTGTCGGCGTTCTCTGAGGAGGAAATCGACGAGGCAAAGAAATTGTTATGCAGCACGACTAGGATTGGAAAACGATTAAAGTCGAGGCGAAAAGACAAAAAACAGAAGGATTTAGAAGACATGATTGCGGTTTTCAAAACTATAGACCCCGATCAATTGCCGGTCTTTGTCGCCTATGAGCTACATAAGCTGCCCCCTGTGTGTTTCGACCACGTAGACGTCACGAAATTGCTTAAGGACTTGTTAATTTTGCGTGCGGAATTAAATGATATTAAAGATAATTTTGTCACCAAGAAGGACCTAGAAGTGGCCATAATATCATGCAATCATCTAAGAATCAGTTATTAAATCCGATTTTTAACTCTAATGTTAATAAAATTAGAGGTGGAGGGTATAATTTAGACAGCGGACCGTTTGGATTGTCGCCGCACCTACCGTCACAACATTCACAGCTGATCGATTCTGGCTCACTTTCGCAAACCCAACTAACGAGTGACGATGACGAACCCAAGTATCGCTCTCTTGTTCACTCTCATGCACGGGTGCAACCGGCTGTCGATGAGTCTGCTACTACGCCGATTAACTCGACGTTCATAGAAAATATGAATGAAACGAACAAAAATTCTGTACAATCAACGCAGAGTAATAAAACTATGGTGGAAGTATTAATGCAAGGTGAATGGCCTAAAAATCCTACTACGACTAAAGACGGTTGGACGCTGGTTCAAAATAAAAAGTCAAAGAATCGGTTCGAGGGAAAAACGGGAACTGCAAGCCCTAATGTGAACTTTAATTTTAGGGCAGCCGAGTCAAACATTCCGCTTTTTATTACCAATGTCGACAAAGAGACTACTGAAAAAGATATCTGTGATTATATACAAAAAGACACAAGAAATAGTTCAGCTTCAAAAAATCAATATGAAATCTGAAAGACCGTATAATGCATTTAAACTGTTTGTCTCAAAATACAAATTAAATAAATATTTAGATGACAAACTATGGCCTGAGGGTATAGGGTTTAGACAGTTTATTTACTTTAAGAAAAATACCATAAAAGTAAATGAGCAGCACAGTGTTGAAAATAAAACAAACAAATAATGGGTTGTATGTCGAACGTTAAACTATGTACATTCAACTGTAAAAATATATCACGATCAGCTGATTGCGTTCGTCAACTATGTGCACAAGCCGATGTGATAGCGCTGCAGGAGACCTGGCTGCTGCCCCACGACGTGCCCTTCCTAGCGACCATTGATGGAGACTTCGCGTATACTGGGAAATCAGCTGTGGACATCTCTGGCGGTGTCCTGGTGACCGACCTGGACTGGAGACCGTATGGAGGTGTGGCGCTGTTGTGGAGGAAATCGTTATTTGCGTCGGTATCGGTTATAAATTGCACTAGTGATCGTGTCGTGTGTGTTAAAATAGCGCAGGGCGAGCGGTCCTTGTTAATATTTAGTGTTTACATGCCCACCGACTGTGCCGAAAATCGTACTGAGTTTACGAGTTGTTTAAGTGAGATTATCTCAGTGATTGAGAGTAGTGAAGTGGAGTCGGTTTTTGTGTTGGGAGACTTTAACGCACACCCTAGGACACGATTCTCACGTGAGTTACTTTTAACCTGTGCGGATCAATCATGGTCTTGCATTGATACAGAACTTTTGCCGCAAGACTCGCATACTTTTACTGGCTCCGCCAACGGTTCCCTCCGCTGGCTAGATCACTGTGTTGTCACTGAGGCAGCCAGACATTTAGTAATTGTATGTATGTATGTATGTCGGGCAGGTATCCGCAACTCCACGACCAAGCGCGTATTTTGCGTAAGGGTAGGGATCTTCTTATTCTATCCATGCCAATTCCTCCAGGAAGGCGAGCAACGCCCTCGTTTTGCTTACCATTTCTCGGAGGGTACCTGGTTTGCCGAAGTATTTAGTCCTGTAGTCCGCGACTGCAGGGCAGCTCAGTAGCAGGTGTGCTGCTGTTTCGTCCTCCTCCATGCAGGCTCTGCAGAGTGGGCTGTCTGTGACTCCTATTACATAGAGGTGTTTATTAAAGGATCCATGACCGGTAAGGGCGGCTGTCATCAGCCGCAATTGCGGTTTAGACAGTCGTAGGACCTGTTTTGACAAGCGGCCGTCAAGGGTCGGGAGAGCCTCTTTAGCCTGCCTGCACTCACCATGGTTCTCCCATAGTTTGTGGTGTAGGTCTCTGGTACATTTCCTTACCAGGTGACGCAGATAACCGAAGGGGAGTGGTGTAATGGGTTCAGGTCCCATAATCGCCATACTCGAAGCCCTTCTAGCGAGTTCGTCCGCTGCATCGTTGCCTCGGGAGTCGCTGTGTCCTTTGATCCATTGAATGGTTATATTATTGTGTCTACCCACCTGGTTGAGGAGATTGTGACACTCCAAGATCAGCCCGGAGTTAACTGTGTGGCTGCTCAGTGCTTGCAGGACTGCCATGCTGTCCGAAAGTATGCGTATTGAGTGGTCCACAACTTCCCTGTTTATAATAGCTGAGGCTGCCAGTGAGATCCCCAGGCACTCGGCTTGAAACACTGTGTTGTAGACCCCCAATGGTCTGGCTATACGAATGTTGAGATCCTCCGAAAAGACTCCTGCACCCGTACCAGTACCTGTTTTGGAACCATCGGTGAAGACCCGTACCTCAGAGGGGCACAGCCCCTCGCAGCGGTGATCCTCGTACAGTTGGATTCTGTATTTTTTGTCAAAGACAATTTGTTTGGGCACCCGGTCATTAACTGCCTTCGTTATGGGGAGCTCGTTGTTGAGTTCCTCAAGCAGAGCGGTGTGCCTTGTTTCTATCTTACCCCAAAGGTCCAGTGTTTTGAGACGTACTGCTGCCATCGTCGCTTCCTGTTGTATGAACAGATGGAGCGGCGGGAGCCCCAGCATAGCCTCTACAGCTGCTGTCGGGGTAGTTCTCATGCAGCCCGTTATCGCCATGCAGGCCAGCCTTTGCATGCGTTGTAGTTTGTTAATAGCTGTGACAAGCTTGGTGCGGGACCACCACACCACGGCCCCGTAGGTAATTATGGGCCGAATTACAGCGTTGTACAACCACATAGTGTTTTTTGGGGATAGGCCCCACTTCTTACCTATCATTTTCTTGCATTGCCAGAAGGTGATGCAAGCCCTGTTTAATTTATAGTCTAGATGGTTACTCCAGTTTAGTTTACAGTCCATTATGACCCCCAGGTATTTAACCTCGCTAGACAACTGGAGTTCTGTATTGAACAGCTTAGGTAGGCGATGAGGGCCTAGTGTTCGTTTATGAGTGAACAAGATTAATTCGGTTTTAGTGGGGTTTACCGACAAATCATACTCCCTGCACCATCGCTCCACGATGCGTAATGCTTGCTGGGTGAGGTTACAGATAGTTCCTGTTACCTTCCCAGGCACGAGGATCGCGAGGTCGTCTGCATAGCCTATTGTGTAATAACGGTGAGCGTTAAGTTTCGTGATGAGGTCATTGATCACTAGATTCCAGAGGAGAGGTGATAGCACCCCGCCCTGTGGACAGCCTCTGGCTATTAAGGCTACCTGCTGGTCTTCCTCAAGGCGAACCACACGTTTGCTTAGCATGTTTGTAATCCAGTCAATAAGTACCTGCTGTACCCCATGTCTGGAGAGTGCGGCTCTTATGCTGGAGAAGTTTGTTTTGTCGAAGGCTCCTTCGATGTCTATGAACGTACCCAGGCAGGAACCCTTTTGGTTCATCGATTCTTCAATTACGGTGACTACCTGATGAAGAGCGGATTCGGTCGACTTACCAGCGCAATACGCGTGTTGGTTGCCGTGCAGTGGTACTGTTTTTAGAGCGCCGTCACGTAGCTCCCTTTCACACACTCTCTCCATTGTTTTTAATAAAAAGGAGGTCAAACTGATTGGGCGGTACGATCTTGCGTTCGTGTAGTCACTCTTACCTGGCTTTGGGATGAATATGACTTTCACTTCCCTCCATACCTTTGGAACGTATCTAAATGCCAGGCACGCTCTCATTAGGGGCACCAGTCTTGTCGCAAGAGAGTTGCCTCCCCATTGAAGTAAGGCAGGGAAGACTCCGTCGGGACCTGGCGCCTTAAAAGGTTGGAAGCTTCGGATGGCCCACTGGACTTTCTCCAGCGTGATCATCTTACGAGCGTGTAGCCAATCAATGTCTGATGGTGTTTGGATTTCGTCCGTCCATTCGGTTACCTGCGCGAGGACGCTACCTGGGAAGTGTGTTTCGATTAGGATACGCCTCGTTTCTTCCGGTGATGTGGACAGTGTGTTATCAGGTTTACGAAGTGAATCAGGCCCAGAGGTGTTCTGCTGTGCCAGTATCTTCCTTACCCTGTTTGCTTGTTGGCAAGATTCGATGTCGCCACAGAACTTCCGCCATCCAGTGGTTCGTCTGAATCTGATGCTTTTTTTGTAGGCGGATTTGGCGGCATAGTAAGCCTCCCAGTCATCCTCCCTGCATGTGTTCATGGCCCTATTGAATGCCTTCCTTACCTTCCTGCGTTTACGCTCCAGATCCGCTCCCCACCAGGGCTGTTTGCCCGGTGTGTCACGCGGTGTGATTTCTGGGCATGCAGAATGGTAGCTGCTGATCAGTGATTCGGTGAGATGGTCTACCTGCGCGTCTATCTGAGTCGCATCCACCAGGTTCACCAAGTCGCTTGTAAGGGCAAGCCTTGTGTCAAGGCTGCGTGTATAAGCCACTCTATCCGTATTACGCGGGTTACGTCGAGGGAGTTTAGGAGTAACACAGACCTGGATGTCGAAGCGGATCCACCTATGATCGGAGCATGAGGCCTCGTCAGATACCTGCCACCCAGTGATGAGTTCCGCTGCACCCTCCGTTGCTAGTGTAAGGTCTATAATTGTACGACTGCGTTTGGTCACGAATGTTGGTTCGGAACCTGTATTAAGAAGGGATAGGTTAGTTGTGAACAAGAATTCAACTAAGGCCTTACCTCGTTCGTTTTGTGTGTCCATACCCCATAAGGGGTGGTGTGCATTGGCGTCGGTCCCGATGACGACCTCATCCCCCCTGCCTTCACAGTGGGTCACGAGGCGGGCCAGTTCTCGAGGAGGCGGCGCCTCTGCCTCAGGCATGTAAGCCGAGACGAAGACGATCGCTTTCTCCTCGTGCCCCTGCTGTATGGTCATCTTTGCTGCAGAGACATCTCTGCAACAGAATTCGTATAAGAACTGTGTTTTGACATTACCTGTAACGTAGATGCACGCCCTCGGTTTGTCGTGGTTCGTGTTGACTAGGAGCTTACCTCCGAGATTGGAGAGTCCTCGTACTTGACCGCCACTGATCCACGGCTCCTGAATCAGGGCAATGGCCGTGTGTTGAACCTCCAGCCACTTGCGTATTTGGGCCGTCGCAGTCTGGCTGTGGTGGAGGTTCGCCTGTATAATTTTACAATTGGACGAATTGGGAACTATCTTTGATGGGACCCTCGTCATCCAACCCCAGTTGTAGCCCGGCTAACAGGTCGTCGAAATCACTCCCACCCGGGACAGAGGATGGTGACAGTGTGATGTCATCCATCGCCTCTCCCGATGCAGGGGCGGCGTCCACAGTGTCTGGCACTGCCTCAGCAGCTGGATCCACCGTGGTTGTAGCCGGGTTGTCTTGTGCACCTAGTGGTGGTGCAGTTTGGTCCCATCCTGGAGGAACGTCAGTAAACCTGCTGTTCGCGCCCTGGTACTTGATGTATACCGACCCCAGACCAATTGAGAGTCGGCGATTGTGCTCCATAAGTATCGGAACCTGCTCCTCCGGAATGGCCAGCACCACAAACCAGCATGCTGCTTGTTTCTCGGCATGCAGAAGAACCCACCTCCTGACGTCGACCCACTGGTTCTGGAACCAGAGGGCTCGCCCAATGTAGGTCGCATCCTTGTACAAATTCATATCGTCAGGGATTGCAATTCCGCAGCGCACGCGTTTCTGGATCTCCGACTGGCTCTTGACGACTAGCGAGGTGCTAGCCGGGAGAGTCAGCCCCGAGACTGTCTTCCTCAGCCATGCCAAGGTGTGGTTGTTGCCGCACCACAGTTTGAGGACACCTCCGGTGAAAGTGGACTTAGCATGAAAGATAAGCCCGGGAGCGCCCTGTGTAGAAGCGAACGCCGCGAGCATTATCTGTTCGTGAATCGCCGCTAATACCTGCTTTGATACGTCCTCGCTGATGAACCCTGTTCGACCGCAGGTAATCGCGACGTTAAGGTGTTCACTAGCGGCCTGGGCGTAGCTTTTGTGGTCAATCCTTTTGGACTGATCAAGACACGGCCGCTTGTGCTCACCCCGAGGCGATAAACTCTCGTTGAGAGCTCGCTTAGCCGCAGCCTGATCCTTCCCTACGGATTGGTGTGATGTGGTAGCTACCTCGCCTGGACCTCCTGCGGAATTGAGATTCGGTTGAGTGGGCTTGGGTTGGCTATTGCCGGCTACGTCCTGAGACCGTTTCCCTGCAGAGAAGCTGAGCTTACCTGGCTTAGCCGTATTGGCCGTGCTAGTAGATGCCACCTGTTTACTGGAGGGGGTGATTTTTTCCTTGTATCCCCTCCTGCGTTCCTGACGCCGCTCCTTACGCGTCAGCCTTTCCCTCCTCTTGCCCTGGTCGGTGGGAGCTTTCTGGCCTGAAGGGCCTGTGCCGGGGCGAAGGGTTTGTGGATTGAATTTACCCTTGCCCTTGCCTTTGCGCGTGGCTATCCGCCAGTTGCTGCTGAAGTCATCGCCAGCATTGGAGGCCGTGCCCGTTTGATCGGATGCGGCCGCCTCGCAGGCAGTGGCTTGAGGAGCCACATTGGGAGGCGAAGGTTGTTTGACAAGACTAGTTCCGGCTGTGACGTTGGTCGACACCGTTTTCGTCTTGGCGTGAGAAGGTTCGGTACTGGTCCCTTGCAGCGCCGAAGTCCTTTGTTTACGTAGGGACTTAGTTTTGGTCCTTGCTGCGGTGTTCGCCACAGCTGGACCGACGCCCACGCTGGGGCCTGCAGCGGATGCCACAGGTTTACCAGGGGCGAGCGAAGTGCCAGAGGCACCTCGCTTGGGAGTATTGTCAGCTTTCGCCGACTCCACTCCTGCGGTATTTTCTGGCCTTAAATCCATGAAAATAGAATGAAGAAAATTCATCGGTCTGGCTCCCACCCTCCATGGAGCCCGCACCTGGGAACGTCGCACTAGAAGAGTTACGACGTTAGGACTACCAGAACGATATAGGTGCGCAAGGCTGGTTTACAGTGCGACATCGGGTGCTTGATCGGGTTGGCGTAGGGGGTTGAAAAGGCCTCCCCCCACGAACTGATCAACCGTCACTTACACCGTCAGCATGACCTTTACCTACCGCTTCGGCTACCCGAGGGCGACCTCCGCGGACCCCACGCACCTCGCCTGTGGCCCTCTGACGGGACACAATGGCCATTTCCCTACCCCTGGCTAGGGGGTAGGGCCACCGTTTCGCTTGAAATCCAGACCAAAGAGGGCGTGTTGCCTCACGGACACATTACCGCCAGCGCCGATCGGCTCAACCCCCCAGGACTCCTTCATCCCTGCTCACGGCGCTCAACTGCGCAGGTCCTAGCGCAGGTGACTAACTTCTCCTACTCGCCATCAGCATGTTGTGACAGCCGAGCCCGCAACCACCTCGTCACAGAGGGGTCACAGTAAGGGAGGGTCAGAGTGGAAAGCCCGCCACTCTACGGGTCGCCCAGTGGTTTCGGTTACGTCTATTTCTTAGGGAATTAGACCAAAAACGGGGTGGCAACCTCGTGAAGGTATATCCGCCGGACTGGCCTTGAGGATCTGCACGACTGATGCGCTCTCCCTCAAGACCTCGCCACCCTCCCCTCTCTGAAGGAGGGGGGAAGGTAGGCCTGCATCTATACTACCAAGCAAAGCGACGTCAACAGTCTGAACAACATAATTTAATGGGGGGCCTGGAGTTCTAAAATACAGGCCTAGGCTTAGTTTAGACTCCAGATCTCCCACAAATTACACACTTTGCCAAACTTTCTGTGTCTGACTGTAATTTATACTCACGTTGATATGTAATTTGTGGAGATAAATAAAGATTTTTTATTATTATTATTATTATTTTATTATTATTAAGCAGAGCAAAGCGTGTCGTTGTGCAACCGCAAAAGCATACATACAGACCCTCCCCCCAGACATTTAGTAAACAAAGCATCTATTTTGTACGGTGTTTACGTGTCGGACCATATTCCGTTGTTAATTGAGTGTAACATTAATTTAATTAAACCTAAAATTATCGGTCCCCACATCTCTTGTAATAAAGTTATATGGGGTGAGAGGGATTTAGAACAGATAAATAAATATTTTGATTATTGTAATAACAACTTAAAGCAAATAGATTTTCCCACAGAATTCTGTAAATGTGCTGATAATATGTGTCACAAACCTGAGCATCGGTTGGTGATAGATAGGTTGTATGATAAATTAGTTTGTATTTTGAAAAAAGGAGCCGAAATCTCTCATGCAGGTTGTGTTGAAAAGCGTCATAAAGGAAATTATGTCGTAGGGTGGAATAAACACGTTCGTGAGGCTCACCGCGACGCCCGACTGTGTTATCAAATGTGGCTGTTATGCAACAAACCTACATCTGGATATATTTATGAAAACATGTGTTCATCGAGAAATCTTTTTAAAACTAAATTAAGATATTGTCAAAACAATCAAGAGAAAATTAAAATGGATATGCTAGCATCTTGTCATAAAAGTAAAGATTTTAATAAGTTTTGGAAATTAACGAATAGATTAAAACATAGGTCGGGAGTGCCGGTGAGCGTCGCGGGCTTGAACGACCCCACTGATATAGCTAATGCATTTCAAAAGCATTTTAATGTAAACTCGCGTTTGTGTGGCTACAGCGAACCTTCATATAGTGGCGCGGGGTCGGCCGTGACCGGGGCTCCCGCTGTCAGGTTCTCCGCTAAAGAAGTCGCGAGTATTATACAAAACATGGTGAGGGGAAAGTCCCCTGGTCACGATAGCCTCAGTGTTGAACATTTAAAATACGCTGGGGTACACTTACCGCGAGTACTCGCTATGATTTTTAACCTATGTCTAAGCCATAGTTACTTACCTGTGGAACTTAGTAATACGACCGTTGTGCCTGTAATAAAGAATAAGACTGGTGACGCCTCGGATATCTCAAACTATAGACCGATATCGCTTGCCACTGTCTGCGCTAAAGTGTTGGATGGTCTGCTTGATAAAATTCTTGCAAAACATATCGTTCTTGAGGATGGTCAGTTTGGTTTTAGACCAAACTTATCAACGGATAGTGCAATTTTATGCCTTAAGCAGACTATCCAATATTATACAGACAGAAAAACACCTGTTATAGTCTGTTTCTTAGATTTATCCAAGGCGTTCGACCTGGTAAATTATGACCTGCTCTGGCATAAGCTCACTAATGACACGACTGTCCCAGATGATGTGATATCACTGTTTAGATATTGGTACAGCAGTCAGAAAAATAAGGTTAAGTGGGCAGGCTCATATTCTGAGATGTATGGCCTCGAATGTGGGGTGAGGCAGGGGGGTCTGAGCTCCCCCCGGCTATTTAACTTATACATAAACAAACTGATAGGTAGGCTCAGTAGCACTAAAATCGGTTGTCATGTGGATGGTGTTTGCGTAAACAATATCAGCTACGCTGATGACATGGTGCTGCTGAGCCCATCTATCGGTGCAATGAGAAGGCTTCTTAAAATTTGTGAAAGTTATGCAGTGGCTCACGGGCTCAAATATAATACCGGTAAGAGTGAATGGTTGGTTTTTAAATCGGGTACTTTAACCTACAAACAGTTGCCTGAACTCTCACTCTCTGGGTCTCCTTTGGGTCAGGTTTCAAAATTTAAATATTTGGGTCACTGGGTCACTGATGACTTAAAAGACAATGTAGACATAGACAGGGAGCGCAGGTCGCTGGCTGTCCGCTGCAACATGCTGGCCCGCAGGTTTGCACGCTGTACTGACGCTGTGAAGATAACGCTTTTTAAGGCCTTCTGCCAGTCGTTTTACACGTGCACCCTGTGGACCAAGTATACCCAGCGGGCATACAGTGACCTGCGTGTACAGTATAATAACGCATTCAGGGTGCTTTTGGGGTTGCCGTGGCGATGTAGCGCGTCTGGGATGTTTGCTGAAGCGTGTGTCGATGGGTTCGCTGCGATCATGCGGAAGCGATGTGCTTCCATGATGGCGCGCTTGCGCTCCACCTCCAATAGAATCATGAATGTGTTTGCAGATCGGTGGGACTCTCCCCTTTTACGAAGGTGGTTAAGTGTTCAGACACACTTACCCAAGTAGACTAGTTCATTATTTGATTATAATTATAAATTTAATTTAATACTAACATTAGGCTAAGTTTTATTACTACTAACATAATATGGATTTTTTATCTGAATTAAAATATTTGAATTTGAATTTGAATTGTGACGTTTCTCACGTAGGTAAATCTGATACACCGGTATCTCAAACACAGCAGATTCAATAAATAGACACAATCTCACACATTAAAATAACCCACAGTTCATCAAATAAATCTTACGTGAGCATAGAATAGTGTTTGGCACCAATTCACAAGGGATTTCAACGGGCAAGCTTCCAATCTGCGAGCAAACGTAATGGTTCTACACAATGACTGATATGGCCTTACTATACCGTCAGTTGATGCATTGCTGTATTGATTTATTATTTGTGTACTAATGGAACGATGAATGGTGTGGGTTAGTTAAATACTGTGCTGCAACGTGCAGTACACATGGGTTGCGGGAATGTTCTAACGTGTTACTGCGGCCCCGGAACATAAGAGTAGTTGAAGGAACAAGTTGAGTAGTCTGTAGAAGTCTGACACTCCCTTCCGCTCCACCCAAAGCGGGGGTAGACAAAAGATTTTCCCACCGAAAAAAAGGTGCAGCACGCATACATTACATACGTTTGTGGTAAGAAATTTGCGGTTTTTAAATAATGTATTAGACATTTCTGTAATACATATATGAAAAAACTTTTTAAAAAACAAAAACAGAATTCTCAAAACAAAAGTACAAAGTGAAAAAACTGGGTTGTACTCCGGGAGTGCTGGCAGAAGTGAAAACTTGAATATTAACGTGCATTTTTGATATTTTGGAATGGTTAGGGAATAATTTTGCACGAATTGCTTTAATTATCAGTATAAAAGTACTATTATTTATGTGGTAGAATCCAATATTTATTTATGGCGCTATCGTACACAAATATGACAATTTATATTACACTAGCGACCCGCCCCGGCTTCGCACGGGTGCAATGTTTATATTAAATATAGGCAGCGTTCGCGAGAATCGTTAACGTACGGCAGTTTTTTCGACGCCTTACTCCACAATTTTCACTACCACGAAAAATCCAATCTATTTTCCGGGATAAAATATAGCCTATACGGATTCGGAAGTATCCCTCTAAGTAATGGTAAAAGAAATTTTGAAATCGGTCCAGTAGTTTTTGAGCCTATTCAATACAAACGTACAAAAATACAAAAGTTTCCTCTTTATAATATTATTAGTATAGATTAAAAAGTTTACGCAGGCATACATTTTCGCCGCGCCGTAGAAAGAGAGGGGGATACTTCCACTCCTACGCCGCGCCGGCTGTCTACTCTCCGTCCGTCTTACGAATTTTCGATCAGGTCACGTGTCCTGACGCGAGTTTAACCTTTTTTACCCATTACAAAAAAAGTGCACAACGCCGCTAAAGAAGTTTTCACTTCAAAAAATAACTTTTTATTCAACTCGTCATCAAATAACCAAGCAGCTCGTGGCTAAATAAAAAAAGCGGCACGGGTCGAGCTTAACCATGGCTGATATCGGTCTGTGGATGAATGACTATCTTAAAATTTAGAGATTCCTTCCATGAAATGAATTATAATTTCTAAATAATTTCTAATTTTCGTGCCTCGGCACGTTAAGTCGTTAGTCCTTGCTGTTATTTGAACATCTTTGATAATCGTAACGGGTAGTCAGACGCTAGAAATGTGCCACTGGTCTTACCAAGGGAGCGTATTACTAAGCCACTGGGTTGTGGAAGTCAGATAGGAAGTCGTTCCATGAGTGGTCGATATTCCACCATAAGTTTTGTGCAAAATACCAACTTACTGCACTGGACTCGATCGAGCGCAGGGCTACAAGGCTTATAGGCGACAAGGCGCTATCGGGCAAGCTTCATAGTTTGGCTCATCGGCGAACCGTTGCTTGCCTGTCGGTTTTCTACAGATTGTACTTTGGGTAGTGTGCGCAGGAGCTTCACGACCTGATCCCTCCATCTCCCTTTCACTACCGGTCTACCAGACACACGGCTGGATACCATCCACACTTGGTTGATATACCGTCTTGTCGTACCAAGCGCTTTTCCTCCACATTTATTGTGCGCACTTCCAAGCTGTGGAATTCTCTGCCAGCTTCTGTGTTTCCTGCCACTTATGACCTTTCAACCTTTAAAGCAAGAGTAAACAGGCATCTTCTGGGCTCGCTCGTTCCATCGTAGACCTCATCTATCGCTTACCATCAGGCGAGATCGAGGTCAAGAGTGAGCTCATTCTGAATAACAAAAAAAATATATTTAAATTTCAAGTTTAAGGGCCTGTACACACCACGTTTTTCAAACGCGCCATCGACGCGCGTTTCTAAAACGCGTGTCGACGGCGCGACGCGACGGCGTGCTTTTATCCTACACAGCAATACAAACGCGCGTCAACGGTGCGTTTAAAAAACGTGGTGTGCATAGGCCCTAAAACAGTCCGTTTAATTTTCGTAAAAAGGTGTACAGTCTTTGCTTCACGTATTCAAAGAACATGAAGATATAGAAAACTTTCATCCAAATGCGATATACGTGACTGAACTTGATACAAAAAAAAACACTTTATCTGGAATTACTTATTTGATCTAAAGTAAAAAATTGTTGCTGTTGAAATGGCTTTGATCATGAAATCATTAATAATACCGCAATGAATGGTTCAAAGGCTCGTTTATGATAAAATCTAAAGGTTAATTTCGTTAAAACGTCATGTCATTTCAAATTATCATGATAGTATCAATAATTGAAATTAAAGACTTTATATTAAATATTTCACTCAGAAATCAGAATATTAGGCAAAAATTCGTTTTGAAATTGAATACGTTTCTCTTAATTGATATTTTTGATAGGCTGTGTAGTGACAAGAATAAATTAATATTATAAATATTTCGCAGCTTACATAGGTCATTTTGAAAACAAATACATAATAAGCTAATGGCTAAGATATCGTATTTGCGATTGAGAAGTCGCGGGATCAAACCCCACCCATTGTAAATTATAAAAATACCTTGTACCTTTTAAACAATAAAAATAAAATAATTAAATAAATAATAATTACACTATTGCCGTGTACCCATTCCAGATACAAGCATATTTAGCTTAACAAACCCCTCCAGGGTTAACAAGTAATGTTGTTTTTTTCCCTGGAGTATGTGAATTTTACCCACATTGCCAGATTGCTAGTAATCTGGTAAAAAAATATGTCATGATGACATTAGTAATTCATATTTGACGGCGCTTTATATTTTAATTAGTGTTAGTTAGTTTACAATTATCGATGAATTATCTGTGTCTGTTACGTCACATCCGATGACATGCCACTCTAACACAACACCGAGCGCTAGTGCGCATTAAAGCGACGATTTGGTATGTATGTAGTATGATTGGACACTCTGTCGGGATCGCACAGTCGGGCTACGAGTTCGGTGGAGTGTCTGAACTGTGCTGCCTATATTGTTATCTTATTAAAACTGTAATTTAATGGTGATTATTTTAAAAGGAAATGATTATTAAATTGAAGTGATTGTGCTATAATAACTAGTGCTTCTTATTTCTTCGCCCGACAATCCACGCCTACAAAGTGCTACTTCAGAATTGAGATCATGGATCTATGGCATTAATATCGTAAATGAGAACCTAGTCCCTTCATATTCATTATTTAAGACATAACTGGATAACAATACCCCTTGTCAAGATTAGTATTGTCCCTTGTCAGATAATTTGGCTTTTGGCTATCCGTAATGATTATGAAAGATGTACAAATGTTAGCTGGGACCAACGGTTTAAAGAGCTTTCCGAGACATGGTGGAACTCGATAATTATGTTAAGATTATCACCCATCTATGGACCGTCCTTGGCAACCATTGCTTAACCCTAGAAATCTACCTGTGCAGCTGTTAATATTTAGCAACGAACTCCTTCTCCTCAATGATTTTATGACTACATCTGTAGCGAGTGGACTGTATTTAAGTGAAATTTCGAACTGGTATATAAGATGGCCTTTATTTATAGTCTTTACATATTTTATGTAATACAAATTGTAGCGAGTAAACTTAGGAAGAGAATTTCGGTCGACTGCGCTCGTATTGCTTTTTTTTTTTTTTTTAGGTAGGGCCACTCGTAGTTTAGCTCACTAAGGCTAATGTACTACTTAACCGGTCTGTCCTGTGGTGAACTCTAATAAATTAAAGGCCCCCAGCCAGGGCTTACAAACTAAAATATACTTAAAAACTAATGACCGCACGCTAAGGGCACTCCCTGTGGAGTACGGGCCTCGGCATAGCGGGGTCATTTTGGGAGGGCAGCAAAGGGACAGGCTGGGTCGTATTATTATTTACGGGAGTATTTATTGCTACTGGCTCAGCATCGCGGGCTGGCTCGTTTGGCAAAGGTCGGGGAGGATTTCCATTACAAGTACGCGGACGTCGCGATGGGCCTCGTCGGCGAGGCCGGAATACGGAACGCGTTTTGTATTTGTGTTTTCTAAGAGTGCTGGTTTCCCTACTGCTCTCTTGTCGGATAGTGGTGGAGTCGTCAGGCTCTTCTAGGACGTTACGCGGGCGACGAACCCGAGAAATCTTGGAGGGTCTGTATCGGGCGGCCGATACGATCAGGGGGTTAGTGTGGGTATCAGCAGAGGTGAAGTAACGCACTGACATGCGTTTCAACACTTGCTTTATGGTCGGGAGTTTGAGGTCTACGTGGAGATCCTCATTCCTACAGAACCAGGGCGCGCCCGTGGCCTTTCGGAGGAAACGGTTCTGAATGACTTGCATCCTATGGATCTGATTGGGACTGGCATGAGCAAACACCGGACAGGCGTAAGTCATGATGGGACGTATGCACGTCGTGTAAATACGGATTTTACATCTAAGGGAGAGCTTACTGTGTTTATTCAGCAAGGCGTGGAGCCTACCGAGAGCGAAAGCGGCTCGCGAGCGAACCGACTTTATGTGCTCACTGAAGTTAAGGAACTGGTCGAGGATCACACCTAAGTATTTGGCTCGCTTCTCCCAAGGGATTGGCTTGCCAAACATAGTGATCGGGCGGGGGGGGGGGTGAAGTGTCTATGTTGGCGAGCCCTGCGAAACAGGACTGCTTGACTTTTGTCGGGATTTACCTCAATCCTCCATTTCCTAAACCAATCGCCTAGTGCGTTGGCTGAGGTCTGGAGGGTATGAGCGATGCTATCGGGATTATGTCCCGAGTAATAGATGGCCGTGTCGTCGGCAAATAGGGATAACTCTACTGGGGGCTTTTTGGGGATATCGCTTGTGAATAGCGTGAAGAGTGGGGGGGAGAGCACGGCGCCCTGAGGGACGCCGGCTCTGATAGGGCGGGGAGTGGAAAGCGCTCCTTCGATACGATATCTGAAGGAGCGGTTCGACAGAAAGTCTCGAATGATGAGCATGAGACGGTCCGGCACACCTAGTTGGTAAAGCTTATAAATTAAGCCATTGTGCCAGACTTTGTCGAAAGCCTTCGCTATATCAAAGAATAGGGCCCCCTCACCAGACCGCGTTGAAAACGGCCGCTAATGTGCTCTACGATGCGGTGGGCTTGATGGACACTGGAATGATGGGCTCTAAAGCCAAACTGCTCGTTAGGGATTAGGCTCTTTGCCTCGACAAAGTCCTTGAGCCGATTAAGAATAATCCGCTCGTAGACCTTGCCTAGAGCGCTGAGCAGACTGATGGGTCTATAACTAGTCGGGTGGGACTTGGGCTTTTTGGGTTTTGGGATACCTATCACTATAGCCTCTTTCCAAGCTTGTGGAAACAAGTTGTTGGACAAGGCTCCATTGAAGATGGCAGCCAGTAGGACTATGATTGTACGTGGGAGGAGTTTAAGTGCCCTAGTGGTCAGTCTGTCAGTCCCGGGAGCTTTCCTAGGTTTGAGTTTCTTGATGATCTCCTCCACCTCGTCCTCCGTGACGGGGGGGAGGGGAGCATCAGGATCCTCGACAGGGGGTAGGGCAGATCTACGTTCGACCTCAGCATCCACGTGGGCAAGGTGGGCTGGGTCGACTGGTTGGGAGCTGGGAGAGCACTGGGCCTCCAGGCTGTCGGCTAGGCATTCGGCTTTGTCTTCGTCGTCGAAGGCAATGCTTTTGTCCGGGCGGATAAGGGGTGGCATTGAGGCAAACTCAGTGGCGCGCATATTCCTCTGAAGTTGCTAGAAGGCATGGTGGGTGGGTTCCAGTTCGCTCAGGGTCTTGTCCCAGCCGGCTTCACGCCACTCTCTGATGCTGTTACTTACTTTGCGCTGTAAGTACCGCATGAAAGTTTTGTTATTCTGGCAGGGGAAAGCTCTGTAAGCACGGACTGCTGCGTTCTTCTCAGTCAGCAGGGCCCGTACATCGTCCGGGAGTTTCCGGCGCCAGTGCTCTGACACCGGAATCTCCTTTGAACAGTCGTTCAAGACAGATTGTACGTGCTCTGTGAGTGAGTCGATCGCAGTCGTCGTGTCGGCGGCGGACTGGATGTGGTCGGGGATCTTGTCCAGGTGAGGAGACGTGTTGGATTTCAGCAATTCGCCTACTTTCCTCCAGTCAGTGATCACCTATGTGGGAGGGGGGCGGTTAGGGTCATAGGGACCCGATCTCGGAGTTAACTCCATGATCACCGGTCTATGGTCAGAGTCAAGTTCGTCTACCGTCTCTAGAGAGTGCAAACGTAAGTTCACATTCTTCAGGAGGGCAATGTCGAGTACGTCGGGCAAGTGGGATGGCTCGAACGGGTAATGAGTAGGCCGCATAGGACCTATGATATCTATGTGGAGAGGTGTGCAAAGGTCGTATAGTACCTTCCCACGGGGGTTGGTAATACGACTACACCATGCGGGATGTTTGGCATTGAGATCCCCCGCCATAAGGACGGAGTCACTCATGTCAAGAAGGGCGGTAAGGTCGCTTCGAAGTGAGGCGTTTATCGATGAATTTACATCTACTACGTTGGACGGTGAGAGGTACGCGGATACTATTGTGATAGAGGGATGGCCCGTCATGCCCAGCTGGCAAACGGATACCTCTAAGTGGGCAAGGGGCGGCGGATCCATAGGGATGCAGTGCAGGGAGTTCCTATAATATATTAGAGTGCCACCTCTGTGGCATCTAGTCCTATCGTTCCTAACTAGCCGGTAATTGGCTATCTTGGGATCCCTAAGGTGGGGTTTGAGGAAGGTCTCTTGGACCAGAAGGATGTCGAGACTATGATCGCGAAGGAAAGTCGCGATCTCGTCCCGTTGATTGGTGATGCCATTGGCATTGAAGTAACCTAGCTTTAGGGATCGGGGCTTTAATCTCTTACTAGCCGTGTTATACATTATGGCTGTTTAAAAAGGTTGGCAAAATGGTTTTTGACATCAGGATACTTAGAGTATACCTGAATCAGGGATTCAATACTAGTGCAGGCCACGACCTCCGTTGCCATTTGGATGGCGCGGGGGGACTGAAAGAAACTGAAAGTTTTCCCTAGGATGAGGAACGCATCGAGTTCCGGCTCATCTGAGCGAGGGGGTGACTGGGCAGGAGGTGGAGGCTGAGAAGCCACAACGACCGGAGCGGGGGGCATGATGGGTTGATCCATCAGCCCTGGGACTTTCGGCCTAAGTGCCGGGAAGTTTTGGGCATGATTCGCCGCCGTCCAAGGAGTTGGACGCTGGGGACTGAGGGTCTGGGGGAGCTCAGACGAGAGTGTAGGACACTCTCGTCCCTGGCGTTCACTAGCGCGCGTTGCCAGTTTAGGGGCGGAGGTTTTCGGGGCTTTCGGACAGCCTCGGTAGTTGGCGGGGTGGGGGGTAGAGGGCATTCGTGTAGGCGATGCGTTGCTCGCCACACGCTTTGGACACGTTTGTCCAAGCCCCCTTATCATGGATGAAGATGGGTGGGGGAGGGATGGTCTTGCGCACTGAGGCGCTGACGACTGGGGTTGAGGTAGGGCTGGGCCTAGTGGCCGAGGAAGGCTGGCTCTGCACTAAGCGTGTAGGCTCGGGAGGGGAGGGTTTCTTGGCCTTAGGGGCCTGGGTGGAGGACGAGGCCTGCGACCTCTTCTTCCTCTTTCCCTCAACGAGGATAAACTCGTCGGAGGAAGAGGTTTGATCGGAGGAGGAGTGCTCGGACTCCGCTCGCTCTGAGCGCTCAGAGTGTATGCTCTCTGCGCGCTCCGAGCGCTCGCCTTCCGAGCTCTCTTTTTCTTGTTCCTCCTCCTCAGAGTCCATTTCGACGTCTGGGGGGGAGGGGGACCTATCTGAGATGGGCGCGGGGGTGGGACCTATCTCTGGCTGCGGGGTGGGTGGCAACGCGGGGGGTATGAGATGGGGACTGACTTTTATGGAGTCAATCTCCTTCTCATACTCCTTTTGTAGGGCAGGGTTATTATGTAGGATATTTCCTAATATCTCGGTTGTTTGATTCAACCTTATCTGCAGGGAGTCTACCTTAGCGGAGAGAGTCTCCACTATGGTTATCATGTCCTCCATGTTGGAGGCGATAATGGTGGGCATCCTAATCTCCTAATCCTAACATGTGAGCCTCGAGGAGACACGTCAAACGTGAGCTCCCCGAGCAGACGGTCCCCAAAAAGAGCCCTGCCCCGGAGTTTCTCCTAACACAATGTTACCGAGAAGAGAAACCGAGACAAACTCGGTAACTGTGTTGCCGTCTGATGTGGCCTGAAGGGCCCTATTTGCCTAACCCTCCGGGCGGGAATGACCCGGAGGTGAGTACGCTCCCTGCGGGGATAGCAGGGAGGTGTGTGCCTATGGTGTGCCCTAAGCTTGTAACCGGTCGCCAGTCTTAATGTGCGAACCGGGCCCTATTGGGTCTAGTGCGAAGGGGTAGATACACCCAACCGACACTAGGTGTGTAAGCTGTGAAGAGAACTCAGTAACTAGGTTTGACTAGGAGATCCCCCAAGGCCAAAACCTAGCACTCGACTCCAATTGACTGCTTCACCCTGAAGGGGATCAGCGGGTGCGTCGGGTCAGCACCCCCTTGGTATTGTTGACACCGTGAGGTTTCCAACCAAGGACCACGAAACTGTGGTTTTACCCTGAAGGGGCCAAACCAATTTGTTTTGACAATTCTCTGTTAGAGAAACACGATATCCTTCACCGCCTCGAAAAAGGCGGATCCGGACCAGGCGTCGTAGTCGGCGACTACGAGTGACGTCACGGCGGGCGTGACGAGCGATGACTCAGGCACGAGACGATCGAGAGCGCGGAGCGGCACGACTGTCGCGGGCGAGCGTCGGAAGCGGAATGTGGCTCGTATTGCCAGGGTTCGGGATTTTTATATGCACCGATCCGCGGGGGGCGCGAATCGGCCGTATTTTTACTATCTACCAATGGCAACGCGTGAAGCAATTGACCATATAAGGTAAAGCGACGCGGGGTTTTGTCGCTATCTACCGTCCTACCTCATCGTTACCTTATATGGGTACGTAGTTAAATCTAACAATAGCAGGCGGCGCTATATTACGTTGCTGTCGTGCACAACATCTTTTCAAATCGCACACTCTTATTCCTTCCGTACATTATTCACCTATCACAACAAACTAAGAAGACATAACTGTTCTTAATTTAATATTATGATTTCTTAAGTTCTTAATTGTATGATGGCTTTTAGTTTACAACATTTGGTGAGGATTGGCGCTGATAACCGAAGTACAGTTACAGGTAGTTCGGTTACAGATGCTAGATTCTTTTGTTAGCACATAAAATTGCCAAATAAAAAATAAAATGTAAAAAAAAGATTTTTAGGAACCATTAAATTATTTAATTAATAAAATAAAATATCCTCTTATATTTTGAACCAATAAAATTAATAAGTAATACTAATTTAAGGAATTTTGTTACTAACCAAATGAGTCTGGATATTCTAAATTTGATCGAGGTAGGTAAATATATATTAAAGCCCTGATATTTTCATTTCTGGCGTAGGAGACATAAAACTTGCTCATTTACGATTGATAGATAGATAAATATACTCTTTATTGTACACAATAACATAATCAAATACAAACTTAACAACTAAAAACGATGATACAATGGACCCGGTCTTATCATTAAAAGCGACCTTGTACAGAATCACAAAGATTGAATCCTTCAAAAACCAATTTATGAAAAATTTATCTGTTAGAATTTATTGTAGGTCCCCTTGTGCCTTAGTAAATAATCTTAAAACAAACAATACAGCACGAATGAAAATGAACTCCGTAATTCTCTAAAACAGACACAGAATCGGGTACGAAGAATGCGTCGGTTTAACACTGTTGCACACTGAAATGTAAGCTGGCTAATAGCCATGTGGTATGCCGTCACAAATAGCTCAGCTGATGGAACAGAAGCCGTCTATTGTACCAAATAATAGTTATACCACATCACACGTTGTCTAAAATAAACGAGACGTTACTGGTAGAACTACAGTTTGGGAATTTTAACCACGTAAATACAATCTACAACGTGTAACGGAAACCCCATATCTATCCAAAAGGGCTGAAGACAACATCTGGTATGGAGTCTCTATGCACAGTTTCAGCACAAAATAACTGACTCAAAGAATTGATACCAAATTATTGGTTTCATATATATTTCTTGAATACCAATCATAACAAACGTGTCACAGCACTACGAGGGTCAATAACTTTCCACGTCACTTGCCAATAACACGATAATTCTTTTCGTTCTTCTTGATTTGAAAAATTCGGTCTCTGGTACCAGTGTATTGGAATTTGTAATAAGTTCCACACACGTAGACTTAGGATTACAAAACCCTTACCATATAGTTTGTTATCATCCAAAGAAGTCATGCACTTGGTATGTATATACCCTTTAAATTACACGATGTATACTAATATTAGTGGAAAGATTTGTTTGTGGTAGATTTGTATGGAAATTGGTATGGAAGTAGCTTGAAAAATATTTTTGGCCCCTTTTTCTCGACAGCAAAAGAAGAAGGCTTATGTTTTTATCGTGATAATGTTCACGGAAGCGAAGTCCCTCGCAACTGCGAGTAAGGAATACAGGATGTTCTAGAACACGACGTGTGGAGTTTCTTGCCGGTTCTTCTCCATAGATTCATACTTAGATTTCGTTTAGTAAGTGCCCATGTAGGCCTATGTGAAATAAGATATTTTGAGTTGAGTTTGACATCAAGCCGTCGTCGATTCTGTAAAATTCGAACAACAACTCGCATCTCACATAGCTATTCACTGTCACTTCGCTTATGGATCAAAGTGACCTTGATTTTGCATTCTGTAAACAGCGTCGAAGTGACGGAGAAATTACCTTACCGAATGCCACTTCTCACGTCATCTCATACTTATCTGTCAAAATCTTTAGTTCAACTCGCTGACACGCTCGCAAGGGTAGCGCTAGTGTGAATTCGAATTAACATCCGAGTTTTTAGAATGCCAATAATGATGCCAATCAATAAACTCACAACGGATTCAGATTCGAAGTTTAGAATGAGGTCTTACAGAATAACACAGCTGGTGATGTCGTGTTTGACTAGAAAACAATTACTATTAAAGATGACAGTCCAATACTTGACGTAGTCAAAAGTCTGAACATTTGACGTCAATCTTGTCAAAGTGTAGTGTGTTATCTAGATACTTGTTGGTAGTGGTCAGATAATAATAGCCGCTTTATTTAAAATACTCTAGTACTCAGCCGCATCTGGATAGACGAAAAGCCGGCCCCCACATAGATACCTCTTTTTAACCGACTTCAAAAAAAAAGGAGGAGGTTCTCAATTCGTCTTGAACTTTTTTTTATGTATGTTACCTCATTACTCGCAGATGGTTAGACCGATTCCGAAAATTATTTTTTATTTTTGAAAGGCTTTCTAGTTGGTCCCATTGTCGTCACGTTTGGATCTGATAATGGAATCATGGAGAAATCGAGGGAACTCTTCAAATATTATAGGCACACCTGTAGCGTTTTGGGTATTTCTTATAGTACCTTGTGCAGTTGCTCTCGAAAAGCACCATTTGAGGAAGTGGAACTGATGATGAAGACCCCAGATGGCCACCGAAACTACTCAATAATAAGACTTTCGTGGATTGCCATTAGATTACTTGAATATGGATGTTAAGCACTTTATGCTCGTCACAATGCATATGGTGATGTAGAGCTGATGGTGATGTACCAGGAGAACTCCTCAAAAATTAACGACTTTGCACCGAGAAAAGCAATATTTCGTAAAAGGTGATTAGTAGTTGACATTTTGGCTTTTGTAACTAGATAAATTACAAACCGACCCGCTAAAAAGCGTGAAAAATATTTTTTTTTTTTTGCTAAAAATAGAACCGACTTCTATATAAAAACACTACAAAGGCAAAAATAACTTTAATTTCGGAAGGCAGTGTCAAAAAAAAGAAAATATAAAACAAATGACACCGACTACCGAAATTAAAGTTATTTTTGCCTTTTTAGTGTTTTTATATAGAAGTCGGTTCTATTTTTTGCAATTTTTTTTTTGTGAGAAAATCATCTAATGTGTCCTGCGGAATGAGTTAGAATGTCAGAATTCTACTGACTAAAAATCAACCTTATCCAATTGCCCTTAGGTTCTGGGGCCGCGGTATCGCATTAGAATATTGACATAACCCATTAAGAATACAACTTGGTGTAGATTTACACGATATGGTTCGAAAAAGTGGACTCCTCACTCATGATGACTCATTGCAATAAACCTCATTTCCAGTAAAAGGCTGATATATCAGCAATTTACTGTCCTGTAAAACGATAAAATTGACCCGGAGATATTACTGACCGAGTGAATAGAAGATTTACTCGCAAGGATTTCTAGCAACAGGTTGGCATGTCCGGATTAATCTTTGAGAAATACTGTGCCAAGAAAATTTTGTAGATGATTACTGGAACTTTATGTACTAGTTGATATATTTTCAAGGTTGATATAATATCTATCTGAGAATTCATAGTAATATTATGAATGCGAATGAGTGTTTGTGTCTCCTTCTTTTTCGACAAAACGGAGCAACCGATCGATGCGATTTTACGTGAGGAGATAGTTAAATAACTTTTTTTATTTCTTATCATTCCGCCTTTGACCTCGATCACGCCTGATGGTAAGCGATATATACTACTTTTTAAGGTTCCTTAGTCGATTGGCGAAAACGGAGCCCTTATCCATAGATTAGTCATATTGTCTAACTATATGTCCGTCCGTACCTATGCAGCTATGTCACATCAACAAATTTTATTCCGAAACTATTAGGATTACAGCGTTGAAACTTGGTAGGTAGATGTATTCTGTAAACCCCTTTAAAATTAAGGGGGCTCCCCATACATGAAACTTAATCCAAAAAAAAAAAAACAGTAACTATTAGCACTCGAGTGCTCTTTGACATGGATATACATATCAATCCTAAGGTCGTTTAACAATAATTTGAGTGTGGCAAGACCAATTTTCGATTAAGTGATCCGTTTAAGAAATATTTAGCTTTAAATTGCTAATTTTCGTTATAGTCAAGTCATCGTCATCCCCCTACCAACTAAGTGGTTGTAGGTAGAAATTCAAATGTCATGGCAGTAGTACCTACATTTAACGGGAGTTAAAAGGAAAACTATCAGTCCTAAGTTGGCTTTACAAATTTACAGTTAACAGTCAACCAACTGTATTATACTCGCTTTCGGACAAATTCCATTTAAAATTACGAAAAACATTTCTTATTTGTGTAAAACAGAGTAGTTTGTTTTTGTTAGATCATGAATGGTACAGAAATCTCGGTCAGCACTTGGCGTTGTAGTAAACTAGGGAACCTTACACTGCGCGTGGCCTGACACGCACTTGACATATTTTAAGCTGCAGGAAGAAACTGGCACATTATAGGTAAGTACTTGCTTATTGTCATCTTTTAAATAACTACCTTTGGTTAGATTAAAATAAAAGAAAGTTGACATTTTATTCCGATTTACTAACGTTTATTTTCAAATTTATAGTGTGAGAGCACTATGCGGTAACAATTTGTAAGTCAAACTGATTTAGAATTTCGAGTCGCGACCTTTTTTTGTTTCATTCAAAATGAACCCTTTTCTTTTTGTTTCTTATTCAGGTTTTCTGACTGGCTTTAAAAAATGAAATGAAAAAAAAAAAATGAAATGTCATCTAGTACCAACCGGGTTTTCTTTGGTTTTACTTCTTCCAGCGTTGCTTAACTTTAAAGATGGACCCGTTTTTTTTTAAGGATGGGAAATCATCCAATGACTGCCTCCATGGGTGAAGCGGGAGGGTGTGTCAGACTTTTACTGACTAAAACCCATCCGTGTTCCATCATATGCCATTCGTGTTCCGAGGCCGCGGTAACTCTTTCGAACAATTCCACAACCCCGGCAGGCAACGGCCCTCTTGTAAGCCCCGACAACTTTGCTGACACTCTTTGAGGCGCGCGTGGAACACGACGCGCCGTCTACATGGGCCTGGTTTCAGTCGGGCGGCGAGCTACCCATTGCTCGCAGTCCACAGGCCCACGCCTTCGGTGGCTGGGAGTCACCCTGTGATTCCCGGCGCCCGGAGCGTCTCCTGCGGCGGCTGAGGCGCAAGAGCTGTAAGGGCCTTGAGACCTGCCTCTCTCCCGCGCGTCCCGCCACTTCCTTCGCTTGCATAACTGCTTCACAGAAAGAGGTGACTGCTTCCCATGCCTCCTCGCTCTGGACCATGGATTGAACCAAGGCCGGGAGCGAGAGGTTGCCGCCTATCGCCCCTAAGATGGACTCGTGCAGTTGCTGTTATTTAGCTTCGAGTTCCTTGAACAGTGTGAGCAGTAAATGCTTCGTACCATAAACCCACCACGGCATTTCATTGAAATCTGCCAAGATCTCCCAGCACTGAATAACTTTTATTTTCGTTAGAGCCTTACGTGTTTTATTTGCTCCTACGGGTAACGTCATCTCAATATATTTTTTGTTCAGCCTCAAGCTAATAAGGAAGTAATATTGGAATCTGGAATCGCCTTACAGAGTACCTTCCCACATATTCAGATATATAGATAAGATTATGACGTTGTTTTATTCTCTTTGATAAGAATGTAATAGAGCTTACAATTCATATTAGACTACTAATTCAGAAAATTCTACCATTTTACAAGCATTGACCACTAGCATTGTTTATTTTTTTTAATTATTTAAGAATGTATGTACCTTCACTCATAATTATAACATACAGACAAGAATAAGGAAAAGAGAAAATAGGTACAAAGGTGATGCTTATTCTGACGAAAATCTCATCCAGCATACCTATGAATGGTATGCTGGATGTTATGTGTGTGCACAGTTGATAAAAAAAAATTGTAGACACCATGTGAAAAGAAAACACAATAATTCACTTGAAATAGCATATAGAAATAATTTTTCTAGCATAAATAAATTTTTTAACTAAAGAAATTAATCAAATAATAGATTTTTTATTATTCTCTCAAAGCCTTTAAAGCTTTCATTTGAGCAGATGACGCGGTGGTTGGGCGATTGACTACTGCGCTGGGAGACGCGAGTTGGATTTCCGCATCGGAACAAATGTTTGTATGACCTACAGATATTTCATCCGTGTCTGAGGTGTTTGTAAGAGAATTTATGTTTGTAAGCAAACTCACGATGCTGGTGAAATAATTAGTTATGGGGCAACAGCTCAATAGGGTAGTGATTATTGATAGGCGTTTTAAAATACCATTATTAGATTTGACTAAGGCACACTAGTCAACAAAGTAACTAACAAGAAAAGGAAAATAAAAAACTATTGGCGATGCAAAGATTCTAACTAGCGCCTCAACTGTCAAAATTGTGAAGCTGTCTAAAAACGACACTGACAGTTTTCGATACAATTTACGTCACGGAAAAATTTATTTATTAAATTTAAATCAGATTTATGTGGTTTCTTGCTGGACGAGACAATAATTATGTTGTCAATAGTCGATGTAATTAAAGCGTCTGCAGGATACACAAAACCATTGCGTTCTGAAGAAGAACGCATTGGTTGAATCGTATCTATAATCAAATTTCATCAAATCTCCATAAGTACTACATTAAGGAACGCAACAATATTTCGTATTTCTGCTTTTATTAGCAACAGGTTTCTGGATGTAATCCATCTGATTATGTCTAAACTTAACCTCACCTTAACCTAAACTTTAAAGGGTTATCGTTCTTAGACAACTTCTAAATTTCGCCGCTAGAGGCACGCGGATAATCTTTGCATCGCCAATTATAAAAATTGTTTTCAACACGAAATCCTTTACAATCATCATCATCATCCACAGTAGACTTCACGCATTGCTGGGTATAGGCCTCTCTTTTCTTATGTCAAGCTCGCATGTTCCTGTGACAGTTTCAACCAGGATGTACCCGCGATGGCAACAATATCATCTGTCCAGTCCTTTATATGTTTAACTGGCTTCTGCCCGCGACTTCGTTCGCATAGGGGAGTATTCCCGCGTAAATCAAGATCCCTTGGGAATTCCGGGTTGAAAATTACCCTACGTATTATTTCAGAATGTCAACTAACTACTTACCAAATTTCATTGACATCCGTTCAGTAGTTTTTGCATTTATCATCTATACATCCATCCTCACAAACTTTCGCATTTAAAATATTATTAAGAAGTAAAATATTACGCAAAGCGTATTAGGTACATTGTAATTTATTACGTAGGTCTAAACCTGAAAACAAATGAAACCCGTTTGGGATCACGGTTCTGTCTGTCTGTCAGTTGCAACCCTTGTCATAGGAATGAGTACTTAATTATGACGTATTGAGTTATATTACGTTGTTTAGATTAATAAATTACAATTGGATCCAGGTGTGCCAAATTTTTTTCAAAATTCACAGTGTCAAGTTGTCAGTACCTACCTACATAGCCTTATTTTCATGTAGCACAAAGTCACTTTGCTAACTGTTTCCTAGGAAAAACTACCTATGTGTAACGAAATCAGAATGTCTTTATGGGAAAATAACATTTAAATGTTTAAACTTAAATAACTCAAAATACGTTCACTGCGGGTTGGGACATTTTGGCACAACTGAGTCCAATTGAATGGCTGCAAAAAAAATCAGGTAGCTACTTTCTATTGGTATTCTTTTTAAATAACTCAAGCTTATCTTTATTTTAAAGGAAAATGCTGAAAACCAGCTAACAATGTTTATTTTTATTAACCTATATTTTCCCAATACTGGGCAAAGGTTCCCCATAGTTTTCCCGTGTGCTTTCTCAACTAAATGACGTGTGTGCTTTTAAGTTGAACGGATCACAAAACATTTTATTTTTTGTTTTGTATACATGAAGCATTTCCTTTCATCTACCACACGTAACTTATCCTACAAGTATTTGTTAAATAAAAATTGACACTTGAAAATAATCATCATAACAACGCTTCACAAAATTACTTCTAACAACGGTACCATTCTTCTCTTTAACTTTGTGTCCCGTTACCAGTATTTAATTACAAATAATAAGCCGTACCTATTAATAAATACATTCGACTGCCCTGAGACAGAACACGAGGTTCCAGTAGACCGCGAAAGAGACCTGAACAGTTTCCTAAAGTTCCGTAAGGAAGTGGCGCAGATTTGAGGCCCCTGGAACAATTGAATGGAGTCTTTTGCTCTACAGTAGAACAGCCTTATTCTTGGCGTGTTGATGACAAGAATACTTTTAATAAATTTGGCCCAAGAATGAGCTAATCATCATCAAATGTACAGGTGGCATGCGGAGCAAGAAATACAGTGGGCCATTGTTTGAGACGTCCACAAATGCCATATGTAAAGATTATCTTTGCTACGGCTGACTTGGGTTTGAATCCAAACCGGCAACGGCAACATGTGCGCAGGTGGAAGACTCTCCGAAGGCTCGATGAAGGTGTCAGAAAGGAGCCTCCCTAAGTAGCGTACTTTCTTTTACGTCCGACGCACCCACTCACCACGATGGCAAACATACAAAAGTGGATCAACCTACGGGCTAGAAATTATAGTTGTTAACGTAAACGCACCTATTACCGCCAGTTTAAGCCAAGTTCACATTTATGTGCAAAAAATAAGCACATGCTTAATAACTGGTGTCATTTTTTATTTTTATTCAAGTACTGAAACTAACGATCTTGTCAGTCAGATATAGAAAAAATTCGAAAAAATGAAATAAATATTAAAAAAAAATATAAATTGATGAAAAGGGCTATGTTCCTATTACCGACTCAAACCATGGGTGTGTTCCTATTACCGTTTTTGTGGCACCTATTACCGACCGCTAAATGAACAGAACAAATTCAGTCAAATAAAAATGCTCGTGTGGGTTTAATTCTTTATAATACAGAATGTTATAATTATAACCAGCTTTTAATCAGTCTTAAGAGATAAACTTCATAATATGAATTACATATTGAAATATAACAGTGAATCCAGTCTATTAAATGGCGTTCTTCGTGCTTGGTGAAGACAGGTTGAACCCCACAATTTTCATTAGAGTACTTGTGATTTCTCTTGTCACGAAGAGTTATTCTAGGAATCCCAAATCTCTTTGAGGTTTCATAGATACTTGCTCCATTATCGATAGCCATCAATGCACAGTCAAGTTGATTAGCTGTATATTACGTACGTTTTAATCGTTCCATGTTTCTGAATCAAAATTTACCTAGTCGAATATACTAAACCTTTGCTTAGCAGTGGGTTAAGAATTATAGTAAGTGGAAGTCAATAGGTGATTTTTAATAATAGTTTTTAATGAAAAATGAATTACAGTTTTATATTTTTTCTAAATATTTTAAATTGTTATTAATGTTAATTACATTATATTTACCTACTAGGCAAAAAAAATAAAAATAATTACTAACACACTATCCATAAAAACTAAAAAAACATACAGACGAATTGAGAACCTCATTATTTTTGAAGTCGGTTAAAAAGTACAGGTACATCGGTAATAGGTTCTATTGAAGAAATTCTGTATAACCTATTACCGACCCAATGAAATAAATATGTATTGAGTAAATGTATTGTTTTTTAGAATATTTGTATGATTATACAGGTGCCAGTAGCTATGTTTATAAAATTTTAATGGTATTTTAACTATAAAAATACAATATTAGAGAATTGTACATCCTACATTCATCAAAACATTTACATAAGAATATAGTTGATTTTCACAGTATCGATACTCTTATTATGTATGGCGCTAATAGGTCAAATACAACTTGACACACTAACTAATCAAATTAGTATAGCCGACTACTTATTAATTGATGCATTATAACATAAAAAGTAGAAATTAAAATATTCGTCAAAAACCTAACAACGACCTAGGTCGGTAATAGGAATAAAATTGAGATTATTGTTCCTATCACCGCCACATTTTAATATTGAATTAAAAGCAAAATAAAGCTATATCTCATTAAAATTAGTTATTATTTGTGTTTATGAAAGTATTAAGAAGGTATCAAAATAATTAAAAAGTTCATTAGATTGCTTTACAATTATATATTATGCTAAAAAAGAAATAGGTGTACTTACGTAATCGGGAGCGGGACACTACTAAATATGCGCTATATCCGGAGTCCGACGACAAACTGTGCAATTATTCTTTAAATCGTTGGTTTACGCGCACAAGCAAGTGATGAATATTTGCATTACAAATACATCTATATTTTCTCTAAAGCAACGACTTGTCTAACTTTAATGCAACTCTTTAAAATGATAGTTTTATGAAACGGACGGTAATGGGAGCCGATTTTGAGGGGTCGTTATTAGGCGCCTTTACGTTATTTGAATTTTCATAAGTAGTCCACTAGATGAATGTTCAGTATTTACGCACTACAAAATCTAGTTTGGTTATCTAGGATTAAATACATTCAGTTAAATTCCACAAACTGCGTAACAGTTTGACGGCGGGATTAGCACTGAGATCAACATATCCGATTAAAACAATTTAGTTAGGTTCTAGGAATTACGTAGATAGTTTATGGGTAATGCGAACTACCGCCGCTATCAAAATACGCACATCTCCAAATCATTCCTGAATTTACAAATAAAGTAAAACATTATTTTTCAATAATGTTTTGCGGAGTTATCATACCGCCAAATTCCCAAGCTCCGGGCACTGAGAATAGCACTTTTTTTACCCAATAGTACTTTTTGTCCGATCCGAGTCCTATTTCTCGGCTGCGTTAAAATTAGTTAATAATAAAATTACAGAAACGATACTGAAAGTTAAACAAAGCTAATTCACATTTAAAATAGTGTAAGAGTAGGACAAGGGTTAAATTTACTTGTATAATCTTTTTGTATGTAAATTTCTCCATTTGTATTTTAAATTAGGAAGCCGAGCAATTGTTTGAATTTTTGTATTTTTATTTTATTTTATATGGGTCTTGGACCTGAAATAAATGAATTTGATTTTATTTATTTATTTATTTAATCTAGCCCTTGTCATCTGCTTAATTACTTAAGCAATGCAAAAACACTTAAATTCACGTCATATTCAAAGTTTGCTATGAAGTTATTTTTGGCTTTGCAGTGTTTTGAGATGGAAGTCGGTTTTTTTTTTTAAGTTTTTTTTCAAGCCTTTCAGTGGTTAGTTTGTAATTTATCTACTTACAAAAGCCTAAATGTAAACTCCTTGTCATCTTTTACATAATATTGCTTTTCTCGATGCAGAGCCGTTAATTTTTCTCCTGGTACTTCACCATCAGCTTCACTCGAACTGTGACGAGCATAAAGTGCTTAACAACCATATTCAAGTAATCGAATTGCAACCCACGAAATACTTATTATTGAGTAGTTCCGGTGGCCATCTGTTGTCTTCATCAAAGCACCATTTGGGGAAGTCCCCAAATGGTGCTTTTCGAGAGTAACTGTACTATAAAAAGTACCCAAATCGATATAGGTCAGCCTATAATATTTGAAGAGTTCCCTTGATTTTTCCATGATTCGATTATCAGATCCTGACGAGAGGACAATGGGACCAACTAGAAAGTATCCCTTTCGAACAAAAAAAAAAACAATTTTCCAAATCGGTCCAGTCGTCTTCGAGTAATTAGGGAACATAGATAAAAAAATATTCCGACGAACTGAGAGACGAACTTTTTTTGAAGTCGGTTAATAATAAAAATAATCTGGAATACACAGTGAACACATAAAACAAAAAACGATGGACGATATTAAAGCAAGAAGGAGTTATTAAAATAACCAATTACCTAAAGCTAGTAATTATTACATTAATCAATAAATAAATTAGCCTAACCTAACCTAATACGGAAAATAACAGAAGGAATCTTAGCGAATGCAACAATTATTCTGGTTAACAAACATAATAAATTAATAGTTTAAAAAGCTAAAAACACTCTTTTATTTCCTGCACTAAAAAGCCTAAAATTAAGACGATCTAATAAGCCCAAACTCGATATGTTTACTAATAGGCAGTCCAAGGTTCCATCCACCACCTCCTTCCTTCCACCTTCGAATTCCATCAGTTCGATGGTACCATAATATTGTATTGTCATATAATCTACTTATGTAGATTAGCTTATCTACTTATATAGAGAAAAAAATTGCACTAAAATGTACTCCCGAGGTTTTCACTTATGTGAAAACCTCGGGAGTACATTTTAGTGCAATTTTTTTTTATTGCGTTTTCAAAAAGCAATCAAGGATGTAAGTTGCTAGAACTTACATCCTGATCTCAATAATATGTTCATTCGATATTCGAAACGCTATCTATGAAAGTAAGTGAGAACCTCGTAAACACTCGCATCGCATCGTCAATTTTGCGTAATTAGGCCTTGGATTATGCATTTCTGAACTGTTTGATATTATGTTTAATATTTTTCATATTATACATAATATCGAACAGTTCTGGATATAAAAACGTACATTTACATATAAATTAATAAAAAAAAAGAAACCATACAAAAATTTTATAGCACGCAGATTTTTATAGTGGTCAGTGGCCCTGACTGCTATGCGCAAGGTCGTGGGTTCGATTCCCACCAAGGACAAATGTTGGTGTGATGAGCACGGTCATTTGTTCTTTGTCTGGGTGTAATTTATCTATAATATGTATGTATTTAGAAATATATATGTATGTTTATCAGTTGTCTAGTACCCATACCACAAGCTCTGCTTAGTTTGGGACTAGATGGCGTTGTGTGAAAAAGTTGTGGAATATTATTATTCCATTTATTTAATATATGTACATATAAATTACATTTTTAAATATTAATATAAAATAAAAACATTTAAAAATATAAAAAATAGTAGCCCACCGGTATCGGGAACAGGGTCCAAGCTACCGGTGGTCAGGGCTCCATAGAGAGGAACCTTCTCACAATACGCGCCGTTTCCAGGAGCACTGCTTTCTGGATCAAGCCCTTGATCCAGCTGCCCAACGAGAGCCTCCTTAGATGTTGGTCGAGGCTCTTGGCTATTATACCATTGGCTGTCACGACTATCGGCACAATGATTGCTGTCTCCACATCCCACATGTCGACAACCTCGCGTGCCAGGTCAAGATACTTATTTTTTTTATCTATCTCAGCCTTCACGAGGTTCTCGTCATGGGGGACTGCTATATCAACAATCATTGTGCAACGCTCTAATCGGTCTATCACCACTATGTCAGGCTTATTGGCAACAATAGTCCTGTCAGTGATGATAGACCGATCCCAGTACAGTGTAATATTGCCATTATCGAGAACTGGGTCGGGCACATACCTATAGTATGGTACTTCTGATTCCACAAGATTGTATTTAAGAGCAAGTTGCTGGTGAATAATCCTGGCTACGAGGTTGTGTCTATGCAAATATTCTCCGTTAGCTAGACGAGAACAACCGGAGATAATGTAATATATAATAAATGTAACGAATGGATTCTCCCGGTTTGTGACATGCCCGACATATGTCTACCGTACCATCCTTCACAATATATTTCCGATAGTTATTCGTCATCATAACTTCGTCCATAATCGCACAGACAAAACCTTCGGTTTCCCCGAAGAGGTCACCAAAACGTAGCCAGGCTACGGACGCTAACGTATCTACGTCAGACCCATGAAGGGCCCGGTAATAGCGTCCGTGAAGCTCCTTGCTCTGCCATACTTCTCTGCGGTCATTAGTATCTAATACTACAGGTTTGCGCCAATTCTCGTTACCTAAGGAGAGCGGGGTGAGGCCTTTGTCCACCGCTGCCACATCCTGATGCATACCCACGTCAGCTTTTAGGAAATAATATATTATTATTATTATTTATTATTATTCTTCCTCCTGAAAAGTTACTCCTTTTTCACTTACGAGGTTTTCACTCTAAGGCGTCGATATAATTGCTCAGTTTCATGATGATTATAAGTGCATGTAATTCAGCTTAAAGCGGAAGGGTGTGTCAGATTTCTACTGACTAAAAACCCACCCTGTACCTTCGGCTGCCCTAAATTTCCGGGTTAGTTTCCGGTAACTCGGTAGAACTTTCCCGCAAACCCCGGCAGGCAATGGCCCTATGAGGCCCCGTCACTGGTGTTGACAGCTCCTTGAGGGGCACGTGGAACACGACGCGCCGCCGACCCGGGCCTGGTCCTTACCGGACGGTGAGCGACCCCTGCTCGCCGTCCGCAGGCCCGCGCCTACGGTGGCCGGAAATCGGCTGGGGCGCGAGGAAGAGAGTTGCCTTTCCCTCGCGCGTTCGGCCTCCTCCTTCGCTAGCATGACTGCTTCGCAGAAGGAGGCGACCGCATCCCATTCCCTCTCGCTCCGCACCATAGTCTGAACCAGAGCAGGGCGCGAGAGGTCGCCGCCACCGACCGCCTCTACGAGGACACGGTGGTGCTCCGCCCAAGCAGGGCACACCTCCACCGTATGCTCCACCGTGTCCTCCAGGCGGTCCTCACAATGACGATACCCGGGCGTGTCCTCCCGCTGAATCTGAAACAGGTACCTCCCGAAACAGCCATGTCCGGTCAGCACCTGCGTCAGGAGGAAGGTGAGGACGCCGTGGCCTCTCTCCAGCCACTCCTCAAAAAGGGATCTTACCGCCGCAATTGCGGCGTGCCCGGCCGTCGGTTGCGACAATCGTCCCCTCCATACTGCCCTGAGATCACGCCGGAGCTCTTCCCGCCGCGCCTCGACTTCTCGAGACAGTGGGGATACGCCCCGGCGCTGCGCCTCCACGCGCCATTCATAGACGCGCTGGAGGGCAGTCGCCTCCAGATCCCAGGGCAGCAATCCGGCAAGGAGGTTGGCCGATTCGCCGGCGATCGTGCGGTATCCCCGGATCATCCGGATACGCTGCTCGACCTAATAAAAGCGTGTTAAAAATTAGGAACTTTATTTCAGTTACACGTCATAATATTGCGTGGATGTGGGACCATCTGGTGTACAGTTGCGTTAGTTTTGAAATAGCGGAAGCATCATTTTAGCAGCCCATTTGTGCGAAAACCGACCGTTATGTTATGTAACACACCATTAATTTCACAATATTTTGTGGTTTATACTGAGCACATTGTATGAGCTTATGCTTATGTGAAATACACATAAGTTTGTATACGGTAACCATACCGTTATTTTATCGGGTCTGATAACATTGAACTGAATTACGGAAAATTACAAAAATTGGTCAAGTGCGAGTCAGACTCGTCCATGAAGGGTTCCGCAGTAACTATAATAATATAATATAATATGTATATTTATTTGACAAACGAAAAAAACCTTATCACTCCCTTATTATAGAAGTTAGAGGGGGACGGACACATTTTACCACTTTGGAAGCGTATATCTTTTAAACGATTAACTTAATGAAAAGGTGGTCTTAGAAACCTCAATGTCATTTTAAAAGACCTGTCCATAAATATCACACACGCATAGGTTTCATGAAAAAAAAATTATCAGTTTTAGTTCCATGTATGGGGAGCCCCCTTTATTTTTAATATATATAATTATTTTTTCTTAAAACCGGAAAGCGGTTCACATAATACATCTACCTACCAAGTTTCACATGTATAGTCTTAATAGTTTCGGAATAAAATGACTGTGAAATACGGACGGATGGACGAACCGACAGACAGACAGACAGATGAACAGACATGACGAAACTATAAGGGTTCCGTTTTTTGCCATTTGGCTACGGAACCCTAATAAAACGCGTTTCTTGAAAAGTTGAAATCATAAAGATATGTTTATTGGTCAATCGAAGCGTCACTAGCCTACTGGCTAAAGTGTCGGACTGGTGATATAGAGGTCGTAGGTTCAAACTCCATCCATTACACTATTAACGTGAACCCACTCCAGATAGAAGCATATTTAGTTTAGTTAGAGGGGTTAGAAAGATTGCTAGTCATGTGAATTAGCCATATTGCAAGTTCTCTATTTAAAATAAAAACTTTTTAGGAGTTAAAACTTGCTGTTAAATTGCGCCTCGAAGATATAAACTATACAAGTATACATATTATGTCGTTGCCAAAATTAGTCGTTTCATAGTTCGGCTAATACTTTGAATGAACAACAACATTCAGCCAAAAGCCGGGTTAAATAAGTAAATAAACAAATAGCCTTCACAATGATTGTTGTCCTTAAAATACTATTTTAATCTATAGGTACTAAATTGCAAACTCAAATAAAGCTTCGGAAAATTGGTCCTCAAAGCCGTTGGCTTGTAAAGTAGCCCAGATTATTTTGCCATTTGAAATTATTTTCTTTGAACCTATGCCTACTTTGTATCCTTTTTTTCTGGTGGGAAAATCGTCAAAATACTCCACCCGCACTAACTGATAATTTAAAATTCGTCTGACCAACAAAAAAATAAACACTTTTGCCCAGGAAACATAACGGACGATTTTCTCACAAAATACGAAGTATTTAAAAATTCTTCTAGCACGAAAAAGAATTTTAACGCGAACCCACAATACAATTTTAACATACATTCACAGTACATTATTCAGTTTTAAAATTATGCACAATTTTGCATTTTATGTCAGTCAAAGTCTTCGACAGAACCTTTTTGTGTTATTTTGTATTGGTTTTCTCGTTTAAACGCTTGATACTTTTTATGGTTCTGGCAGATCGTATAAAAACATAACACCCTTCTAATATCACTCGTGTGATGTGTCTGTATGTCCGTCATTCAGGGCTAAGTTTTTCCTAATCTACTAAAACAATCGTTTTTTTTTAGAATTTTTACACAATTTTAACAAATACCCAGGACCGGGATCTACAATTTGTTGGCTATGCAAACATTTATCCGGTTACGGAAATTGAACCCGCGTAGTAGCCAAGGGCTGAAACACTGCGCCAACCGTGTGTAAATAAAGCGTTTTTATTTTACAACTTTGTAGGCGTGTTTAATATTATTATGTACATGTATGTACATAATTTACATATACAAACGAAAAATACGTGTCTTGTCGTACCAAGCGATTCTCGTTTGGAACTCTCTGCCGGCTTCTGTGTTTCGTTCCACCTAAATATGACCCGTCTGTCTTCAAATCAAGAGTGAACAGGCTCCTTCTGGGCTCGCTTGTCCCATCGTAGACCTCATCTATCGCTTACCATCATAAAATAAAATAAAATAAAATAATCTTTATTGTGCTAAAAATAATACATAATTCTTAGTTAACACATCCTAGACCTCACACTAGGATTCTCTGTGTCGTGAGGCCTAGTCTCTTTCCGTCGAGGTGACTCATAGTATATACCATGTGTATTTTTTGTTTTGAGTTTCCGATATTTCGGCACTATTGCAAGCGCCATGATCACGGATGAACTGAAGTAATTACGGGTGGGAGTTTATGAGCAGACAAATCAGTCTACCCTCTTTCTCGTTCGTTTCCTATTAGCGACACCGCTACCACTGTCACATGTATCACTAAACACTCGATTCTGTTCCCGACACACAAAACTCACTGTGTCGACTCGCGAACTTTCTACGGAACTTTTTCGGCTTTTACACATTTAAACCACTGGATTCCAGACCCTCGACAGTTGAAACCCATCCTCCCGGTTGAAATTGTCGTATTTGGTAATCTCAATCGCTTCCCTTACCAGCCTTAGTCAGTATTTGTCTGCTCATAAACTTCCACCCGCAATTACTTCAGTTCATCCGTGATCATGGCGCTTTCAACAGTGCATAAATATCGGAAACTCAAAACAAAAACACACATGGTAACTAAATATCCCGTTTTAAGTTCTAATGATGGTATGACATTATAGTTTTAAGGCTTCCTTCTGATTTCAGAACCCTAAAATATCAATGACATCTACTTTACAAAGTATTGACTAGATCAAATAGAAGTTTAAGGAACTCTTTTCATTACAAAAACATTCGTCTTGACATCTACCTAACAACATTGAATAAGCAATTACTTAATCCCGGAATTTTTGGAAAGAATTTAATCCGATTAAGTATCTTAATGAAAATTCGCTTCAGAAACTAAGTAAGTGATAATTTCATTGGAATCTAATTTCCGGATTACTTTTCAAAGTTCACAGGATTCCGGCTTGATAGATACGCTTTGTTGATTAAAATATAAGAAATCCTCCATCTTTTGTAAGCATATAAAAATGTTCTTATTATTTTTTATTATTTTATGTTGCAATTAATTCTCGTTACCAAAGTTATACGGACACGCCTATCATGTAAAATAATGATAGTGCAAAAATATATGCAACTAGGAGCCGCGCGGAGCTTCGCTTCGATAGACTTTCTGACTATAAAAACATCGCCTCCTTCTTTTTCAGCCGGCTATAAATATATATATATATATACCTTTCTATAAACTTCCTCAAGCTTCAAGCTACTTCCATACCAACTTTCATCCAATTTTATTATTTAATTGATAACAGACTCGCGTTGTAAGTGATGATGTGGTCGAAGATGGAGCACGCTTACCTATAAGTAACCTATTACTCTTGACTTAAAGACACCCAGGTTATAGCTATCAGCTAATCAAACTTTTCCATTTTATAATATTAATATAGATATGAAAAATTATGTTACACATCCAAAAAGGAGTGGTTTCGCTAGCAAATCGGCATTAGGAATGTTTTGTATGTCTCATGCATTAAATTGTTGATTTTTTCTGTCTCTTTCACTCTTGGCAGTGTGGTCGAACAGTATTTCCTTGCAGAAAGACTGCATCTAATTAAATAGTTATTTTCTGATGCGTGTATATTATTGTAAGAAGGTCTGTATAAAAGAAAAAGTTTGAAAAATTGTACGGAAACGAAGTACGAACGCAGAAAAAGTTACTGGTAGAAGCAAGTAGGTTATAATTATGACTATTAGTAATCATTCATGCGTATAATTATAAGTATGAAACAACAATGAAGTCATAACGTAAATTCGCCCGAAAAGTAAAATATTTTGTGCTGAATCAAAACTGACACGTTTTGTCGACACACCTTTAGCCTAAATTGTATGCCACAAATACAGCCCCTGTAATTTCTGCTAACAATCATCACTTTTGTATCATAAACGACGCCTTTTTACGACTTGTGGAAGAAATTTATACATTAACTGTTGCCTTGCACGCACTGTTCATTTCGTGCGAATATCACCTTTATGTTGTTGCAATTCGAATCATAATTGTAAGAACGGAAAGTTTGATGTTATCAAACAATTTTAAGTTAGCTGAATAAATTGGGTTAGACTGCAATTGTTTTTGGCAGCCATTATCGTCGCTGTGAACTATTGCCACGGAGTATTTAATGAAATTGCAATCTTCCTAATATGTCGAGTCTTCGCAGACGCAATGTCAGTCTGGAGCCCCTTGACAAGATATGGCTCATTTCTTGTCATGTCCATCGTGCTCGTGCCCCTTGCAGGATCTTAACGAGGCCAATGAAAGAGCTGTGCACATACTGGTCCAAAGATGTTTGATCGCCGACTCGAAAAGAAGAAGATCCTAATGTTTTACTTGTCATCATACATTATGCATCGTAATATTTTAAAAATTCACATACGCGAATTACGTTCGTACTACGTAACGTAATTTGTGGTTTATAGTTTGAAATATCTTTATTTTTCCTACTTCAATAAATTTGTTAGTTACAAAAATATTCTTCTTCTCATTATCTTTTTTCTTATTTAACGCTTCAGAACAAAACAAGAATGTTTAGTTTTGAACGGTAAAAGATCCTGTCTTCACACATAAATATATGTTTGCATCTCTCTACTAATGTGCTAATTTTGGGTATTTCATACGAAATTCCCCAAAGATTTACCCAAAGTGTAATGATATTGATTCACGCAGGTTCATGATGGCAGACGGTTAACGCCTATAAATAAAAAAACATGTGTGCAATTCACACGTGGTAGAAGTGAAACCTTAAAAAATGTACTTAATTTCTTTTTACTGTCGCTTTCTCGTTTCATTAAATTTCAAATCACAACGATGCTAAAGAAGTTTTCACTTCAAAAAGTGTCGACTATTTTGTATTACAATAATGCAATTATCTTAGAGCACTGGAACAATAAAGGTTATCTCCAACTTTTTCAATCTGTCCCTTTTATTGTGCACTCACTCCACCGCTGTCTGGTTTCGGGAACAACCGCGTTTCAGGTCAAGTGAAAATAAAAGTAGTTCAGTATAGTTTCTGAACAAATTAAACAGTATCTAACGTGATCATAGTTTTCTCTGTTTTTAACCGATTTTTGAAAAAGGAGGAGGTTCTCAATTCGGATGTTTGTTTGCTTTTTTTTTATGTTTGTTCGGGCATAGCTCCGTCGCTTGCCAACCGATTTCAAAAATTCTTTTTTTGTTGGAAAGGGTATACTTTCCAAATGGTCCCATGAAAAATTTATCAAAATCGGACAAGCCGTTTCTGAAAACTCAACAAAAGTCTAAAAAAAATATTTACATTGATGATCTTTTCGTTTACTCTGCATTGTGTTTTTTGCTCGCGCGTTTTTTATTTTTTTGTAGTTGACATTTTGGCTTTTATAACTAGATTAATTACAAATTGATCCACTAAAAAGCACGAAAATAAAAACTTTTTTGCAAAAAAATAAAACCGACTTCCATATCAAAACACTACAAAGCCAAAAATAATTTTAATTTCGGAAGGCGGTGTGAAAAAAAAGAAAATACAAAACCAATAACACCGACTACCGAAATTAAAATTATTTTTGGCTTTGTAGTGTTTTGATATGGAAGTCGGTTTTATTTTTATGCAAAAAAGTTTTATATTAACAAATCGGTAGTGTTTACATTAAAAACAGAGTAATTTCGATATGTTATAATGGTAACCCATCCACGGATTGATCGCGACAAGCATAGCTTAACTTTAAAGATCGAACGCGGCTCTTATTATTTAAATATGACCCACAAGCAGTTTTCTTAAAAATTGTTCACCTAATGATAAGCGATGATGTGGTCGAAGTCGAAGACGAAATACGCTTGCCAAGAAGTAACCTATTCATTTCTAATATGCTTTTTTTATAAGGACACGTTTGATGTCGGTCATTCCCGCTTGTCACTCGTTGTCCCCTCAGGTGACGAGTGGGAATTTTATTTAAAAAATATATTATAAATAAATAAATATATATATATATATATATATCCCATATGTCACCCCCAGGTGACGAATGGGAGTTTTTGTTTTTAAATCCCATTCGTCACCCCTGATAAAAATTAAAAGTAGTAGTTTTTGAACTATAAATAGAAAAAAATGAGAACTATTTAGATCTATTTACGAGCGTTAGATTTATTTATTTATTTATTATATACTTTATTGTACACCTTACAATATTTCTATGGATACAAAAAAGTTAAACTAGTTAGTTAGTAGTATTTATTGGAATAAAAAGAAAAAAACATCGACATTTTACATTTTTTAATTTTTAAAATTAATGGTTTAAACATAAATCTACATTAAACACAATTAAAAGTATGTAATCACAACATTTATTTTTAAAAATCACAGATGTCTATTCGACGTAAAGTTATCATTAATCACAGTATTTACAGTAATTCATAACAATAAATCATGGAGAAATAGAGGGAACTCTGCAAATTTTATAGCGTATAAGCGATTGCGTTAATTTTTTAGCGTTTTGGGTATTTCTTATACTTGTGCAGTTGCTCTCGAAAAGCGCCATTTGGGGATGTGGAACTGATGATGAAGACCACAGATGGCCACCGAAACTACTCAATAATAAGTATTTCGTGGATTGCGATTCAATTACTTGAATATGGATGTTAAGCACTTTTTGCTCGTCACAATGCATATGGTGAAGTAGAGCTGATGGTGAAGTACCAGGAGAACTCCTCAAAAATTAACAGCTCTGCATCGGGAAAAGCAATATTTTGTAAAAGATGATAAGTAGTTGACATTTTGGTTTTTGTAACTAGATTAATTCCACAAACATGTCGGTTTGTCCGCCACAAGCTGAGGTATTTTGTTAGGGGTGACGAGTGGGATTTCTTATAAAACAAATCCCATTCGTCACCCAGGGTGACATATGGGAATTTTTTTTAGAAAAAATCCCACTTGTCACCTGAGGGGACAACGAGAGGGGTGACGAGCGGGAATGACCGGTTTGATGTGGGTTCTTAACTTGCCCTCGCTACGTTATGTAAGACTGGCAACTTGTTATAGAAGCGTTTATGATGAGGAATGTCTTGCTTGTCTTGGCTAACCTCCATTTGCGTTTAACAATTTCATGATTATTGCGCGTATTTAATTAATGAAGATCGCTTCTAATATTAATAAGTTCTAAGTTTTTGCATACACATAATCTACTAGTGAAGGCAGGATTTAGTATATCGACCTCATTAAATACATTTCTAAGGGACTCACAAGGACTTACATATTTTATATATTTAGACCAGGAATATTAGTCAAATGAGGGCAAGAATCTTGGAATGAGAGATAGTCAGCTACACTCTACGATACACACGGACACTCTACGATAGGTAGGTTTTCTAGAGTGACGAAATAAAGGTTTATACACGTTTATAGCTGACTTTCTTTCATTCTGATGTGAAACCCCTAATATTCTTGGAATAATTGCCCGTTGTAAAGTTTAGCAGTAGCCATTGAAGAGTAAGTATATTATTTTTGTATCGAAATGCAGGTAAATTTACATTACTAAATCAAACGTAATGTCGTTAACATTACAAGTTCTATTGATCCAAACCGAGGATATATATAAATAGAATAAAACTACTTTTTGATTGGTTTTGGATTTTACATTAGTGAAGAACTTCTCATTAGCACACAGTGCGAGAAAACACTATGACAAAATCCCGTCTTGCACATTATGTTCACTATTGAATATAAAGCTAGTTAAGTAAGATAGACAGACATACTTGCTTAGCGGACCAATTTCACAATTTATGCTCTAATCAATAACAGTCGCGGGGCATCGTTTCCATTGGGTTGGGGGTAAAAAGTAGCCTATAACCTTCCTCAAGCTTCAAGCTACTTCTATACCAAATTTCATCCAAATCCACTCAGTACTTTCGAAGATTAGCGCGTTCACACAAACAAACTTTTTCGCTTTATAATATTAGCATAGATTGGACTCCAACTCTTTACCAGCTCTTAGTTATTTGATAAGCCAGGCACTTATAAAGGCACAAAAACAGCATAAAAATCGTAACACAAAACTGAAATTATTTGACATTTTATATAAAAGTGGTTTTGACTTTTGTTTATATTAAACCATCAACCGTATTTCTGAAATGTTTTAATTTTTACTCGGCTTTCAAACACTCGGCCAACTCCACTCAACCCGCTCTATCTGGTTGGTATTCGTTTGAGTTAAATTTGCAGATATATTTTGCAGTACAAAGTTTGATGCTTTCAATGAGAATAGTGCAATAAAAAGGCCTCTCTTCCCTGCTTCCACTTTCCCTAGCATTCTACATTTTAGACCCTGTTTATTGACAAGAAAAAAGTTCATCCTGCCTTGACCCCGGATCCACCTCCACGTCAAATTTAATCGAATTCTGTTCAACGATTTAGCTATGAAAGCATAACAGACGCCAGTCTGTTTTAAATCATTATTCATTTTTCACTATGGAGAGATTCTTGAAAACTTTACCCGAACTTTTAATACTTAATTGGAGCTGAAATTCGTCATCATTTTTGCCGCTGGCAAAGCCTTTTAGAAGTACTTACTACCTTTATTAAATTATAAATGCATCTGCGTCTATAAGCCCAAGATGACAGTTTTTCATGTGATATCGCAATTTTTTACTATGTCCTCGTAACTGCAGTCGCATCAATAGCTAATCTAAATCATAAACTTGGTAGGTATCGCAAACCACTCTGAAATGTGTAAATTTATTTTCAAATAAAACTTGTGTGTCCCGCTCATAAATGCAAATGCAAAAGATCACATCACAAATATATTTTCAGTAGTTCCATTTCTAACTGAATTTTGAAAACCACTCTTTAGAATTGAAAACTTTGTTAGGTACATAGTATACTTCTCCAATTCTTAAAAAAAAAACAACACAGTGGTACCAAATTACTGGATTGTGATGATCAGATGGGTAAGAAGAGAAAATCCCCTTCATTTTACATTTAAAATATATATTACACATTTAAAAAATTAAATTATGTAAGGCCTCTTCCCTATAAAAAGCAATAATCGCGCTAATACGCAATCGTTGTGTCCATTTATATGGCAAAACTGGATGCGTCGCGTCGCCGCGTTGACAGTTTGGTTTTGGATTTTGTCTATGAAATTATCATGGCAATCGTCTGTTCGAGGGATAATCGATTTCTATTGGAAGGATGCATAACAATGGGTGGCTAAAAGCGATCGTTGACGGAAACCATTCTTTTACAAAATTAGTCCATATTAGTTATAGGTCTACTAAGTTCTACTTACTGTTTGCCGTGTAGTATGTCGGTTATAAAGTATTTATAAGAAGCGGCGTGAAAATATAACAAATAAAGTTAACATTACTAGATAAATAGATAGAATATACTTTATTGTACACCAAAATTTAAACACAACTATTTCATAATATTGATTAATTCTGTGGTTACAAAGGCGGTCTTATCTCTGAAAGCGATATCTTCCAGACTACTTTTGAAGGGACTTTCAAAACTTTAATTAATGTGTTCTTTAACATATGTGGAGAAAAACAAAAGAATACTCATAAGCTTAAAAGAAAATTATTAGCAGCCGAGCTTTTAAAAGTAGGCAGTGACCGAGCTTCTCTTACTGACACCGGCAATGTATTCCACAAACGAATAGCCTGCGCCGTAAACGATGAGCCATAAAAAATTATGGAATGTGCATGCAGGCATTGAAAATCTCAAATTCTCCGATGATTTCAAATTTCTAACATGAAGAAACTTAAAACGTTCTTTGGAATAAAAGGGAGTTGTTGGATTGAAGAGTACACTGTAGAATAATGATAAAATATGTCCATTCCGGTGAAGGTGGATAGGCAGCCACTTGAGTTTAATGCGAAACTCAGAAACATCACCATATTTGCGTGAACCAAATATGAATCTGGTTCTAAATGGAGTCATTCAAGCCTATCTAGCTGCACTTCAGTAAGATCTTGATAACTTGCATCAGCATAGTCGAGAATAAGCAGAAGAAGGGATTGATCAAGTGCAGTTATCCTATTGGTATGGAACTAGAAGAGCAGTTTTCGCCCACAGGCACGACTTTCGTGTTTTAGGTCAACTACTTTGTGTCATTTTAATCATCACTACTGCTCTTAAAACGATATAAGTAAACGTAAGGAAACTGGCATGTTCTCGAACCGAAAAAATTATAAATAAATAAATTGGCTATCAACATTCAATAAATTACCACCACAAATTATAATATCGCCCAATAATAAATTTAAGAAAACTATATTTGCTTGGCTGTTAGACAAATGTTTTTACTCGGTTTCTGAATTTTGTAACCGCAAATTTTGACATTGTATAAAAAAAATTGCATGTATTTATTTATATTTCACTTGTATAATACTTTATTAGACATTTTCTGTAATAATTAATACCTATTGACGTTTAATTTCATTTTAAAATATTGTATAGTAGTTAAATTGGTATATGTGAAACCTTTTTAAGTTAAAGATCTCATTGTGCCATATGTTCAGAAAAACATTACTATTCCATTGTTTAAAAAAATATGTATCTGTGACGGTAGCCATGCACAATATTACATTCTGAGAGCAGTGGATCTTCTGAATTTGCTTTGATGCTGGCTCCTCTAAAAGGCACCATTAGAGTGGTGCATCAGACATCAATGCTTGTAAAATATTGAATAGACAAATTCTCGACTAAAAACTACCTTTCGCCTTTCTACATAAGGTCAGAATAATATTAGCTGGAATCTTCTTCTTTTTCTGGTGCCGATGACTATTCATACAAGATCATGCTCCTGGCACAAAATGTATCCAGTGATCTTCTCCAAAGTGCACCTTATTATAAGCCTAATTTCATTGACTGGTTCAGACGCTACATATCATCTCGTCATCACCATCCACAGCTTAACTTCACCCACTGCTGGGTATAGGTCTCTCTTCGCTTGTGTCAAGCTCCACGTTCACGTGCCAGTCTCATCCAGGGTAATACCGGCGATGGAAACAATTGTCTGTCCATCTCGCTGTCGGACGACCAACACCCTTCTTTCCAGTCTTCTGACGCCACTCGGTCACAGCATTAATCCACCTGTCATCACTGCATATAAACAGACACAATATATAATAATACATAATATTTAATTTGATAGTTTGACATTTTAGAACAGGATAAGTTGTTCACTCACTCAATCACCTTTGTATTTTTCTTTTATCTCTGTTTCTCTGTTCTCTGTCTCGTATAGTTATGTTATTTTGACATTTGGAATTTATGACTGTAAGCAATAGTAACATGATTATTTTAATTTAATTTTATATGGGTCACGGACCTCCAACAAATGATTTTTTTTTTCAATCGGCAGGTATGTATCACTTACTTGAATTCTAGCTCTTCTAAATCATTATCTCCTTTTCAGCCTAAAGTCGTCTACTGCTACACAAATACTTCCCTCAAATGTCTTAATATCAACCGCTCTTGTATCTAAATGTCACGAAGTATGCCAAACGTCGAAGGCTAATCTAATATGTCCTGACACGTGTAAAATAAACAGATTTGGTCCAAGACTAACCAGTTTGGCCTAAATTCTAGTTTAGCCTGTAACCGTTATTTAGTTAAGTTTTTAGATAGACTATTTTGCCTTCATCTATTGATAATTAATCATTTCTTGATTTAGACTATGTATTTCACTATTTTCTATTATCCGTACTAATAATAATATTATAAATTTTAAAGTGACATTGTTTGTTTGTCCCATCACGTTAAAACGTACCAACAAATATATGCGTTTTTTTTTGTGTGAATTCCTATAAGTTGGTGTGAATAGACACATGGGTGACACCGCAGGTATTATTTTTTAATATATTTTCTTGAATTCTTCAAAATATTGTGGAAGCCTACCTAGGTACTAGAGGCTAAGTTACCTAACATATTTTTCCAGGAACAAATATATCTAGGACTCAAGCGAAAATGTTTTTAGAAAAAGAGAACAATTATAAGTTTTCTTTAGAATATGAAAAATCACTCTCTCCTTTTCTTTAAAGTCCACTTTCAAAAATTTCTTAATCCAGGAATCTTGTGATGTGTACCGTGTGTATGTGTGTTTTTTAAGGTAACTAGCTATGTGGGTAGAATTCACATTACAAGCAGTCTTCTTAATTCCTCCAACTAAGCCAAATAATAATATGCTTGTGTCTCGAATTGGTTCACGGCAATATTGTAATGGGTGGGATTCGAACTCGTGACCTCTCGATCACAAGTCGGACACCTTATCTATTAGGCTATTGCCGCTTAATTTATCTATACTAATATTATAAAGCGGAAAAGTTTGTATGTTTGTTTGCTTGAACGCGCTAATCTTCGAATGTACTGGGTGGATTTGGATGCAATTTGGTATGGAAGTAGCTTGAAGCTTGAGGAAGGTTATATGCTACTTTTTACGCGACTGCAAAAAAAAGGAGAGTTATGTTTTTACCGTGATACAATCCACGGGAGCGAAGCCCCGCGTGAGTCCTAGTTTATTTATAAAAGGTAGGTATCTTCACAGCTTACAGCTTTTTAAAATTGGATATTTAATTTCCAAGAAAAAGCTTTAAAAATTGTTATTTTAAACACCGGGAGATGGAAACGCTCTTACCACAATATTGTAAAATACTAGTTATAAAAATGTAGGTTTCTCTCTAAATTAAATAGTGTTACCAAACCAGCTCCTACAGAGGAACTGGGCTGAAAACAACTTCTGCGTTCTGAGAAAATTTATTATGAAACGAATGCAGCAGGATTTAATTATACCACAGAGGTTAATTATTGTCAGTTGGTACACAAAACAGGTACCCTAAGTATCTATACAAATTGCAATTTTGAAGCACGCGTAATGTTTACAAGTGTTTGAATACACTACACTGTACCATAAGCTAACTAGAAAAATGTACGTTTATTTTTGTAACATTCATCGCAGCATTATGCTAGGGTAGGGTTTTCCATATTATGTTTTTTTATTGATAAGAGGTTCGCGTTTGACCACCATCTCACCTGATGGTAAGTGATGATGTGGTCGAAGATGGAGCACGCTTACCTAAAAGTAACCTATTCACTCTTGACTTAAAGATCCTTAGGTTAAAGCTATCGGGAGACACAGACTCCGGCAGGGAATTCTACTCCTTAGCCGTACGCACAATGCAGGTATTCCCAAAACGTTTCAGTTTCTGTTTATATATACAACGTGTAATTTAAAGGGTATATATACGTACATACCGAGTGCATGGCTTCTTTGGATGATAACAAACTATATGGCATTGGCAAGGGTTTTGTAATCATATGTCTACATGTGTGGAGCTTATTAGAAATTTCAATACATTAATACCAGAAACCGAATTTTTCAAATTAAGAAGAACGAAGAGAATTAATGTCTTATTGGCTAGTGACGTGGAAAGTGATGACCGTCATAGTGCTGTGACACTTTTGTTATTATTGGTATTCAAGAAACATATGAAACCGATAATTTGGTGCCAATTCAGTGAGTCATTTATTTTGAGCTGAAACTTTGCATAGAGACTCCATACCAGATATTGTCTTCAGTCCTTTTGGATAGATATGGGGTTTCCGTTACACGTTGTATATATGTTTATACTTCAGAAACAAAAAGCTTTCTTGAGTGATGGCCCAAAGGTCACAGGCATGACTTACGGTCGTGCATTCGAGGGGTTACCTAAACGTCATGTGATTGTCAGGGTTGACAATCACATGACGTTTAGGTAATTATTGCCATCACCATTGCTCTAGAAACGACGAAGAAAAATATCGTGGAAAATCTGGCATGTCCTAGTACCGAAAATCCGAAGACATGCGACATCCACCAAAACGCACTACACCCGCGTGGTGAATTACGTGGCCCATTCCCTCTTGTTAAAAAGAGGCCTGTTTCCCAGCACTAGGAATTTTATAAGCTGATTACGTCGTTGTTATGTTTATATGATATAGTCTGCATCTCACATCCGACCTCACAATTTATCTTTACAAATATATTTTTTTCATTTTTAGGTCCACTGTTGTATAATAGATTAAATAGAGTCTTAAATATATATATAACTTAAATTATTTTAGTTGTAAAAAAGCAATATGTAATTATTTACAAAATATGACATATGACAAGACGGAAGAATTACATCTTGCAATATGCAAATAGAACGTTAAACACTAGGAACACATCGTTAACTATTATTATCTAGATTTAGTTTTAGTCATTATAAGGATTATGTAACCTACCTCTTAAAATAGTTTGTACTTCATCGCCTGAAGCACAGGTTTTTAACCCAGTACAGGCAAATATGTTAATTTTCCTTGATTTAATTAATTCTTAAGACTTTTATTGAAACTGTATTTTGCACTATTTCTGAAAATATACAATTTATTTTTATTATTACTTATTATTTCACTGCCTTGTTAGTCAAGTAGTTGTAAACGCGACTAATGTGCGATTGGGGTTTTCCATTGGGAATTTCTCAGTAGACGCCCAGAGTTTGGAAGTTGGCGGTGGATACCCCCGTGCCCCGGAAGCCATTAAGCGTTTTGTCCTGCACCTGATAAATTGATTTGGAATTCGTGTCGGATTGCCGCCCCGTCGGACTATGAGAGTAATGGAACAGAGCCGTGGAACAGAGGTTGCACCCAGTGTTGCCGGTGGTCATTTGTAGAGTTACCGTACGCAAGAGATGAAATTACCGTATGTCATAAATTGCCGTACATTTTTATTTTATTATTTACATGAAAAAGAAAAATATAGGTACGAAACACAAGTCAAACAAATAAAAAACCTGTTTATGAAAAAGATGCCACTAAACCTATAGATTTGATAGAAACCACAGATCACTCCTCTACTCCTATCAAATCCTCAATATCGCCTAGTAAGATATCTTTAGTGGCATTTTTTTCATAATCAGGCGTTCATTTTTACGCATACGCTGATTATGTTTCATCTACAATTTATTTAATTTCGTTTAAGGTAAATCTTACTGCATTTCATAAATACGTATATAGTAGCTAGTGGTATACCCAATACTTCCTTATGCTATGATTGCCTAATTGCCCTATTTTAGGGTACGGCAATGACCACTCTGCCGTATACCGTACAATTCGTCTTAAAAGCGCCTGAATGCCGTACGAAACGGCAATTGCATTTGTATCTGCACACATTCAACATTGTGTACTATAATATTATCTTCCGCGCTAATGGGTAATCTCCGCTGCGATTGGCTGCAGTGGCCAAATCGGTCAGGAAGACTATTGTCATGTTTATTCGACCTCTAAGATTAACAAAAAACCCAACACAGTGGTCTTATTTTAAACCAGCGGTCACATTAAACATTTTAGTATAAGTAAGACGATCCCTTATTTATTTACTTCCTCCATCCGTCGTTGTAACGAACCGCAGATATATTTTTATTTTAACTACACCCCACAACCTCGTGTAAATCACTTTTAATAGCATGTTAAAAGAAGCTAATAAAACTGTAGTTACTATGAAAATCTTGTTATTGTTTCGTTATTAGTGAACGTTACTTTGTAGTTCGTTTACTGTTTGACAGGGTAACACGAATAAAATAAATTAGATAAATGTTATTTAGTTTTATTGAATTTTCCATTACATGCAGTCGGGTCTTTGTCTGATACTTCACGACTAAGCGCGTATTTTGCATAGGAATAAATTATTTCATGCAATATAAAACATTTTATTTAAATTAGGCCTACAAGGGAACTTATAAAACGTCCGAAGCTAGTGCACGATACGAAATTGTTCGTTTCATATAGAGAAGAACCGGCAAGAAACACAATGGTTACTCTTTTCAAAACATAATTCATTTTCACAATTTTTTTCAATAATTTGTGTATTCGTAATATAGGTTTAGACCAATTAACATAGACCAACGTTATTAGAAATAAAAAATAGAAAAACGAGTCTAAGAATCTACAGTGTTCTCTCATTCACATAAAAAGCAGCTTCATAATCTAGTTGTTGCGGCGGCGCGTCATGTTCCACGCGTTCAAAGAGCAGTCAGCAGCATACGGCCGTTGCCTGCTGTGTTTGTGGTTATAGCAGTATTTTCCAACGATATATTGCGGCCCCTAAACGCAAGGGGAACTGATAGAACAAGATGGGTTTTTATTTCATTAGAAATCAGACACTCCGTTCCGCCCCACACAGAGTGCGAGGACTCATTTGATGATTTTCACACCGAAAAACATAACTATTTTATTTTAATTTTCTTTATTTGGCTAACCAACAACTGTTTACACTTATACATTTAAATAAAGAAATTAAATGTTCTACAGCTATCTTAGGTTAGTGTAACAATTTCTTAAAGGGTAGCACCGCTACCCCATTAATGTAGTAAGAGTTGCGCCACAGACACTGTCTGTAACGAATTACAAAAAAAAAAAAAACTAAATTAAATCGAAACAACATTACTAACATGGTAATCTCAAAATTAACATAAAAATAAAATTGAGATACGGAGAGTTATAATAATAAATTGGATTGATAAAATACTGTAAAATATAAAAACTATGGACATAGGCCTATTCATCATCAGTCAGGCTTATTCATACGAATCCTAACCGTCTGCTTACATTTAACGCTGATTAGCAGATAGTAATTCAAATTCACAATAGAATATTTGAATAAAGAATCTGCTAAATAATAATTAAACTAAACGCTACTTTAAATAGTTTTATGAATAATTCTGTGTAATTTTTGAACTTAGTACTTCAATATAAATTATACTAACTAATTACTAAACGAGATGAAATATTACAGCCAGTAATTTATGAAAAGAAACTCGTTTTAAATACTTTTAAAAACGGAATTTCACAAAAATGAGTTTACAGATTCCGCTCCGCGTCGGCTTTGCTTCTAAAATGAGGCGTTATTTCGTCTGGAATTTAATGCGAGAAAATCAATAGCTAAGACATATTTTTACATTCAATGCCTAGCTTTTTCAACAATAATAAGTACTAAAATTTAGTCTAAGCTACTAACACTCATAACAAAGTTTCATTCCTCTTTCTTGCCGGTAAAACACGAAGTATGTTGTATTTACCTTAATTAGGTGTTCAGTATTGTTTATTCCAAGTAACAACTATCCTTACATCTATTACTAAACCATAAATAAATAAACAAAGGTGATATACCGTGAACATTATACATTCATTTTGACAAATATTACAATGCACTTAAATAGTTGCGCTGAGTTAAGTATTTATTATTGTTTCTCCAGCTTGGTTTTTAATAACTGCTAACCTTTTGTAAGAACTAAAATTCATTACCTAAGTAATTACTGAGCGGTTTATGACACGAACGGAGTTTCCCAGAGGGAAAATTAAAACATACATAGCGCTTGTACTAAGTCGCAAACTAGGAACCTATTACCGATTCTTTGTTCCTACAAAGAATCGGTAATAGGTTAGTATGATAAATACATGTAATCTTCCTAGATTACATGTATTTATCATACACAAGACGGCATACAAATAAAATTTTCCAAAACATTTTAGCTAACATAAATGTTAACAAGACAATAAAAATCGATACGATATTTTATAACGTTAAACAGTTCATGTTAATCTGGCTGGACATTCCCCTTATAAATACACCCATTAAAACTTGACCTCGGAAAGCCACAATAAACAGAGCACTGCGCAAATATGTGGGCGCTCATAAAACTGAACAACTCGATTACTTAGAATAGATTCAATGCACTCCGAATTCCGGTACCCGATTTCGATTCGGCGCGGCTTTCAATTTTAGAATAACGAAATAGGATTTTTCAAGTGTGTTGGTTTTCAATTAAAAGATAGAGCGGTCAAGTGTGAGTGAGTCTGCCACGCTTACTTCAGTTTAATAACTGTGAAGTATTATTAATATTAGTCCGTTGCTCTTAGTTACGAAGGTAACTTTTTAGAGAGCGTGCCAACCAATCTTGATGAAATGTTTGCGGAGCGTTTTGAAAAGTAATTTTACAATAAGTTCATTTTGTATCCTTAATGACATATGATAATTCTCAAAAACTCTAATTCTAATTTGTTTATTGAATAGCTAGTCTTGCGTTGCTGTAAATTTCTTGTTACGATTTTGAGGGTTAGTTTAAGCGCCCATACTACCTCAAATGGCTTAGCATGATCCTCCGTTATGTCGAAAATACTGCCGCAATAGTTTTGAAATAAATATATGGTAAAGTTGAGGATTAATGTTAGGTACCCAAAAAGGGTAAAACCCAAATTAAACGTGTCCTTTTGAATAAAGCATAAGATTAAGGACTACGTTGAAGATAAGACTGCTTGGCAATGATTCCTTCTGCACATGTAGCTTCCCTGGCTTATTATGACTGCGTTATTGTATAAAGGTCTATTAACAACCCCACTTTTTTTCTGTGTTTTTGTTATTATTTGTTTTTTTTTTTTGTTTGTTGTTATTTTTATTTTATTTTACTTGTATATAATTTTTATTTTTATGTCATTTGCTTATTTTATTTGCAGTTTTGTAAAGTTAATTTTTAATGTAAGTGTGTGAACACTATGGACTCTGAGATTCATTTTTGATTAGTTATATTACATTTTATTATGTCAATTAGTCTATACTGTCCTCTCATACCAAAAAATAGATATAAAATTGTATCTATTATGCAAAGATCGTGAAAATCAAGATTTTATTTAAAAAGAGTAACCGTGGAGTTTCTTGCCGGTTCTTCTCCATAGGAAACGACCAATTTTGAACCGTGCCCTAACTTCTGATGTTTTATGAGTGCCCATTTAGGCCTATGTAAAATAAAACAATTTTGATTTTGATTTTGTACTATGTTTGACGAAAACACGATTCCATAAAATTTTCTTGATAGAAAAAAAAATCCAAAGTTACCTCCAAACTGAATAATAAACCACTGGTATTCAAAAATACCTTCAAATTTGATAATGCAACTTTGCATATTAATTGAACTAACTATAAAGCAGGTCTTATGTTATTTACTTTTTTAAATTACCATTATTTTCACCGTAAAAAGAAATAAACTAATTTATCGGTGTCTTGGAGTCTTCCCTGCCACCCTGTCTCGCTTGCTCGCGTGACCGCGGCCAGTAGTGTGCGAGCGAGATAAAGAGTGAAAAGCGCTGAGGTAGTATAGGCCCTTAAGGTAAGCTATAATTAGTGCATCTATCTTTGAAAAGACACGTAACGTTATAACATAAACTGCCTCGGTAACCTAGTGATCGCAAGAGCGACTGCAAAGCAAGAGATCTCGGGTTCAATTGCCGGGTCGAGCTAAAAGTGCTATTGGGTTTTTCAGATAGAAATTTCTCAGTAGTAGCCCGGAGTTTGGAAGTTGGTGGTGGGGTAACACCTGTGCTTTGGAAAGCACCTAGAGCCGTTGGTCCTGCGCCTGATCTCTCTCCGGTCATGTCGGATTGCCGTCCCATCGGACTATGTGAGTAAAGGAACAGAGAGTGCACCTGTACCTGCGCATACTTGTGCACTATAATATCTCCAGCGCATCTGGCTAATCAATTATGAGATTGGCGGCTCTGGCCGAAATCTGTAAAGAAGGAGGTATTATTATTTATTAATTATACAACGTGTAACGGAAGGGTATATACATACCAAAGGCACGGCTTCTTTGGGTGATATCAAACTATATTGGATGGGTTTTTTAATCTTATCTCTACATGTTCGGAAGTAATGAGAATTGTTAATACATTGATACCAGAAACCGAACTTTTCAAATTGAAATAAGCACATCACAGAAGAGATTTATCGTGATATTTGCAAGTAACGCGGAAAGTTATTGACCTACGTAGTGCGGTGACACGATTGTTATGATTTCAATTTAAGAAACTTACGAAACCGAAAATTTGGTATCAATTTTTAGAGTATTTTATTTTGAGTTCAAATCCTTCCAATATCGTTTGATATCATCCAAAGAAGCTGTACCCTTGGTATGTATATACCCTTTTCGTTACACGTTGTATACTTTATTGTACACCCTACAAAATTTCTTTGGATACAAAAATTAAAACTAGTGTACAATGGGCGGTCTTATCGCACAGGGTGATCTCTTACAGACAACCTTTGGATGGACAAACTTAAAGGAGGCGGAGAGCAGGGGTAGCTCACCGTCTGGTTAGGACCAGACCCGGGTCGGCGACGCGTTGTGTTCCACGCTCGTCTCAAAGAGTCATCAGCACTAGTGACGGAGCCCCATAGGGCTATTACTTGCCGGGGTTGCGGAAATGTTTTAACGGGACACCGCAGCCCCGGAACTTAAGGGCAGCTGAAGGAACAGGGACAGTAGAAATCTGACACTCCCTTCCACTCCACCCAGAGCGGGAGAAGTCATTCGATGATTTTCCCAACCGGAAATAGAAAAGTGTACAAACGTCATAAATAATATTAATTGAACATAATAATATAAAATACATACATACAATACAAAAATCATATACTTATATACAACGTGTAACGGAAACCCCATATCTATCCAGAAGGACTGAAGACAACATCTGGTATGGAGTCTCTATGCAAAGTTTCAGCTCAAAATAAGTGACTCACAGAATTGACCCCAAATTATTGGTTTCATATGTTTCTTGAATACCAGTAATAACAAACGTGTCACAGCACTATGAGGGTCATCACTTTCCACGTCACTTGCCTATAAAACGATAATTCTCTTCGTTCTTATTAATTTGAAAAATTCGGCCTCTGGTATCAATGTATTGAAATATCTAATATTCTCCACACATGTAGACATAGGATTAGAAAACCCTTGCCATATCGTTTGTTATCATCCAAAGAAGCCGTGCACTCGGTATGTATATACCCTTTAAATTACACGTTGTATATTACATGCATAATTGAGAAAGATGGGGAAAAGTTATTATGATAAATAATCCCATAACTTTCCCACTGCTGGCATATACATGCCCCATGACCAGAGGTCGGAATTAGGTAGAGTTATTTATTTACTTGCATCGAAATGTTGATATGAACATGGATCTTCCCGGGATTTCTAATAGACAATCCCGTGTGACCAACAATACTATGTAAATTTACAACGTCGCGCGTGCACTGGTGTATTGTGTAAAATAATATAACATTTTATTTAATAAATCACGGGATTTTTCTGCTCTTCAAAGTGAGCGGAATTCCCTGCCGGAGTCTGCGTTTCCTGATTGCTATATCCTGGGAGTCTTTAAGTCAAGAGTGAATGGGTTACTTCTAGGCAAGCGTGCTCCATCGTCGACCACATCATCACTTACCATCAGGTGAGATGCTGGTCAAACGCAGACCTATTATCAATAAAAAAAAAATTGGGGCATATCCACTTTATTTTTTCGTTGTATGAAATCAGTGTAAGTACCTACATAAATATCTCTACCTAATTCCGATCTCTGCTCATGACTATGAGATATGTCCATATGAGATTTAAATGACCATTTTTGAGTTACCAAACTCACCAGTCTTGCTAAGTACTCTTTCAGAGTGGAGGCAGGCGCGGTTGCTAGCGCGGGCGCGTGTAATTCAAAATGTATGCAGACGCCACACGGTGGGCTGAAAATCGGCTTTCATAGACTTAGGCATTTTATTTTGCAAGTGCGAGTTTTTTTGCCGGATATCACTTCTATTAGTTATAACAATATACAAAAATGACACCAGAATTGATTCTGCACAGAAACGAAGGAATTATAATTTTTTTACGAAAATTTTGTATGGAGCTAGTATGAAAAATCGAAATATCTCTAAAACGGCAGCGATAACCGTAATATCCTTATAGGGGGTTATAGTACTAATTATTTATGATTTTTTGACATACGTTACATAATGGTTGTAGATGCCTTTTTTTTTAAAAAATCGTCAAAATATTTTTATTTATTTTTACATATTTAAACGTTCCTTTTAGTGTTTAAGTTGAAGAATTCAGAGCTTTAACAACTCTTATCATAAAATAGCATCACCCCTATAGACCTGAAGGACTAGACAGAGGTGTGTAGTGTCTTGTTGATCTTGTAAGATTTCCAACAATACCAAATAGTTGAATATCGTGTCAAAGTGCCCATGCTGTCGCTTCTTTTTGAAAGATAGGGGAATGAAATTGTTAATTGATCATACCCTAAAAGTATGATTACAACATAACCGGACACATAATAATAATAATATCCTTATAGGGGATTATAGTACTAACATTATTTATTTTAACATATGAAACTGTTCAAAACGATCCATGAACTGTGTCAAAGTTAAGAACATCGTTAGGAAGCATGCTTTTTCCCCAAATATTAAGAATATGTGAAAAAAAAAAGACTGTATATAAACTTTTTATTGATAGGTAATTTAAATAAAACAGAAGTAACAAAAATAATATCTAATAAATTCAATTATACAAAATACATATTTGAAACTATAATTTATGAAATTATTAACTAAACATATTGGTACAATAAACTAACATAAATAACAAAAGAACATAAAGAAAAATAATTAAATTTTACAAATTTTCTTTACAACTTTCGTTGTCGGACTCCAATTCCGAGTCAGAATCCAGATCGGATATACCTACAAACTCGAACTCAGTTTCCGGAAACTGTATTAGGTCGAGAGTTTCAGCAAAAAAGGTTGTCTTCCTTTTGGCATCTAACTTCGGCCTTTGTGCACTTAGAAAAGGATCCGAAGAAACAACAAGCATATTTAGGATATCTTGATTAGAATCTTGCCTGCTTCTTTTCCGCGAATGATGTTCCCGGAACCTCCTAAAATCTTTGTTTCGAGACTCTGAGGCTTCTTCCGAGAGAGTCCCAATCGGGACAATATCATTTTTTTCGATTATGTCAGCTCCGTGTATTAATAGTTTATGTACGGTTGATGACATGTAGTACCAGTCGTATAATTCCACGTACTTTTCTGCTGTTTTGCGAGCAAAATCTTTAAATTTGATGACATCGATCTTCTCACCAGATGTTATTGCTTGCAAAATAACAGCAAATCTTTTTATCAGGTTTTGATCCAACCCAGTAATAGCTGCAGTTTTATTGGGAAACTCGAAAAACTTCCTTGCGGTATTCCCGTCATTGGTAGTTCCCGAGCCTTGTTTTACTATATCAATTAACAGATTGAGCTCCTCTTTAAATTTATTTTGAATGTTTTTTTTTCTGTTTTGTAACATATCTTTATGCTCATTACTTCTTGCTGCCCACTGTTTGAAGTCAAGTCTGTACGCAATGTGTAACAGACATTCCATGCAATTTATACGGGCATGTAGGGATGATAGGCCAAATTCATATATGTCAGAACACACAGTTTTTGATGTTACAGCATCTAAGTGGTTCATTTCTGTTGGTTTTGCTAAGCACAGGTAGCATGATGCATTTGATCTAGCTTCAGAAAGGTACGTGCAGACTTTTGCGTCGATCATTGTCATCATTAGTTTATGAGTCACCCTGTTACTATTAATGCACTCTGTGGGGTTAAGGGCCTCAATTTCCTCATCCATTTTTCTTTTGTTATCAATGACAACTGCATGGCTTTCTTTTACAAAAGTGAACTGAACCGGACGACAATAAAAAGTTGAGCATGGTTTCGGGTTTGTCCATATAGTATTATCTCCATCTGTCAGTTTCAGTGGCACCAAGGAGGTCATGAAAATGCTTGAATCATCATGCTCGCCGTCCATTTTCTGCTTGTATCGGCTTTGATTGGAAGCACCATCAAATCCCCACTTCGATATCAGCTTTAACTGCTTATTTTCCACATTATCAGAAAGACTTTGAAGAATCCGCTTCACCGTGATGTCAAGTAAAGCTTGAAGTGTAATTCTAGCTGATGAATCCGTAACTGATACTGATTGATTAGGAGGGTAGCATGCAAGCTTAGTTTGTTGCAGTTTATAGTAGGATGGGTAAATATCCTTAGCACCTTCCCGAATGGCAGTCTCTCGCAACGTAATATATTGCCACTTTGAAAGCTTAAGTGAAAGAAGCAATCCAAGTGCTTTCTCTGGTGTAAATATTACTGTTTTCTTAATGCTTTCCTTGATTTTAACGGCAGCTTCTGGATTTTTGATCATATAATTGATTACAGATGCGATATCTTCATAACCTTCTTCTTTTAAACGTGCTGCAGCTGCATATGCCAATTCACAGGAATCCTCGCCTATGTGCTCACTAGATCTTCTCTTTTTCTGTTTGCTTCCCAGATCTTTGAATGGTTTTCGGGACCTTTTTGTCATTGTTCCAACAGTCGATGATGTGGAAGGTTCTGGAGAGACTGAGCGTGCTCTTGGTATCTCATCAACAGTTGGTTCTTGATTTATTAAAGTTTGCACGCAACTCGGCCAATCAATATTTGCTTGCAACCACTCTCCGTACGTATTTCTAAACTTATCAAAGAATCGTTTAGATTTCTGCCACCTGTTTAAAGCAGCTCGCGTGAATCTCCGGCAAAATTCTTTGAGAGTTACTTGATCTTCGGCAGAAAGGCAATCGCCTATGCGGGACACAATTGCACTAAACAATACTTCATGATTAAATGAAGGACACTCACTTTTTAGAAGAACAAACAAATCTAAGTTGGTGATTAAACTTTCCATTCTAAGATTTTGTAGTCGCAAAGCAAATAGTTTTAGTGTTAGCAGTTACACGGTTGTGAACAATCTAAATTATGGAACAAAATTATAGCCCTTTTATTGTATAAAGTCAATAATTAGTTAACTACCCTCATTAAAGTTATAAAAGATATGATAATAAAAATTTATAATCGTCAAAAACATTTCGTAGAACTCATAGTAGAACTAATCAACATTAGCAAATCACATTAGCTCACTAATTATAAAAAGGTGAATGCAGTTCTTAGTTGGTATTGTTGCGAGATATTTCAAATCATTTAATCACTTAATAGGCTCATTAGAATCAGAAGACTACAACCATCATTCTAATTACTTAATTACTTGTCATCAGACTCATTAGATGACTACACAATATGTTATTTTGTATTTTGAACGTATGCAAGGTTTTAAAATTCCTTTTGTGTCGATATTATTATGTGTCCGGTTATGTTGTAATCATACTTTTAGGGTATGATCAATTAACAATTTCATTCCCCTATCTTTCTAAAAGAAGCGACAGCATGGGCACTTTGACACTGATATTCAACTATTTGGTATTGTTGGAAATCTTACAAGATCAACAAGATACTACACACCTCTGTCTAGTCCTTCAGGTCTATAGGGGTGATGCTATTTTATGTTAAGAGTTGTTAAAGCTCTGAATTCTTCAACTTAAACACTAAAAGGAACGTTTAATATGTAAAAATAAATAAAAATATTTTGACGATTAAAAAAAAAAAGGCATCTACAACCATTATGTAACGTATGTCAAAAAATCATAAATAATTAGTACTAAAACCTCCTATAAGGATATTACGGTTATCGCTGCAGTTTCAGAGATATTTCGATTTTTCATACTAGCTCCATACAAAATTTTCGTAAAAAAATTATAATTCCTTCGTTTTTGTGCAGAATCAATTCTGGTGTCATTTTTGTATATTGTTATAACAAATAGAAGTGATATCCGGCACAAAAACTGGCACTTGCAAAATAAAATGCCTAAGTCTATGAAAGCCGTTTTTCAGCCCACCGTGCGCCACCAGTTGCGTTCACAGTGCGCCCGCGAGCCACGCGTCTTCATGAGGCGGGCGCGGGCGCGAGTGTTTCTAATGGCTCAGTCCACCCGTATCGTTCACAGTGGTATAGCGTCTGTTAGGTGACTACGCTTGTGGTTCTAAACCATTTTGATTCACCCGCCGAAGCGTCGTGAATCGTCATGGATATCAATACGGAACAATTTATATCTGCAGTACAACATCGCACTGCTATTTGGCAGAGCAAACATCTGCAACATTTAAATAGGTCGGCCATAAATAAATTATATATATATATATATAAAACTTCATATATTGCAATTTCTATTTCAAGTATGAATTTTACATTAATAAAAGCAAATCTTCATCCATGTCTTCTAAATACGTAGCAAAGTTTGAGAACGACCAAACACGTGTGCAATGACACTCGTAGCAGTCGTAGCTCGTTCGGCACTGTGAATACGCAGACGCCAAGACCCGAGCGCCCGCGCCCGCGCACGCACCCGCTAGTGCAGTCTGATTGACCACTAGAGGTGTCGTGCTATCCATGTAATGGATTGGCAGTCACAACCAGGGCTCGGAAACCGGTTAAAATTCTTAACCGGTTACGGTAATTGACCCCAAACCGAAATCGATTTAGGTTAAGGTTGCAAAACCGGTTTTTGCGGGAAACCGGTTTTATGTGAAAATTAACCGGTTAAAAACAAATTGAAAAAAAAAGTAAGTAGCGACTGGCGTAGGTATGCTCGACACTTTGTTTGCGGGCACGCAAAGAACTAAGCTCGAACTAAGTAAGTTGAAACATGAATCTACGCGCACCTAACATCTTTTTTCCTAATGTTTTCTGGGGTACTAATGTCACTATAACTTGTTGAAAATATTTACGAATTACGCAATAAGCGGTTAATTTGGGTGTCAAAACCGTTTGTGCTTATGTAACCGGTAACCTTTATCATTTGGGTTACATAAGAACAGTTCACTTGTTTAACCGGTTAATTAAGGAACGATATATTTACCGGTATTTAATCGAAATTAACCGTTCTTTTTAAACCGGTTCAGAGCCCTGGTCACAACATTTATAATGGTGCTCAGCTGCCTCCGATTAAACTTGAAGCCGACCCGAACTTTGTTAGAAAAGGCCGACCAGATGATTGATGGGAAATTGTATTCTATCAAAACTTTACTCCAAAAAAATTGTACAGCATAAAATTGGGAATTTTCCTCACTAAAGTTAACGAGAGCGACGTACATACCTATATTTTTTTCCTGTTGGACTTGGTGATGTTCACCCATTTCTCTATTAAGAAGCAAAAATTTAAGTAAGAACAATTTACCTACTTCTTTGTAATTCTTATTTTTACTATTGTAAATACGAAACAATGATGCTTTAAATATTAAGCATATAGTATGCACTCGCGCGGGTCCACGCTCCCGTTGACATTATTATGATAACAACATAACTCTACCTTTTGCAGTCGGGTAAAAAGTAACCTTTTTTCTTTTAAAGCCATTTCTTTCAAGTTACATCCATACCAGATTTCATCCAAATCTACGCAGTACTTTCGAATATTTCCGTGTTTAAACAAACAAACCAACTTTTCCGCTTTATATTATTAGTATAGATAAGTAGCTACTCGTAGCACATATTTAGATACAAGTTTTAAGTTTGCTTGTTAACATTACCTGTAGCTGACTCGTACCGTAATAATTTTAAATCAAGTGTTGCACTGTAGGTATTAATTAAGTTTTGACGTAGTGCGTTTTGCTGTAGAAATTGGTGTATAAATTGTTGGTAGACCAAAATCCTGTCCTAGAAAAACCTTCCGTCGGCTAATTCTTCAGGTCATTATTATTATTAGCCTGAAGAATTTGCCGTTTATTATCATTAGAAACAATAAATATACATGGTAAATATCCCTTTGTTATCTTACAAACTGATAGCTGTTTATTAGGGTTCCGTAGCCGAATGGCAAAAAACGGAACCCTTATAGTTTCGACATGTCTGTCCGTCTGTCTGTCTGTCCGTCCGTCCGTATGTCACAGCCATTTTATTCCGAAACTATTAGGACTATACATGTAAAACTTGGTACATAGATGTATTCTGTGAACCGCTTTCCGATTTTAAGAGAAAATTTAAAAAAACATTTAAAATAAAGGGGGCTGCCCATACATGGAACTGAAACTGAAAATATTTTTTTTCATGAAACCTATACGTGTGTGATATTTATAGACAGGTCTTTAAAAATGACATTAAGGTTTTTAAAATGACTTTTTCATAAAGTTAATCGTTTAAAAGATATACGCTTCCAAAGTGGTAAAATGTGTGTCCTCCCCCTCTAACTTCTATAATAATGAAGTGAAAAATCTAAAAAACCATATGTTGTAGATCTTAATGTAAACTTTCAACCAAAATTAGTTTGAACGAGATCGAGTAGGCAGTTTTTGAGATACAGTATATTTTCTAAAACCGCAAATATAACTTTGTAATTCATACAAATACTATGAAAAACAAAGTTATTTGGCGTAGTTGTAAAAATTGTAAATAAGCTAGTTTTAAGAATTTTTTAAGTTTTTTGTTTTTTGTTTCAATTAAATATATTATGTATATTATATTTATTATAGTTACCACGGAACCCTTCATGGGCGAGTCCGACTCGCACTTGGCCAATTTTTATAAAATAATAAGCCTTTAATGCTGACTTACATAGTTTTATCACAATAATGTCCTTAAGTCTACTCCTTTATATAACTATTATAATTGGCAGCCGCTTTATTCATTGTTAGCTTGTTCTTCGACAAAGGCCTCCTCTAATGCTTTCCATTTTATCCTGTCTTGCTTCTGCAGCTATTCTATTCTTCAGATATAAGTAGCCCTTATAGATATTAGAATACTTAATGACTTTAATCTGGTGAGTAATATTAATCCACCCTAGAAATCTGAAAATCTAAAAAGTATTATAATCGTTGATGAACAACCTTGACACCTCACTTTCAAGTAAAAACAAGGTACAGCCATAACACAAAAATAGATAGCCGTATTAGAGCAATCATTGAACAACGAAACGCAGAGTTTTGAGCTCATGCCAAAAAAAACAGACCGGCCAGTGTTTGTTGACTGTTTAATTCTTATTATATCCGATCAAAAAGAACGTGCTTATTGATCTGTGTTCATTGGTATGTCTGTTTCGAACATCTGGACCGGGAAAGGGGAAATTGTGATGATTTATAAGAATAAGAAACAAGCTGTACCAGTTAATGTTCCAGTGTAAACTTTGCATTTGTATCAAACACTATAGAGGACCCACTAGGTATACCAAACTAATATTTTAGAAAAATATCTTGTGTTAATCCCTAATCACCGCCCGCAAATAAATTAAAATCTAATATATAAAATTCTCGTGTCACAATGTTAGTAGTTACCTTACTCCTCCGAAACGGCTTTACTGATTCTTACCAAATTTTATATGCATAATCAGTAGGTCTGAGAATCGGCTACTATCTACTTTTTATCCCGGAATTCCCTCGGGATCGGGATTTATAAGGGAAATCCTCCCACGCGAACGAAGTTGCGGGCAGCAGCTAGTAATTACATAAATTTGCTGGCAGGACGGGTCCTGCGTACTGCACGCAACAATGAACATATTATGGTTCTTGGCAGAAATAACACTAGGTATTTTTAAAAGTATTAGTTTGATATGGATTTCCGCAAAGTAACGCATGATTTCATTCTGTACCCAGTATACTGTCCTCTCATACCAAAAACACGTGTATTATGGAATTGTGAAAATCAATTATGTTATAAAAGTATAATCCTTTTACGTAGAAAACGACCAATTGGAACCGTGCACTACTTACTTTTGCATAATGGTAAGGAAGCTATAATATTGATGTACTCGACTATCGATAAATCAAATCAAATATATTTTATTTTACACAGGCCTAAATTGGAAATTTATTGCCGAGCAGTAGTCGAGTTTATCAATAGCTACCTTACTATTATGCTTCATTGTAAAACATTTTGGACAGATAGACGATGGAGCTCAATGATTCGAAAGTCACCCCATATAATGGTCCGTTATTATAGGTGTGTTAAATGCTGCCTTTGTATAAAGATTGCACAAATAATATCGCAGATCACTAGGCTCACTCTCAAGTTCATTTTATTATATATTATTGTACGCCACCTGCTCGTCGTCCGTAAGTACGGCTACTGGGATCCAGCAGAATACTAGCGTCAGGCATATTTGCCTGGAACATGCTGAGCTGGACTCCCATTTGGTGCAATTTGGAGACACACACCGCACCGATTATTCGTGTTACATTTTTAATTTGTTTTCTTTTTCTTTTTTTCATTGTATAATTTTTTTTATGGTATATAATTATATTTGTTCTGTTCTTTTTTTGTAATTTATGTGTGTTAATGTACTTTTGTGTGTTGTATCTTCTGTTGACCAATAAAAGTTTTATCTATCTATCTAATAACTAAGCACAGTACTTGCAACAGTAGGTACCTAAATTGAAAACTCAAAACAATAAATAAATATATTAATTTACTTTTTAGTTAGTTTAGTTTAAAAACTTAAATTTCAAATCACCAAACAGGCCGTGTAAAACGATTCAAATGTTATCTTTTTAAAATATCAGTAATTCACCTTCATTAACCGTACTATTTGATTTGCAAACTAATTAGCGTTAAGCTAACTTTGTGACATAACAGTACTGTTTTGATTTGTCGTGGTATATAGGTACTTACTTATTTGTTTTAGTCAATAAATTATATTTATAAAATTATAAGTTTTATTTATCTTATCTTACTAATATTTTACAAATGCGAAAGTTTTGAGGATGGATGGATGGATGTTTTTTACTCTTTAACACAAAAACTACTGAACAGATTTTAATGAAATTTAAAGTACATAGCTGTGTCTTTGCTGCATCCTTTTTTTTATTTCTGGTTGGGAAAATCATCATACGACTACTCCCGCCGTGGGTGGAGCGGAAGGGAGTGTCAGACTTCTACTGACTAAAAACCCACCCTGCCCCTTCTGTTGACCTTGTATTCTGAGGCCGCGGTGTCTCAATAGAACAATTCCCGCAACCCCGTAAGGCAATGGCTCTATCGGGCCCCATCAATGCTGCTGACTGCTCTTTGAGACGCGCGTGGAACACGACGCGCCGCCGACCCGTGTCTGGTCCTTACCGAACGGTGAGGTACCCCTGCTCGCCGTCCGCAGACCTGCGTCTACGGTGGCCGGAGATCAGCTCGTGATAACTGTCTCCGGGAATTCCCACGGGATCGGGGTTACGCGGAAAACCGTTCTCACGCAAATGAAGTCGCTGCAGAAGCTACTAAATTATAATTTAATAGAATGACATTTTATTTATAAAATAAAATTGGTTTTTTTGCACTTCTTCTCCAGTATAAAATTTTACTGTCCCAGTTTTCACACCTCCGTCTTCGCAATTTTCGTAGAAAAGGATGCAAAGATGATTGAATTTTGACTACCTACTGAGTGACTCGTACATTTTAATTACCTTAACGTTGAAATAAGATAGAAACATTTCACTACATCGTATTTACGAGAACCAATTGAGTTTTATCGCCATTATTAATGTCAAAGTTATTACTGCGCTTTTATGCCGAAGCACTAAACTTTTATTTAAAATGGTATTTTTATGTCGATTTCGAAATAAAACATACGTATAAAGTGCATCAGCATCTGTTATACTTCTTTATTAACGCCAAGAAAATAATCCCGAAGGCCGGGTAGCATTATATGTTCACACATTTTCTGTAGTAGTAGTAGTAGTAGGAAATGAACCAATTATCTTCAAATCCAGACTGTTGTCTATAGAATTTTTCTTTTATAATATTTTAATTCAGATTAAATATACATACAGAGTTGATACGACCGAGGGGCTTTCCTTTGAACTGCGTATAACTACTAGGTACCATTTTCAAGCTTTGTACCAAAAATCAATTAAATAGGAGAAGTAGTTTAGTCGCAAATGATTTTGATGAAATGCACCTTAAAGCGATAAATCTGACCAAGACAAGAGATAACAAACGCCGTGCTACGTTGTCACTTTGTTACCTAGGTATTTAAGGTCAGTCACATTTATTTACAAAGGGTGGTTGGGTTTTACTCTGATTTGTAAGCTATTTAGTTTGTGTGAAAAAAAAAAAGATTGTTTTGGCTCTTTTTATTTTTTAACTGTATCAAATTAATACTAAACACGTATTATATACGTAGTGTAATTTAATGCCCCTCTGTCGTATCAACTCTGTATAACCTGTTAGTACAAACTTAAAACGTGGTTGTCTGTAAGAAATTGTCCTGTGTGATAAGACCGCCTATTGTAGACTATTTTTTGATATCATCATCATCTGCTCAGCATTTATGCATAATATCCTTTTTTATCTATACTAATATTATAAAGAGGTAAAATTTGTAAATTGTAAGTTTGTATGTAGGGGGTAATCTCTGAAACTACCGAACCGAGTTTGAAAATTCTTTCGCTTACATGTAGCTGCATTATCCCTGAGTGCTATAGGCTAAATTATCTTTATATCATGCATATTAGCCGAGCTATTATATATATTTGTCAAGCAAGTCGGAAAAATGTACCTCTTAAAATAGAATTATTTGCATGCGCTGCCTAAACAGTTGCGTAAAACTGAAAACAATGTATGCCAATCTGGTCCGTCTTAAATAATTATATTTTATATTACATAATTTATATTTAAAAAAAGCTTTTTCAACATACTTACGTTTGGATGATTAAAAATATTTATCCTTATCAAAAAAATATTGTTTATCACCACAAGGACATCATGGAGATAAAATTTGCTCTTTTCTGTATGTCAATTGGTTGTGTAGTTTCGGAGATAACATAAAATTACTGAAACGCAAAATAACATCAAGGCCTGAAACTGCGTTAAGCGGGCGCCCGGTCGGGGGCCTTTGCGCGTGGACACGCGGACGGGCTCCGTGGGAACGCGATGGGCCCCGTCACGGGTAGCCGTCGCGGGAACTGGTTTATTTTATTTTATAAACTAGTACTCCCGCGGGGCTTCGCTCCCGTGGATTCTATCACGGTAAAAACATAACTCTCCTTTTTTGCAGTCGGGTAAAAAGTAGCCTATAACCTTCCTCAAGCTTCAAGCTACTTCCATACCAAATTGCATCCAAATCCACCCAGTACTTTCGAAGATTAGCGCGTTCAAGCAAACAAACAAACAAACAAACAAACTAACAAAATTTTCCGCTTTATAATATTAAGTATAGATGATTGTCCTGTGTTAAGGTGTACAATAAAGTATATATTAATAATCACACTAATATTATAAGCCGAAAGCTCTGTTTGTTACTTCTTTAGACTCGAAAGGCAGAACGGATTTCAATGAAACTTGGTACACGGGTAGACCATGATTAATAAAGGAATAGCACATATGATTTTTTCCCCAGACTATGTTCCCTTGGGCTAATTTTCTACTTTCATGCGGGCAAAGCCGCTGGCAGCAGCTAGTTGATAATAAATAGGTTTGCGTTTGAACACTATCTCACCTGATGGTAAGTAATGATGTGATCGAAGATGAAGCATGCTTACCTAGAATCACTCTTGACTTAAAGACCCCAGGTTTATAACTATCAAAAAAACGAAATCCTATCCTTTTTCTTTTTTCCTGTATTTTCTCTTCTTTTTTAATTTTTTATCGTTTTCCAACAAAGGGGTCGGCGAAGTAAATAATAAAATCTAACCGGTTGCAGCTGACTTACTTGACTTAACGCCCTAAGTCCTTTAGGTGGGGCAGAGGGCGTCTACAGTGCTCCGCCATCACGTTCTATCTTGGGCTACGCGCTTCACCTCAGGCCACGTCAACCCTATGTTCTTTAGATCCTCCGCTACCAAACGTTTCCAAGTAAGCTATGGACGGCCACAATTTCGTTTCTCCTGTGGGGTCCATTCTAGACCTTGTCTAGGGACGTGGCTGGGGCCCCTTCGGAGAGTGTGGCCAACCCAAAACCACTTGCGACGAGCGATCTGCTGTCCGATCGGTATCTCATGACAAACCTCCAGTAGGTGTTCGTTAGTTATCTTTGATTCAAGACACCGAGAATCTACCGGAGACTGTGGTTGACGACTACCTGGATCCGACGCGTGATGTCCTTGGTAACCCTCCATGTTTCGCACCCATATAGCAGGACAGTTTTACATTAGAGCGAAAGATTTTAAGTTTCACTCTCCTTGTGAACTTCTTGGACAACCGTTTATGAAGATGGAAGGATGAATGTTTGTTACTCTTTCACGCAAAAACTACAGAACGGATCTAAATGAAATTTAGTAAGTTGATATTTGACCTCCTGGAATAACACATTAGGTCACTTTTTATCCCAGAATCCCCACGGGATCGGGATTTACGCGGGAAACCGCCTCAAGTCCAGAACTCAGACTGCAGCAAGAAAGCTGGGAATCCTACACAAGGTGAGGCGGTACTTCACGCCTGGCCAGCTTCTAAATCTGTATAAAGCACAGGTCCGTTCCTGCGTGGAGTATTGCAGCCACTTGTGGGATAGCTCCGCAAAGTACCAACTTGCTTCATTGGACTTGATCGAGCGCAGAGTTAAAAGGCTTATAGGCGACGAAGTGCTGGTAGACAATCTTCATAGCCTGGCTCATCGGCGAACCGTTGCTTGCCTGTCAGTTTTCTACAGATTGTACTTCGGGGATTGTGCGCAAGAGCTCCATGACCTGATTCCTCCACCTCCCTTTCACTACCGGTCTACCAGACGCACGGCTGGGTACCACCAACACTTGGTTGATATACCGTCTTGTCGTACCAAGCGCTTCTCCTCCACATTTATTGTGCGCACAGCCAAGCTGTGGAATTCTCTGCCGGCTTCTGTGTTCCCTGCCACTTATGACCTTTCAGCCTTTAAAGCACTAGTAAATAGGAATCTTCTGGGCTCGCTCGTCCCATCGTAGACCTCATCTATCGCTTACCATCAGGCGAGGTCAATTGTGGGCCCATCAGTAATAAAAAAAGTCGCGGGCGGAAGCTAGTATATAATAATATTTATTTATTAAGCCACTGGGGGAGAGTGATTACATAATGAATCGAAAAGTCGCACCACGAACCTGTTTAAATTTGTGTAAATATAAATAAATACCATGTGAATACAAAACGGGGAAGAATAAAAATTGAATAGAAATATGTAAGAAAGAAATTTAGACCTTTGCCGTAAATTGAGACAGAACAGGTTGAGAATAAATAAATTGATTAATCAACGGATACAGGTATTCAGATCTACAGCAATGAAAAGGTGTAAATAACTAAACAACCCTTTGATGTCAATGACAGATTTGAGCGCTTGTATCTATTCGTGCGGGTGAAGCAACGATTAATGGAGTGCCAATCATTGTGGCCAGTATTTGGATCTGGCTTTGGATCCAATATAGTGTAAACATAGCGACAGTTTGACTTATTGAAATATTTGGAAACTTTATCTCTACAAATATTTATAAAAGCGAAAGTATCTCTTATCTGTCTGTTACGCTTTCGCGTCTAAATGACTTCCGGATTTTTTTTTATCTTACCTTTTTTCTATAATTAAATAGGTAGATCTGTAAGTTATTTTTTTTTATAGTTATTTTATCTATTGTATATGTTTATTAGTAATTGTATATATTATGTCTCAAACGACTAATACAGGTGTATCTGATATATAACAAATTAATAATAGCAAAAATCACACGATTTTAGCATCACATTTACATTTCTGACCAAAAAGCTCCGCTTGAAAAGTTTTCTTTTTAGTCTGAATACAGACTAAAAAGAAAACTAATACGCAATAGTGGTCGACTTATCGAATAAAGTGTTTCTTTTCAATTGCACAAACAGTTTTAATATTCAGTATGTAATTATTTCTTTATTGAACATTTATAATAGTATATCACACTTTATATGAATTCTGAAGCAGCTGTCGAGAGTTAATGCTTATAACCACAGAACAGATAAAACCTCTTTTATCTGTTCTGTGCTTATAACAGAAATCGGTTAAGATAGATAGATATAATCTCTATTGTATACCATAACAAAAAGAAACAAGGACTTAACAACTAAAGACGACGACACAATGGGCGGGCTTATCGCTAAAAGCTATCTTTTAACCTTTAAGAGGCGGGTAAGGCTTCGGATATCACAGTCATCAGTCCGTCCAGGCACAAGGCACCGGTGGCCATCCAAAGAACTAGTCAGTGTGGCATAACCTAGTTACTGGGTTGAGAAGGTCAGATGAGTAATGAATACTTCTAAAACTATTTAACAGGCTTATTTGTACTTTCGAAGTTCCAAAGAACATCCAACTCAGCACTTAGCATGTTCAAATCAGCGTGAATTTCGATGAAAACTCGTTGTTCGATGTTTTGGGGTCATTACCTACAAACAGGTGCCATTTATTTAGTTTAATAACTAATAATTTAAAGGGAATACTTAAAATTTAGTATTTACCTTTTGTATTTGTACGTGGGAAGCGGTAGTGTACAATATTTTAGTTTGAGCACTAACGAAGGAACAATATTTGCCAAGCGGTAACCGATATTACATGTTTTAGAGACCTTCATCACGTTGTCGACATCCTTGCGAGAATTTAGCGGTTTTGTAAACACAACCCCACTTTATACATAATGTTTCAGAAGTGTGGAGTCATAATAAACGGTGTTTACACGTATATCTGACAAGCTGTGCTCGCAACTTTAGTCGCGTGTGGGGTGCTACTCATTAGTTAAGACGCGGAATTCCGGAATACAATATAGCGTAAATGTTGCCCTTCTTTCCGGTGGGAAATGACTCCTCCCGCTCTAGAAGTGGAAGGGAGTGTCAGACTTCTCTTCCGTTCGAAGGAACAGGGTGGAGCAAGCAGGGGTAGCTCACCGTCCGGTAAGAACCAGGCACGGGTCGGTCGTATTCCAGGCGCGCCTTAAAGAGCAGTCAGCAGGTTTAACATTGTCTGCTGGGGTTACATGAATGACATAACGAGATACTGCGACCCGGAACCACAAGGCCAACTGAAGGAATAGGGTTTTTGTCAGTAGAAGTCTAATTAATACTCCCTTCCGCTCCACACAGAGCGGGAAGTGATAAAAACAAAGACAAACATAATGTTACTTATATGTATGATACCAAATATCACTCTTAAATATGACTAGGCACTTCTGTAGTATCTTTTTGTAGGCCTGGCGTAAAGTTATACCTTGAACATTCAGTATAGGTAATTTAAAGGGTAACTTTAGTAACGTGTATTAACAAGGAAGTTTACTCCCAAGGGGTAACCGGTAACTGTTAAGTGTTAAGGCCCTGTTGTAAGGAGGTTACAAACAGACATACTAATAGAGTTACTTTCGCATTTATTACTTTGGATAATATTTAATGGAATATTTATTTACTCCTTATATACTTTATTGCACACCAATATTTCTATAGATACAAAAAGTAACTAGTGTACAATGGGAAATCTTATCGCACAGGGCGATCTCTTAAAATCGATTTTAGGATGCACAGAACTATAGAGTAGTATGCAATAGAATTGCATGAAATATGTATAATAGTAGATAGGAATTTAACAGTAAAGAATATTAGCATTAATTCTTTTTTAGTCTTTTGTAGATTCCACTTTACTGTCATATGTAATTTCAGTACATTTCCGAAATTCTTTCATCTTTCCATGGTTTCGTAGATTACACACATAACTCAATTCACAGTTCAAACTATGTTCCTATAAGATGCCGACGAACTAAACAAGTCATTTCGAGATCACAAACACAGTTTCAAACTACTTGAGAAACACAGAGAACGTACAAACTTTCCTGAACTTGTGAATCTTATTACGGGTTCGTTGAACAAATTTCTTGCGGTGCCAATGAAATAATGACGGGATCTTTCTTAGATTAAGTCTATCCCAGGACTAGTGTTGCCCAAACGAGAGTCTCGCAAGAGTCTTGCAATTAGCGATTATCCTATTGCTATTTATTAAACGGTAGTTGAGATCTCAGAACAATGTAACAGAGTTTGTTACATTGTTCTGAGATCTCAACTCTTGCGAGACTCTCGTTTGGGCAACACTACCCAGGACATAGACTTAGTCTAAGAAAGATTACGTGTAACCAAGTCAAATAATTAATTCAATTGACAATTAAAACGCTCATTAGTTATCCGTTCGCAAACTAGATGAGAGAAAAACGTATGTATGTTCTTCGTCCGGTAAGGCCCAGGCCCTCGACCCAGGCAGGGTCGGCAGCGCCTTGTGTTCCACACGCGCCCTAAAGTGCAGCTCAGCATCATTGACGGGGCTCGATATGGCTACTGCCCTCCGGGGTTGCGGGAATATTCTAACGAGTTAGGACATCTGAAGAAGCAGGGTGGGTTTTTAGCCAGAAGAAGCTTGACAGTCCCTTCCGCTCCATCCAGAACAGCAGTAGTTATTTGATGATTTTCCCCTGAAAAGTATGTATAAAAAACGTTAAAGAAACTTCAGTTTCTTACTATTTTTTAGGGTTCCGTAGCCGAATAGCAAAAAACTGAACCCTTATAGTTTCGTCATGTCTGTCTGTCTGACTGTCTGTCCGTTCGTCTGTCCGTATGTCACAGCCATTTTATTCCGAAACTATTAGGACTATACATGGACTATACATGTGAAACTTGGTAGGTAGATGTATTCTGTGAACCGCTTTACGATTTTATGAAAAAAAAATTAAAATAAAGGGATTTAAAATTTAATTAAAAAAAATATTAGAACTGTAGCTGTAGATCTTAATGTAAACTTTCAACCAAAATTGGTTTGAACGAGATCGGGTCAGCAGTTTTTGAGATACAGCATATTTTCTAAAACCGCAAATATAACTATGTAATTCATACAAACACTATGAAAAACAAAGTCATTTGGCGTAGTTGTAAAATTGTAAATAAGCCAGTTTTAAGAAATTTGTAAGGTTTATTTTCGTCGAATAAATATATTATATTATATTATTATAGTTACTCGGCGAGTCCTGACTCGCACTTGGCCAATTTTTTTAAAACGTAGTGTACAAAGTTTTTGCCTTGCCACCTCTAGAGCCCCAGTGGCACAAAAACGTGCCAATAAACAAGTGTTAGTTGAGCCCCGCTGGCACAAAATGTGTGTGCCAGCGGGGCTCAACTAATAGTTAACGTAAATAATGGCGGTCCTTGAGAGGTTAATTCATCCTCTTTTGACTTCTTCAGGCTTTACTTTTTGACATTATTAGAAGTATGGTTCTTATTTAAAACTTGAGTATAAATTCATGTGGCTATAATTTTGAAGCCATTTGATTAGGTATTTCGTTTTCCGGACTTTGCCTCTGTACTCGTCTGTCTCTGGTATTTTCTCGCTGGTTTATGAACGCGTACAAACATACAAACATTTATTTTTATTGACATAATATCTATAGATGCCAGAGGAAAGATTATGAAATAAGGTCTTTATGATTATTTTTCTAAGAGAACTAGCAATATGTGTATAATTCACATTACTAGCAATCTTGTTTAACCCTCCAACTAAGCTAAATATGCTTGTGTCTGGAGTGGGTTCACGGCATTAATGTAATGAGTGGGGTACGAACCCGAGACCCCTCAATCATAAGGCCTTAGGCCTTAACCTTAGCCATTACGCTTTTGACTCTTGATTCATGTCACACTCTACATTCTAGTAGGCTACAGATGGGTAATTCAATTTAACTGTAAATTAATTAGTTTTTATCTTGAGTATTTTTACGCCATCTTGTCATCATCAAGGGTCATCTATCATCTTAGATGTCAACAGAATGAAACATTTTGAGACTAGATCCACGCCTTGTTTGAAGAAATTAAGCCACGCCTTGGCTAAATAGGGTGAATACTGAAGACGCGTGTTATTTGGTGATCTATTTAACAAAATTAATTGAGGTTAAGATTTAATAGTTGGCCAAAAAGTCGGTGCCTGCCTTAATTAGTTCCTTTAGAATATTTATATAAATAAAAACTATTTTCTGTGTGTGTTTAAAAAAATATATAGGATCCACTTTTGAATGGGTAATGCTAGATAAGCATTGCCCATTAACGCAACTTAAAAGTAAATGAAAGGAATGAATACTCTCATAATAATAATGGTAAGCCACAGGGTGGCCAACTCTACAAAAATATGAGTTTAGATAGAAAAGCATTTAAGTTGAAGTTGAAATGGTGCCAAAATAACCAAGAACAAATAATTATGGACAAGATAGTTTGTCTTCATAGTAATAGTAATTTTAAAGAATTTTGGAAGAGCACTAACAAATTGAACCCTAAGCCTGGCTTTCCTGTCAGTGTTGAAGGTCTTACTGAAATGGCTGATATTTCGAATATGTTCAAAGATTACTTTACTGTTAAATCTCCGTTAGGCCCGTCTTCACCTGACTCTTGTAATGACTTTCCTTTGGTACGAAGTTTAGCAATCAGATATACAGCTAAAGAGGTAAAACAGGCAATAACACGCATGAAGCGAGGCAAGTCCCCGGGACACGACGGGCTGAGTGTAGAGCACTTAAAACATGCTGGTAGTCACCTGCCCAGGGTTCTTGCACTGCTCTTTAATTGTTGTGTGTCACATGGTTATTTACCTAAGGATATGATGAAAACTATAGTAGTGCCAATTGTGAAAAATAAAACTAGTGATATATCTGATAAGACAAATTATAGGCCCATCTCTTTAGCCACTATTGTAGCTAAAGTATTTGATTACTTATTAAATAATTACTTGAAAACTAATGTCAACTTGCATGATGCTCAGCATGGCTTTAGAGAGGGTCTATCAACTGAAACTGCAATTTTATGCTTAAAGAAGGCTGTTAAATACTATACAGACAATCAAACTCCTGTTGCCGCTTGTTTTCTAGACATGTCAAAAGCTTTTGACATGGTTTCTTATGACAAGTTGTGGTCAAAACTATCTGCAGCAAATATTCCCTCTGAATTAATTCATATATTTAAGTATTGGTACGCACATCAAGTAAATTTTGTAAAGTGGGCTAATGTATTTTCAAATGAATATATTATGGAATGTGGTGTGAGACAGGGTGGGTTAACCTCTCCTACCTTGTTCAATATTTATATTAATGATCTGATTGGTGAGCTAAGCAGTTTGCATGCTGGATGCTATATAGACGGTGTTGCATTTAATAATATAAGCTACGCTGATGATATGGCGCTGCTCAGTCCGTCAATGGCGGGGCTTAGAAAATTAATTGAAGTTTGTATGTGCTACGCTGATGAACACGGGTTAAGATACAACAAGAAAAAGAGTGAATTGCTTATCTTTAAGGCGCGGAATAAATGCACTAAAGAGTATTCATCTATCACTTTAAGTGGTGGTATCTTGAACCGTGTGCATCAGTTCAAATATTTAGGTCATATCGTCACGGATGCTATGAGGGATGATTCTGATGTAGAACGGGAACGGAGAGCGTTGGCGGTGAGGAGTAACATGCTTGTTCGTAGGTTTTCACGCTGTACTGATGCAGTAAAAATATCGCTTTTTAAGGCCTATTGCCAAGTGTTTTACACGTGTAGCCTGTGGACCAGCTGTACTCTAAAAGCCATCAATGCTCTTCGTATCCAGTACAACAATGCGTTTAGGATGCTGTTGGGGCTGCCACGCTTCTGTAGTGCATCGGGTATGTTCGCTGACGCGCACACTGATGGTTTCGCGGCCATTAGACGCAAGCGCGCCGCGTCCATAATGTACAGAGTGCGTGCCAGCACCAATAGTCTCCTAAACGTAATCGCTTGCAAACAGGATTGTCCTGTAATGTATTGTCTAAGTCAGTTGCATTTACTAACATAGTTTTAAGGTACAATGTTACTAACAATATTATGGAATGTCACAAATTCTGAAATAAATGAGTTTATTATTATTATTATAATAAGCCCTTATCTTTCATTTATTCATTTTGTTCCATAAAATTATCCTTACAGGTACTTATAACTCAATGCGATAGTGAGGTCACTTATAATAAAATATAATATATGTACCTACATAAAAATAAAACAAAATTTTATATTAAAACAACTGTGTTTTAATATAAATATTTGTTTTATTTTTGAAATTTTTGAAATGATACTCAGTAGTTATTTGTAAGTTGACTACTGAGTCAACTTACATATAACTACTGAGTATCATTTCAACGACATTTTGAGACGTCGCATTGTTCGTTTACGTCTCAAGTGATCTGATGATCGTTCGTTTTCAAGTGACCCCATATTCTAAACTAGCTGCTGCCTGCTACTTCGTTCGAGCGGGAGGATTTCTCGCGTAAATCCCGATCCCGTGGGAATTCAGAGATAAAAAGTAGCCAGGATGTCAAATATCTACTTAACAAATTTCATTAAAATCCATCCAGTAGGTCCGGAGATTAGCGTGTACAAACAGACAAACAGACAGACTATTAATTTTTTTTTTGCCGTGTTACCGTTTCATAACCCACCTCAATTATTATTTTTGTATAAAATTTAAATGTACAGACTAGTGTTGCCAGACGTCCCGTATTTCACGAGACGTCCCGTATTTCAGGCATAAATTCAAATGTCCCGCCGGGACCGACTCTGTCCCGTATATCAAATGGAATCCATAAAAGGCGATTTATTTACAATTTTACAATAATTTCCTAAGCTATTTGGTACGCAACGGTACGATTTCTCAGAAAGTAACATCCTCTCTAAGGTGCTGTTTATAAACTTTAAATCACCAGTAAGTTAAAACCATTTCCAAGAAGCTGCGGAACTTTTAAGGATGAGATGAGTTGAATATGGACTACTTATACGAAGAATTTCAGATGATTAAAAAAGCCCGAATATTGCTGCTATATCTTCTACTGACAAAACAATAGGTGCGATTCAAAATTGGAAGAAAGTCTTAAAATGTTTCTATTTCAGTATCCCTAGTTCTAATTGCTTCGGAGGAGGACTTTTCCACAAATGGTGTTAAAGTGGACTGATGTACGAAATAAGTGTACCCTCAACTTAATAAAAAGCGTATTAATTACTATATTTAACTATTATTATAATGGTATTGATTTTTTTAATATTTTAAATCTATTAAAAATACGTTAAAACATGCGCGTAGTAAATAATTTGGATTTTTATTTATCCCGGATAAAAAATTGAAGTTCTGTATTTTTTTGCCTATTTAAATATTTGTCCCATACAGGCTGAAAAAATATCTCGCAACCCTACTAGTACAGACACACTTTTTTACTATTTTATAATTTGTAATATAGAATGTATAGATTTATTTACTTGTGTTACGACCACAGTATTTTTATGGTCTGTGGTCCACAGACCATATAAACACAGAGATATGTTTTGTTAAGAAATATTTCGTGTTCAAGTGTCTCCACATTTCTCCCGCATACAAAGAAACTTACAGCAACACTAAAAAACTCACTAATGGAACACATGCAAACAGGGGGCGGCTCTTCTACCTGTAGCTACGGACTCGAGAATAAACACACATATGCAAGTTACGCGAATAGTGATGTTTAGTTGTACGTGGTTGTAATCGTAGAAAAATATCGATAAAATTCCTTTCCCTCCTATAAATCCTTTAATATCTAATCTTTGTTAGTAAAATCTTGTCATAGTAAACAATACAATTATGATCTAGAGGCTATAAAATACTATACTACAATATATCTATATCTGTGTATAACTTAAGTAATAGCAGTAATCAGTGAAACTTCAAAACTGTATATTTTAACGGATATCTGATAAATCACGGATACGGACGATATTAGTCTCTAGAATTCGAATTATTTAATATTCAAATTATGATCAAAATACTTTTGCATGGATCACGTATGGGGCAAACAGAAACTACTACAGAAGCTACAAAATCACTACTATTGTAAATGCAAAAGTTTGGATGGATCTCAATCACGCCAGAACGGCTGAACGGATCTGGGTGAAATTTGGCAAAGAGATATATTATAGTCTGAAATAGCACGTAGGCTACTTTTATCCTAGTAAAATGTACAGTTCCCGTAGGATAATTTTTGACATGCATGCGAGCGAAGCCGCTGGCAAAAGCTAGTAAAATATAATACACTACAACTAATCTGTTTAGATTAGTTGTTGTGTGTAGTTGGTAAAACTACCAAGGTATAACTTGATAGTTTTTCCAAGAAACTAGGATATCAACTTCTCGAATTTAGATTAGGAGAACACAAGTAAAACTTCAAGATTTTTATTGATATGGATTTTATTGACCAGAAAAATGTAAATATTTATTTAAAACTTGCCCGTTTGACAGTTTCGGTGTTGCGTTCTTAGTTAAATAGTGTAACCTTACGTTTATATATTTTCCATTACGGCTTTTATAAGTATTATTAAATGGTTATTCATTGGCGTTACTATTACACAACAGCCATAAAATTCCATGCAACAAAAAGTCTAATTTTATTCCCTTGTGTAATCATTCGTAGTAAGTAGGAACGTATAAAATATCGACAACCACAAACGTGTAGTTACATCCCTAACCAACAAAAGCCGGCAGCGGCCACTTCACGAAACTATCGTGTGAGTGAGGATATCAGTAAAACATTATCCATACACCTGCCGCCTGCTCATTGATCAATGTATACTAAACAATTAATGATTTTTGTTCCTAATGAAAATAATTGCTTTTGGTACTTCATCGTGTTTCTAGTATCACAAAGTAACGTTTTAACGAATTTAATAAGAAAAACAATATTATTATAGTAATTACGTGTGCAATGAGATTGACAAGTGACGTAATTCACAAATCTGTTATTTTTGCAAACAAAGACTGAACAACGCGGCATTTTGTCAAAAATCATAAGCAGCGAAGACGTCGCAAGTTGACATTCGACTAATGGCTGAAACTGGCATCAAGACGTTGAGGCCAGATGCGTTCGCAAGCACCACTGACACGAGTCAATGTTACCGTACTGGGGCATTGGGGCGTTGTTTTGTATCTCTGGTACTTGTTTGTAACTTTGTAGATCCCACCTTAAACTCCATCTGAATTTCCCATCCCATAAAACCCGTTTCTATTCCTACTCCTTCTCCTTTCATGCAGTAAGCTAAATCCATTAGTATTTTCAAAAAGCTGGTCAAAGATCCTATCTAACATCCCGTAATTTTATATATTTATTATAGGTATATACTTTTATAGCATAAATATAAATATTTACCCATTTTAACTCTATGTATGTATATATTTGTTTATTATATCATAATAATTTAGTTTATTAGCTAAGTATGTTTTATTTATCGTAATTGATATTTATACACACTGTGTCTATCATCTCTTCTTAAACTCTCCTGTCGCAGGTCTGCTGGAAGAAATTTCTTAGGAAATAAGCAGCACCTTTGTGCTCTTTTGTCTGTATTTATATTTTTTCTTTTGTGTCATGTGTGTACATAAATAAATAAATCAATTGGATTTTGTCCGATATATAAGAATTTTATGATTATTATTATGATGGGTCTTAGTAGTTTATTCAACACCTCGCAGCGTAACACGAAACTAATTAGCACTACCCGACTACTAGCTCGGGTATAGTGCTAATTAGTTTTGGTTAATAAATAATAAATAAATAAATCCATAGTTATAGTAATAGAATCTATTTTAATTGTATGGGCCAAGTTGCCTACATACATTGATTGATTAATTGATTGAAACAAAAAAAATTCAATCAGTACATTCGATTCGGAGTGAAACGATATTAGATGACAGTGAAACAGATAAATGTTGACATACGTGTTGTAAGGGTTACCTACGTTATTTTATTCCTACGTAACTGATTTAGAGAAAGATAAGCATCCATGTAAATACTGGTACTCTGTTCTGGTAAATATTAGTATCTGTTTAGGCTGGAAACAGACCCTTACGAAGGTTGGGCAGATGGTAACCTACAGAACACTTTTAATACGTATATACTTCTGTTCAGTGAAACTTGTTTGTTTATGAAACCGTCTATTGAGCTATCCATTGAAGAGAGGCAACATGATCTATTCTGGTCGCGTCTGCTCTCATGGATAGATAAATAAACATTTTGAACACTAAAATCCACTTCTTTCATATCATACGGAGAATGGAAAAATTTTCTACAATCTTCGAGACATTTTGTTTAAGACACGTAATTTGAAATTAAGAAATGTATCTATTTCAAGCAGTTTACGCCACTACTTTAGCAAGACAGTTTCCTTCCTTTACGTAATGAACACAGATTTGCATTTTTGTATCAATCTAATGTAAGTGTTTTGATTAATATATCAACTCAAAAAAAATGTAACAAAAAATAAAACTGACTTCCAAAAATACACTGCAAATTAAAAAATAACTTTAATTTCGATAGTCGGTATCTTTGGTTTTGTATTTTCGTTTTTTTGGCACCAACTTCCGAAATTAAAGATTTTTCACATAGATTTTTTGGAAGTCGTTTTTATATTTGTTTTTTTTTTTTTGTTAAAAAGCTTTTTATAAATAAAAAAGTCTAAATATCAAATATTACAAAATATTTTCTTTTCCCGATGCAGGGCCTTTAATTATTGAGGAGTTCTCCTGGTACTTCACCATATGCATTGTGACGAGCATAAAGTGCTAAATAAGCATATTCAAGTAATAGAATCGCAACCCATGAAATACTTATTACTGAGTAGTTCCGGTGACCATCTGTCTTGTTGTGTCTGTGTTGTTGTGGTCTTCATCATGAATTTAACTTCACAAAATGGTGCTTTCCAAGAGCAAATGCTCAAGTTACCATAAAAAAAATACCCAAATCGATATAGGTGTGCCTATGATATTTGAAGAGTTCCCTCAACTCCTCATCAGTCCATCATCAGAACAAGGTTTTGATACAGACCAACTTAGGAACAAATATAATGTAATACCTTATAAATCATCTCAATCGGTCGAGCCGTCATTGAGAAATCGATGCATGTGAATAAAATAAATAAAAAAATACACGACGAACTGATAACCTCCTTTTTATAAAGTCGGTTAAAAATAACCTAAATTTTTCTTAACGGTTAATAATAGGTTAAGCCTGCGCCGAGTAAAATAACTCAAAACGGTCTTCACAACTAAAGGAATATAACCTATAATAGTACTTTAATTACCATACAAAAATATGTAATGAACACTAGAATAAATGTGTTAGCAAACATAGTTGGCAAAATTTAAAAATATTTTATAGTTTATTAAACAAAAATACATAAAGTTGGACAAAAATCCTTACAAAACATGCTCGTGCGTCGCTGAATTTTGATAGTAAACTGTTGAATTTTTTCATAAACTTCAATTCATATTATTCTCTAATTATCATGCTATCATTTACAGCTTTAAAATTTCAAAAATGTCGCTTGGTTGTTTTAATTTTAATTTTTTCTTCTAATTTGCGCGCTATTTTGAACCATACGCAACGTACACCGGTCGAAAATTCAGTCGTCCACGGGAGCTCAGAGAGGGGTCACGTCTCATCGTGGAGCGTTTCGCCGGTAACGATAATTCGCGATCTATTGTGTACGTATGTATTGCAGCAATCCGTTGAATAACATAAGTCATATTTTTTGTTTTTTTGAGTACGATTTATTATGCATACCCAACAATTACTTTTTATTGTTCAATACATATTTCTTTAACATTTTTTTTTTTCAATATTTGTTTTATTATGGGAAAATATAAAAAAAATATTATCAGAAGAAAGTTGGCGCAAATTTTCGAAAAAGAGCCATTCTCATAAAAAGTACGTATTTCTATTTTGTGATGTTACTATTGCTTTTTAACCGACTTCAAAAAAAAGGAGAAGGTTCTCAGTTCGTCTTTAACTTTTTTTTATGTATGTAACCTCAAACTCGAAGACGGCTGGACCGATTTGGAATTTTTTTTTCGTTTGAAGGGGTTTACTTTCTAGTTGGTTCCATTGTTATGAAATCAGGATCTGATGATGGGATCCTGGAGAAAGCGAGGGAACTCTTTAAATATTATAGGCACACCTATAGCGTTTTGGGTATATCTAATAGTACCTTGTGCAGTTGCTCCCGAAAAGCACCATTTGAGGAAGTGAAAGTGATGATGAAGGCTTTTTTCAAACATTCGATATGGGTATCGTGTAATGGGTTTTTGGGGGTGGTGATTGCAAATCTGGAATTTATTTTTAAATTCAAGATGGCGTATGCAACTTTTTCTCACAAATTCGATATGGGTACCGTGTAATGGGTTTTTGGGGGTGGTGATTGCAAATCTGACATTCATTTTAAAATCCAAGATGGCGGATGCAACTTTTTCTCACAAATTCGATATGGGTACCGTGTAATGGGTTTTCGGGGGTGGTGATTGCAAATCTGACATTCATTTTAAAATCCAAGATGGTGGATGCAACTTTTATTCAAACATTCGATATAGGTATCGTGTAATGGGTTTTTGGGGGTGGTGATTGCAAATCTGGCATTCATTTTAAAATCCAAGATGGTGGATGCAACTTTTTCTCAATCATTCGATATGGGTATCGTGTAATGGGTTTTTGGGGGTGGTGATTGCAAATCTGGCATTCATTTTAAAATCCAAGATGGCAGATGCAACTTTTTCTCAAACATTCGATATGGGTATCGTGTAATGGGTTTTTGGGGGTGGTGATTGCAAATCTGGCTTTCATTTTGAAATGCAATTTAAAACACATACGATATCCATATTGAATGTTGGAGAAAAAGTTGCATCCTTGGTGGATGCAACTTTTTCTCCAACATTCAATATGGATATCGTGTAATGGGTTTTTGGGGGTGATGATTGCAAATCTGGCATTCATTTTAAAATCCAAGATGGTGGATGCAACTTTTTCTCAAACATTCGATATGGGTATCGTGTAATGGGTTTTTGGGGGTAGTGATTGCAAATCTGGCATTCATTTTAAAATCCAAGATGGCGAATGCAACTTTTTCTCACACATTCGATATGGGTATCGTGTAATGGGTTTTTGGGGGTGGTGATTGCAAATCTGGCTTTCATTTTGAAATGCAATTGTCTACTAAGTTAAATACACTGATAACCTTCAAGGGTTTATTGCTAAGTATAATTAACAAAGTAACGTAAGGGCTAAAATTATCGCTAAATGATGAAAATGAGTGCACCCGGTTGCTGTTCGAAATACACTAAGCTCGCGGCGAACTTAGTGCGACCGCATTATATCGCTTGCTCAGCAAACGTGGTCGATTGCAAAATATTGCATCAAACATCGTGTAATAGGTTTTTGGGCATACCGATTGCAATCCTGACATTCATTTTAGAATTTACGACGAAAGTTCATTGGCTACTTTGTTAGCTTACAATTTACACTGGGTTATTGACAATTTAACTGATCCTAGGTTAAGTGACTATTCAGTATTATCTAGGGTATCTAATAATACTGAAATTAATTGTTTAAACCCTTAGATGTGACAAAGGAGAGTTATAATAACACAATTTTACTATATCATCAGAATATAAATCGTTTCTCCGGCGAAATATTAGATGAGGAAATGTTAATAGATAAATATGATATATGTAGATATCTTATGTTTTTGTGAAACTTGGCTAAAACCAGATAGAATGTTGTTTAAAATTAATATTTTTCTGTTACTAGTGCATACAACAGGTCCTCAGTAGGAGGTGGTACTTTAATATTACGTAGTAATTCTCTTAGATATAAGGAACAAAAATATATCACCGCTTGCTCTGTTGATTGCTTGTGTGAGGTAGCATGTACAGAAGTTGAAGGCCAAACTTTCTTAAGTGTTTATAGACCACCAGCATCAAACTTGTCATCATTCTTAATGATAATGGGAGAAATTTTAAGTACCTAAGCTTATAAGAGATAATAAATTAGTTTTCGTTTGTGGTCACCTAAATATTGATTTGTTAGTAAATTCACCTGAACACTGCAAGCTTACTTCATTGTTTGGTTCATTTAACTTAAAATGCACATACAAGGAAGCAACAAGAATAACAGCAACATCAGCTCAATGCATAGATAATATTTATACTAATTGTGCCATAAAATACTCGTCTCAAATTAGTGGAGTTAGGTCTGACCATACAGGTCAACTAGTATCTTTTGAGTTGGTTAAAAAGTGGCAACTAAATAAGACTATTAAGTTTAGGCCATTAACTAAAAATAAATTAATGTTTTTAATGATAACATGTTAAGTAATCTTTCAATGGCCAATTTTGACTCCCATGACCCCAATGAAAATTACAGGATATTATTTTCTTCACTATGCCACGAATTTAGTAAGGCATGTCCAGTTAAAAAATTTCAAATGAGTAATAAATCTAAATTTAATGAATGGGCCACTGCTGGAATAAGAATAAGCTGAGACAATTTATACAACTTATACCATGAAAAATCATTGACTTCCGATGAAGCCTTCCATAATTATGTAAGAAACTACTCAAAGATATTTAAAAGAGTATGCGCGCTAAGCTAAATCTAAATCAGAAAGTAATAAAATTAGCATTTCTAACAATAAAATAAAAACTGTGTTGAAGGTGATAAACAAAGAAACTGGAAACACAAACCAACAGGATTAGAATGATTTGACTTTGAACATCGATGATCAGGTCATCTCAGATAAGTCAAAAGTGGCTGAGAAGTTGGAAAATTACTTTACCAATATTCCAGTAGAGGTTACTAAATCTCTACATTCTTCGCCATTATTAGCAGAATCTTTTTTAAAGGAAAACTTCTTTAAGGATATACCAACATTTTCATTTAAGCCCATTTCTATTGATGTAATTAAAAAGCATTCCAAAGTCTTAACATAACAAACACTGATGACTTATGGAGTGCATCTGTTAGGGTTCTTGGTAATATTATTGACTCAATTGCTGCTATCCTAACAGGCACATTTAATTAATGTATAGACAGCGGAAATTTTCCCGATTTAATGAAACATAGTAAAGTAGTACTAATTTTTAAGTCGGGTTGTAAGAGTGATCCCTCTAACTATAGACCGATATATGTGCTTCCAGCATTAAGCAAAATATACGAAAAAATCATGCTGGACCAGATGCTATCATATTTTAACTCAAATGGAATTCTGCATAGTCGGCAGTTTGGTTTCACGAAAGGTAGGTCAACAACAGACGCAGGAGTAGCGCTCATCCGTCACATTCTGGAATCTTGGGAGAAATCTCAGGATGCAATTGGCATATTTTGTGACCTCTCCAAAGCTTTTGATTGCGTTGACCACAAAACACTGATCTGTAAATTACACCATTACGGAGTTCGTGGATTCGTGTTCTGCTGACCTTGTTCTTTCATATTTATCAAACAGGCAACAAAAAGTTATTGTTAATGGAGCGACATCTGCAGGATCCCTAGCCAAGATGAGTGCTCCGCAAGGTTCAATTCTTGGCCCTTTCCTTTTTATAGTGTATATCAATGACATACATGATGACCAACTTATCGGATATTTTTTATTTGTAATTCCATTGTGCTGTATTAATTGGTCTATACGACAATATAGACCAAAGTTTTAAATATAATTAAGCATATCTTAGAACTGGAAACATAACTTACAACTATATAATAATATAGGTTATCCATCAGAATTCAGACAGGCTTTAATTTATAATCATATTGTGGGAAGTACTAATTTCACACGGGTTCCCGTTAGTATATGCTTAAACTAGACTAATGGTCTCATGGTGCGTGGTGCGCTGGTTGCACGCTACTGGGATGATTGCTCTATGTTATCTCTTAAAAAATAGTAGTAGAGATACCTACTACTGTTCCTTGTGATTTGTTTTTATTTTTGGCTCGCGTTTGAATTTTAAGAAAAAAATTAATTCAAATTCAAAATGTTTTATTTCACATAGGCCTACATGGGCATTTATAAAACGTCAGCAGTTTGGCGCAGGGCACGGTTCGAAATTGGTCGTTTTCTATGGAGAAGATCCGGCAAGAAACTCCACAGTTACTCTTTTAAAATATCATTCTTACAATGTATCTATAATACAGGTTAATTAGGTATGAGAGGAGATTAAAGCCTGTCTGTATTCTGATGGATAACCTATATTATTGTATAGTTGTAAGATATGTTTCCAGTTTTAAGATATGCTTAATTATATTGAAAACTTTGGTCATTACAAGATATTTTCTAAATTTAAACCCACGACCTACGTCATTTAAATTTAAAAGTCAATTATCTGAAATTAAGTATTTCAAATGGCGGGAGACTTTGTTAAACATAAAAAACACAGTGATACGACGTCAATGTGGAGCTATTGTTATTTTAGTTGCGAAGGATAGGAATAGTGCCAAATGTAACCGATGCTCAGCCATTCTCAAGACTTTGGATGGATCGACTAAGGGATTACATACACATTTGTCATCAAAACATAACATCAAGCTTATATCAGCTTCAACAAGTCTAGATTCTGATAATCTGAACACAGCACCGCCGGCAGCCAAGCGAAAGTTAAATGATTTTTTTACTAAAAGTGCCGACGATAGCCTCGATGATGTTTTGGCAAGAATGATTGCATTAGATGGATTTCCATTCAGTATATTCATAACTTCAGATGATTCGAGAAAATTTGTCTTTGCAAAATACACGGATTTACCAAAGTCAGCCGTCACCATTCAAAAACGTGTCATGAATTACAGTGAAAAAATCAGAAAGCAAGTAACTGCAGAATTGAAACATTTGAAAAGTGCAGGTGAAAGATTTAGTCTTTCTTTCGACAAGTGGACTTCAACATCCAATAAACCATACATGGCTGTCAACGTTCATTCATATAAAAAAAAATTGGAATTTAGGACTTGTTCCTATTTATGGAAGTATGAAAGTATGGCTGAAAATTGTCTTCGTATATTGAAAGAGCGTCTAAGTATATTTGATATTTCCCTGGATACTGGCTTTATGAAAAACATAATTATTTGCAAGACAGCTCTACCTCAGATGATACTATAAATGAACCACCTGTGGCTGTTGATCATATGGACGACATCCATGATGATGAACATTTAGAAGACTTAGACAGTCCAGAATCAGACTTAATCTTAATGTCACAAAATGACCTTGCGCTATAACACATACCAGAGTTAACACAAGATGAAAACATTAATGAGCTGATAAAGAAAATCCGCAAAGTTGTAGAGTGTATTTCAAAAGATCACCATTGAAAAATGAAACAGTACTTCAAAAATAAATGAAAATTGAACATGGAAAAGAGCTGTCACTTCTTTTGGACTGTAAAACCAGTTGGAATAGTCTTTTAACAATGCTGGAGCGATTTTATCTTTTAAAAACCTTCATTCAAAAAGCTCTTATAGATCTCAATCATCCAATTCGTTTGGAAGAAGTTGATTTTGAATTGGTAAATAAAATTGTTGATGTGCTGACCCCAATTAAATTGACAGTAGAAGCAATCTGTCGGCGAGATGCTAATTTATGCACAGCTGATTCCGCTTTGAAATTTCTTATAAAACAGCTATCTAGCATAATCATTTTTTGGCAAGTGCTGACACTTGCCAAAAAATGAAAACATCCTTAGTGGAACGTATGAAGCAACGACGAAGTGATGACTTGACTGGTGTGTTGAATTAATTACAAAATCCATGAAAAGATGTTGAAAATCAGTTATTATCGGATTTGGAATTGGCATGACTTATTTCCAGTTTATTTGCTTCCAAACTAAAGCCTGTGTAAGGCTTTAGTTTGGAAGCAAATAAAGTGTATTGTTAAAAAACTTAAAAGTCGAGATGACACGGAAGAAGAAGAAGGAAGATCAGGATCACAAACAGATGATGAGTTAAGGCCACAAACCTCCCAATCCCAACCCCAATTGACACTAAAGGAAAAGTTATAGCTGGAAATTGATAAGAGTATGAAATCCCCAGATCGTGAAGTACAAATACAAAATTAATCGGGGTTGGCAAAATATAGTATTAGACGTGAAATAAGCCTATTTGAAAATGGAGGAATTAGTGGATATCACTTAGAAACAGCATATAAGTATCTATTGTCTATTCCTCCAACCAGTGTAAAACCTAAACGAGCGTTTTCAGCTGCTGCTTATGTTGGTAATAAACGAAGCAGGCTTGGAAGTCAAACCTTGGATGCATTGATATTTCTACGATTGTATTTTCAAAATTCGAAATAAGTTTTATTGTCTTTTTATTTCTTACAAAGTATAGTATCTTTTTGTCATTTTTTCTTTTCTTACTATACTGTGATATGTGTAGTGTACCAAAATTAAAAATATATATTTTAAGAAATTACTCGTTTTTTAGAGTTCAGTTGCCGAATGGCAAAAAACGGAACCATTATAATTTCGTCATGTCTGTCCGTCTGTCTGTCTGTCTGTCTGTCCGTCCGTCCGTATGTCACAGCTATTTTATTCCAAAACTATTAAGACTATCCATGTGAAACTTGGTAAGTAGATGTATTCTATGAAACGCTTTCCGATATTGAGAAAAAAATTAAAAATCATTTAAAATAAAGGAACATACTACTACCCCATACATGGAACTAAAACTGAAAATATATTTTTTTTTTCATGAAACCTATGCGTGTGTGGTATTTATAGACAGGTCTTTAAAAATGACATGGGGGTTTCTGAAACCACTTTTTCATGAAGTCAATCGTTTCAAAGATATAAGCTTCCAAAGTGGTCAAATGTGTATCCCTCCCTCTAACTTCTATAATAGTGGAGTGAAAAATCTAAAAAAATATGTATCTGTAGATCTTAATGTAAACTTTCAACCAAAATTAGTTTGAATGATATCGAGTTAACAGTTTTTGAGATACGGCATATTTTATAAAACCGCAAATATAACTTTGTAATTCATACAAACACTATGAAAAACAAAGTTATCTAGCGTAGTTGTAAAAAATGTAAATAAGCTAGTTTTAAGAAATTTGTAAGGTTTTTTCGTCAAATAAATATACATATTATATTATATTATTATAGTTACACACGGAACCCTTCATGCGCGAGTCTGACTCGCACTTGGCCAATTTTTTACATTTGAGACCAATTAGAAACCACATAGTCTAATCCGGGGATAGCCCCAGGGTCCCAGGATTCAGCATCAAGAATCACGTAATCCCGGGATTGAAAAACATGCTCGGGATTGTATTCTCTAGTTGCAACTAAGAAAGGATTTCTATCGAAATTCTATTTTAGTTGCCAAATGTGTCGAAAAAAATAGAATTCATAAATTGTAAAGAACTATATAGATAGCCCTACAGACCTCAATCTGAACGATAATTCTGTAAGTAGTTTTATGTCGATAGGAGCCGGGTTTTCTGGTTTAGAACAAGTTTCAGCTTCCTTTGACATTCCCTCTATGTCCGAAAAATTATACGCCAAGTGCCATAACAAGGTCTGTCTACTACGGGAATTAGCCAAAGAAAAATTGGCCAAGTGCGAGTCAGACTTGCCTATGAAGGGTTCCGTAGTAACTATAATAATATAATATGTATAACTACTACAACTACTAGTCTGTCTGTCTGTCCATCCGTCCGTCCGTATGTTACAGCCATTTTATTCCGAAACTATTAGGACTAAACATATAAAACTTGGTAGATTGATGTATTCTGTGAACCGCTTTCCGATTTTGAGAAAAAATTAAAATATATTTAAATTATTTTTAAATATTTATATTATATATATTTAAATATTAAAATATATTTAATTTCTATAATAATGGAGTGAAAAATATACAACACAACAACAACGTGTAACGGAAACCCCATATCTAACCAAAAGGGCTGAAGACAACATTTGGTATGGAGTCTCTATGGACAGTTTCAGCACAAAATAACTGACTTAAAGAATTGATACCAAATTATTGGTTTCACATATTTTTTGAATACCAATCATAACAAACGTGTCACAGCACTACGAGGGTCAATAACTTTCCACGTCACTTGCCAATAACACGATAATTCTTTTCGTTCTTCTTAATTTGAAAAATTCGGTCTCTGGTATCAGTGTACTGGAATTTGTAATAAGTTCTACACATGTAGACTTAGGATTACAAAACCCTTGCCATATCGTTTGTTATCATCCAAAGAAGCCATGCACTTGGTATGTATATACCCTTTAAATTATAATTATATATATATATATATACATATATATATATATATATATATATATATATAGATCTTAATGTAAACTTTCAATCAAAATTGGTTTTAAAGAGATCGAGTCAGCAGTTTTTGAGATACAGCATATTTTCTAAAACAGCAAATATAACTTTGTAATTCATACAAATACTATGAAAAACAAAGTTATTTGGCGTAGTTGCAAAAAATGTAAATAAGCTAGTTTTAAGAAATGTGTAAGTTTTAGTTTTTTGTCAAGTAAATATACATATTATATAATATTATTATAGTTACTACGGAACCCTTCATGGGCGAGTCTGACTCGCACTTGGCCAATTTTTGTAAAATGTTATAATAAGCAATATAACATTAGATTTATAGATTTCTTTTATTTTTTTTTCTTTTAAATTAAGTTACACTTGATACATATATTGTTATGAAATAAATTACGCTTATATTTTCTGCGAAGTAAGTTTGCTAGACAGCATTAATGAAAAAATGTGTTTTTGGTATGGCCCCACGTATATATAATAAAGTACCGAATGTTATTAAAAATATGACAGTACATCAGAATTTAAACGAGCACTAAATGAAATTTTAATAAACAAAACTTATTTCAGTCTGGTTTTATTATGAGTATTATGACATTACATAATTATATTTTTTTTATTTCATACTGGTTTTATTATTCAAATAAGTACTGCATACCCATCTACCCTAACTTGCTACTTACCCAGTTTCGAAGCGTCAATAGCCTAATGGATAAGGTGTCGGACTTGTGATCGAGAGGTCGCAGGTTCGAACCCCACCCATTACACTATTGACGTGAACCCACTCCAGACACAAGCATATTTAGCTTAGTTGGAGGGGTTAACAAGATTGCTAGTAATGTGAAATTTTTTTTAAAGAATACTAGCAATGTGGGTACATTGCTAGTATTCTTTAAAAAAAATCTGAGGAGTTTAATATATAAAATCAAAGTTTTATTGCAATAGGATGAATAGTTAGGGAACGGATAATGTATTACTACAGTAAAAACAAACGTTAATTTTTATATAATAGGTATAATTTATTAAATTTAATTTTGTGATTTATTTACGTACCTACTTGCATTTAGATCCATCCAGCCGTTTGAGCGTGAAGAAGTAACAAACATGCAAACAGACACATTCATTCACAAACTTTCGCCTTTATAATATTAGTGTGATAAATAAAACCATCTAAATAATTAATATTCGTTTTTCAAGTTTATTCAACATAACGACAAAAAATTTAAAAATGCAAAGTTAGCAAACTTCGTCGTGCAACGGCAAGCGGGCCTCGAGCGAACTTGTCATTGTGTGTGTGACAACGCACACGACTAGCCCGCTGCAGTAAATACCTATTTTCCGCGCGTCTCGTAGGCTCGACACCCTCTTAATGAAACTGATTTTTGTGTCCTTTTTTACACAAAATTTATGTTTTAACTTGTCGTCTTTTATCTCAATAATATTCTATGTAAAATCATAGAATCTATCTCTTTTATAGTCCATTATCACAAGGATAATGGTTATTATGTAAATATACCGTTAGAACATTTGCTTAGGCCGAATAATGTATTCAAATGGCTAGACAATCATGAAATCTGTCCTTAATATAACTACCTAAAAATGTTTTCACATTCTCAGTACGTTGTATGAGACATAAGTAAATATGCAAATAAGTGTCTGAGATAGTCGTTAGGAAATTATAGCGAACCTGTCTGTAATCGTATAGCTCAACTCAAAACGTAAGGAGCTCACTGATTTGATGTATCTTTGAAGCTCTAAATTATTTAAGAAACTGTGCCTCCGTTCTCCCAGGAACATGCTTCTCTAGAAGGAGCTTATTCACTCTTAACTTGAAGACTAAAAGACTAAGTAAAAATTTAAAAACATTTTGGTTGAATTACATATAGAAGCTATATGTTGTTGTTTCAATATACTTAACCTCATACAACCCAGACATGGATTGTAAGGGTGGTTTAGTACTAGCAAATGATGGTGATTAAGGTTCGGTAAAGATAATTTACTTGAATAACTAATGTTGGCTTATGTTAGAGGGAACCCCAGTGGAACTGAATTTACCCAAGGGATATTGGCATCTACCTACATCTAAATATTTTAACCCTACTCATGAAATATTCAGGTATCTTATACCACTGCGACGTATTCAGAACGAGAAACCTACATGGAATAAATCTGGGATATGTCCGAATGGCCTTGTTGTATGCTGAAATCTTCAGTAAAGACATTTTCACACTGAGATTTACACGTAGGAGCGTGAATTTTACTTATTAACATATTAATTACGATTTTGTTTTAATCTCCATATTTTAAAATGATCGCTATTTGATGTCGTTGTTACCCAAATTCTCAAATACCATACGATTTCATTTGATGTAAAAATAATAGAATATAGAAAACCTACCAATAAAACATTAAAGTTCCATCGATAACGATATAGATATTTTATTTAAAAGTTTGCAACAATTTAAAAATAAACTTAAAAATGTTGACCTGTGATCAGCTGCTTTCTTTCTTTTTATTATTATACTACACACATCAAAGGTGTCTAGGGATCAACATATATTTTTGCAATAACTTTTCTCCAAAGCTAAATTACCACTGACTCACTGACTCACTGACATAATTGTTCTCCCAGATGGTGGATGGGGAGGTGGGTATATTTTGACAGATTCGTAAACAAGTAACTCTCAAACCTACGGGAAAAGTGCCAAACCTCCCCTTTCCCCCCCCCCCCCCCCCCCTTCTCCCCCCTCCCTATCGTATCTCGGAAACTACGAGACCCATTTTTTTTTTTTAATACGGATTCGTATAGAGGAGGCTCGGTAAAGTAAAAACCATTTATCAAAGTCGCCCCCCCCACTCCCCTTCTCACCCCCTTTAGGCGGATCTCGGAAATTAAGAGACCTGGAACATTTTTTTTTTTTCAGATTCATTTAGAGGGGCAATGCTTTAGTCAAAATACTTCTACAACCCCCCCCCCATTACCACCCTTTTTTTTTTTTTTTTTTTCTCAAGCACGTGAGGTGCTTGCACCTCGCGCAACACCCCCCCCCACCTTATATATTTTTTTTTTCACAAGCACGCGAGGTGCGTGCACCTCGCGCAACACGCAAATAGTAAACCCCCCCATCTCCCCCCATCACCCCCCCCCTTTTCTTTTTTTTTTTTCACAAGCACGTGAGGTGCTTGCACCTCGCGCAACACTCAAATACTAAACCCCCCCATCACCCCGCCCCAATTTTTTTTTTCACAAGCACACGAGGTGCTTGCACCCAATACTCAATACTCAATTATTTATTGCATTCCACAATGTGAACTTAGGTGGTAGGTTTACAAAATATGATCATCATGGACCCGGTCGGGCACAGCAAATTACTTAAAATTAAATTATATTATATTATATTATATTATATTCTTATTTGATTTTATTCCAAAGTTATATCACAATACTCATTTACTATAAATTAAATAATTTCAATTAAATCCTTTATACTATTAACTTAATTTTTTTATAGACAATTGAGAAGAAAAAAAAATAACAAAACATATTAACAAACTATAATTATTATAGGAGATATTATTTAATAATAATAAAAAACAACACAAATTAACAATAAACAATTTTAAGAAATATTAATTAAATTAGGTACATTATTAAATTCAGTGAGATCAGTTTGTAATTATTATATCATTATTGTTTTGTCATTTAAGTACTCGTTTACAGTGTAGTATGCTTTATTAGCTAATATTTGTTTGAGATTCTTTACAAATTTGTTATAGTTGGTTTCATTTTTTAATGGTTCTGGTAGTTTATTATAGATTTTGATGGACATAACATACGGACTTTTTGAATGTAGTTTCATGCGTGATGAGGGTAACATTAGCATATTTCTATATCTAACAGATCTGTGAATATGTTTATCACCGCGGGTTGTAAAAAAGTGTATGTTATTACGTACAAATTTGCATATCTCTAGGATATAGATAGAAGGGAGAGTGAGAATTTTCAATTGAATAAAGTACGGTACCTCGCGCAACACGCAAATACTAAACCCCCCCATCACCCCCCCCCCCCCCCCATTTTTTTTTTCACAAGCACGCGAGGTGCTTGCACCTCGCGCAACACGCAAATACTCAACCCCCCATCACCCCCCCAATTTTTTTTTTTTTTTTTCACAAGTATGCGAGGTGCTTGCACCTCGCGCAAGACGCAAATACTAGTTATACTATATAAAGCTAAATTACCACTGACTGACTCACTCATTGACATAATTGTTCTCCCAGATGGTGGATGGGGAGGTGGGTATATTTTGACAGATTCGTAAACAAGTAACTCTCAAACCTACGGGAAAAGTGCCAAACCTCCCCTTTTCCCCCCCCCCTTCTCCTCCTCCCTATCGTATCTCGGAAACTACGAGACCCGTATTTTTTTTTTTTACGGATTCGTATAGAGGAGGCTCGGTAAAGTTAAAACCATTCTGCAGTCGCCCCCCCCGCTTCCCTTTTCACCCCCTTTAGGCGGATCTCGGAAATTAAGAGACTTGGAACATTTTTTTTTTCAGATTCATTTAGAGGGGCAATGCTTTAGTCAAAATACTTCTGCAGCCCCCCCCCCCATCACCACCCCTTTTTTTTTTTTTTCACAAGCAAGCGAGGTGCTTGCACCTCGCGCAACACGCAAATACTAAACCCCCCCCAACTCCCCCCATCACGCCCCCCCTTTTTTTTTTTTTTCACAAGCACGCGAGGTGCAAGCACCTCGCGCAACACGCGAATGGCCAGACCTCCAAACCTACGGGAAAAGTGCCAAATCTCCCCTTTTCAGCCCCCTTCTCCCCCCTGCCTATCGTATCTCGGAAACTACGAGACCCGTATTTTTCTTTTTTTACGGATTCGTATAGAGAAGGCTCGGTAAAGTAAAAATAAATTTTCAAAGTCGCCCCCCTTGCCCCCCTCCTCATCCCCTTTAGGCGGATCTCGGAAATTAAGAGACTTGGAACATTTTTTTTTTTTCAGATTCATTTAGAGGGGCAATGCTTTAGTCGAAATAATTGTGCAACCCCCCCCCCCCCCTTCAGCCCCCCCCTTTTTTTTTTTTTTTCACAAGCACGCGAGGTGCTTGCACCTCGCGCAACACGCAAATACTAAACCCCCCATCTCCCCCCATCACCCCCGCCCACTTTTTTTTTTTTTGTTTTTTTCACAAGCACGCGAGGGCGCACCTCGCGCAACACGCAAATACTAAACCCCCCATCTCCCCCCACCACCCCCACCCCTTTTTTTTTTTTTTTTTTTTCACAAACACGCGTGGTGCTTGCACCTCGCGCAACACGCAAATACTAGTTATAATATACATTTCAATTTTAAATAGTTTTATGTTAGTTATGTAAATTGATTTTTTGTGAAAATTATTTTAATTAGTATGTAAATGCAACTTATTTTCATGTATAATAATTTTATTTGACATTTAATTCAATTTAATTTACTATTGTTTTTTATATTAATTCAAGCTTGTATTAATTATTGTATTGACATGATTACTTTCGACATGATTGTTTGGTTTTGCTTATTCTGTTCTTTAATTAATTTTATCTTTTAGAATGATGTGCATACCTGTAAGTGATATATTTGCACTGAATCTGAAACCTTAGTCTGCTTGTATTATATTTCATTTGTAAATATATCGTTGGTGTGCCTTGCATAAATAAATAAAGGTAATTTTAATTCTGATGGAGATGCTAGATGACATTTTAGAGTCGAATAAAGTATCGGCCACATATTAATCGAAATTGGTCATTTAGGTTGTAGGTAACTAGAGCACAGGTTTTTTGTTTTACACAACTGTTCGAAAAATACAGTTATGTTTATGTATTTACATTTTTGTAACTCTCTTTTCCTTGGTACAATGTTATATTTTTGTTTACATTATATTTACTACACTTGTGGGGTTAGCTGTCAATTGGGGATCAAACGAACGCAACGAAAAGCTTGTCGAAATTGAGACGTGCTGAGCGAGTTAGTGAGCCAGTGATCAACAGACGTAGGAATGGTATGGCTACATATTTTGCATCGGAGGCGATTTAGACCTGGTCCTACAATCTTTTTGCTGAAAGGTTGTTATCTAGCTCAAACACCTGAAATGAAAAGAGGATCAGTATGTGGGTAAGCTTTTTTCTAAACGGCCCACGAGAAAAAACACACAAAGGCCGTGGCTAGGCGGTCATGAACGACGAGGCCTGAGTGGTGGGCGTCCAAGCTTGGCTGTAGCTCTTGATAACATAGACTTTGTCATGAAATATTCATGTTTTAGATATTTTTTCGGTAACAGCTGTCAAATTACTTATATAGTCTCAGTATTTTAGTAGGCACGTAGGCGATCCTTTTCTGTTTCTATACTAGTCGTTCCTGCGACTTGGTTTGCGTGAGAGGTTTTCCTGCGTTAATCCGGAACTCGCGGGAATTCATGGATAACAAGTGACAAATATGTTGCTCTATATCATCCTTTAACTTCCACTAAAAGTCCCACTAAAACCTGTCTGATATTCCAAGATTTACTCGTACAGAAGAAGACAGAGGCAAAAACTAAAAAGTTGTTCACTTGGTATCGTTTAAATAACATAAGCTCTTGAGAAAGCACAGTTATTTTGAAATTCAGACAGAAAGTCTAACTATCCGTATATGTAAGTAGTAATTACAATTTAGGTGTTTGCTTAGTGGATTTCTATTTCTCTGGGTTGTGGACACTGTTATAGCATAAGGGACCTTTCCATCTTATAGTCGGGTAAAAAGAAACCATCTCCGCCTCATAAAAAACCTAATTGGTATCGCCCTGATTGGTGCAAGTATTTGTCGTCATCTGAATGAAATATAGGTAGATTTTAATCTGGACTTTTTATTGAATTTAGGGTCGCATTTAACCGCCATCTCACCTGATAGTAAGCGATGCTGTGGTCGAAAATGAAGCACGCTTACCTAGAAGTAAACTGTTCACTATATTAACTTCCAGGTTATAGCTATCAGGAAACACAGATTTTGACAGGGAATTCGACTCCCTAGCTTTAAACACAATGGAAGAATTACGCTAAAACGTTTTGTGCGTATGGTTGTGATGTCCACTATGTAACGATATCGCTTCGCCGCTCGTCTGGCTGTCAGATGATGAAATATTATCCCAAGAGATACGACTCTAGCAGCATTTTGTCGCCACATGCGAAGTATAAAAATAGACCTGAAGGCACACTAATCCTGCATTAGGATATTATAGCAGGTATCTACTCCATCCGTACAAGAAACCTGTCGATCAGCCTGTTCAGCATACCTATAGCTGACGAATGACGGTATATTACGAATATTATAATACTTGTGAGTTTCCGCTCTTTCACCACTAGTATGCCACGTTATCAGGGCGTTACATAGGCACATATACGTAGGCGCTGGTTTTTTTAATGCAAGCTAAACCTTGAGAAAAAGAGACAGATAGATACTGATTAAAAGCTATGAACCCTAGAAAAATAGGGCCAATTGGAAGACGCCTATATCATAGTAAAAACCATGAGAGTTAACAGAATCTTTTTATTTTTGTGTTTTTCTGTAACATTTTTCTTTTTGTTATTTGTATAGGAAATAAACAGGCTTATTATATTAATTAGAAAAGCATATCTCTGTACGTTCGCATATAATAGCTACTTGCCGACTGCCACGAAAATTGAATCTTCAACTTCTCAGTTTTCTATCATAACTTTAATCTCCTCCTTATTCAGGAAAGTTAACAAATTCCAACAACGCCTAATACTCCGCTATTCATACATATTCAACGTACAGTGTACTGGGGTTATAAGTCAAGCTTATTATTCTAGGCTTACGTCACTCAGTTACGCTTCAGGAATTAATTAGGAAGACTTTACTGAGCTTCCGAGTTAGGGCTCGCACGACTCAATATCAAAAAGCCGTTATGTTTTATACCGGCCTTTAAACTAATACTTCGGGAAAAAGATGCATGCCGTATGCAGCAACACCATTACGCCCAAATAAATATGCGCATGCAGAAGGGATGCAACAAAAAACATACCTCTTGCAAACAAACCACACTCGACACGTGTTTCGCCTCCACGGAGCATCAGGAGATGTTGACTCGTCGACTGCTGGGCTGCGAATGACCTGGTTCGTTTTTTTTAGAGTGTGGCACCTCGCATGTCAACCTATGAAGTTGTTCGGCCGAACTTACTCTGGCTGCCTTAATTAATAAATATATATATATTGTTTCTGTATATACTTATGTATGTAGTTAATGTCATGCTCAGATAAAGAGTTACTCATATTTTAAACTACTACCCAAAACGCAATGTGGTTTTTATATATATATATTTGTACGTTTCTTTGCACCATCATATCTAGTAAACGCTTAAATCAGTAAGTTATTAAGGTAAGTTAATCGATTTATATGTTTACCCTTGTGACTATGTAGTACCAACCTCTAAATTCCCAATTTCATGTAGGTGTATTCGTCACCTAGAGCTTCTTTAATAGCAAAATGTTCTTTGGTCAAAAATTTGACATTACATTACGATAAGATGAAAAAGTATAAACATTTTGCTAAACCTTTTTCTATAGAATCTTTTCAATAGGCTTTGGGGCTACATACAAACGACATCACAATAACATGAGATAAACGGTTTTCATGTTGATTGGTCCCTTGTCAAACGTAGTTATAATCTTTATAATGCGGTTTAGTATTTATGTGATAATATTCGTATTATATAAACCTAACTTTTGGGTTATCAATCAATATCAATATTTATTATATAAAATGCTTCCGTTACTGACTGTCTGATTGACAGACTAAAAGTCTGCGCTCTTCCAATAATCTTCTCTTACTCTGTCCTTCTCATACTTCTGATTTTATTCATTCTTCCTTCGATATACAGTCTATCCTTCTGTGGAATGCACTACCTCTTGATATCAGGACGGCCAACAGTCAAAGTTGCGGGATGATTTTCAAAACAAATAGTGGAAGCAGAGTTTTCATAACCCACTTTCTATGATTTTTAATAATATATTCTATATTTGGTATGTATTATTTGGAATTTATGATAAATATGAACATGTAGGTTTATTTTAGTTATTTATGTATACAGGGTGTGGCGGAAATAATGGATAACCCTGTAACAGCCAGTAGGTCATATAATGGTCTATCATATATCCCAATTTCAAACTCAGTTGGTCAGGCATTTCAAAGTTATTTTTATTTGTTTATTTTTTTTTGAAAATATTGTACCTATTTTATAAAATCAGCTGCCGTTTCAACATTTAACGGAGTTTTTTTATTCTGTTTTTTGCGGTCTGCTTCTGAATGTTTGTGTAATCACACGCGTATGAAGATTTTTTGTTACACTCTAAGATGATTTCAGAAAAAAACACATAATACTTACTTTTTAGTTTTTTTAATTGAATCCTGTAACTTTGACTCCATACCCTGAAAAAAAAATGTATCGCACAGTTATGGCCCATTACTTTAAAAAGTTGTCCATATCATGCGGATTCTAAAATGGTATCATAGTGGCCAGTATCGTACGAATGTGCAAAACTATTTCAGTTTGAATTCAAAAGGTCCATAATTTCAAAAAAATATTAAATTCAAAAAAATGTGATTCTGTATTTTACTAATCTTCTGTGTCATGTAAATTGTTGTAAAAACGTTTCTAACTCACTTTGACATTGCTAAAACACCACTCAGGTAATAAAAAACCCAGTCTCACTTTCTTTGGGATGACAGAGCTATTGTGCTTCCAGGCTGTGGCTTTTTATTGATTTACTTTAAAGAGGTAGATAATAACGAGTTTAAGACTCCTTACTTAATTAGGTAATTATTTTACAGGTCAATTGATACAATAAAAAGCAATGTTCATGACACAAATGTATTTAAAAATCATACAAGATGTTCGAAATGAGCCCCATCGGCTGCGATGCAAGCTCTGCACCTTCTAATAAATGAACGTTTGATGCGACGTGCAAAGCCTGCCAAACTTATTTCCTGAGCAGCAGACTGCACACGTTGCCGCAATTGCTCCACAGACGTAATCTCTTCTTTGTAAACTTTTTCTTTTAAACAGCCCCAGTAAAAGAAGTCTAATGGGTTCAGGTCCGGCGAACGGGGTGGCCACAATATTGGCCCTAAGCGCCCTATCCAACGTTCTGGATATGTCTCATTCAGGTGCTCTCTCACTCTTGCCGCATAATGTGCAGGGCAGCCGTCGTTTTGCAGCCACATGTTCTCACGTGTTTCATTAGGAACGTCTTCTAACAGCTCGGGTAAATTATTTTGCAGGAAGTTCAAATAGCTGTCAGCATTAAGAGTCGGTGGCAGCTCAAACGGACCAATAATTTGGCCGTTAATTATTCCTGTCCATAAATTGATTTTCACTTGGTACTGCGATCGGTCTTGTCTAATTAAATGTGGATTTTCAAGCTGCCAACTGTGTAAATTGTGTATATTCAAATACCCGTCCTTCCTGCATGTAGACTCGTCACTCCAGAGGATATTTTCAAAGAAATGTGGTTGTTCTCTAATTCTTCTCAACATTATACGACAAAATTCTTTTCGTGCTCGGTAGTCCCTTGGAAGTAATGTTTGCACCCTTTGATAGTGGTAAGGGTACAATTCGTGACGTTTTAATATGCGATGTACTGTTCTGGTTGACATTCCAGTAAACCGAGATAAAACTCGAATGGATATGGTAGGATCTGCTTCTACTAACTCCATAACTTCTTCTTCGTTATTGTAGACTCGTGGTCGTCCTTCACTCGCGCCGCCCACACCTGTACCAGGTATTCTTCCCTCACAGTAGGCATTGTGTACGCGAATAAAAATTCGGTAATCAGGGTGTCGACTATTCGGGTACCTTTCTCGGTAAAGTCTTGCCGCTTCATTGGCGTTGCCTCTACATTCACCATAAATGTAGTGCATGTTGGCATATTCTACCGATGTGTAACGTTGAGGCATTGTCAACAGCGCACTTGCCACAACAGTCCGGGTACAGTAAGCAATGTCGTCGGGATCACTAAACAACGCAAGTCCAAATCACAGGCAAATCAGAGTCCGAAAAGAAATGCAGTAAGTCACGAGTTAGATTTAACGAACGAAAAACAGGGAGCAAAGGCGCGTGCGACTACGTACGACAACGAACGGGATCACACTGAATGATGTTATGAGGAACTATTGATGTGGTGATTCTAAAAAAAATACAGCTTGCCTTTTTCTATTTTGCACAATAGCTATATTGTTTCCATCGAGCCAGAATTCCAGGTAGCCCCAAACAAAGAAAGGACCGGTTTTTTTTTACCTGAGTGATGTTTTAGCAATGTCAAAGTGAGTTAGAAACGTTTTTACAACAATTTACATGATACAGAAGATTAGTAAAATACAGAATCACATTTTTTTGAATTTAATATTTTTTTGAAATTATGGACCTTTTGAATTCAAACTGAAATAGTTTTGCACATTCGTACGATACTGGCCACTATGATACCATTTTAGAATTCGCATGATATGGACAACTTTTTAAAGTAATGGGCCATAACTGTGCGATACATTTTTTTTTCAGGGTATGGAGTCAAAGTTACAGGATTCAATTAAAAAAACTAAAAAGTAGGTATTATGTGTTTTTTTCTGAAATCATCTTAGAGTGTAACAAAAAATCTTCATACGCGTGTGATTACACAAACATTCAGAAGCAGACCGCAAAAAACAGAATAAAAAAACTCCGTTAAATGTTGAAACGGCAGCTGATTTTATAAAATAGGTACAATATTTTCAAAAAAAAATAAACAAATAAAAATAACTTTGAAATGTCTGACCAACTGAGTTTGAAATTGGGATATATGATAGACCATTATATGACCTACTGGCAGTTACAGGGTTATCCATTATTTCCGCCACACCCTGTATATACTTCTAATAAGACTTTTACTTTGAATATATTGTCTACTGAGTTTATCTTTTTCCTGCACCTGCCATGTTATCTCTTCACCACCTATGGTTGACTGGTAGAGAATGCCTATGGCATTAAGTCCACCTTTGTACTTTTTGTGTTGTATAAAGTTTTAATAAATAAATATAATAAAAAGTAAAAAAAAACTAAAACCCGACTACGACAAAAAAATCGATGCTAAAAAGGATGAAACAAGATTTTCAGGATGCTGAAATAAACAAGGTTACTGGAAAAACAAGAACAGAACAAAAATAAAAGCCGTAGTCACACGTCACGTTATTAATTGTTTTGTTACGGTTGATATTCTATATAACGTGTGACTCATCAGCATCCTGAAAATCTTGTTTCATCCTTTTTAGCATCGATTTTTTTGTCGTAGTTGGGTTTTAGTTTTTTTACTTTTTATTATTTAAACTATTTTGGTGTTAAATCACTGTGCTTCTATAATATTTACTTTATTTTTTATAAGTTCAAGTGAAGCCCTTTACACGGTATATCTATCTTACTTTTATGTTTTATACATGTTTTTTGACCGCTAGAGGGCGCCACGTTAAATTTAAGCAATATTTTTGATAAGTACAAGTAAAGCCCTTTCAAATGATACCAAACACGGTGTATCTATCTTATTTTTATTTTTTTACACATGATTTTTTGTCCACTAGAGGGCGCCACTTTAAATTTAAGCAATATTTTGGAAATGTGCATGTGATGCCCTTTCAAATGATATCAAACACGATGTGTTTATCTTATTTTTATTTTTTAACACAACACTTTTTGGGCCCTAGAGGGCGCCACATTGGGTTTTGTGACACGTCACGTAGCCTATGTTCAGCGGACGGTCAATACGGTTCTAACGATACCTCATTTGTCGAGTTCCGATAAGCAGCTTTGGAGCTATGAGGGAACAGATGAACATACACACATACATACATACATACATACATACATAGCCTGTCAAAATCATAACCCTCCTTTGGCTTTGCCGTAGTCGGGTAAAAACAATAGCTTTAGCAATTAGTAATACCTAGCTAGTCAATCGCAATGTTAGTAAGTTTTTTTTTTTCGTTTTGTTTTATCTCTTTTTTCACGTTTATTGTATAATGCATGCCATGGCAGCCTTTAATTAAGGCTACACTATTTTTAGTGTTTATATTGTAACTTTAACATGTTTATTGGTGTATGCTTTGTTGGTTGTCCTTGAATAAATAAATAAAAGTCAGCAATTTTCTATAACAAAGAGTACAAATGATTAGATACCTAGCTCTGATTTTTCCTTTCTGAATCAAACACACACAGACATATTATATAATTATATTGCTGGTATTTTACCTGTTACGTCGTGCACCTCAGCCATGAGCCTTCATGATAAGTTAGACACAGTTAAGTACGAGTATTTCCGATTTTCCGCAATTTCATCAAACCTTTCTTCAATAGACATAAATTGCTTGCCCAGCTTGTGATATATTTGACAAAATAAATAAAAATGAAAGGTTTTTATCTTTATCTTACACATGGCATTGATAAGATAATTGAAACAGCCCCAGTAAGTTATAGGCGTACTTTTGTTGGCGCAGTCTCGCGTCTTCCCTTACAAATCTAATATAAAAATGTTGAGATCGTTCAACCGGTTAATGACAGGAAAGGGGATCGATAGGGAGGAACATGTATTTTGAGATTTTTGATAATAATAAACATACAAGCGTTTGCTCAAAGCTTCGACTTCGCGGGTTCTTCTACAGTTGACATAATTATGTATGTTATCTACATGTGCGTTTCATTTCTTTCGAAACTGTTTCTTTCTTGCTCAGGAATTCGCCAAGGTGTGGAACTCTCTGCCGACGTCTGTATTCTCTACCACATATGACCCGTCAGCCTTTAAAGTAAGAGTGAACACGCATCTTTTGGTCTCGCTCGTTCCATCGTAGACCTAATCTAACGCTTACCATCAGGTGTGATCGGTGTCTTATCTTTTCATAATACTATTAGCTCCGGCTGGCTGCTCCGATCACGTCTACATAAGTTTGACATTATTTCAAGGGAGCCTACTCCAGAGATAAGGACACAGTATGTTGTATTCGAGGAGATAAAACAGTCCCTCATGTGACCATTGTGCCAAGTTTCATGCAAATCCATTCAATTATTAATACATGAAGGCCCTATTTTCGCATTTGTAATGATAAAATCTCATAACGTAAATAAAATGATATACTGCCGAAAACAACACATAGGAACCGCTAAAGAAAAGCATACCTAATTATTCTCCATGGAAACTATGAGTACACAAACTTCGTAAAATAATACCATTTCATTTTTCCTCCTTCAAGGAGAAATAAATCCCCTTGATTTACGACCTTTGGTATTTACTGGCAACTGTTTGCTGCATCTGGTTTATGGCAACACTAAACAATGACAATAATAACGCCAATCGTTAATTGTGACACGACTGTTTTATTGAGTTTTTATTGGGAGCAGCTCACATTATGATCCATGGGTGTATTTTCTCATTTTTGTATTTGCATTTTTATAGAGCGTGTATGTTTTATATGTTTTTTAATGACATGATTCCGTTTACCCGTGATCGCTTGCAACAAGTCCTATATACAACGTGTAATTTAAAGGGTATATACATACCAAGTGCACGGTTTCTTTGGATGATAATAAACGATATGGCAAGGGTTTTTGATCCGCGTAGTGCTGTGACACGTTTGATATGATTGATATTCAAGAAATATATGAAACCAATAGTTTGGTATCTATTCTTTGAGTCACTTATTTTGAGCTGAAACTTTGCATAGATACTCCATACCAGATGTTGTCTTCAGCCCTTTTGGATAGATATGGGGTTTCCGTTACACGTTGTATATTGATGGTGCATACATATCCCGTTCCAAGTTCTAGTGATACTGCGTATGTTTTTATTTAATTTTGCCCGTAATAATAATAGCTCAGACTATAACTTTGCCACTGCAGGGAAGACATAGGCCTTCTCTCTAACAGAGTAGGTGTACGCTTAACACATTCCCTGTAGTCTAAACGACTGCATATAACTATAACATAATAACTTTATAACTTTAATAATAACTTTATTAACAACCAAATAACATTACAATAGTCAATGGGTACATACATTTTTTGGAAGGGAAAATATACAAAATGTGAGTCTGCTGACTCCCAAGCTAGAGTAATCTGTGTTATGGGAGTCAGTGTTCCTCGGTACAGTAGTGGCTAGTCTAAATTTTAATACATATTATAAACTATTGAGTAATACAAAATTAACTATTTGTGTATAAGAGTATACATGGTTGCGTGTTTGTATTGTGTGTTTATGTGTTTGTTGTACGTGTTGTGTATGTGAGTGTGGTGTGTGACCAAATGTGTGACTTTTGTGTACGTGTCTCATTAGGTGTAACTGGAAATATGTGTAGTAGAGGTGTCACCTGAGTATCAGCTTTTCAGTCTTATCATAATCTAGACTTAGCAGCTTGTGGCGTAGTGGTTTAGGTGGTAGAGGAATAAAAGATATAGGCCACAGGTTTACAGCATTTATTTGAAAATAGGGGGGTGGGTTCGGTTCACACTGGGTTCCCTCACTGGTCGAAGGTATAGAATGGTACTGCCCTGGGCTCAGGCCGCGACGCACGCAGACCGGCGGGCAGATCCCGTAGCAGGCAGCTCGCGCGCAGACGGGCGCAGAGGTTATGCGGGCAGGCCACACAATGGCGCGCAGACGGGCGCAGAGGTTATTCGGGCAGGCCACGCAATAGCACGCAGACAGTCACAGAGGCAGCGTGACACCCGTCGAGCGGCGGACGTAGAGGTGGTTGATAGTAGAAATCCAAGGCAGTAGAAACGAAGGAGAAGGAAGAAAAAAAAACCCTGGAATCCAAAAAGGGTGCTTCCGTAAGCGTGGTGCAGGAATCGTGAGCGCCAGCGATGCGTGCGTCTCCCAGCCGTAAGCCCCACGGAACAGTACCCGGGAAAATGGATGGGAAACTCACCATCGCGGCGGTTCACAAAGGTTAAATAGAGATAAGCGTGCGCATACCGCGTGCAACTATATAAAATGTAACCGCGTGCTAGGCGTTTAAGCTCGTAGCTGCTATGGCACAGCGGGAAAACAATGCTGCGGCTTGCGTACGCTCCACAAATTTAGAACACTAGTGGAAAGCAGATGACAATGAAATATCACAGTTATGTTCCAGCAGGAAGCCATCTTGACAACCGGGCGATTATATAAACTTACAAACGCTGCAGATTATGGCGAAATAAAAGGATTACAATTTGGCAAGATGGAGAGAAAATGGCAGACACAATGAGCACTTACCCTTGGCACAGAGGGGTTTCTATATAAGTTACTTGCAACAGTAGGCGGCGAGAAAAGAAGCTTCGCGCACCAGAGATTAGAATTTATAGCTGGTCACTACTGCATAAGTGTTGTCACTCCGTGAAACCATAGACATTAGAGATTAGTGTGGTAGTCGACTTCTAGTTTAATCGACTACAACGCTACAAGCTATACCTGTAATTTCCTTTTGATAGAGAATTTTGGTAAAGATACTATATAAACTATACTATATAACAAAAATGAATTAGACGTATTCCACGGTATGGAAAGAACCGGGGGAAGTCTTTGTTCAGCAGTGGGACCACAGAAATCAAAAATACAGAGAAGTGGTAAGGGGGCGTACCGGTGTCCGCGCGACATGGCCACAGGGCTCATGTCACAGGCAAGTGGCCGTCTCCGCGAACTAGTGCGCTTTCGACGGCGATCGTGATAACATATATGAATGCCGAGTTGTTCTGTGGTATCTTGTAAAAACCGAAGCCAAAATCAAATCTATGTGAATCATGGAATCACTTACCATATGTAAGTACAAGTATTTTACAATATTTGTCTTTAAAATCATGAAAAACAATAAATCGTAAAATATTTCTTGGTTTTACTATGTTATTTTTGTTTTCAAATATCAGAGCGACTGTACTCCTTTTGCTATAAATACATTGCTCCTTAACCACTACCTGAGTTCGTCACTAAGTAACTGGACAAGCAATGTAAACATAACATACGAAACTGTATTACGCGGATTCATCGCGTAGTGAGGCCGCCACTTCTTGCGACGAATTAGTGATGTGCTTGTGCAGATCCACTAACGTAGGCTATCGACAGCAATGTCGATTGACGAATGAAATATTGCTATTATAGTTTAGGGGTTTTTCAACCGATGACATAAAAAAGAGGAGGTTATCAATTCGACGCGTATATTATTATTATTTTTTTATGTATGATCACCGATTACTCGGAGACGGCTGAACCGATTTGAAAAATGCTTTTTTTGTTTGAAAGGGTATACTTTGAAATTGGTCCCATTGTCACCAAGTCAGGATCTGATGATGTCCCATCATGAGATCCTGACTTGGTGTAATTTTTTGGTAAAAAGTTTTTTATAACATACGGAAACCTCTAAGAAAATATGTTTAACTTTTATTTTACATGAGATGACAGAAATAAAAATACGTTGAAAAGTCAAGTGTACAAAAAAGGAAAAAAAAAATAAACAATTTATTTTACGCCCGCAGCATGCGTAAGGAGTTCCGACGTCGCCGTCGCTACAATAGTTTATTTTTCAATCTGTCAACCATTTTAGCCCGGTTGGAAGATCGATGTAAATAATGTTTTTTTACTTATTTTGATTTTTTTACAGAGTAGTAGAGAAATGCGTAACCAATATTCGTAAAGTAAGTTACTTTAATTTTAGGTTAATAATCGGTGGTGTTTTTCGGTTTAGAATTATCGTATGTTATGCCTTATCCTCATGCTGTTTCTTTATTTTTTATGGTTTTTGTATTTTGCTTCCATTGAAGCTTCGAATGCGTTATAATAATCGGCATGGTTCAGATAATATATTTGTGAATTGAGCTTAAAATAAGTCAATATATTCATGCTATTTATTTGTTATGCATGGATGTGTGTTTGTTTTCATATATTTAACAATTTCTCTACTAACTAGGATTTTTCTTATAACAAAAACCTATTATAACCTACTAAACTATTACCTGCGGTTACCCCGCAGGTAATAGTTGCGTAACACACTTACAGTAGGAATCGGTTTCATTATGCTAAATCAACAACACTCACTGCAGTATTTACGTTGTTGAGCAGACCAATATTTTGAACATATGAAGCAATGGATTAGCAATATACGTCAAAATCATTCAGATCTTGATTTATAGTGTGTTACGTAATTATTGCGATGCTTATTATATGGTGACGTTTAGAAGTAGCTTAGGATGTATGTAAATGATAAATAAGTGCTTTTCGTACTTTTCAGCTTCCCAAAAGATGGTAACATAAAAAAGGAATGGATTGATGCCACAGGTATGCCACCTAACTGGTACCCTACAAAAAATAGCACCATATGCTCGGTTCACTTCAACGCAGAAATGTTCTAGTCTCTAAAGAAAAGTCGCAGGCTTTTTGAATGGACAATTCCAAAATTAAGAGTACAACTGATATTTGCAGAAGTGTGTTAAATTTTATTTTATTACTGAAAGCTATTCTCATGATTTAGGGTATTCATAAAATCAGTCATTCAACTTTTCAGGATTCTATACAACCTATACGGCTGGTATGTTCCGATTAAGAGCGTAATGTAAGTTAACATCGACTTCTATTTGACCTATCACTATGATAATTAAATATTAAGATTTAAGTCGAAAGCGCCAGGGTAGCCCTTAATACTTAGTAGGTAGTACTTAATAATAATTATGTAATGTTATGTTCTTAATAATATGTTTATTGTTATTGTAATATTTTCTGGACATGCCATTTTTTATTTGGTTCATTTTCAGGTGCCCAAAAAAAGTTGTACAATAATAAATGGAAGAATCGATAACTTTCCGATTTAGTCAATCACTAGCGTATATGTAAAATAAATTGCTTTTGCACAGCACAACGATAGCGACCGATGTTTTTGTGTGGGTAAATTCTACGGTGCATGGTAAATACACGCTGTGTTTGACGGAATAAGGTTTATTATTGATTGTATAGTACGTTCGGATTTAAGAAATGCGGGTGTGTGCGCGAGTGCGTATCTATTGATTTTATTAAACTGCATGTGTAGTTGTTGCCCCGCCCAGCGCCTAACTGGAGACACACGGTTCCGATATAATTTCGTCTGTTGACCAAATCTACTTATTTATTTTATCTATGTTTAGCGTATTTACCCTACATTGTTCACTGTCCCACTCATAGATAAAATAAATAAGTAGATTTGGTCAACAGACGAAATTATATCGGAACCGTGTGTCTCCAGTTAGGCGCTGGGCGGGGCAACAACTACACATGCAGTTTAATAAAATCAATAGATACGCACTCGCGCACACACCCGCATTTCTTAAATCCGAACGTACTATACAATCAATAATAAACCTTATTCCGTCAAACACAGCGTGTATTTACCATGCACCGTAGAATTTACCCACACAAAAACATCGGTCGCTATCGTTGTGCTGTGCAAAAGCAATTTATTTTACATATACGCTAGTGATTGACTAAATCGGAAAGTTATCGATTCTTCCATTTATTATTGTACAACTTTTTTTGGGCACCTGAAAATGAACCAAATAAAAAATGGCATGTCCAGAAAATATTACAATAACAATAAACATATTATTAAGAACATAACATTACATAATTATTATTAAGTACTACCTACTAAGTATTAAGGGCTACCCTGGCGCTTTCGACTTAAATCTTAATATTTAATTATCATAGTGATAGGTCAAATAGAAGTCGATGTTAACTTACATTACGCTCTTGATCGGAACATACCAGCCGTATAGGTTGTATAGAATCCTGAAAAGTTGAATGACTGATTTTATGAATACCCTAAATCATGAGAATAGCTTTCAGTAATGAAATAAAATTTAACACACTTCTGCAAATATCAGTTGTACTCTTAATTTTGGAATTGTCCATTCAAAAAGCCTGCGACTTTTCTTTAGAGACTAGAACATTTCTGCGTTGAAGTGAACCGAGCATATGGTGCTATTTTTTGTAGGGTACCAGTTAGGTGGCATGCCTGTGGCATCAATCCATTCCTTTTTTATGTTACCATCTTTTGGGAAGCTGAAAAGTACGAAAAGCACTTATTTATCATTTACATACATCCTAAGCTACTTCTAAACGTCACCATATAATAAGCATCGCAATAATTACGTAACACACTATAAATCAAGATCTGAATGATTTTGACGTATATTGCTAATCCATTGCTTCATATGTTCGAAATATTGGTCTGCTCAACAACGTAAATACCGCAGTGAGTGTTGTTGATTTAGCATAATGAAACCGATTCCTACTGTAAGTGTGTTACGCAACTATTACCTGCGGGGTAACCGCAGGTAATAGTTTAGTAGGTTATAATAGGTTTTTGTTATAAGAAAAATCCTAGTTAGTAGAGAAATTGTTAAATATATGAAAACAAACACACATCCATGCATAACAAATAAATAGCATGAATATATTGACTTATTTTAAGCTCAATTCACAAATATATTATCTGAACCATGCCGATTATTATAACGCATTCGAAGCTTCAATGGAAGCAAAATACAAAAACCATAAAAAATAAAGAAACAGCATGAGGATAAGGCATAACATACGATAATTCTAAACCGAAAAACACCACCGATTATTAACCTAAAATTAAAGTAACTTACTTTACGAATATTGGTTACGCATTTCTCTACTACTCTGTAAAAAAATCAAAATAAGTAAAAAAACATTATTTACATCGATCTTCCAACCGGGCTAAAATGGTTGACAGATTGAAAAATAAACTATTGTAGCGACGGCGACGTCGGAACTCCTTACGCATGCTGCGGGCGTAAAATAAATTGTTTATTTTTTTTTTACTTTTTTGTACACTTGACTTTTCAACGTATTTTTATTTCTGTCATCTCATGTAAAATAAAAGTTAAACATATTTTCTTAGAGGTTTCCGTATGTTATAAAAAACTTTTTACCAAAAAATTACACCAAGTCAGGATCTCATGATGGGACATCATCAGATCCTGACTTGGGGACAATGGGACCAATTTCAAAGTATACCCTTTCAAACAAAAAAAGCATTTTTCAAATCGGTTCAGCCGTCTCCGAGTAATCGGTGATCATACATAAAAAAATAATAATAATATACGCGTCGAATTGATAACCTCCTCTTTTTTATGTCATCGGTTGAAAAACCCCTAAACTATAATAGCAATATTTCATTCGTCAATCGACATTGCTGTCGATAGCCTACGTTAGTGGATCTGCACAAGCACATCACTAATTCGTCGCAAGAAGTGGCGGCCTCACTACGCGATGAATCCGCGTAATACAGTTTCGTATGTTATGTTTACATTGCTTGTCCAGTTACTTAGTGACGAACTCAGGTAGTGGTTAAGGAGCAATGTATTTATAGCAAAAGGAGTACAGTCGCTCTGATATTTGAAAACAAAAATAACATAGTAAAACCAAGAAATATTTTACGATTTATTGTTTTTCATGATTTTAAAGACAAATATTGTAAAATACTTGTACTTACATATGGTAAGTGATTCCATGATTCACATAGATTTGATTTTGGCTTCGGTTTTTACAAGATACCACAGAACAACTCGGCATTCATATATGTTATCACGATCGCCGTCGAAAGCGCACTAGTTCGCGGAGACGGCCACTTGCCTGTGACATGAGCCCTGTGGCCATGTCGCGCGGACACCGATACGCCCCCTTACCACTTCTCTGTATTTTTGATTTCTGTGGTCCCACTCATAGATAAAATAATTATGATTTCTGTGACGCTAAACGTCGGCCCCCCCCCAATCTTCGGCCGTCTGTACGTTTTCAGCTTGCGTTCATTCAAAAGGTAATTAAGTGATAATTTTGCTACCTGAATTACAACCTTAGTTCATACTCTATACGTACAAACCGTTACTATTCGATTACGTCACTCGCTCTTCGCACACTGAACGTAAGTCGCGACTGCGCCGTTGAAGCGTCAAGTTTGCGTTAAAAGTAGGTTAACTGATGTGAATACCCATACTTCGGGAATTGATATTACTACGGTAAGACATTTCTTTATTTTTGTTTTGAGCTTTATTATCACAAAAGCGTTATTTTTACTATATTTTGAGATAGTTTTTTCAACGTTTGGCGTATTGTTTTAAGGGCAAAATAGGAGGCCGTCAATAGAGCGCCAGTTTTGACTTAAAACCCGATTCTCGGCCGTGGCCGACTTAAAGTAAATGCAGTTTGTTTTATAAATTCTAATTATACCAATTCCATTGATTTAACAAGAGAATTTGCAAAGCTTACAGGCAAAGAAATCTATTTTACGTTTAATTGCCAAATACCGGCCGGGGTGATATTAGTTGAATCTCGAGAAATAAGGTACACGAAATAGGGGCCGACATTAGAAATATTAAAGATCGTAATGATTTCTGTGACGCTAAACGTCGGCCCCCCCCCCCAATCTTCGGCCGTCTGTACGTTTTCAGCTTGCGTTCATTCAAAAGGTAATTAAGTGATAATTTTGCTACCTGAATTACAACCTTAGTTCATACTCTATACGTACAAACCGTTACTATTCGATTACGTCACTCGCTCTTCGCACACTGAACGTAAGTCGCGACTGCGCCGTTGAAGCGTCAAGTTTGCGTTAAAAGTAGGTTAACTGATGTGAATACCCATACTTCGGGAATTGATATTACTACGGTAAGACATTTCTTTATTTTTGTTTTGAGCTTTATTATCACAAAAGCGTTATTTTTACTATATTTTGAGATAGTTTTTTCAACGTTTTGCGTATTGTTTTAAGGGCAAAATAGGAGGCCGTCAATAGAGCGCCAGTTTTGACTTAAAACCCGATTCTCGGCCGTGGCCGTCTTAAAGTAAATGCAGTTTGTTTTATAAATTCTAATTATACCAATTCCATTGATTTAACAAGAGAATTTGCAAAGCTTACAGGCAAAGAAATCTATTTTACGTTTAATTGCCAAATACCGGCCGGGGTGATATTAGTTGAATCTCGAGAAATAAGGTACACGAAATAGGGGCCGACATTAGAAATATTAAAGATCGTAATGTCGACCAGCCTCAAATTCGGACGCCACTATACAGGCTGATTACTTTTGTATTTTTTCTTTGATTGGGTGGCAGGTAGTCATTTTTAATTTATTTATCAAACTTATTTTCTCAAATTTAAATATGTATTATGACAAGTATATTTTATTAATATTATTAAGTTGTTTAGTTTTAATGTAGGTATTGACAATATTGAAAACATATTTAGGTAGCTAATTATGGTTTGGGAATTTGGGATATAAATATAAATTGCTCTTTGGAACTTGCTATCTATGAAACCCTTGTTTATTAGCTTAAAAAATATCTTTGAAGTTTACTTACTTTCATTGATTCATTAACCTGCACGTGACAAAAAGCTCGTTCGTTTGCACTTAATGCTTTTAATTTAAGGTACTACAATGAGAGAGCAGGTAGATGCAAGGCCTTCGCGAAAGCAAAGAGCGGATGCGGTTACGATCGCAATAAAATAAAAGAAGCTTAGCAAAGTTATAATTTTAGTACCTAACATTGTTGAGGGGTAAAATATATTTTATATTTTTAGTAATAAACAAATACAATTACAAATGTATACTTACTTAGTGTGATATTGGACTCCTGCCAAAATAAATTTAAAACATCCTATACCCGGCCGACATTTGGGGAAAACGCGACCGACCATGGGCCGTGAATGGCCGACTTTAGGGTTTTTTCGTTCTCGACTCATCTAAACCTTAAAACTTTTTTTTCTTTTAATAGAAATGTCAACCGTATGCCTATAAACATGAAATAGATATATGAAACTATCCAAAATCGCATCAGAAGCTATCCTTCGTTGCAAACTGATGGCGCCAGAGCGATCTCCAGTCAGAAAATCCGTTAGGGGGCCGACTTTTGGCGTATTTACCCTACTGTCTATCGTTAGTTAGAAAGTTGTGGCCAGATAATTATAGCTGTTCGTATGTCGAGTTTCCTCCATGCCTTGATAATCTTGTAAGCCGTTAGTCCTTTTTTTGTTCTGGGTGGAAAAATCATCGAATGACTTCCGCTCTGGGTTAAACGGAAGGGTGTGTCAGACTTCTACAGACTAAAAACCCACCCTGTTCCTTCGATTGCCCTAAAGTTCCGGGACCACGGTATCTCGATAGAACTTTCCCGCAAACCCCGGCAGGCAATGGCCCTATGAGGCCCCGTCACTGGTGTTGACAGCTCTTTGAGGCGCGCGTGGAACACGACACGCCGCCGACCCGGGCCTGGTCCGTACCGGACGGTGAGCGACCCCCGACGCCCGGGGCGTCTCCCGCGGTGGCTGGGGCGCGAAGAAGAGAGTTGCCTCTCCCTCGCGCGTTCGGTCTCCTCCTTCGCTAGCATGACTGCTTCAAGCCGTTAGTCCTGGCTACCAATTGAACATATTTGACAGTAGTCACAGAAAGCCAGAAAATCATCAATTATGACAGATATCTGACACAAGTCTGTTTAATAGGTATCGTGTTACCCAGATACTGGGTTTTGGGGGGTGAGATAGGCAGCCGCTCCACATAAAACACATGCATGTGTGTTAGACTGGAACCCGAGCCCGACATATTGAAGAAAGGCCAAGCAGGTGATAATGATTGCTACCGTTAGTGTAAAGTAGTACATACACACATCAAAAGTGTCTAGGGATCAAGCATTTTTATGCGGATTTCTTGAGATTGAGATGTGGCTTTGTAATAAATTTATGATTTTATAAATTTATATGGATCCTTTTTGGTGCATTTCATAATTTGAAACAGGAACTGTTAATCAAATTCGAGTAAAAGATGAAAATCAGCTGTCAATATTTTCCCTATAAAAACATACAACGCATTGAAGACATTATTAGTGCTACTGTTTCCCTACTACTGATTAAAACCAACGTTATTATGGAGCGGCGACGTCATTTAAGCAGGGAAGAAATGCTCAGAGCCGTGGGAATGATAGAAGCTGGTTCCCGGCAACGTACTGTGGCTTTAGCTCTGAATACAAGTCAGAGTGTTATCAGTCGACTTTGGACACGTTACCGAAGCACTGGTACCGTGGCTGAGCGCCATGGACGACGGTATCGCTGCACCACACGGAGACAAGACCGATACATTCAAATCTTAACTCGAAGAGCTCCAACAATAACCGCCATGATGTTAGCCGTGAGGCTTCATAACTCTTCAGGGAACTTAATTAGCGACCAAACAGTCAGAAACCGCTTCCATGAAGTGAACCTTCATTCCCGAAGACCGCTACGGGTACCACCTATAGCAATGCACAATCGTAGGATTCGATATCAATGGGCTCTTGAACACAGAAATTGGGCAGAAGAACAATGGCGTTTCGTGTGCTTTTCTGATGAGTCTCGTTTTGGTATGAGACCGGATACAAGACGTATACGACACTGGAGAACCCCTGGACGCCAACAGCGATTAAAATCCTGCCAGGAAGTCCATCCTTATAGTGGTGGAACCATCATGGTATGGGCGGGTATTTGGATCGGCGGAAGAACTGAGTTGATTTGGATCAGAGGCAACCTCAACGCTCAAATTTATGCTGAGACGATTGTATCTGACGTCATCGTTCCTCTACAAGTGCAAATCGGTCCCTTATTTCAGTTAATGCATGATAATGCACGACCGCACACCGCAAGAGTTGTAAGACAGACTCTCGCCGCTGCTAACATCAATGTCCTGCTCTGGCCTGCTCAGTTGCCAGACTTGAACCCGATTGAGCATGCATGGGATATGCTACAGAGAAGAGCTCTGCCGAATATGGAGGGTATCCAGTCGCAAGAAGACCTTTTTTTGTTGTTGCAACGAACATGGGCGGCCATTCCACAGCGTGATTTGGATGAACTCATTTTGAGTATGCCAAACCGATGTTCTTGTGTTGTTAGTGTTCGCGGTAGAAACACGGATTATTAATTGTTTAAGTTACCCAATAAAATTTTAAAGAAAACTGTTATTTCAGTCTATTTTTCGAACTTTAATTTTAGTGGTTCAAATGTCAAAAATCCCTTTATTAGGAAAATGGCAAATTTCTTTATTAATGCAAAGGTGACTTGGTTTATCGTTACTGTAACAAACGAAAACACTTTATTTGATGAATCCTTAAAGAAAATTTTAATTAATATCAATCAGGAGAAAAGTTATTGCAAAAATATATGTTGATCCCTAGACACTTTTGATGTGTGTATTTTACTGAAATGTAGTATGTGGAAAAAAAAATTTTTTTTTTCATGAAAATATTTTTGCATTATTTATGCTACGAACTTATTCTAACGGCATCGTCTCGCCATATTTGTTCATATTTATTCAATAGGATTTTAAACAAGAGATCTGTCCAAGGTCCATATCAGATAAATACTAAGTGGGAATGAAGGTTACTACAATTCAATAGGAGCATTAAATTAGGTTAAAAAAAGTAAAACAACAAAAATATTAGCTAATGCGTTTGGAAAAAAGCCTACTGTCCCTTAATGCAAGCAAGACCGTGGCTATTAGGTTATCACATTCATTGAAACCACGTACTCTATATTAGGTATTTTATCATATAAAATTAAAATAATTTAATAATAAGAAACAATATTATAGCCGTGGGACCTTTTTTCCATTTTAATATTTCACAACATCATGTATTTCATAAACGAAATCAGCTGACCAATCGCTCGGCGTGTGTTCCGCCGGCACCGGCGCCGCGGCTTTGCCGCTTTTACAGGTCAGTAAACTAATACTATAAAGAATTATTTATTTTTTACAAATAACTCCATTTATTTTGTTTGAAAACTCCATTTTCTTAATTTTAGTAAAATTAATTTAATTTTATTATTTTAACGGACTGTTAACAACTTGTAATGCCTGCTGTACAATTTAATGTGATAACCTAATCGCCACCCTGTATATGCTTTAGTAAGACAACTTCAGGTAGTCCTAGTAGTGACCTTCACTTTAGGATACGTCATACATATCCGTATAATCGAAGAAGAGATCGCGCAAATTGCAGCTGTGACACTATAACTCGAGTTACAATTATAAAATATCTTGGCGTGATTCTTGACATAAAAATAACCTGAAATTCAGACATAATGTCAATGATAGGTAGGATTAGGAAAATGATATGTGTTATTAAAAATCTTCTCGCAACTCAGCAGCTCCTTATACAGACGTATAAGGTGCTGTGTGAATGTATAATTAGATACTGCATATTCTCACTTACTTTCATAGATAGCGTTTCGAGTATCGAATGAACATATTAGTGAGATCAGGATGTGCGTTGCTAGGATTGCTTTCTGGAAACGCAATAAAAAATTTGGACAAAAATGTACTCCCGAGGTTTTCACTCTAAGGCGTCGATATGTGCGTGGGTTTGCACCGGTAAAACCTACCTCATTGCTGCTGAACGAGCCCAACGAGCGGTTCTCAAGGTTCTTTTGTTTCTCCCCATGAGACATCCTACAACTTTGTTGTATGAAAACACACTGTGATAACACACTGGATTTTTCATATATCGATAGATAAGGAAATTATTCATACTAGAAATTCTCACAAGCTACCTCTGTAGAACTGTCCAACATATACCTCTGTCACTAAAAAAGTTTTTCGCTGCCCAATACTTCGCACGAAAGTATTATTTTGCCCTGGCCCCTCTGTAACATTTGGACAAAAAATACACAAGATAAAGTATAATACAAGGATATACACAATACAGAACAGATAAAGAAAATAATTCTGGAATGGTTGAGTGACCTCGACTATGGTGCTGTGGAGGACATCATTAAATACAAGTACCCTTTTTTTTACGTGGTAAAATCATCAAATAAGTCCTCCCACCCCGGGCAGGGCCGGAGGGACTGTCAGACTTGTACTGACTAAAATCCACGGTGTTCCTTCAATAGCCCTTTACGTTCCGGGGTCACGATAATGAGATAAGTCCCGCGACCCCGGCAGGCTTCGGCCCTCTACAGGGGGGGGGGTCATCAAATACAAGTACCTAGTGATGTTTTTTACGGCGTTTTCTATGGTCGAGACTAGCCACACTCGTAGCCCACTCTCATAAAACCCACGATTACCTTAAAACCCCTATGGGTTGGATGCTATCATCCACGCAAGCACAGACATGCACAGATGAACACTAGCACATACTCGAAACATAAACACGTAGACACATACACACGCACACACACCCTAACACAAACACACACTCACAAACACACACCATTGTTAAACATAATTATATCATTCTAAGTTGCTTTGTTAGACTCTTCCAGCATCATTTCATTTATTTTATTTTGTTTATTTTTTCTCTCATGTTATTGACATAAAAATGTAACCTATTATCATGGGGAACAAACTGGCTCCAGTAATACAGTAAATACTAGCGCAGTGCAGGAGCCAGGGAATTCTTGAATGTATTACAAAAAACGGTCAATAAATGATTATGAATCTGAATAATCTATTTATATTAACAGAGTTTTCATAAGTTCTCAGATTTTTTCAGAATAAAATAACTTTCAAAGTTAACTCTTGTCTGTATTCGCAATTAATGTTCCACTTCCTCTAAGGTCTTCGCCACCTTGCAAGAAAAAACAAATGCAATTAGATCTAGATGTCCCACGGAGAAAAATACAAAGATTTGTGGGGATTACGGCCCATTCCTTGTCATAGAGAAGAGGACTGTGACTGTCTGTGAACCAGCAGTGGGGACGTTATTGTGTTAGTTCATGTTACATACTTATTTTTCCCTTTTTCTTTATTGCACGGCCCCCAGTAAGAAAACTTGACGTCTACCCCACCCATTGCGACACAGTGGAGCACACAAAAGTTGGCGTACGTCTCGTTATTGCTTCCGCACACCGGTCTGTGATACGCCGTACAGAAGCAGTGTTTTGGTTCTTCATCCTTTGGTCTACGAAATAAAATTGAGGGTTTAGCAATACAATCAATACGTCCTCATTTCTGCGCTACGGTGCAACTTGCACATATCTGGGAAAACAACATTGTAATTGCCTGCTCTCATGCTAACAGACAAATCGAAGATTATTTTTTTTATTTAAAATTTCGATATCATATAAATTTCATTTGGGGTTAGCTTCCTGAATAACCGGATGAAGTTGAGTATTAATGTTTCACATAAATGGGTAAGAAATATAAATACTCACTTTAATTGCTTAACTTCTTCTAAGAAAACCATTTCGCTGGATGTATAGTCTCTTCTTAAGTCGCTCGTGTCGCGATATCGCAGATCCTCTTTTATGTTCTGTCGGCAATCAGTTCTTGAACCTGCACGGGCATGACACATCCAAATATCATCTTCTGGTTTATGCTTCTTTTTACTTGATCTGTAATTTAATGAAAGTGCATTAGGAATTGTTACTATATTTCTCAACAGACTCGTAAACTTGCTTCTACCCGTCTGCTTTTGACACGCAATAATATGTATTTGACAATATTACGGTAAAGTGCGCTGGTCTACCCCGTTAATTTATAAAATGTCTGACTGGTCGCCGAGCCCAGTAAGAGGCCCGTGACAGGCATATGAGTTCTGCAAACTTCTCACAGTGTTTGTTATCGAACTCCTCCAAAACAGCTTCACCGATTTTCATGATTTTTATTTCTGTGTATTTGGTAGGTCTAAGACTTGGTCGTCGGCTATTTTTATACCGCTAGGTAAGTGAAAATAAATCTATTAACACGAGCGAAGCTGCGGGACAGAAGCAAGTATTTTATATGTCCATGAGCTATTTTTGCTTTGTATTTTGTCACAAGTGGATGCCCTGTTATAACAATGCATGCATGCATGCAATATTTATTTATCTCTGATAAAAAGCAATGAAAAATAAATACCCACCAAAAACATCCTTTAAAAAGCTAGCCAAGTCTCGATGGAGCTGCTTGTTGCTTTATAAAAAGTAATGAAATCTCTAATCAAAACCAAGCCAAGTTTCGGGTTCTTTACGCCGATTTCTTTATTAATATAGTTAGATTTTATGTGACTTGGCCGTTGACTTGGATGTGTCAACAGTAAAGAAAATGCAGTATAAAACCTTAGACTTGGCTTGGCTTTGCTTAGGGATTTCATTACTTTTTATAGATAGAGGAACAAGCAGCTCAGACTTCAGTTTCATATATATCAATAGAAGGGGCTCATCGCACTGAATAACTTTTGTCAAGACGCATTTCCATATCTCCCATAGTTCAGCTGAGCTTTTAGGGTACTTCATCAGATACTCCAGACCCTCAACTTTTTTATTTCAGAAGAAAAGACTAACCACGCTTAATAAATTTTGTGAACACAGCATGTCGATAACTTTAATAGTTTGGCTGGTGTGTTACTGGTTCTCCTCAGGGTCATCAAGTACTCCCAGATCTTCCATCGTCCCAATATCGATAGTTTTTCCTTTATATTGGCATTAAACACTACCTCTGTGCCAAATTTCAGCTCTCTAGGTTTATGGGAAGTACTGGTTCTATTTTGCTTTTTGTATAACTTACGAAATAATTAAGCTACAAACATGAAATTTTGTGATTTAAGTGTGTACTTATAGCTTACTGGATTACTATATATTTCCGTGTTCTAAACCTATCCAGAGGTTCACAAATAGGGGCATGAAAATACGCCGAAATGGTTCCAGAAAACGATGGTACGGCAGTGTTTGCTTCGCGCTCCACCTGGTGGGGGCACTACCATGCTCCCAGATACGTTTCACCTTAAGAAAACAAAGCAACCAGAACTAATTTCAAGCAATTAGACAGAGATAATCTTTTCTAGGAAGATAATAAGATAAAGCAATCAAACTCACTCAGAATCTTTGTCATCATTTTCTTTGCTTCTATAGTTGGGATCACAATGGCCAGAGTGTTTAAACTTAATGCTGCTATTCGTGCTCTCGGCGCACCCTAAAGTACATTTGTTGGTGAATGTGACGCCGTTACTTGCGCACACTGGTTTTATTTCGTTGTAACATTCACATTTGAACTCATTGGCGCAGATTCCTGGGTACCTTACGGTAATAGCGAGGTCGTCGATGGCATTACGGCACTCCATGAAGCACGTGTTTATGTACGTGACCGTATCAGAACCACACACTGGATTGAACAAATTCGACGTCATTGCGCATCCGCATGGTACTTGTAGGTCTTTAAAACTTCTGCAATGGTGTGGACTTTTTAACTGTGCGCTCGCAAGCATTAGTGACGCACCGATGGCTATACCTGTTACAACATTAATTTTTGGTTTTAGAAAGGTTCGTGTACATTCGTATCAGAAATGCACATACATTACTACCAATAAATTTGAAATGTCAGCCGAAATTGATAAATGCTTACTACATTGTTTCGCCGTGTTGACGGCGCCTTATTCTATACAAAATGTTAGAAGAAACCTCACCGAAGAAGATGCGGGCGTCTCCGGTTTCTTCAAATTCTATTTCAGTATTAAAGTTTTACATTGAATTTTACTGATCGCGATCTTCAGTCATGAAGGGTCTACCACAGAGAGAATTCGAAGTTATTGTTTCATTTATCCATTTTGTTAAGCATTTGTAAAAAAATAATAGTATTAATTATTTTTTATTTTTTTTAAGAAAGTATGATTAGGGACTTATTTTCGTGTATTTAATGATTTTTCATATATTTAATTTTTTTTTTTCTTGTACCTAATTTATATACTCACGCATGATGTGTTCCCCTATAATTGGAGAAACACGAGGTGATATAGTTTTATAAGATATTTTAGCGTGTAAGTGTATTCTTTGTTGGGAAACCTAAATAAATAAATAAATAAATAAAAAACTACTCTTACTAATAAAGCTTTTGACAAAAAATTAATGTGAGATCAGAAAAAAAAATTGAGATCAAATCTTTCACAAAGAATTTACAAAGATTAAATCTTTCACATAATACCTACACAAACTAGAAAAATAGCACCTCGTATTTATAATAATATTATTCAACGCACCCAATCTTAAATCCATTTCTAATCGTTGCCTCCTTGAACCAAAGTGTATAAAATCTTATCAAAGACGAATTATTGTAACTTTCACGGGATTATTTTTTCAAGCTAGCGTTTAATTATCAACAAATTATAATATTAATTGATAAGTGAACATGTTTCATATTACTATATTATTATATTCTTTACATTTTATTACGTAGATTGCCGATATTCGGAGAGCTACTTATTACTACCTAATATTTAACCTGTTTACTCCCGCTATACAACGTGTAACGGAAACCCCATATCTATCCAAAAGGGCTGAAGACAACATCTGGTATGGAGTCTCTATGCACAGTTTCAGCACAAAATAACTGACTCAAAGAATTAATACTAAATTATTGGTTTCATACATTTCTTGAAAATCAATCATAACAATAGTGTCACAGCACTACGAGGGTCAATAACTTTCCACGTCACTTGCCAATAACACGATAATTCTATTCGTTCTTCTTAATTTGAAAAATTCGGTCTCTGGTATCAGTGTATTGGAATTTGTAATAAGTTCTACACACGTAGACTTAAGATTACAAAACACTTGCCATATCGTTTGTTATCATCCAAAGAAGCCATGCACTTGGTATGTACATACCCTTTAAATTTATTATTATCATATATAAAAAATTACAATCATATTGCTTATATAACTAGCGACTTACAAAAAAATCAATAAAACATAGGAGCATCTGCTGCCGAACTAGGAGAAAACCTGTATCTCGGCAGACAGCGCCAATCCTCTCAGTCTATGTAATAGAAGAAATTAAGCCAACCAGTACAAACTTATTTATAATTTAGAAAATACACGTTGTATATGTGAAAAGGTTGGCTAAACCTTTTTTTTTTAAAGAGAACTGGCTATGTGAGTAGAATTCACATACCTAACAATCTTGTTAATTCCTCCAACTAAGCTAAAACGGTGAGGTTCGAACCCGCGACCTCTCGATCACAATTCTGACACCTTAGTCACTTCGATCACTAATTTATGAATGATCGAAGCTTAGCAATTAGGTTATTGACGCTTCTCATGGAGTATTGACAATATGAATTCCTATACACTCTGTATCATAGATTTTATCATAGGCCCGGCCGCCGACGATGAACGAGTAACGAGTAGAGCTAGCATCTGAAAACGAGTTGGCGAGCAGCGAGCGTGTAGTTCCGATAGTTTAGTCGCTGAGCTATCATCTGGGTGGTCTCTCAGCGTGAGTTCCGACCGCCAAGTGATTGGTGAGCGAGCATCATCTTTGATAGCTCTAGTCGCTCAGCGACCAACCAGTGGAGCGAATACTCACCGGCAGTGTGAACAATCAGCGATCGGCTATTAATATATGCATCTGTTTTGTCTACATAGAAAGTATATCTATTGTACGTTTCTTGAGCGAGAAATAAGCTGACAGTCAATCGGTTCCTCGCTGGCGGTGGAACAACTGCCTTAGGCAAGCATTCATGAGGTGGAGGAGTTCGTGGGTAAATAATAATTGGACGTAGTTATGCAAAAAGGATCCAATCCAAACTTTTACCGCCCATAAGACCGCCCATTGTAACACCCTTTGTAGTTTTTTTTTTAAGTCCTTATTTAATTCTGTTATGGTGTACAATACAGAGTATATCTATCTATCTTTTCCAAAATTGAGTTATATATACCAAAAGCATCTTCAGGGTTATATATTAAAAATATCAATATAACTCAATTTCGGAAAAAGTGTGGAACGGATCCTTTTTCATAACTACGGCCAATTGCCGCGTGGTTCGATCTTCACAGTTGCCGAATTCAGTCCGTGAATGGGAGAACATCTTTACACACCAATATTACTCCGTGTTGGTCGCGGCTGTCATTTAAATATCTTTGACAGTCATTACGGGTAGTCAGAAACCAGAAAAAATGACACTGATCTAGCCAAGAGGTATCGTATTACCCAGCTACTTACTGGGTGTGGAGCTCAAATAGGCAGTCGCTCCATGTATGTAAAACACTAATACTCAACCGTCTCCGTTTACACTGTAAGCCGATCCGTGGGCGTGGCGAGCGTGCCACAACTATGATTCGAAAATCATAGCTCGACCGATTAATTCATTCACCGCGTTTAGTGCGCTTCAGACCACTTCGGAACAGAGCTCTGTTTTAAAATGCCGTGTTGTGCAATTATAACCTGTAAAACAAAAAGCCAGACCGCAAGTGTAGAGCGAGGAAGTATATCTTTCCTTCGGTAAGTCGAAAATAACATTTAATTACAATTTTATTTGTAAGGGACTAAAAATATTCTGAAAATTAAAAAATATTCACTTTGAAATTCCAAACATTAACAACGTTATTGCAACAAGTTACAATAAAATATACATTGCCCGATGTGTACTTGCTTAATCAACACAATGACCAAGTCCGCTTACAATGTACTGCATGCGTCGCGTCCTCAATACTTCAACCATTGATGTTTCGTCCTTTGCCCTGATTGGCCGTGATGCGCATGTTTATCGACAGTGAGTTACAATCAGTACCAAGCTCTCAATTACTTAAATGTGTGTAATTTATTTGTGTGCGTAATTCGCATACGTAACGGGCCTCTTGCTTGTAGTGCAGCTAAAGAGTGGGAGACAAGCGGCGACAAGCGTTCTCATACCGACGGCTCCTAAGTATACTGAGTCAACTAACAAATTTTGAGAATTGCACTTTTTTGTGTATTCACAATAATTAAATCATTTCCTATTTACCTGTAAAAGAAAAAAAATCATATCTATAAAGATATGATTTTTTTTCTTTTATAAATAACTAAAAAAAATGAGTGTAAACTGGATCAAGTATAGTAATTTATTTATTTTGCACTCAGTATACTGAGTCAAGTGTTGGCTACCAATATACGCGGGACGCGAATGCGCTCATTTTGGTGCAAGTTCAAACTGGCTCAGTATACGGCGAAACAGCGTGGTGTGCGGACGTTATTGTGTGCTTTTTGTTATCAAGAAATAGTTGCTTTGCTCGTGTTATTTTTATTTAAATTATTCCTGCGTGGAGTATTGCAGCCACTTGTGGGATGGCTCTGCAAAGTACCAACTTGCTGCATTGGACTCGATCGAGCGCAGAGCTAAAAGGCTTATAGGCGACGAGGTGCTGGTGAACAAGCTTCATAGCCTGGCTCATCGGCGAACCGTTGCTTGCCTGTCGGTTTTCTACAGATTGTACTTCGAGGATTGTGCGCAGGAGCTCCATGATCTTTTTTATTGATAATAGGCTCGCGTTTGACCACCATCTCACCTGATGGTAAGTTATGATGTGGTCGAAGATGGAGCACGCTTGCCTAGAAGTAACCTATTCACTCTTGACTTATTTTGTGACCCAGGTTATAGCGATCAGGAAACACAGACTCCGGCAGGGAATTCCACTCCTTAGCAGTACGCACAATGACAAGACAAAGAATTAGCGTAACAGAATCCAGAAATACTAACAGCCGCTTACGATCTCCAAAAGTGCTTAAATGTACCCCATGGGAACGTTAGCACATTTTATTATAAACGAAAACTTACCGTTTATTATTTCACTGTATTTGATCTAGGACATCGTCACGGTTATTGCTTTGCCTGGCATCAACAAACTGCTAAAAGAGGAGCAAATGAAATTGCTAGCTGTGTTTTTAGTTATGGCAGGTATAAAAGATTACCGATTCTGGTCTGATAACTGCGGTGGTCAGAATCGGAACAGAATCGTTTTTTTAAAGTATATGATGGCAAGTTATAAATACAAAATAAAAATTAGTCATCGTTTTCTAATTTTTAAGACAGACGAAAGATAAAATACTACATATGCCTGCCCAATAGCACATGGCGTTTCAATTTGCTAAAACCGACGATAAACCTTATAAGGTCACCGAAGTGTCTCAAGATATTGTGATGGACTTCAAAACAATGCTTACAACAACTGGAGTTTTGCCTGTGATGGATCTAAGATGCAATGGAATAAACTCATACTGAAATAAAAATCGAGCCAGAAAATCATTACAATTTTTTTTTTAAAACTAGTTACATGAAAGGTTCTTATAACTGTATTGACTGTGCTAATAAACCTAAAGCAACACGTGATCAAACTGTCCCTAATATAGATTTTCGTGATCTTCGCCCAGCTCACAACAGGCCAATCCCAATAGATAAAAATAAACACAAAGATTTTAGAAGTTAATGGACATGTGCAACAAATTAGAGATACCTAAGGAATATCACTTGTTTTTTTTCTAGTTTAATTAATATTGACAGCAATAGAAATGAGAGCGATTCAGAATACTTAATAATTTGTCTTTGTTCTTTGTCTAGATTGAATTTTTTCGTAATTATTAAGTACTTACCTCATAAGTTAATTTTTGAGACTGATTTTATTCGCAGCAATAAATACTAAGTATAAGGATATTAAGATTTGTGATTTTCTTTAAAAAAATAAGAAAGATTACTTTTGTTTGTTTGTTTTGTATTGTTCCTAAATTGTAGTGATTTCAAACAATTAATAAATAATTCTCCTATTTTACAGAAACGTGCAACTGATACAATCAATATTTTGTATTTTATTACCTAAGACTAGACCAACTTAAGCGTTTGTTTTTATTGGTAGTATTGTTGATTTTTGTTATTTTTTGTTAATTTTATAGATATCCTAAAGTTGTTTTAATGTTACCAATACCATTTTGAGTCTCTTTGATAAAAATATTAAACATTAAAGTCGTTTTTGATTGTTTTAACTATTTTGTACCACACTTGACTCAATTTAATTATGGTTCACTTTTAAAATTATGTCCATGTATAGTGAGTCAACTTATTATATTTTAACAAAATATGAATCCATGACAGACAGTATAATATATAAAAAATCCAATAATTAAATAAAAATATTTTTTACCACACTCTTAAAGTAATTTTTCCTCATAACGTAGATTCAATAATGCGACGTATATAAATATAAGTGGTACTTGATCCATTTTTAATAAACAAATAATCGCCGTATACTAGTCTATCTACATTATCTCATAAATTAATAAAATAATATGAAATTTATTTTGTACAGATGAAAGACTTTATTATATTTAATTCACTATGATTAGTTATTTTTTCTTGGTTGTATTAACAATTTAAATATAACCACTCGTTCTTCTTATCGCCTTCCTGTAAAGTTATTAAAAGTATAGTTGACTCAGTATTCTTAGGAGCCGTCGATACAAATCAGGAACTATTTCTTTTCTAACCACTTTTATCTGTTCTGTGAGTAAAACAGTTAAGCAAATGATGACTATCTGTTTGTACAGGCTGATCTACGGAACAACTAGACGGGTTATATAGCTCTTAAGTACTGTGCAACATATAGGCTACACTTGAATTCGGACACTGGAACTCCTGATGCAGAACTTTACACGCGAGCAAAGCCGCAGGCAGAAACTAGTTATTAATAAATATTTTCTTGATATAAAAATGGTATACTAGAATTGTATACATCGAGAGGCATATTCTAGGTATTGTTACGTTGTCTTTTTTTGTTCCTGACATTTACCTGTGTGCATGCGTTGTAAATTGTGAGGTTTCCAATATTGATCTCGATGGTTTCCAAGTGAAACGTTCACTGTTCGCTTTTGGAAATGACTTTGGCCTACAATTTATAGAAAGGGTCTCATCCCTTCATCTGTACTTCGTCACTGGACTCTTTGGTAACATTTTCTGACGATGAATCACTTTTCAAAACCCTATTAAACAGGCTTTCACAATAAATTAGATCCATTATATCGTAATTAACTTGCGATTGTTGACATTCCAAATATCATTCAGTTGTTCGTCAGTTTCTGACAGTTGGAGGCAACATCCTCGCAGGAGGCACAGTTTTAGTTTTAAATCGATATTGGTTAATTTTAGCATATTGATTGGAGGCCATCGAACTAATATCGAGTAGACCAATCCTTAATAGTTTTCAGCTTTTGGTTAAAATACTTAATAAACGGAAGTGAAATTATTTTTTCATTATAGATATTATTCTGGAAATTCCGAGAAGCACACAATCTATTAATCTGTGGTTTGTCAATGACTTAGTGTGACCAGGTTATACATTCTCGATTCACCGAAGGAATCAGGGGAAAAATTACCCCACTCAAGACAAACTTTAGTGTTAGAAATAAGAAATAATGAGATTTTGGCTTGGATCCTGAAAATAGTTATTGTTTCAGAGTATAAACGTCATGTTGGACAGTTGTTAGGGATTTTCAAGAATGAAATATCTTGGTGTAGTGATTCTGTGGTCGGTGCTCCCTTTATAGGTGCTCTGCCTAATTCCGGTTTGGAGGCATGACAAGACAATATAAGGTGACGGGCGTGCATTTGCGCAGGATCACTTTTAAAATAAGCTACTAACTTTATCCCATGTTTTAAAAGGACTCCACGTTTTAAAAGGATTCACCAATAAAATAGGCGGACCTGTTCTCCAGCCAGTCGAATCCTGCAGTCATGTATTTTCACCATTAATCAACCGTGAGGCAGCTCGAGAGATTCGTCTCGCCACCAGGATCTAGAGGCGCCTCTGGAGCCTGGACATGAGACCCGTTCCTCGAATCCTCACAAAGCCTCCTGTGGAGACGACTGTGCGGTGGCAGTGTCCGTCTAGCGATATAGCGCAGGTGGGACGGTTTCTCTTTCTTTTTTTTTTGTAGATAAACTTACTGCTTTTAATTTATCTTCTACTGGTTCATGTAGGAACCAGTTTACCACCTGTCCGGTTTTCAAAATTAGAAGCCGGTCCTCAATAAAATTTAATTAAAGGACCCCGGGTCCGACATCTACGCTTAACTGAAAGAATATTGAACGTCTTCGTCGGCTCAGGGATCCGGGACTATTTGAGTCCCTGGCGCCCATTTAGTAACAATCCACATTCACAAAACTGGAAGGTTGTACCTTGATATTTTAGTAAAAGAAAAAAAGAACAATATTTAATTTAAACTTTAAAGGAAAAGAACAGTACTGGGATTATCTCCAACCCCCCCACACCCGTAGTTCCACCGACTGGAGTTTAAGCTGACTGGCAATAACCTTTGTTTGTTGTATTTACCGTTACATTGTTGGAATAAACTTTTGTTGTTTGAAACAGTTTGTTGTTTCCTTGCCTTTCAGTACCAATCCACCTTGCATCTGTTCCTCCGCAATGATGTTATACGTTGTATTCCTCTAAACCAGTTCTACTAAACATCGCAAAATAAAAGAATAGATTATACTTTTTACAAATCTAGAGAAGTCTAGGTATGCCTTGAATGTGTGAGTGAAATGTGTGCGTGTGTGCGCGTTTGTGTATGTATGTGATTGTTGATAAGCAGTCGCTAATCACATCATACTTACAATGCAATTATGTTAAAATAAGTTTTTATGTGTTTTCGTTAATGCAGAAATTAAGATATTACTTTTTTAGGGTTCCGTAGCCGAATGGTAAAAAACGGAACCCTTATAGATTCGTCATGACTGTCTGTGTATCTGTCACAGTTATTTTATTCCGAAACTATTAAATCACTCAACTCAAAAATGTTATTTCACGTAAGCCTACACGAGCACTTATAACGTCGGAAACTAGTGCACGGTTCGAAATTGGTCATTTCCTATGGAGATAAACTGGCAAGAAACTCCTCGGTTACTCTTTCCAAAACATCATTCATTTTATTTATATTTAAACTTTATGTACAATAGTGTTACATGGGCGAACTTAATGCAGCAAGGCATTCTCTACCAGTCAACGTATAGGTTAAAAAAACACGTGAATTGTATTATTACAGGTTTAGTAGGTATGAAAAGTCATTATAGACCAATAAACATAGCACAATGTAAATTGTAATTACGGGGAAGCACTTGCTGTTTCACTTGACATCTCCAAGGCCTTTGACAGGGTCTGGCACGATAGCCTTATTGCTAAGCTTCCATCCTTCGGTTTACCCACTCAACTTTGCGTTTGGATTGAAGACTTCCTGAGAGATCGGTCCATTCGAGTGGTCATTGATGGCTGCTCGTCTGGCCAATTGGCAATTAATGCCGGGGTCCCTCAGGGGTCTGTTCTCTCAGCAACTTTGTTTTTGCTGCACATTAACGATCTGCTGATTCCCGGTACCTTTGGGTATGCAGACGACAGCACAGTTTCTGAGAGATATGTGTCCAGCGCACGAGCTGGTGGGTCACAGATCCAGTCTCTCCGTGAGGACTTGGTTGGGCGCTTGAACTTGTCCTTGAAGGCTGTCTCCGAATGGGGCGATGCCAACTTGGTCAAGTTTAATGCAGCTAAGACCCAGGCGTATCTATTCTCCGCAAAAAGGAGTCAATTCGAACCGGCTCCTACTTTCCGAGGTGTAACCGCGCCGATAACTGACCGTATCGAGCTTTTGGGGTCACACTAACTTACTAACTTACTAACCCTCAATTTTGGCCCGTTTATCGAGGCTAAGGCTCAACTAGCATCAAAAAAGTTGGGAATCCTAGCAAAAGTGAGACGGTACTTCACACCCGAACAATTGCTCAATCTCTATCAAGCCCAGGTTCGGTCGTGTATGGAGTACTGCTCTCATCTTTGGGATGGATCTGCTAAATACCAACTGGACGCGCTTGAGTCTATCGAGAAGCGGGCCAAGAGACTCATTGGCAATGATTCACTGGTCGAGTCAAAGCTCCAGAGCCTTGAACATCGACGACGAGTTGCAAGTCTATCGGTTTTCTATCGGTTACATTTCGGGGAGTGTGCGATGGAATTACACAATCTAATTCCACCAAGCCCGTTCCATCATCGGACTACGAGACAAACGGCGAAGTGCCATCGTTACATGGTGGACATCCTACCCATACGCACAAAACGTTTTGGGAATACCTTCATTGTGCGGACGGCTAAGGAGTGGAATTCCCTGCAGGAGTCTGCGTTTCCCGATAGCTATTATAACCTAGGAGTCTTTAAGTCAAGAGTGAATAGGTTACTTTTAGGTAAGCGTGCTCCATCTTCGACCACATCATCACTTACCATCAGGTGAGATGGTGGTCAAACGCGAACCTATATTTAATAATAATAAAAATTAAAAAAATGGAAATTACAAACAACAAACTTAAAAACGAATCTAAGAGTCAACAGTGTTCTCCCATTCACATTAAAAGCAGGTTTATAAAATATTAAAATGAACTTTACAAGCGACAACACTGAGGTACAGGGCAACATTTCACTAATGAAGTATGGAAACAAAGGCATTGTAAAATGAAAGAATTAATAATACAAATTAAACAAAAAACTAAAATCCGTGAAATGGGATGGATTATCATATGGAAAAAACATAAAAGATACTTTCACGAATGTAAACTGGTTAATAGACATCAAGTCGATAACGCAATTACAATAAGCCAGGGAAGCCACATGTGCAGAATAAATCATATATACATACAATATTTTTTGAAAATCTAAATGGCACCACATAGAATAATCATTTTGTAACGCAGGAAACAACCCTAAAAACACAAATTAATCATAGGAAAAATAATGATTTTCGGAAATACATAGGTATACAGAGTTCACTATCTAAAATTATACAAACATTTGGAAATTTCTTTCGTATTTCCCACAGCAAGCTCGTGATAACGTCACCAAATATGGATGTTTTTGTAATAAGTTCCACATATTTCGTTATATCTCATGTCAATACAACAGATGTGACGCATGCTTTCAGATACGCGATATTACTTCCTTACATTACAGTTGACTTTGGGAATGGATAAACATACTACATACATCCCTATTTCTAAATAAATAAAAAAAGCAAAATAAAAAATAAATAAAAAGTTATGTATCAGACATAACTATTTATTTATTTTCATTTGTCTAGATATCGTTAGCAACACTACTGAGTCTGACACTTGCGAGAGATTAGACAAAAACGGCAGAGTGATCCACGCCTGCAAATGTTGAATACTAAATATATTATTTCTATTTATGAATTAAGCACATACAATTTCCATAATTCCCTCTGTAGACGAACACTACCAGTGTATAGCCTCCATTGTACTTGTTCCCCACAGAGCTTGATATTAATATCATGCGGTTAATTCTATTGTGTGCTTGCCTAAGTATGTTTACGCATACATACGCGTAAGTAGTCGCGTAGCACGCGGATAATCGGTAAAATTGTAAATGGGAACTTTCCCATCGAGACCCACGTCGGCGTTGCATATGTACTTATGCAACGCCGACATGGGTCTCGACTATTTTCAAGCCATGGCGGAAAAGACTAGATCTTAATGCTTTAAACTGTTGAAGTACACTTACCTAACTAACCTTATTTTTTTACAATATTTTATATTTAAGTGTGATTCAATTATTAGTGTACAATAAAGAATATTCTATCTATCTATCTATCTTATACTAACTAATTAAAATACCTTACTAAAAACCTGTTTACTTTTTTAGTTTCAGCATTTTTTTTTAATAAGTAATGTGGATACAATGCACATTCATTATTTTTGTTTGAACTAGCTAAGATTACTAAGATCAATTTATCACATATAAAAACTTTTTACCAAAAAATTAAACCGACTCCCAAAAAACACTGCAAAGTAAAAATTAACTTTAATTTCGGTAGTCGGTGTCTTTAGTTTTGTATTTTCGTTTTTGGCACCGACTTCCGAAATTAAAGTTATTTTTCACTTTGCAGTGTTTTTTGGGAGTCGGTTTAATTTTTTGGTAATAAGTTTTTTTTCACTCTTTTTAGTTGGTCGATTTTTTATTTACCTAAACAAGAGCCTAAATGTCAACTACTTATATTCATTTACAAAATATTGCTTTTCCCAATGTTGGGCCGTTAATTGTTGAGGAGTTCTCCTGGTACTTCACCATCAGCTTCACTTCACTATATGCATTGTGACGAGCATATTGTGCTTATTAACCACATTCAATTTATCGAAGCGGAAACCATGAAAAACTTATTATTCCTACTTATATATATTGAGTAGTTCCAGTGGCCATCTGTGTGTCTTCATCATCAGGTCTACTTCACAAATGGTGCCGAATGCAACTACACAAGTTCCTATAAAAAGTACTCAAATCACTATAGGTGTGCCTATAATATTTGAAGAGTTCCCTAGATTTATCCAGGATCCCATCATCAGATCCTGACTTGGTGGCAATGGGACCAATTTCGAAGTATACCCTTTCAAACAAAAAAAATATTTTCCGAATCGGTTCAGCCGTCTTCCCACCGTGTATAATACCATAAACCATAAAAAAATATATATATACGCCTCGAATTGATAACCTCTTCCTTTTTTGTCGTCGTTTGAAAATAATATAACCCAAGAAACCCCTAGGTATTTAAGAAATGCAATGCAATACATAAACTGTCTGTATTTTTTTTATATATTTGATAGGCTTGCGTTTGACCTCCATCTCACCTGATGTTAAGCGATGATGTGGTCGAAGATGAAGCACACTAGCCTAGAAGTAACCTATTATTTAGCCACTAACGTCCTCAAGTTTGACATTTAAAGTGATTACGGAACATATAACAAAAATACTAGTGGAATTCCCTGCCAGCATCTGTGTTTCCTGATAGCTAAACCTGGGGGTCTTTAAATCCAAGAGTGAATAGGTTACTTCTAGGAAAGCGTGCTTCACCTTATCCCACATCATCGCTTACCATCTGATTTGGTTTGATGATAAGCGCGTTGATACGTCAAACGCAAGCCTATAAGCATTTAATAAAAAATCAATAAAAAAAAACCTACCGTTCTCTAATGAAGGTCTATTTATTTTCAGGAGGGGGTAAGCGTGCTACACGACTGACGGTGGCCACTGCGATTGGCATCTGGGTATTAGCAGCACTGCTGGCCACTCCGGCGTATATAGGCTCATACGTGCGAGCATTCGTAGTCAACCCTACCACACAGGTCAGTACTGTAAAGGTTATCTACTAAAGAGAACCTCACATCGCCCTTGTCCGATCCAGCCTTTCGGTAGGTGCGCGCCCCTAGCAACGCCATAAGCCGAGGTCTGTACTCCACAGTGGAGCCTTTGTATTCGGTGGGTAAAGTTGAATCAAACTCGAGATTCAACTGCCTTTTTTGGTGGGAATATCATCTAATGACTCCTCCCGCTCTAGGTACAGTGGAAGGGAGTATCAGACTTCAACCGAATAAAAACCAACCCTGTTCCTTCAACTGCCCTTGTAGTCCGGGATCGCGGTATTTCTTAGAACATTTCCGCAAACCCAGCCGGCAATGGTCCTATCGTAAGGTCCCCGTCAATCGGAATAACCATCTCATATGTTAATGTCGTTAGTCAACCTGAAAACGGAATGAAACTTTGTACCTATTCAAAACTCGTACGAACGATCTCGGAGGCAACAAGTCTATTATACATATGTACACATTACAATATACTTATTGATACAAATAATAAAACTAGTGTACAATGGGCGATATTATTGCACAGGGCAATCTCTTACAGACATAATATGTATTTCATATTTTTATTTTCTTCATATATATAAATTTGCATTTGTTATTTGTAATTATTTGTATCTATTATATGATATATATCATATCCTTCATGAATATTATATACTGATCTCTTTAAAGTGCCCAATCATCTTTAGTATTAATATTAAGACTGATCCACCTTAAGTATCTGTTGTGAATAACTGTTATTGGCGACTCATGTAATTATAGATGAGTACCTATTTAAGAATTTTATGCTGTTGTTATCCCTAATAATAAATAAATAAAAAATAAAGACAACCTTTGGATGGACAGAACTTAAAGGAGATAGATTTAAGCCTATACCTATAACCTTCCTCAAGCTTCAAGCTAATTCAATACCAAATTTCATCCAAATCCATCCACTACTTTTGAAGATTAGCGCGTTCAAACAAACAAACAAACTTTTTCGCATTATAATATTAGTATAGAAGTATAAAAATATACTAGTACAGATGCCAGCATATCAAGCTACAACAATATGTCAAATTTCTTTAATAGATTTTCAACTTTATTTTTAAAGAAATTAGGTTCAAGGTTGATTGGGAAAATTTGACAGTTTCGGGTAGCTTCATGTGCTTGCGTCGGTACATATCAAATTCATAATAGAGAAAGGAGGGGAAAAAATTCTAGTGAAGTTATGAACGTAGGTAACGTTTGAGCACGCCTCATATCTATGGATATGGTCTACTTTATTTTACACTCTGGCAATCAAACAACGTTAACGATCAAAGTTAGAGTACTATATAAATAAACTTTTCCGTAATAAGTAATAAATTATAATTCGGCGGATTTAAATTGTTTTGTGAACGCATCCAATTCTTGTTAGGGTTAGTTTGGGCTTCAAATTGGGTTATATTTGAATTTATAATACTTCGCCAAATGTTATTAGGAAATTTAATTCAATTTTCCCTTTATTGGTTTATATTGAATGGTAGGTATACCGTGGTGGGCTTGAAGATATATGTGCACAATAATAACTCATAATTTCATTTATTTAAATAATTACCAAAGCTTGTAGCGCATTGAAAAAATTACGAGAATTTAAACTTAATTTTCTTGCGTGATACCTACTATCATATCTTACTTCTTACTTCTTCTTAATATCTCTTACTTCGTACTATCTTACTTCTTACTTCTTATCTTACTTCTTACTAATCTTCTTACTAATATTATAAATGCGAAAGTTTGTGAGGATGGATGGATGTTTGTTACTCTTTCACGCAAAATCTCCTGAACGGATCTGAATGAAATTTTGTAAGTAGATAGTTGACATTCTGGAATAACACATAGGCTACTTTTTATCCCAAAATTCCCACGGGATCGGGAAGTCGCGGGCAGAAGCTAGTAATATATATTTTAATCTAATTCGTTGATTTTAATACATCAGAAATATATTCTTATTTCTTGATATATTTTCAATAAATAACTCTAACATTGTGCCTATAAAAAATAATTTAGAAGGATCTTTTTTATTATATTTATCTGTAAAAAATATTTTTCAGCACAAACTTTTCATAAAATTATGATTTTCGTTTGAGTACCACTGACCTTTTGAATAAAAGTTTTTTTTTTTAAATAATGTCGTAACGTAAGCTTAGGTACCTTATCATTCAAATTCAATTCGTGTTCTACATATTTCAATTATCTTCGTGTTTCACGATAATTTTGAAATATATATAAACTGCAGCTTAAACCATATTTTCAGTTTTTTTTTTTTTTTTTATATAAATTGTTAGATTGATCTTTCCTATCAGATAGTTGCCCAAAAAGATAAGATCGCATTACAATAATGCGTTTACAATCTTTTTATTCACATATTTTACATCAGAATAGCACATTACATGCAAATGGTTTGATCGTTACTTGATACATTATTACCATATATTGTATGAGTTTTGCATATAATCCATTCGGGTTCTGAAGATAAAAGACGCTATGTTCGAAATAAATGTAGCAGAATCTAATAATATTGACCCATAAATTTAAATTGTTTTTTTATTGTTCACTGTCATTTTACTGCTTTTGTTTCTCATCTAATTTCATTTAACTCGTCGTATTGCTAATTAACATAACATGAAAGTATTATAGAGTAACGATTAAATTTTTAAATTGCCCTGTATAACCTCTTGGGTTTTAACCATATTGTACATATTTTAATAAGGGAATTATTATTGTGTGATGGCGGTTTCTGTAATAACAATAATATTCTATTATGAGGCATCTAAGGCACACAGAATACACAAAATGATGTTATACTATAGTAAAAACCTTATAAAACTATATACGTAATGTTGACGATAACGGACGGCGTCAGGTTTCGCTATGAGGTGTCGCGTCTTCAGAAAAGTCGATATACGACTTCTTTCGGCCTAAAGTCTTCATTCAGGCAGGTCTGTTGACGGTGAGTTGGCACTCGTACCGCGAATGAACTTGATGTTGTGGCGCAATTCCAACCTTTCAACCCCCAGAGTCCAGTTGGTCACTTTCATATACTACACGACATCCTCAGTTGTAGTGGAGTGATGCAGACGCGAAAGGTTCACCTGCGTCGTAAGGTCACAGCAGGGCGCATCAGCATGTTTGGTCCGCTCGGTGCGGTGCCTCACAGGTTCCGAGAACAAGGCCTCTTTCTTTTTCCTTTCTATTTTCGTAAAACCCTCCTCATCAACTTAGCTGCAGCTCCTTTGCAAGGATCTACGAACCGCAGTCGGGTCAGATTTAGCACCTTTTTTCCCCTTATCCAAAGCAATCACACAAAACGTTCTCTCCAGAGAAAATGGTATCACCTTTTCAAAACAATCCTGTTAGCCGTTTTATCCAGCTGTGAGATTCCAAGAGGAAGGTAATATTCTATCTTAGAACCCGTAACTGTCCAAACTACTTTGTTAATCAATCATCTGACGAAAGACTTTCCTTATGTTAGGAGGGTAGGAGGGAAATGCTACACATCGAAAATAAAAGCGAAATCACTTGGGAAATTAAGCATCGTTCCTAATTAATTATGGTTCAATCCAGCCCATCTCTAGCTGTCATTTCGTCAAAGACTACCGAGTTCCGTACCTTTAATTATTACTAAGACATGACAAGCAAGGACATCCTCCTATTTTTCCTGCGCCTAACACGCCGAAATCTTCCACTACATTTTTAATAGAATAGAATAGAATATTTATTTATAAAATAAATAAAAACTAAAAATATTTTATTTCAGACCACAAAATCCATAGTCTTGTTAGTATTACACATGACTTATAAACTATGTTAGTAACAAACGCCTATACATTTAAATATTGTTAGTAGGTACACGATACTTACATACTATGTTAGTAACAATAAAATACACATCACTTCATATACTTAAACTCAAAAATGTTTCGTAGGATGTGCTTCAAAAACTATGATAGTAACTTTTGGTTACACGTAGTACAGAATATATACAACATATAACGGAAACACAGAAAAGGAAAGACAACATCTGTTAAGGAGTGTCTATGCACAGTTTCAGCTTAAAATAAATGACTCAAAGAATTGATACCAAATTATCGGTTTCGTATGTTTCTTGAATACCAATCATAACAAACGTGTCACAGCACTACGAGGGTCAATAACTTTTCACGTCACTTGCCAATAACACGATAATTATTCTCTTCGTTCTTCTTAGCTTGAAAAATTCGGTCTCTGGTATTAATGTATTGAAATTTCTAATAAGTTCCACACATATAGACATATGATTACAAACTTGGTATGTAGATACCCTTTAAATTACACGTTGTATAATTACTAGAATGGGTCACCGCTGCTTCATCCCATGCGAGATGGCACAGCAACGACCCATATGGAATATAAGCGCAGTCCAGGTCCAGGATACTGTTAGAGCTGGCTTGCACTCTACTCATCAGAGAAGCACACCCCTTTATCATTGTTGCGTAAAATCAATCTACATAGGCGTCTGCGAACATTCCAGATGCGCTACAGAACCGAGGCAGGCCTACCAGCACCCTAAATACGTTGTTTTATTAAACACGGAGTGCGGTGTTCTTTGCGTATATCTAGCCCATACGTGCTACGTGCTAGGCTGTACGTGTAAACGGTAGTGCAATACGCTCTGAGCCTATACTACCTCAGCGCTTCTCACTCTTTATTTCGCTCGCACACTACTGGCCGCGGTCACGCGAGCAAGCGAGACGGGGTGGCAGGGAAAAGACTCCAAGACACCGATAATTTACTTTATTTCTTTTTACTGTGAAAATAATGGTAATTTAATAAAAGTAAATAACATAAGACCTGCTTTATAGTTAGTTCAATTAATATGCAAAGTTTCATTATCTAATTTGAAGTTATTTTTGAATAACAGCGGTTTATTGTTCGATTTAGAGGTAACTTTGGTTTTTTTTTCTATCAAGAAAATTTTATGGATCCTGTTTTCGTTAAAATTATTGCTGCAGTATTTTCGACATAACGGAGGATCATGCTAAGCCATTTTAAGTAGTATAGGCCCTTAACAGTGTGATGTATGAAGTGAGCAACACGCACACCTATGAGGCAGTATATTCGCTCTAAACGACATCCCACCACCGAATGTAGTGGCCAATGACTATTCGCCAACGTGTAGAGGGGGTGTTTGTGCACCCAACATGCACAAACACCCCGTCTACACGATGGCCAATACGCATTGGCCACTACATTCGCCACTGTGTTGGCCAACGTGAAGAGCCGGCTTAATGCAAGCGGTTTTAAATGTAGGTAATATCCACTCCAACGCAAATGAAGTCGCGGGCACAGCTAGTTTATGAATTCAAATTCAAATATGTATCTTTTTTCGAGCCATATAACTTATGTATGTATTTATGGTTACTAACCAGTATAAGTGCCGCACAAAAACAACTCGTTACCATACCGGCAAAGAACTTCTACGGCTCAAGGACGAGTGCGTATCTATTACCTCGACTAATAAATTCTCTACCTACCGACATGCGCAATATTATTACCGGAAAAAAATATTAAACATAAATTGAAAAAATATTTCTTCTCAAATTTATAACAGTGTCGAATATTTTACTACATTTTTGTTCTAGTAAATTGTGTTACGTAAACAGTTTCTGTATGTATGTACTAAGTAATTTTAAGACGGATGTATAGAATTGTTAAGTATCACACACAAACCCGAAAGGTTTATGTTATTTATGTGTGTGTTTCTAGATCAAAATAAACATGTAAACTTTCTTTTGACAAGATAAATAAAAAATAATTCAGTTATAAACTGACATTCATAACCTTAACAAGATTATCATTTCTGTTCCAGTTCCTAGTATGTTATCCATATCCCATGGAGTGGGGTGAAGGATACCCTCGGGGCATCGTGCTTATGAGGTTCCTGGTCTACTACTCCTTACCGCTGGCTGTCATAGCTCTGTTCTACATCCTGATGGCGCGCCATCTGGTCCTCAGCACACAGAACGTGCCAGGGGAAATGCAGGGGACGCAGAGACAGGTAAACATTTTCTGTTTTATTCTGTACTAGCTTTTGCCCGCGACTTCGTACGCGTGGGAAGGTTTTCCCGCGCAAATCCCGATCCCGTGGGAATTTCGAAATAAAAAGTAACCTATGTGTTATTACAGAATGTCAACTATCTGCTTACCAAATTTCATTCAGATCCGTTCAGTAGTTTTTGCGTGAAAGAGTAACAAACATCCATCCATCCTCACAAACTTTCGCATTTATAATATTAGTAAGTAAGTATTAGTAAGAAAGAAGTAAGATTAGTAAGAAGTAAAAAGAAGAAGAATGAGATAAGAAGTAAGATTAGTAAGATATATCAGAAAATAAACTTATTAGTCCCAGCTGCCCTGCACTAACTAACAGGCCGTTAAGCCACAGGTAATTGACTACCCTACACATCTCCTGTATCGATCATGGAACCTACCTACTGTCCGCCAACTTTACATCTTGTCTACAGTACTTAAACAGCATTCCCTGACCCCCTCGACAAAAATAATTTATTTAAACGTCGTCGCAATGCAGTCGTCCGGCCGCTCACACCAATTCAAACACTCATTTACACATAGGTTCTTCTGCTTCACCGGTCCCTTTCTATATAATAAATTGAATTCACAACTTAATATATACACGCTAACCAAACAAGCATGCAAAACAAAACTTTTGGACTATCTCCTTAAATGTGATTACACTGCTACAGAAGATCTACTTAAAGTTTTAAGATGAAATCCATCCACAGTCACACTACACAAAAGCATTCAATACCAAATACAAAAAAAAAACTCCTACATTACACAAACCAAAACTACATTACAACTTACTATACACTATACCATACTTTCTGTATACTTGTAAGTCACACTACACTAAAACACTTTATAATGATGTACATAATATATTGTAACTGATTGTTCATTCGTATTGTAAACTGCGTCCTGAAATACAGGCTCGGCCTAGCTCAGGCGCAGTTGCTCACTTTATTTTTATTATTATATAAATTCTGTGCTTTAATGAATGTTTATTTTTAATGACTAATATGCAATACAAATGTAAAATGTTATAAGCACAATATGGTGCAAAAATAAATTAAATTAAATTAAATTTTTCACTTTATAATGTACCCTTAAACTACTGTTGATTCTCTGTATTTTGGTCTAAGAATCATTTTGCTACGATTTACTTTTCAAGATACGGAAAATTGCTGAGCAGTTAAACCACATAATTTTTCTCACTTCCTTAGTTAAAAAGTGACTAAACCACAATACTATATATACAATACCAAAATATAATACAATACTAAAATATAATACAATAATAAAATATAATTCATATTTAAAAATAAAAAACTAACTATGCCCACAAAACTAACTTACAACCATGGTCCTAGCTAGCGTAGTTTTGTAGAAAACTCATTTCCCACTTATTTTTACGTTTACTCAAAAAGTACTTTTTTTTTTATTAAAAATAGGTTCGCCTTTGACCACCATCTCACCTGATGGTAAGTGATGATGAGCACGCTTACCTAAACGTAACCTATTCACTCTTGACTTAAAGACTCCTAGGTTACTTTAAGTATATTACAAGTTACGTTACTTTTTGGGGATAACGGCTTTAAAATTAGAGTAGGGCAGCCAGAAGCAAAAGCACGCGATAAATACAAATAAAATAAAAACAAAAACTTAATTTAACAAACAGCATTGCATGTGCCTCACGGCTTTGCCAAATAGGCCCAGTTCAGCAAAATGCTAGACAACTGTAAACTCTGGTTTACAACCAGTATCTGGTTTATAACCAGTGGAGCGGAAGGGAGTGTCAAAATTCTATTGACTAAAAACCCTCTCTGTTACTTACGTTCCGCGGCCGTGGTATCTCGTTAGAACACTCCCGCAACGCCTGCAAGGTGATCCAACTACTTCCTCCTAAGATGTGTGATCGAGGTTAGTGAGTGAATTGGTCATTTAAAAAATTGAAAAAATACTGAAATACTTTCTTATGGAATATAACCAAATTACGTGGTGCCCCGTGCCCCAAGAAATTAAAGAAAAAAATGTTTTTCTTACGAATAAGGACCACCCTAGCTAAGCACTTATAAAAATCTAAACGTTAGTGCAGGGTCCGAAATTGGTCGTTTCCTATGGAAAAGAACCGGAAAGAAACTCCACGGTTCCTCTTTTAAAATATAATTGAGTTTCACAATATTTGTATAATAGGTACAGTTGTTTTTTTTAAGTATGACAGGGCAGTATAGACCTTTATGATATAAAACAATATAATATAACTAATCAGAAATTAATCACAGATTCCTTTAACATCTTCCTTTTTGAAGTTGGCAAAAAACTTCTGTAGAAGTGATTGTGTAGGTGTGATGTAACTCGGATCATAAATTGAGAAATAATTTAGTGTTTATATGTTTTCAGATGAGAGCGAGACGAAAGGTGGCTGTCACGGTATTGGCGTTCGTTCTAGTGTTCGCTGCTTGCTTCCTTCCATCCCACGTCTTTATGATGTGGTTTTATTACTGGTAAGCTCCAATACACTCATACCTGAAATAAATTAGTGTAATGTTTCATAATATTCTCTTTTGCTAAACTCTAATATTTATCTGTGGACAGCGTAGTGAGTTCCATTATATGTAGTCAAAACTTCACTTTTTAGAGTTCCGTAGCCGAATGGCAAAAAACGGAACCCTTATAGTTTCGATATGTCTATCCGTCTGTCTGTCTGTCCGTCCGTCCGTATCACAGCCATTTTATTCCGAAACTATTAGGACTTTACATATGAAACTTGGTAGATATGTAGATGAACTGAAAATAATTTTTTTTCATGAAACCTATGCGTGTGTGATATTTATGGAAAGGTCTTTAAAAATGACATCGAGGTTTCTAAGACCACTTATTCATAAAGTTAATCGTTTAAAAGATATACGCTTCCAAAGTAGTAAAATGTGACGCCCCCCTAACTCCTATAATAATGGAGTGAAAAATAAAAAAATATACATATGCTGTAGATCTTAATGTAAAATTTGACCCAAAACTGGTTCGAACAAGATCGTGTCAGCAGTTTTTGAGATACAGCATATTTTCTAAAACCGCAAATATAACTTTGTATTTCATCAACAAAGTTATTTGGCGGAGTTACTACGGAACCCTTCATGGGCGAGTCTGATTCGCACTTGGCCAATTTTTGCTAAACTAGTTGTAAGCTCTTATAATGTTACTGTTTGTTGTTCCTTCTAATAAAAAATAAAATAAAATAATAAATAGTAAGGTTTTGCAGCTCTGTGGCGCAAAAAGACCCCTTAGTCGGTTGCGTGGCTAACTTTGTACTTTATCAAGATACTGTTTATTATTATACCATTTTAGAATCTGCATTAAATAGGCAATTATCTAAAATAATGGGCCACCGCAGTGTAGTACATTTTTTTTTTTGATTGAGGGGCCCAAAATTGCTTAATACAGTAGAAAAAAAAAAATTAAGAATACGTATTTTTTGCAATGTTATCTTAGTATGTAATAAAAAATCTTGATACTGATCTGATAATACAAATATTCAGGAGTGACATAAAAAAAAACAAAACGAAAAACAGATCACCAATTGTAGAAATGGCAGCTGATTTTGTAAGAGTAAGTACGATTTTTATTTGAAATATTAAAAATACCAATAATTTGGTCATCCATGGGCATATGGCGATATAAGTGGGGTAAATGATAGATGATAATCTGGCCAATCGACAGTTTCAGGGTTAACCATTATTTACGCCACATCCTGTATCCAGAGGAGAAAGGCACTGCTAACTATAGTTTATTAATTATTGTTTGTATTATACTATTTATATTGTGATGTGGTATAATAAGCGACAGTAACCTAATGATTAAGGTGTCGAACTTGTGATCTAGAGGTCACGGGTTCTAACCCCACCCATTAAACTATTGCCGTGAACCCACTCCAGACAAGCATATACAGTGTGAGTCTTTATAACGTGCACATAACGAAATGAGTTTTGAACATTTTGAGAACCTGATGCATTAAATTTTGTGTAAAATAATTGTTGAACATTTAAATTTGGCGCCTTACAATTTACTATAGTCGCATACATAGCCTGTGGCATTAACCTTTTTTTCTATCTCTGTTATCTATGCCTTGTAATGTCGCATGCATTTTTTATATTCGTTTTGTTAAACAATTAATACCAAAGTAAATACCTTTCAATATTGTTGGTTGTGTAATTCATCAATAATAAATGGTTTTAATTGAACTCTTTATAATTATCATCCCAAATAAACCATGTTCAGAGTGCCATCTTTTAACACTTGATAGAAAAGGTTATGTTTGAGTTATAAACATACAAATTTTACTATTGGGTAAGAAATACAATGAAGATTAATTTAAAGTAATAAAAAAGTGGGTAATGGGGGCGTCTTATTGAGAAATTTTACGATTATTGTAAAAAATATGAAAAAGAAACAGTTTTTTGATAAAACAAACATGTTTATTTTCAATTGAGGGTAGTTTTTTTTCCACAATTTTCATTATGTGAGGACGCCTAATTACTTCTAATCATTATGGAATGTTTCATTATGATAGATCATTTATTTTAAAAGCTACACCGTTTTGTTTACACTGGGGTCACAGACGCGAACAAAAATTTAAAAATTCCATAAAAAATAAAAAATAATAATTATATTTTTTTTATATTTAACCATCGATAAAATGAAGTAAAGTTTCCCTCATTTCGATATGTGCACATTATAAAGACGTATAGCTTAGTTGGAGGGGTTAACAGCAATTAGTAATTGCTAGTAATGTGAATTTTACTCACATTGCTAGATATATTTTTAAAAATATATGTGATATTTGTTGTCTTTATATGAATAAAAATATTGAATGTTGAATAATCCTCCCGACAAACATTTGCTTACTAGCTCTCAGCTGCTTAGGTACGGTTACGCTGAAAGCAAACCTCAAAAAGGTTGGAAAAAAAGGTTTTCCAAGTAGTCACGTAATATACTTAAAAAGCTGACGTGTATATATAGAGGCAGAGGCGAAGACGCTAGACGTGACCAATAGCCATAAAATTACGCGACGTGATAGGTGACATCATAGAGCGGCAAAGTACTCAAAGAACGAAATGAAATGGGCGTGTTGACCTCATATAAAATTTGAAAATCTTTTTCTGAACAAAAAGTAATACGTTTCTAAATGTTATGTGACCAAGTACTAGCTGTGCGAATGCAAACAAAATTACGATCGTTCGTGTGTTGTTTTTCTCACGTAAATACCGATTCCTTGAGAGCTTCAGTTTGAAAAGTATATGCCCTACGTTTCCATTGATTAATTGATTTATTTCATAATCAATTTTTACATAGTGTGGAAATGTGTGATCTTCACACTATTATAAGTTAATAAAAAAGAAATAGGTAAGTAGATAAAAATAAATACAAAGGATTCGGTAAAGGGGTAAATTCAGCCATTTCAGAGGTTAGCCCGGACAAACAAATAGACATACAAACATTAACAAAACATTTGTTTATGGTTTAGTATCGTTTAAATAACTAATATGCAGCTGAGAAAATCCAGTTATTATGAAATCACAAACAAAACGGAAATGCTAATTCAGGGCGGCCCGAGGCTGGTAAAAAGAAAAAGCTTTACCCACCGACTGAGTCATCAACGCCTGGACTAATCCTCTGGCAATCTGGCCCCAGAAAAAATGACATGAAGATGTATAAAAGAAATAATATTAACATTTACAAAAGGGTCTACAAACTGAAGGGCAAGTTTGAATACTTTAATATGATAAATTATATTCAACGGCCTACTACTATGTTCTCTAAAATCCAATATTTAAAGAGGAGAAAAGGGGTGGCAAAGTTAGTACGGATAATATTATGTATGCGGTCATATGTCTCACTGTTCACGAAAGCTGCATGCAGAAGCTTATATCTATTTAGCCTTGTTGGGGAGTAGCTAGGTAACACAATACCCCCTGGTAAGATAACTGTTAAATTGTATTGCTTCTGACTACCCGTAAGAACTGTCAAATACAGGGTGGCTGGGACATCGACGCACAAACGCTTACCATGGATTCAGTACATGATTCTGCATTGAAATTTTTCGTCGGCTTTTTCTAAATTTTTCAGGTTTATTCTGCAACTTTTTATACTGAAAATTATATAAAATCATTGTTTCTATCTAACCCACAGAGATTTTAATTAAAAAATATAATTTACTTGTTTCACTTAAAACAGCTATGTAAATAAAACTCGAAAGGGCTACCTGATCAGCTGTTTTGCTAGAGTTCATTTGCGAGGTCAACACAGCTGACCAGGTAGCCCTTTCCAGTTTTATTTACATTGCTCTTTTAAGTGAAACAAGAGAATTTACTATTTTTATATTGCGTCAGCTTTTTCTTAACTTTATTAAATTAAGAAAAAACCGACGAAAAATTTCAATGCAGGGCAGTCTAGAATCATGTACTGCATCCATGGTAGACGGTTGCGCGTCCACGTCCCTGCCACCCTGTATGTCAAAGCCAGAACCAACGGCTTGAGAGTGAGTGCTTTTCAAAGCTTGGGGGAATATCAATACGTTAAGCCCATCCCACCCATCTAAAGACCGACCTTGGCAAGCGTTGCTTAACCTTGAAAATTGACCTGTGTATTTAATATTGTTACCTAAAACGGAATATTTACTATGTGTTTTAACAATAAAAATAAAAAAATCTTTTTATTCCAGACATATTGGGGCCATACATTTTCAAAATCATCAATTTTCAGTCATCACACACATGTCACATCGAATAAATAAATAATTATGTAATTTAATTTATTAATTTAAGTTAATTTAATCTGTATACACATTAATTTAATTTAAGTATTTGCCTCCCTCTAGGGCACCGGGCACGCGCACACACACATACAAAATATCCCGTTTTATTTTCTAAAAATAGTGTAAGTGACCATGTCATTTTAAAACTTATATCTATTACTGTATTTTCTATATCTAACCCTTAAAAGGCTACGGCAAAATTGGTATGAAAGATGTTACGTTTGCAGTCATATGCCTCACTTGTCCCAAGTTGTGGCAGAAATCTATTATAGAAATAATGCATCATACTGAAGTTGTACTATTTATTTCCACAGCCCAACTGCACAAGAAGACTACAACGGGTGGTGGCACGCTCTCCGGATCATCGGGTTCTGCCTGTCGTTCCTCAACAGCTGCGTCAATCCTATAGCGCTCTACTGCACCAGCGGCATCTTCAGGAAACACTTTAATAGGTAAAACATTACCAAATCTATATAGCGACAGTCAGTAATACTCCCCCGTCCTAATCACAGGGGTTAACATAAATATGAGATTACCCCGGCCCTAGTCTGACGTTAGATACCAGCAGTTCCGTAGTAAGTGTTACTGCCTTATGACCCCTTAATTAATCTCCTGTTCTACCGATAAAGTTGTTTTTTTTTTTACTAGAATATAAAAAAAAATCTTCATCAAACATATACGGTGTCTATGGATAAAATTCTTTAAAAATGACTGAGGTTTCTAAAATCATATTTTCTCAAAGTCAATCGTTTGAAAAATAGACACTTCCAAAGTGGTATTCCTATCTTTTGAAATAAAAGACTGAAAAATGTAAGTTAATTTTTTTCTGTAAAATTCTCTTAATTACCTAACACTTTCAAAGAATTTGGTTTTTTTTAATTGATAATAGGTTCGCGTTTGACCACCATCTCACCTGATGGTAAGTGATGATGTGGTCAAAGATGGAGCACGCTTACCTAAAAATAACCTATTCACTCTTGACTTAAGACCCTAGGTTATAGCTATCGGGAAACACAGACTCCGGCAGGGAATTCCACTCCTTAGCCGTACGCACAATGAAAGTATTCCCAAAACGTTTAGTGCGTATGGGTGGGATGTCCACCATGTAACGATCGCCGTTTGTCTTGTAGTCCGATGATGGAACGGACTTGGCGGAATCAGATTGTGCAATTCCATCGCACACTCTCCGAAATGTAACCGATAGAAAACCGATAGACTTGCAACCTGTCGTCGATGTTCAAGGCTCTGGAGCTTTGACTCAACCAGTGCATCGTTGCCAATGAGTCTCTTGGCCCGTTTCTCAATGGAACCAGAAAATACAGTCAGTAGTTTTTAAGATTTTAAGACATTTTAAAAAACCGCACATATAACTTTGTCATTTATACAAACACTTTATAAAATTACAAGATTACATTTTATTTGGAAGGAAACTAAAGCAACGTATAAGAAGAAAGGAAATTATGGGGTCATGAGAAACAGTAATGTGAGAAGAAAGTTACAGTAGCGTATTGCAATAAATGCTCGTTGACCCCTTTATAATTTCGTGTTATTATAATAGAACTCCTAACTTATTTCGACCAAGGTGGCCAACCTCATAATTGATTTAGCCATCTGCGCAGGAGATATTTCACTATTAAGTATGTGCGCAAGTACAGGTGCGCTCTGTTCCTTTATAATTTCGTGTTATTATAATAGTCCTCCTAAAGAACTTATTTCGACCACGGCGTCCAACCTCATAATTGATTTAGTCATCTGCGCAGGAGATATTTCACTATTAAGTACTATTAAGTATGTGCGCAAGTACAGATGCGCTCTGTTCCTTTATAATTTCGTGTTATTATAATAGTCCTCCTAACTTATTTCGACCACGGTGGCCAACCTCATAATTGATTTAGTCATCTGCGCAGGAGATATTTCACTATTAAGTACTATTAAGTATGTGCGCAAGTACAGGTGCGCTCTGTTCCTTTATAATTTCGTGTTATTATAATAGTCCTCCTAAAGAACTTATTTCGACCACGGCGTCCAACCTCATAATTGATTTAGTCATCTGCGTGGGAGATATTTCACTATTAAGTACTATTAAGTATGTGCGCAAGTACAGGTGCGCTCTGTTCCTTTATAATTTCGTGTTATTATAATAGTCCTCCTAAAGAACTTATTTCGACCACGGCGTCCAACCTCATAATTGATTTAGTCATCTGCGCAGGAGATATTTCACTATTAAGTACTATTAAGTATGTGCGCAAGTACAGGTGCGCTCTGTTCCTTTATAATTTCGTGTTATTATAATAGTCCTCCTAAAGAACTTATTTCGACCACGGCGTCCAACCTCATAATTGATTTAGTCATCTGCGCAGGAGATATTTCACTATTAAGTACTATTAAGTATGTGTGCAAGTACAGGTGCGCTCTGTTCCTTTATAATTTCGAGTTATTATAATAGTCCTCCTAAAGAACTTATTTCGACCACGGCGTCCAACCTCATAATTGATTTAGTCATCTGCGCAGGAGATATTTCACTATTAAGTACTATTAAGTATGTGCGCAAGTACAGGTGCGCTCTGTTCCTTTACTCTCATTGTCCGATAGCACAACAATCCGACCCGACCGGAGAGACATCAGGCGCACGACACACTCTTTTAGCCATGCAAATTTACGCCATGGCTAAAAGAGAGTGTAAAATGAAGGTGACTTCCATGTCTCTTGTCACTAAATTATGATGAAACTGAGAGACTGTTTGATATACCTGGATAACGTTGTTTACTGGTGTATTTTATATCTTGTTTTATTTTTACACTAGCTTTTGCCTGCGACTTCGTCCACGTGGAATAATTACTTTGGGCTAACGTTAAATTTAACCCCGATTTTGAAGCATTCTTCATTGGCGCTCCGCTCCTATTGGCCTTAGCGTAATGATATATAGCCTACAACCTTTCTCTATAAATTGACTATTTAATTAAAAAATAATTTTTTAATTCGAACCAGTAGTTCCTGAGATTATCGCGTTCAAAGAAACAAACAAACTCTTCAGCCTTATATTATTAGTATAGATAGCTGTTGCCCGCGACTTCGTCCACATTTCCGTCGTTTTTCGTAAAAAAAAGTAGCCTATGTCCTTCCTCACGGTTCAGTGATTTTGATGTAACAGACATTTTCGTAATTTAGTAGGGAAATATAATATGTCAATCTATAATACTGTTGAAAAATATAGCAATACCGAACCGCACAATATTATTGTTAATAGCTGTGCCCGCGACTCCGTCAGCGTGTAACTCCTTGTGTGTTATTAAGTTAATTTATTGGTAATATTGTTTAGGTCACGTTCACATGAGGCTTAAGTACCTATAGAACGAAAATACTTCAGCGCAAAGCTTCCGGGTAAACTATGTTGAAAGTTGACCCGTCCGGCACGTGAACATAAAGATTTCTAGAACTGCTAACCCGGGAAAGAGCGACGTACAACTGACCATGCGACAAACAACTGATACCGAGATCTACTCCAGCAACACGAAAAGTCTGCCCTTGAGCCTTATTAATTGTCATTGCATAACACACCGATACTGGGAATTGCGTTCTTTTAAATTAGAATGGAAAATTATTTGGTATTATGGGAATTCTGGGAATAAAGACGGTTTCTCCTGCACCGCAACCTGTTAAAATTTGAGCCTCGATTATATTTTGTTGTAACTGGGTTACTTTTAGCCGAGTTCCATTGCAAAGTTGTGGTGGTTTTAAATTTCGGAGCAGAATAATAATCAGAAAGCTTCGAACTGCTAAGCTATCGGGAGTTACACGTGTTATTGTAAGTCAACCATAAAAGATAGATATATGCTGTCGTGGGATATTTTTTATATAATTTTAAGGAGAACATAATTTTAAAGAGAACATTTCCGTCATAAATGATTTCTGTGTAGCTTTAACCATTAAGGTTGCACTCGCGACGGAAGCTTAAAAAATGGAGTAACTTCTCCCGTTTTCCCAACATTTCCCTTCACTGCTCTGCTCCTAATGATTGTAGTGTGATGAAAAGTATACTATAACCAGCTCAGGAGTATGAAAAATAATTGTACCAAGTTTCGTTAAAATCCGTCGAGTAGTTTTTGTTTCTATAACGGTTATACAGACAGACAGACAGACAGACAGACAGACAGACAAAAAATTTACTGATTGCATTTTTGGCATCAGTATCGATCCCTAATCACCCCCTGATAGTTATTTTGTAAATATATTTAATGTACAGATTTGACCTCTCTACAGATTTATTATAAGTATAGAAGAAGATATACATACATTTGAAAATGTTTTATCCTAAGTTTTTCATGTACTTTAGCACCCCCACCTAAACCCATATATACTTACTCGAACCCACACACACACAAGCCCCAACCTACAAACATACAGGCATCTAGACTCTATACCACATCCACTCACTTCAATTCCACACCAAACACACCACACATAATACTGTTGAACTGTTTTTATGTATTTTTTTTTCTTTTTTATTTTGATGCACCTAATTAAGTTCACTAACCTTAAAGCTCAAATGTCTAACTAATATAACGAGGGCGGGCGCTAATACCTATAAATACAAATATTAAGTTGGCTGCAACTCTTACATAAACATATGCATTTACACTGTAACATTGCCATTTCAATTGAAGGTGCAAATAAACTATTCTTATTATTTTAGGACCAACGGTTTGACGTGTTTTCCGAGGCACATGGGTGAAAGAAATTTCTAACAGAAAAACTCAATAGCACTTTTTTAATTGACCCGGGAATCAAACCTGAGACCTCTTGCTCAGCAGTCGCGCAAGCAACCACTAGGCAATGAAATGAAATGAAATGAAATGAAATATTTATATTGTAAATCTATACTAATATTATAAAGCGGAAAAGTTTGTTTGTTAGTTTGTTTGTTTGCTTGAACGCGCTAATCTTCGAAAGTACTGGGTGGATTTGGATGAAATTTGGTATGGAAGTAGCTTGAAGCTTGAGGAAGGTTATAGGGTACTTTTTACGCGACTGCAAAAAAGGAGAGTTATGTTTTTACCGTGATAGAATCCATGGGAGCGAAGCCCCGCGTGAATACTAGTCTATACTATAATCTATACTAATATTATAAAGCGGAAAAGTTTGTTAGTTTGTTTGTTTGTTTGTTTGCTTGAACGCGCTAATCTTTGAAAGTACTGGGTGGATTTGGATGAAATTTGGTATGGAAGTAGCTTGAAGCTTGAGGAAGGTTATAGGCTACTTTTTACCCGACTGCAAAAAAGGAGAGTTATGTTTTTACCGTGATAGAATCCACGGGAGCGAAGCCCCGCGAGAGTACTAGTAATATTATAAAGCGGAAAAGTTTGTTTGTTTGTTTGTTTGCTTGAACGCGCTAATCTTCGAAAGTACTGGGTGGATTTGGATGAAATTTGGTATGGAAGTAGCTTGAAGCATGAGGAAGGTTATAGGCTACTTTTTACGCGACTGCAAAAAAAGAGAGGTATGTTTTTACCGTGATAGAATCCACGGGAGCGAAGCCCCGCGTGAGTACTAGTTGGTTATAAATAACATGTCTACACGTCATGCTTTTTTAACCGACTTCTAAAAAAGGAGGAGGTTCTCAATTCGGATGTTTGTATTTTTTTTTTTTTTTTTTTTTATGTTTGTCCACGCATAACTCCGTCGCTTGCCAACCGATTTGAAAAATTCTTTTTTTGTTGGAAAGGGTATACTTCCCAAATGGTCCCATGAAAATTTTATCGAAATCGGACGAGCCGTTTCTGAAAAATCAAAAAAAGTCGAAAAAAATAATTTACCTTGATGATCTTTTCGTTTACTCTGCATTGCGTTTTTTGTTCGCGCATAACTCCGTCATTTACGAATCGATTTGGAAAATTCACTGACCCACTAAAAAGCGCGAAAATAAAAACTTTTTTGCAAAAAATAAAACCGACTTCCATATCAAAACACTACAAAGCCAAAAATAATTTTAATTTCGGAAGGCGGTGTGAAAAAAAAAAGAAAATACAAAACCAATAACACCGACTACCGAAATTAAAATTATTTTTGGCTTTGTAGTGTTTTGATATGGAAGTCGGTTTTATTTTTTGCAAAAAAGTTTTTATTGCGTGTTTAGTTTAGCTAGATGAGGCCGATATTTCCTAACTGACTACTTTGAAATGAAACACCGAAACAAAATCAGAGGTCAAAGTCTCATTTACCCGTCAAAACGTTTTGGTAATACTTTCATTGTGCGTACGGCTAAGAAGTGGAATTGGTTACTTCTAGGCAAGCGTGCTCCATCTTCGACCACATCATCACTTACCATCAGGCGAGATGGTGGTATAAAATAATAATAAAATGGCCCTAATAATTTGTTATTGGTTATGTCAACCTAGTCTTTATAGATACCAGCTTCATAATGTTTAACCCTGTTTTCAGGTATCTGCTATGCCGCAGCAGTTCCACACACGGGCCGAGGGGTTCTCTCTCCTTATCTACATCAAGAAGACTACACTCTAGCAGGAAAACTAACATCAGCATGGTGCCTAGAACGTAAGTATATACAGTGGATTTCGGGTATAACGACGAGGAAGGGACCACTGTAATTTCGATGTTATATCCGGAACTCGTTACAAGCAAAGATCTCTTTAGATATAGACATGTTCATGGTTTATAATATCAATCTGTAACTGAACCATTTTACTCCGAAACGTACACGCTTACCAGCTATAACGCGGTCACATTAACTTGACGCTTCGCGTTGATGACGTCATTTTGGCATTTTGGTCATTTTGTACGGTGTGACCAAGGAACTTGTACGTTAGTAGGTAGAAGATCCTTGGGTGTGACATACAATACTGACACTTGCCGGGCGAGCTAAGGGAATGCGGGGGGAAGCGGGCGGGGCCTCGCATTCCAGAGATGCGTCAAGTTAATGTGACAGCGTTGTAATATCTACAAACAAAAAGTAAAGGTCACTACAGTTGCTGACCATCTGTGTGGATATAAACAAAAGATAAGAAAGGTCTTTGCATCTTTGGCGGCCAACTCCGGTCGCAATATCTGCATGGGATTTCTATGAATTTGTTGTGTTTTGGAAGTATGCTTTAAATTCAAGGGACTTAGATTTAATGTCGTTATAGACAAATGGTCGCTACAACCAAGGTCGTAATAAATGAAATCCACTGTATATGGATTATATATTATATTATATATGGTGGACATCCCACCCATACGCACAAAACGTTTTGGGAATACTTTCATTGTGCGTACAGCTAAGGAGTGGAATTCCCTGCCGGAGTCTGTGTTTCCTAATAGTTATAACCTGGGAGTCTTTAAGTCAAGAGTGAATAGGTTACTTCTAGGCAAGCGTGCTTCATCTTCGACCACATCATCACTTACCATCAGGTGAGATGGTGGTCAAACGCGAGCCTATTATCAATAAAAATATATTTATATACATTTCAATTGTAGAGGAGGTCTCGGCTGTCATTTGAACATCTATGATAGTCGTTACGGATAGTCAGAAGCCAGAAAATCTGACACCAAGTCTTGCAAAAGGAAATCGTGCTCAGCTACTGGTTTGTAGAAGTTACAGATACCTGTCCTGAAAAATCAACAACAACATTTTTTTATTAAGAACTAGCTGACCCGCCACGACTTCGTTCGCTTGGTATCCTACCCCTACCCAACCGATACCACTACCCCTATCCTACCCCTACCCTACCCAAACCCTACACTACCCCTACCCTATCCTACCAATACCCTACCCCTACCCTACCCTACCCCTACCCTACCCTAAGAAACATAGCCAACATAGGTAACACAAAGGTCTTTGGTATACATAAATATTTGAGCACTATGTTTTGCCATGAAGGCGTACAAATTTAGTATGGAATGTAATCCCAAATATGTACTTAATAATCTAATAAAAAAAGCTGACAAAAAGAAAAAATTAAATACTTACAAAATATAACAACATACTATGTATTTTAAGCTAAATTTAAAAAATAAACAAAATCAACAATAGAAAAAAAAGAACAAAGAGACAATCTACTTGAAAAATTACAATTCAAAATTATCATTCATAAAATCTTCAACATTATAATAACATTTAAGTAGAGACATTTCTTAAATTTTAATAATGGCATATTTTTTATTACGTCAGGAATTTTATTATAAATCTTCTCTATGTATCTCTTGCTTTAAAGTCTGATGGGTCATATGTAGCAGGGAACACAGAAACCGGCAGAGAGTTTCTCATACCTTGGCTGTGCGCACAATAAATGTGGAGGAGAAGCGCTTGGTACGACAAGACGGTATATCAACCAAGTGTGGAAGGTACAGTGCAGTGCGTCTGGTAGACCGGTAGTGAAAGGGATATGGAGGGATCAGGTCATGGATCTCCTGCGTACGCTTACCGAAGTACAATCTGTAGAAAACCGACAGGCAAGCAACGCTTCGGCGATGAGCCAGGCTATGAAGCTTGTCCACTAGCGCCTCGTCGACTATGAGCCTGTCAGCTCTGAGCTCGATCGAGTCCAGTGCAGCAAATTGGTATTTTGCAGAGCCATCCCACAAGTGACTGCAATACTCCACGCAACGGACCTGTGCTTTATACAAAAAAAAAAATAGCAAAAAATAAAACATATCAGAACACTACAAAGCCAAAAATAACTAAAAAGTTTATTTTCACGCTTTTGAGTGGGTCTTTTGTAATTTATCTAGTTGCAAAAGCCAAAATGTCAACTACTTCTCACCTTTTACAAAATATTGCTTTTCCCGGTGCAGAACCGTTAATTTTTGAGGAGTTCTCCTAGTACTTCACCATCAGCTCTACTGAACTATATGCATTGTGACGAGCATAAAGTGCTTAACATCCATATTCAAGTAATAGAATCGCAATCCTCGAAATACTTATATGAGTAAGTAGTTTCGGCGGCTATCTGTGGTCTTCATTATCAGTTTTCCACTTCCCCAAATGGTGCTTGTCGAAAGCAAGTGCACAAGGTACTATAAAAAATACACAAAACGCTATAGATGTACCTATAATATTTGAAGAGTTCCCTCGATATCTCCATGATTCCATCATCAGATCCTAACGTGATGACAATGGGCCCAACTAGAAAGTACTCTTTCAAACAAAAAAAGAATTTTCCAAATCGGTCCAGCCATCTTCAAGTTATGATGTGACATACATAAAAAAAAGTTCAAGATGAACTGAGAACCTCCTCCTTTTTTTGAAGTCGGTTAAAAAGAGTTAAAGATTAACCGTGGAGTTTCTTGCCGGTTTCCCTCCATGCCCATGTGGGCCTTTGTGATATAAAATATTTTTAGTTTGATACAAATTCAGAAGCTGTCTGCCTGAAGTATCGCCTCACCTTGTGTAGGATTCCCAGCTTTATACAAAATACAAACACATACATCATAGGTCGACGGTTAAAAGTAAATAGGGTATAAGCGACAAAAAAAGAAATGTTCAAGAAACCCGTTCAAAGTTTATAATTTTAGAAAAACTGATGTATTTTTTTTATTAAAACATCGTGAAAACTAAAAGAGTTTTTAATTTTCCAATCGGGAAATATGACAAAATAAAAGATAATAGAACACAGGAAACAGTCGGCTTTCAAAACAATACCAGTCCAAAATGTCTCTTATAACCTATTTCCTTTTAACCGTCGAAGTATATTCTCACACTTCACTTGAATGACGCTTAATGTGTGTGTTTCTTCTGAGGGTAGTCAGGAAACACCGGCTTCATCTAATTTAAATTTACGAAAAAAATTACGTTTATAATTGTCATTCAATAACCTATTTGCAAAATAAAGATCATTTATTCTATAGCAGAATTTTGTCTGACCAAACAAATTGCTTTCTATTTACAGGACCAGCGTTGGACGCGAGAGCAGCATCAGACTACTTAACAACGGTTCCTCAAAGCTCTGAGGCAGGAGTCGTGGCCACAGGTCCACGGCAAACAACAACCAAGAACGCTCCAAAGAGAACTATAGCAAATCGTTTGTCTATAAAACTGACTGTCTAGCGCCATTTCCTAAGTGTTGTGAAAACGAGAACGGAGTTAAACTTCTAGAAACAAATTTTGATGGAAAAGATGCTAGCAGCACTGAGAGCTTTTTCTTACCTGTAGATAATTTTCCTTCATGTTAACCTGATTTGTAACGGTGGTTAGAACTAAGATATCCAAAAGAAAGAGTTAAGTGAAGATGCGAATATGCACGCCAGTCTGTTACAGAATTAACGCTGGTTCTGAATGTATCGTGGAAACACTGTGCTTTCATTGCCAACAGAAACTTGTAGCTAATTGTACCCTACATCATCTGCTAGGCCTTTATCAACATTGTTTTTTTTTTTTGTTTTTTAAAAAGTGTTCTTGCAATGTGGGTAGAAATCAAATTCTAGCAATCTTGTTAACCCCTGCAACTAAGTTAAATATGCTTGTGTCGTGTTGGTTTGAACCCGCGACCTTTCGATCACATGTCCAACACCTTAGCCATTTTTGCTATTGACGCTTGTTAGGGTCGGTTTCCAGACTAACCAGATGTGGCTAAAACATGTAAGGACCGTTAACCTGCCATTGTAAACATTTCGGGAATATTCTCAAGCGCAGTGATTATTTTCGATGTTTTCCCTCATTAGAACGCACAATATTTAAGTATGTATGTTCAAATTTCAATAGCTAAGTGGTTGTCATAACACATCATTATATTACAGCAGTCCCAACGTACCTATACAACGTGTAACGGAAACCCCATATCTATCCAAAAGATATCTAACTCAAAGAATTGATACCAAATTATTGGTTTCATATATTTCTTGAATACCAATCATAACTAACGTGTCACAACACTACGAGGGTCAATAACTTTCCACGTCACTTGCCAATAACACGATAATTCTCTTCGTTCTTCTTAATTTGAAAAATTCGGTCTCTGGTATCAGTGTATTGGAATTTGTAATAAGTTCTACGCACGTAGACTTAGGATTACAAAACCCTTGCCATATCGTTTGTTATCATCCAAAGAAGCCATGCACTCGGTATGTATATACCCTTTAAATTACACGTTGTATACATTTATATCACACCATCCATTTGCAAAGGATCCATCAAACTCGTTCGAAGGCTGTCTTAGGCCAACCGAAGGGATCTGTCGAATTTAGTAGGACACCATTGTACCGACTTATTCAATGACGGGTTATTTCTAAGTTTAAATTCAGTAAAATATTTAATTTACCTAGATTTTTTATTTTCGCGTTGATTTTAAGTCACTTTACTGATAAGTAAAGTGACTTAAAAAAACAAATAAAACTAATTAAAACAAACATTAAAACAAATTTTAATTTTTAATTTGATTTAAGTGACAACTTAAATCAAATTAAAAATTAAAATTTGTTTTTTTTTTATATTATTTGTTATTAAATCAGGATTTAACACATTCTTAACTCTAAACCTTAACTCAAAATATTTTTATTATGTGAATATAATTTCGGAATAGGTTTACTGGGTATATAGGTAACTATTGGATTGAAAAGCACAAAATAATAATAAGTTCTCACTGACCTACCACCAACAATACATGTTTTACAACACTTAAAACTCCCTAACATCTTGAAGTGCTTTCCTATTGAATATGTAAATCTGTCTACCTTTCTGCCGCCAATAGCATAGTTGCAGTAAGTACGCTCTATACGGTTTCGAGAAAAACGCGATATAAGTTTTGGTGACGTACGTCACGTACGTTTGGTGAGATACGTGCTGAGATCCTCTTTGATTTAAGGTATCAACCATCATGATCCGATTAAAAACAAAGGATTTATCGTAGATTTTCTCGAAACCGTCTAGAGCGTACTTACTGCAACTATGCTATTGACGGCAGCTTTATCCTATGCTTATATACTTCAGGTTCAAATGTTAATTTCTTCGATCCTATAATGTCAATCGTCGCACTATCACCAAACTTTTCTAATATCCTTTAAAAAAGCGTGCGCCTACGCAAAACGTTATAGCAATAAATATTTAACATTGCTTTGTAACTTCAAATTTGGAAAGGCGTTATATGGTATATAAACAGTAGCGTGAGAGAAGAATTTTCAAAGAATACATGATGGAAGTAGAGCAAAAACAACAGACTATTTAATTTTGTTTATAACTAATATAATATAGTGTCAGTGCAAAATTAGAGCAGATTGACAATTCATTTTCCACAGACTATTATAACATGATAGGCGCGTTGTCAGCTAACTTAGTAAACGCAGGCTTCATATTTGCTACAACACTTTTTGCGTTAATTATACCCGCAAGTAACTTAGAACATTGGAACAAGAACAAAAACAAAACTCATTACATTTTTTTTAATTGATAATAGGTTGGCGTTTCACCACCATCTCACCTGATGGTAAGTGATGATGTGATCGAAGATGGAGCACGCTTACCTAAAAATACCCTATTCACTCTTGATTTAAAGACCCCTAGGTTATAGCTATCGGGAAACACAGACTCTGGCAGGGAATTCCACTCCTTAGCCGTACGCACAATGAAAGTATTCCCAAAACGATTAGTGCGTATGGGTGGGATGTACACCTTGTAACGATGGCGCATCGCCGTTTGTCTTGTAGTCCGATGATGGAACGGGCTTGGCGGAATTAGATTGTGTAATTCCATCGCACAATCCCCGAAATGTTAGAAAACCGATAGACTTGCAACTCGTCGTCAATAAAATTACAATAGATACAATAATCTTGGATGAATAAATAACATCCTGATACTGCCTCTCGGTCAGACAAGCATCTTAAAAATGGATCCGCCGTGTAGCATTTGAACCACATTTTCAAAACTGTTACGGCTTTCTTTTATTTTGAAAAAAGGCTCGAGTTTGACCACTATCTCATCTGATGGTAAGCGATTATAAGGTCGAAGATGAAGCGTAAAAATGAACTGACAGCAGTTTGAGAAAAATGCATTATTTTCACTATAAGCCTACTTATATTTATTAAATAATAAATAGTTTTATTTATACAACGGATTGTGAACGGATTTATTTTGCTTTAATACATCACACATATCCGTACACTGTAAATAGACTGTAATAACTGTTTATAATAGCAACTACGTATAATTATTATAAGTGTTTTCGCGATACCTATGTAATTTTTTGTAAATAATAATTTCAGATTAACTAACATGGTACCAAATACCAACAGATGTATGTTTTAGAAGAAAGTATTATCGACCAATGTATCATTTTATTATTAGGTCTATTTTAAATTTAATTCTGGTGGTTTAACACTATTATACAGTGTGTTAGGTTAAACGAGGGACTTATTGAGGGACAGTATTCAGTATTCAATTCTCGTCCCAAATATGTGAAAAACCTATAACCTACATTTTTTACGTAATTGTCCAATATAATACATTTATCATGTACACTGAGCCGCAAGAGGTGAATGAACTTGTAAACTGTACCTAAAGTAATCACGTGGCAAAACACGGCCCAATCCTGCCAAAAAAGGAAGCTCGTGTGTAAACTCCGCCCCCGCGGGAGTCTCCCCGAGGACTTTTGGTATGGTTCTGTCTGTTATTTATCAGTGTTTTTTTTTTGTTCAAATTTTTATTAGTATCATGTAAGCATACACTATTGTAGGTTTGAATATGTCCCTCGTTTAAACTAACATAATTATTGTATATCTTAACTATCTTCTGAAAGTGGAACATTATCCCGAAGTTTACTCCTTGTGCTAAGTTTTACCCTAATCCGTACAACCGTTACGACATGCAGAGGTAACAAACAGTCAGAGTTAGTTTCGCTTTAGTTATATTAATTTGTATGAATATTTATGTAGTGTGGGACACTAAGATTTAAGCAATTAGGTTTTTAGTTTCTGTGATGAGTGTGCTAATTATTTTCAGTATTTAAACTGACATAGTCACTAACAGTATCTTTAGAACTTAAAACGGAATATTTACCTTAAATTTATTATTTCGAGTAGTTTCCAATATTTTGGCTAATCCGTGATCATGGCGCTTGAAAATTTGTAAATATTCCGGCTTGTGTTTTAATTATAGTGAGTTAATTTATACAACAGTAGCTTATAACACTTAGGTTCATATGGCCCATATAAACATGCCCCGTATTTCTGTAAATTCTATCAATGCAGTTATAAGTCCTAAGTCTTCTTCTCCCGACGTCCATCCAATGTGGTGACTGATCTTCCTCATTTACTTTTACCGAACGGCCCAATCTAAGGAATATCGCAAATTAATAATAAAAAAAAATCTGAAAATGGAATATGCTTACAAAAATAAAATTCAATATCATCAAAAGCATATATAGATAGATATCCAGAATACTCTTTATTGTACACCAATAATTTAAACACACACTTGATTTACAATACTGCAAAATATGGTTACAATGGCGGTCTTATCGCTGATAGCGATATCTTCCAGACTACCTTTGGATGGACTTTAAGAACATAACATAACTGGTCTAAGAACCTTAAATGAATCCGTGAATGTGAGATTTATAAAGTGGTGCTCTTTTTAGGAAAGAACCACACAAATTAGAGTGTTATCATTGTACAATGGTAATAACTGTAATTGTAAGATTTATAAAACAAAACTAGAATGCAGGACAAACTTACCGCAACAAACCTGGTCCCTGAAAACCTGATTATTTTCAGTTGCCTTATATTAGATATTTTCTCTCTCATGTCTCATATATCACATTATAACTAACTGTATTTTATCTAGTCATTACTTGCCACTGTTTTATACTAATGTTTGTACATAACATCTATTTTAACGTAACATAATAAATTATAGTTTTTAATATATCTTGTTTTATTTCCAACAAAATATTTCTTTTTTTAGATCTATATAAAAACATGAATCGCCAAAATGTATGTCCGAGCATAGTTTCCGAATGACTGCACCAAAGATCATTAATTTTTTGTGTTGTTCGTTATTGCTAGAAGGTTTGTATACTATATAAAATTTAAATAAGATGTAACAGATAAAATAAACCCAGAGTAGTATAAAAAGTGAGTTAGTGAATCACGTGAGGTACACAGTTCGCTACGTCAGCTAGTTTAAAAATGAGAAAAACAGAACGAAGCTGCGAGATGGAGCTAGTAATTGTTTTTTGATGGGATGAACATTGATTATCTTCGAGAGGATGCCAACAACATTGGCTGGAATCCTCTGGTTGCTTCGTCATCAGTCGACGAACAGGTTGATTTTCTGACTTCTGCACTAATTCAGCTTTACGACAGACATGCACCTATTCCAGCTGTGAGGGTTAAGCATCTTCCGGCGCCTTGGTTGAGTGATGAAATTAAACTTTTAATACATAGAAAAGCAGCGGCGAAATTTAAGTTTAAAATTACACCCAGTGACACTAACAGGGAGAAATTTATCTCAATTAGAAATCAATGCAGCAAGATGTGTAGAAATGCAAAACGCCAACATATCCATAATTCGGTTCAGAGTAGTGATCCAGCTAAGGTCTGGAAATTTCTCAAATCATTGAGTATCGGGAAAAAGTCTCATGAAATGATTCCTTATAGTCATTTTTCTACTTCGCCTTCAATAGATGGGGCTACTAAAACTGCTACTCTAAGTTATCTTTCTAACCTTCCGATACCTGATTATTCTCCTTTTGTCATAAGTCAATTTACTGCTTGTGATGTTAAAAAGAGTGTTATGTCGATTACGTCCAACGCTGTGGGTAGTGTCTGTGTCAGCCGTAAGATTATCATTCCCATCCTTGATAACGTTCTTCCAGTCTAGGGCGTCCAATCTCGGAATACCGAGATCTCGGTATTGCGGGATCCCGCGTCATTTTCCAATACCGCGTGATGCGGAATTACGGGCGCGAGATTCGAGGGATTTGCGGGACTGAAAAAAGCATGCATACGACCTCTCGCGAGCGCGAGCTCGGTGACTGGCGGCCGGCAGTGTTGGAAACAACGCGGGGGCCGATCTCGCCCGTTTTTCACAGCTTATGTAACCTAATATAGCCGAATTTCAGTCAGTGGTAGCCTAAGTATGTAGCCTAAAATATCAGTAGCTTTTTTATTCAGTATTTGTTACTGTTTTTTGTGAAGAAAAAACGGTGTAATTTGATTGATCTCATAATAATACGTAAATAAATGTGAAGTTAGTTGATTAATTCATTGTTTTTTGTGATAAATAAACGGTGTAATTTGATTGATCTCATACTAGTAGTAATACTGGAATAAATGTGGAGTTAGTGGATTAATTCAGGATCCCGCAAATACCGAGATCCCGTGGGATTGAAAATTCGTAGTCCCGCAAATACCGAGATTGAATTCAGGCTGCGGGATTGGACGCCCTACTCCAGTCATTCTAAACATCCTAAATTTCTCAATTTGTAGTAGTGTCTTCCCACAAGCCTGGAAAGACGCCCAAATTATCACTTTACCCAAAAAAACTCGTCCTGCATCTTTTTCTGACTACCGACCCATTTCTATTCTCCCATTCCTATCCAAAGTCCTTGAAAAGCTTGTCCATCAACAACTTAGCTCGTTCCTTTCTAAGTATAATCTCCTGAATCCCATCCAATCTGGTTTCATCCTGGTCACAGCACTACCTCTGCACTTGTTCATATTACGGACGATATAAGGTCTGGCATGGAGATGGGGAAGTTAACAGTACTTGCATTACTAGACTTTAGTAATGCGTTTAATACAGCTGACTTCGACATTTAGCTCGGCATTCTATGCTCTTTTAACATATCTCCATCGGTAGTTGACTGGTTTCGTTGTTACGTTTGGTCGCCGGCAGCGTATTTCCATTGAGGACTCCTTTTCTTCTTGATGTGATACCTCTGCCGGTGTACCGCAGGGTGGTGTTTTATCTGATTCTTTACTTTTCGTACTTTTTATAAATGCTATCACTCAACGACTATCTTCTTTCTACCACTTGTATGCTGATGTTGACCAGATGATAATGATGTTACCAGTGGATAGCGATGCGCACGAATTTCTGGACGCTATATTTTAAATTATATTTAGATATACATTAAAAACAAATATAATAAAGGCGAAAATAAAAGAGAAATTATAGGGCATCGAAAAATTCATCAACATCGCTATCAATGGGAAAAGTGCCCAGAACACTGGCCGCATTGCCACGTTGAATGGCAATGCTGATTCTCTGTCCAAAGAAAAGGCCAGCCCTCTGGTCACTCGTAGAGTCAACTAAACGTTTGCTGATGTCACGAAAGAGTCGATGCGCACTCGGACCCCATGGTCCCAACGTTTCAACCCCAAACGGCTCAAACATATAGCACCCATATATATATGAGATAGATATATGTATATAGTTTAGGGTTTTTAAGTGTATATTTTTAGATTTTAACTAAAATAAATAACTTAAGTTGGTAACCTCAAACATTGCATACAGTGCTAATGCACATCTCTCTCTTGCTTTACATAATAATAATATGCTCTTTTTACTTTACATAAGACTACCTACTAAGCGCCTGAACATACCTGAAAGACGCGTCACCAAGAAGTCTACCTATACATATACTTGAAGCAGGCAAGTATTACAAATTGAGACATGAGTTATTTATGCTTATACAGAATTGATACGACCGAGGGGCTTTCCTTCAAACTGCGTATGCTAGGTACCATATTCAAGCTTTGTCCCAAACATCAATTAAATAGGAGAAATAGTTTAGTCGCAAATGATTTTGATAAGATGCACCTTAAAGCGATAAATCTGACCAAGTCAAGAACCTGACGATCCCACCACTATCCGTCAAGAGAGCAGTAGGGAAACTAGCACTCTAATAAAACACATAAACAAAACGCGTTCCGTATTCCGGCCTCGCCGTCGAGGCCAACGTCAACCCTCCCCGACCTTTGCCAAACGAGCCAGCCCGCGATGCTGAGCCAGTAGCAATAAATACTCCCTTAAATAATATGAACCAGCCTGACCCTTTGCTGTCCACCATCAACGACCCCGCTGAGCCGAGGCTCGTACTCCACAGGGAGTGCCCTTAGCGCGCGGTTGTTTAAATGTAAATATTAGTTTGTAAGCCCTGGCTGGGGGCCTTTAAATTTTAGAGGTCACCACAGGATCGCCCGGTTAAGTAGTATATTAGCCTTAGCGAGCTAAACTACGAGTGGCCCTATCGAAAAAAAAAAAAAAAAAAACGCCGCGCTCCGTTGCCACTTTGTTACCCAGGTATTTAAGGTCAGTCACATTTATTTACAAAGGTTAACTCCCGACCATAAAGCAAGTGTTGAAACGCATGTCAGTGCGTTACTTCACCTCTGCTGATACCCACACTAACCCCCTACTAACCCCCTGATCGTATCGGCCGCCCGATACAGACCCTCCAAGATTTCTCGGGTTCGTCGCCCGCGTAACGTCCTAGATGAGCCTGACGACCCCACCACCATCCGACAAGAGTGCAGTAGGGAAACCAGCACTCTTAGAAAATACACATACAAAACGCGTTCCGTATTCCGGCCTCGCCGACGAGGCCCATCGCGACGTCCGCGTACTTGTAATGGAAATCCTCCCCGACCTTTGCCAAACGAGCCAGCCCGCGATGCTGAGCCAGTAGCAATAAATACTCCCCTAAATACGACCCAGCCTGTCCCTTTGCTGCCCTCCCAAAATGACCCCGCTATGCCGAGGCCCGTACTTCACAGGGAGTGCCCTTAGCGTGCGGTCATTAGCTGTATTTATTTATTTATTTATTTATTGCACTTCAACGACGTATTCACTACAGCATTAAAAAAAAACAAAAGAATAGATTATTATACATTGTGAATAAGTCCCTTACAGAAGTGCACAGCACTGCCAGATACGATAAAAAAAAGTCAAAACAAAATTGATAGCAATCAATGGTAAGTAAATAATTACATGAAAGTTATCAAAATTACAAAATCAAGCTGTAAGTAAACTTTAGTTTGTAAGCCCTGGCTGGGGGCTTTAATTTATTAGAGGTTACCACAGGACAGACCGGTTAAGTAGACGCACAGCCTTACTGAGCTGATCTACGAGTGGCCCTACCTAAAAAACAAAAAAAAAAAAAAAAAAAAAAAAAAAAATAACAAATTGTGGTTGCGTTTTCGTCTGATTTGTAAGACATTTAGAAAGTTTGAAAAAAAAAAATTTTTTTTGGTTCTTTTTATTTTTTAACTGTATCAAAATAACACTAAACACGTATAGTATACGTAGTGTAATTTAATGCCTGTCGTATCAACTCTGTATAAGCACGATGGCTTTTCATCGATGTGGAAATCTTTAAGGATCTGATGTACCTAGTAGTTGTAAATTACCGGAAATAATTTCTTAATTATGGATATCGACTGCCTCGTTGGTTTAGTGGTCGCAAGCGCGACAGCTGAGCATGAGCTCTCGGTTTGATTCCCGAGTCGTCAAAAATTGCTATTATTTATTGTTTTATTATATGCTTTATTGTACACCTTACAATACATTTAAGGATACAATTAATAAAATTAGTGTACAATGGGCGGTCTTATCGCACAGGGCAATCTCTTACAGACAACTTTTGGATGGACAGAAATAAAAGGAGACAGATTTAGGGCTGTCAGTATACAACATCATACATAATACTAATCAAACATTATAATATATTAATATAATATAGTTTTCCTAGCATGGGGGTCATTAATCATATCTATTCAGAATGTCTCCTTGAATTCATATGTAATAATGTGTCACTTGTAATATGTACTTTTTGGCAAATAAAAAAAAAACATTATATTATATATACTAATACATATCAAAATCATAATAGAGAAAGGAGGGGACAAAAAAAAATATAGTGAGAGGTAATGCTCTTTCACCATTTTTTTTGAAAGTAGGTAATGTTTGAGCACGCCTCACATCTATGGGAAATGCATTCCATAAACGGGCTGCTTAGATAGTGAAAGATTTATCGAAGAAAGAAGTGGAATGCATACGGATACTTAACTCTAAATTTTCCGATGATCTCAAGGACCTTGAATGTGTGTCACAGAGAAACCGAAATCTTTGTCACTGCCTCACTGGTAATCCGGTCGCCTGGAGTTTGGAAGCTGGCGGTGTGATACCCTGTGCCTCGCAAAGCACGTTAAACCGTTGGTCCCAGCTGTCATGTCTGGGTTGTGAAGGTTAAATAGGTAGACAGTCGCTCCATGTAAAACACTAGTATTCAGCTACCTCTGGTCAGACTGGAAGCTGATCCCAACATGATTGAAAAAAGGATAAGCTTATGACGATTTATTAATGTCCGTTTGCCCAGCAAGGCCCCCAGAATTTTCGTTTCAGGTGTGCACCAATGCAATATACTCGCCTCTAGGAGTATTTAGTAAAAAAAGAAACCGGTAAATACTATTTACCGGTTTCTTTTTCAATGTACCTCTGTACTTTTGAAGAAATTTGCAAAAAAGGGGGCCGTGCCAGCCAAACGTTTTCAGCACGGCTCCCTTGTTACTTGATAAGTTTAAAAAGTTTCTTAAGGCTTGTAATCATGCCAATAACCTTGACCATTTGGGCGGAGCTAACGACCCCTCTCCGCACGCCACTCCGCGCAGCTCCGCTACCCGCATGCAATAGAAAAGAGAGGCGCGCTCGGCCCGCACCCGCGCCGCCGGCATGCGTCGTCGCTTCGCCTAGTCTCGGCACAGAGTATCGAAATCACAGAAGGTCATGTCATCGTGAAAGTTAAATTCATTTTTATTTGTACCGCATCAAAAGCGGTCAAATTTTGTTTTTATTTATTATCTGTTAATATGGATGCAGTTTTAGTATGTGCTGTAGAAACTATACCTCTATTATATCAGCCTGGCTTGAAACATGAGGTAAACAACTTGATGTATCTTTTTAACTAAATTATATATAAATAAAAATTAATGGCGAAATGTGTTGCTAAGCGCAAAACTCAGGAATGGCTGGACCAATACGGATTTTTTTTCGAATATTCGTTGTAGTCTGAGGAAGGTTTCTATGAAGAGAAAAATGGTAGGTATGTAAGTGTGTAGGTAGGAACTTAGAGTAAGGTAGATAGATAGTATAATTATTACTAGTGTATGTCATATTATTTGTTATATTTTTTATAAACAAATAGATCATAACTAAAATTCACTGAAATTTAACTTTCTTTCACCAAGTATTTTTATTCTTTTGGTTGGTTGAACTTCTTCATCCTCACTTATTTCTCCGTGTTCACATATATTTATTTTTGGAAATTTTGATAGCCATATAAAATCTGGTTCTATTTTTTTTTTTTGTCCTTCTTCGTTCTCGTTTTCTTATTTTTTCTCTTCAATCTATTTTTCTATCCTTAGTTCTATTTCCTTCTCTTTGTCGTTTTCTTCTTTCTCTTGTACATTATCTTAACTCTATCTCTCTATCTCAACTGGCGGCTTCGTCCGTACGAAGAGAAACTGGCTCATATCGGCTCAAGCCAGGCCTCACTCAGACGAAGCGCACACACGCGCCTTGCTTGTAGTAGTGTACCTATCATAGCGCAGTTGTATAAAGCTTACCCCATGTCCGTTTACTCTGTGCTATCTACTTTTATGCGAGGTAAGTAAAGCGATAGTTTATAATGAAATATGTAGATAACACTTTAAACTTACCTTGATAATAAATGTATACACTTTTGTTTGTTATATGTTTTTAGACCTCTCTTCATTCCTTTATGCTTATTCCCCATGTTTTACAAACTAAATTTAAACACTAATAAAACTGTAAAATACTATAACTTTATAACACTAACACTACTTATAGATAGGTACATAGAATACTCTTTAACTTATAAACAAGAATCAGAAATAAAACTTTTTAGCAAAATATAGAACTGACTTTCATATAAAAAGTTTTTATATGAAAGTCGGTGCTATTTTTTGCTAAAAAGTTTTATTTCACGCTTTTTAGTGGGTCGGTTTGTAATTTATCTAGTTACAAAAGCCAAAATGTTAACTACTTATCACCTTTAACAAAATATTGCTTTTCCCGGTGCAGAGCCGTTAATTTTGAGGAGTTCTCCTGGTACATCACCATCAGCTCTACTTCACCATATGCATTGTGATGAGCATAAAGTGCTTAACATCTATATTCAAGTAATCTAATCGCAATCCACTATATACTTATTATCGAGTAGTTTCGGTGGCCATCTGGGGTCTTCGTTATCAGTTCCACTTCCTCAAATGGAGCTTTTCAAGAGCAACTGCACAAGGTACTATAACAAATACCCAAGATTTTATTTCGTAGTGCTTGAGCTCTCGCAAAGCGACGTACGTCCACCTAGCAACACGATGCGCCCCGCACTGAATTTGTGGACGAGTGCGGGGGTGATGTAAATGCAGTCTTTAATCGGAAGTATTTTTAATTTATTGTAATAAAAATAATACATATTTGTAAAAAGTAACAAAACCAAATCATTTTCATTTGTATTACAAAGCAGTAGTATATTTTTTTATACTCTTTTGATAAGAAATTAAGGAGTAAAATGGTTTCATCGCAATGATTTGGAGGTGATTTGGCATTTTTTTTCTTATTATGCGATACCGATGGAAAAATTGTGGCTAAACCAAATTACGGTTCATAACTAACAATTTTTTTGAGATGTAATTTCTCTGTAATTGTCCACGAAAAGTTGCTTCATCTGAATGCTTTTTTCAAGCTTTTTTCGAAAGAGCAGCCTTAAACTCAAGGAATATACTCTATTAACACGTTATATGTACCGCAACAGATATTGCGAATTCGTAATAACAAATAATATAGTATAATAGATGAATATAAACAACCTTAGCCAAAAATATTAACAAATAATTGATGTTTGGCAAATAACATATGTACCGCATTGGTTTCTCGTACAACTTGCTAAATTAGAAAAATAAACGAAATTTAGTTCATTCAGCAGGGCCCTCTATAGTTCCCTATATCTTTTAAAATATGACATGTTTGTTTACAAAATTTGACTTCCTGAATTATGTATTAGGTACATTTATTCCAAAGAAATTGCGATTCTGCTGTATTAGTACTTTAAAAGATAAATTTTATCAAATTCTGGGGGACCTTGCCGGGCAAACGGACATATTTATAATGGATATCCTGGCGAAGGGGACTGTTAGACTCTGACAGACTTCGTATTTCTTCACAAAGTTGCACCGGGGGCTGCGGAAGTAATCAAAGCGGCCTTCGACTGGTGCCCCGTCCAGTCAAGCAGGGGGAGTGATAACCCAGAAAGCGTATACAATATGATTAGGGTTTTAGTGCACGCATCTTGCGCGGCACCTATAATAACCACTAAGCTCATACAATAATACGACTAGATGAGTAGGTAAATACTATTAAGAAACTTCTTGAACAAAAGCAGGGATATTGCACACTCAGTAAATTAGTCCTCAATACGAAGACTGAGCATCGTGAGCACGCGTGCCCATTCACCAGTCAGCAGCATTGACGTAGCCCGATAGAGCCATTGCCTACTGGGGTCGCGGGAATGTTCTAACGAGATATCGCAGCCTTGGACCACAAGCGCAACTGTAGGAACAATACATACACCATGACGACATTCATATAACGCACCTTTAAAGTCAAACCGTTACTAAACGAAAATTTTCACGAATTGAGTTATTTATACCATCAATTTAAAATATAAGTAAACTGCAGGTTATCTAGCGTTAAATCATATCGTTACCAAAAAAATATTAATCTAAAAAATATTTTTGTAACTAAATAAAGAAAAGCTATTCTAAAGCACATGTCATAAAGTAAACAGACATCTATCATATAAACTCATAAGAAATCTTTAAGTACTTGTACGTAGACTTACCTAGACTACATTACGATACTGAACTGTTTCAAATATTGGGTCTCTTGTAAAATTTGAAAATTTCGTACAGTAACGGTTTTACTTTAAAGGTGCGATAAGTACGGTCAAGATCTCCACCAACATCTTTCTTGTGTGTACGGTTAGGTCAGGAAAATTTAGAAAAAGAAACTCAGAAAAAATCCTCATAATTATTTATTTCATTCTTATCTTATCATCAGAAACATCCAAAATATTGTATTAACATAAGTAAAGATCTGTTTTTATTATTCTTAGTTTCGATATTATTTGAGCACCTTATTGTCTAATTAGTACAATCCAAGAAATAACATTGAAAGTTTTAATAGCAATACATTGTTATAGGAAATTGAATACACAAACTGAGGATATTAATTACATAACATTAACATTATCTGTTTACAACGTCTCCACTGCATAATGTTCATAGGAAATTTTAACATAAAATATTCATAATGTTTTAAGATTGCTTCCTCATAATTGTATTCGTCTTATTTGCAACTATTTGTGTATTTATTTACACAAAGAGACGCCTATGTCTTCCTTGCTTTATTATAAATCTATACTTAATATTATAAAGCGGAAAAGTTTGTTAGTTTGTTTGTTTGCTTGAACGCGCTAATCTTCGAAAGTACTGGATGGATTTGGATGCAATTTGGTAAGGAAGTAGCTTGAAGCTTGAGTAAGGTTATAGGCTACTTTTTACCCGACTGCAAAAAAGGAGAGTTATGTTTTTACCGTGATAGAATCCACGGGAGCGAAGCCCCGCGTGAGTACTAGTTTAATATAAATAGACTTGTTAGATATGTTAATATAACAAAATTAGTACTATACCAACGATCTTCGCAGTACTCGGCTGTACCTTCTATCTCAATATATTATTCGTCTAAATTTATTTTTAAACATTACATTTTGAAAACACTGCTAAACCTAACTATGTACATGTTGCGTCCCAAATGTATTTTTGAACGATCTTTGGTGTGGCAACATTCTATTGTCTTTTTGATGTTGACACTTGACATAACTTTTTCACTTGACAGATAGACTTTGCTTCCTTGTTGAAAAATGTCCGCTTGGGACCTGTTGAGTTAATTGTAATTGGTAAAATATCGTTTGGAATCGCGTGTTGAAACCGATAATTGGGTCGCGAGTAACGATTAATTGGAATTTGTAATCCCCATTTGATGAAAAACCTGGGATATTTTGGGATTTATCGCCGGTTGGTTGCCACCGCGTGGCACGCGCATTTGTTGGAAATAAGTAGTGATAAATAGCTTCAATCCGGTGCGAGTTTGGGCTGTGATGCTGTCTGAACCGCGCCATCTGGAGATCGGCGCCTTGTAACCGTTCAGAACACTTGACTTACATCACACTTTCAATTACTCACCTCATATTTACATACATACCACACTTGGGCGTGATCAAGCAGATCCTGGTTGCTGTCTACAGCTCAGGTGAGTGTTATTTGTATATATAGTTGTAGGCCGAAGAGCCTGTAGTTTGTTTATTGTTGTTGAAAGCAACGGTAGGGCTCCACGAACCGTGGACAGTTCGGACACACCAGTATCGTTGCACTGGCTTCTTGTAGTCCTGAACATTTTGGTAGCAGAAGCGTGGTCTTATAAGATCCACTGGTTTAATTGGAAGTTTTGAATATTGTTGAAAATAACTTAATAAGTTTGAATATTGCTTTGTCAGCCGGGCTCAAATAGCACTTGTAGTTTGTACTGTAATTTGTAGTGCTAGTCCCTTGTATTGCACTGACAAGTAAGATTTATTTGTGAAATTAGGAATTATTGGTTGTATTTGGTACATAATTTGGTATATTGTTGTAAAAGTTGTTTGGTATTTGTTGCAATTAATAATTGAATGTCAATGATCTGAATTTAAAAGGTTATCTAAATAATAATTACACATAGTCTAACATAATAGGACTTGAATTGTGTGTATTGGTTATTGCATTTGTGGTACTTATTGGACTGTGTTGATAGAGATTCTCCGGCTCAATATTATACAGTCAATTGTTGTGTTTATTGATGTTTATTGGTGTTGATCCTGCACAATATATACATTGAATTGTTATTTATTTTGTAACTAGCCATATGTACCAAGCTAGATTCATACTTGGAATGGGTACAGGGTCGGATTTGGACTTGAAATAATTGAATTTAAGTTGTTATTTTGGTGAAATTATTTGGTCGGCTAACAAGTCAATGTTGTTTGTTTAGTTAATTTTAGCCTGTTGTATTAATATTTGATTGTTGCAATGGCCTCATTAAGGGCAGTCAGGGAGGCTGCTGCCGGATTGACCTCACAGTTGAGATGGTTCGCATCGGCAGCTGCAACGGTTGAGCGTGTAGAATTGGAAGAGCTCACCCTTGCTCGGTATGGGCAAGTGATTGAGAGGATCAAGTCAGCTGATGCTGCGCTCACACGCTTCAACGAGTACATCATGGACGTGGATTTGGGGGTGATGGATCAGACAGCCCGTGATAAGATTTTGGGTGACTATGACCAGATTGTCCACCTGGGGGATGTCATATGTCTACGAGCGCGGGAAATTTTGAAGAGTCGGGTGCCTGATGCGGCCAAGCCGCAGACCCCCGTTGTTGCAGGCCCTGGACTATTGAGTAGGCTGCCCACCCTGGAGCTGCCACATTTTGACGGTCGCTTGGACCACTGGCTGGGCTTCCTAAATCTCTTTGAGAGTCTTGTCGATGCACGCTCGGACCTCGGACCTGCCCAGAAGCTGGCCTATTTATTGTCTGTCCTGGAGGGCGAAGCCAGAGCCTTGGTGCAGCACTTGCCGGTGACGGATTCCTCCTACCCGACTGCTCTGGAGCTTCTCTCCCGACGGTATCAGAACAAGCGCTGCCTGGCTGATGTGCACATCGACCAGATTTTGGGGCTACCGGCCATTGTCAGCACGTCGACGTTGCGCACTGACTTGCTGAACCCGTTGGTCTCAGCGACCAACGCCTTGAGACGCTTGGAGTTACCAGTAGAACATTGGTCCTACTTGTTGGTGCACATAGTGCTGCAGTTGCTCCCCGCGGAGTTGAGGTCACGTTTTGAGCAGAAGTATGGTGGGGATAGTGCCACCCATCTTCCCCCCTTTGACGACCTCCTCAAATTTTTAGAAGACGAGTGTCAGTTTTCAGATAACACTCGTGGCGCCACGGGGTCACCCCCACTACCTTCTCGGCCTAGAGACCAGGGACGGTCTAGGGCTCGGGGGCCTGTTGATGTTCACCCCGCCCCCCGTTTTGCTGGCGCCCGGAGTCCTCGGGCTAGGGGGCCTGTTGATGTTCGCTCCGCCCCCCGTTTTGCTGGCGCCTGGAGTCCTCGGGCTAGGGGGCCTGTTGATGTTCGCCCCACCCCCCGTTTTGCTGGCGCCCGGAGTCCTCATCATTGTGACTTTTGTAAGGCAGCGGGGCATGTCATGGCGCGTTGCCCGGCCTTTTTGAATTTGCACGTGAGTGCCCGCCGCCGCATTGTCAACGCACGCCGTTTGTGCTTCTCGTGCTTGGGGGCCCACTTTCATCGGGACTGCCCCGACCCCCGCCCGTGTAGAATTTGTAAGGGGTCCCACTTGGAGATTTTGTGCGCCAACGCGAACCGCTCCAGCAGACCATCTTCTGAGGAGGGTTCGCGCAGGGGGGGGTACCCCGGAGACGAGCACCGGGCTGAGACCCGCAATTCTGTACGCCGCACTCCACCCCCCGCGCAAGTTGAACGGGAGCCCCGCGAGCGCCATTTGGTCTCCCCTCGTCAGGGAGAACGCGCATTGGCTGCTAGGCAGCAGTGGCCGGGTCGGCGCCGCTGCCTTTCCCCTCGTTTGGCGGAACGTCCCCGGTTGGAGTCGCGCCCTCCGCCATTCGGGCATTCGATGGGATGTGCCCCTCCAGTGATGGCGAGCGGCTCAGGACACCGCGCGGACGAATATTTTGATTGTTGGCCTCGTCGTGAACGAGGGCAGCCTGGATGCGGCGATCGGTCGCCGCCCAGGCATCGCTAAGAGATTGACACCTGCCCCGCTAAAGGACACCCCCCCCCCCCCGATCAAGACGGTTTTGTTGCCAACGGCCTCGGTCAAGGTCTGGGGACCCTCGGGTGGCTCGATTGTGATCCGTGCCATTTTGGACACGGGAGCCCAGAGTTGCCTTGTCGTCTTGGTTAGCGGGACAGGTTGGCCTGAAGGTGAACGACCTTTCAGGCAAGATTTGGGGAATTGGCGAAACGGCTGTCACCACTGTTGAGGGAAGGACCTGGTTTGAAATCACCCTTGTGAGTTGTCCTTACCCTAAAATTGGTGCTCCTGCCCTTGTTATAACTGAACTTGGTTGGGACGAGCCACTTCGGGAAACCCTGTTGGAGGACGGTTGAGGCACTCTAGCCTTCCTTATGGGGCCCGTCACCCCCTTTTGTTGCCCAAGGAGGGCCACTTGGTTCAATTGTTGGTGACTGATCGTCACGTTAAGAACTCGCATGCCGGTTGCAATGCGCTGTTGGCCATTCTGCAGCGAGAATTTTGGATTTTGTCGGCTGATCGCGTCAATGAGACGAGGCCCTTTGCTGGCGTCGTAACGGACTTGTTGGTCCCCTTTTGTTGAAGACGTCCACCCTTCGTAATAGTAAGATTGTTAAGGCTTATTTGTGTGTTTGTCTGCCTGTCAACCAAGGCAGTACATTTGGAGCTGGTAACCTTCCTCTCGACAGAGGCCTTTGAGGCGACGTTGGAAAGATTTGTGTCTCGCCGTGGGTTACCTTCTTTAATTAGGTCTGATTGCGGTACGAATTACAAGGGTACAAGTAACTATTTGAAGGAGGTATACGCCTTCCTTAATGAGAGCCAGGTTGACATTGGTAATAGTTTGGCCCGCCGAGGGGTCACTTGGTTGTTTGACCCGCCAGCCTGCCCCCATTGGGGGGGTATTTTTGGGGCCGCGGTGAAAGCGGTAAAGGGACGCTGGCGGAGATTGTTGGGAGACACCGTTCTCACCTTTGAGGAACTAGCTACGGTATTTGGCCGCATTGAAGTTGTGTTAAATTCGCAACCTGGTCAAGACTTCCAATTGATTAGCGGACGGGTAGGCCCGTCCGGAGGGGGTAGATGTTGCGTCCCAAATGTATTTTTGAACGATCTTTGGTGTGGCAACATTCTATTGTCTTTTTGATGTTGACACTTGACATATTTTTTTCACTTGACAGATAGACTTTGCTTCCTTGTTGAAAAATGTCCGCTTGGGACCTGTTGAGTTAATTATAATTGGTAAAATATCGTTTGGAATCGCGTGTTGAAACCGATAATTGGGTCGCGAGTAACGATTAATTGGAATTTGTAATCCCCATTTGATGAAAAACCTGGGATATTTTGGGATTTATCGCCGGTTGGTTGCCACCGCGTGGCACGCGCATTTGTTGGAAATAAGTAGTGATAAATAGCTTCAATCCGGTGCGAGTTTGGGCTGTGATGCTGTCTGAACCGCGCCATCTGGAGATCGGCGCCTTGTGACCGTTCAGAACACTTGACTTACATCACACTTTCAATTACTCACCTCATATTTACATACATACCACACTTGGGCGTGATCAAGCAGATCCTGGTTGCTGTCTACAGCTCAGGTGAGTGTTATTTGTATATATGGTTGTAGGCCGAAGAGCCTGTAGTTTGTTTATTGTTGTTGAAAGCAACGGTAGGGCTCCACGAACCGTGGACAGTTCGGACACACCAGTATCGTTGCACTGGCTTCTTGTAGTCCTCAACAGTACATTAAAAAATATTTGAATTTAATCATGAATAATATGTTATCTTATAATAATAAAAAAATCATTAATTTCCACAAGCATGTTTTTCTGATGAATGTAAAAAAAATATAGCAAAAAAAGTAATTTTGCATGTTACAAGCATGTATAATCAATATTTTTGGGTATCCATCTACATTTTTTTTTTTTATTTATAAAACTTACTATGGTTTCATAATTATATCTACAACACACAATAGTCACACGCAGAATTATCACATAAATTAATATAATTAATAGGTAATTGGTTACCATTAAGGTAAGTAGGTAGGTTGGCCATTAAGATACCATAATTAGTATAAGTTAAAAAAAAATAGATTGAAATATTATCATATCAGAAGTAGTTTAAAACGAAATCATATGTAGACCTACATTATGTACCTGTACATTTGTAATATATACATAATTTACTAATATAGGTGATTGCTTTAATTTGGTAAAAACACTAACTTCTGTCTTTTTGACTAATGAAATAATTTAATGTCAATTTTTCACCTGTATTACCATCGTAGACTTTATCAAGAAGAGTTTTAAGAGTATCCCTGTGTTTGTCGCTGTATTCAAAATAATGGATTGGTGTTAATCCTGCATGATCAAGAGTCATACAAACTTCTATGAATTGACTTCTATCCAAAAGATATTCAAGTTTCTCAAAAAATGAATAATTTTGTGTTGCTGCTGCTCTATGAGCTGCTAGCTTATTTTCCGAATCTGTCGCACAGAAAATGGTCATCAATTGCTCTTTATTCAACTTTTCAAAAATTCTATCAAAACAATCGTCATTTATATCGCCCTGCAGCCATGACTTTATAAAAATATGAATAATTTTCTTTGAAGCCGGTGTATTGTAGTTTTCAAATTCAATTTGTTGACAAAATAAATCTACAAGTGCTATAGGCGATAAATCTGACAGTAGAACATTTAACAATTCTACGTTCCAACACAAACTATAGCGAACTCCAGAGACTAATGCTAATGGATTAAAATTAGGAAGGTCTGAACATTTTAATAAGTTAATCAATTTATCAGCATCAATTTCTTTAATTAGCTCAATTACAAATGAAATAAAGGTCTTTGCACTTCGTTGGACGGCAATACATACAATGCAACCTTCATTGAAACTTTTAGTGACCACATGTATAAGATCGTTTATATTTTTCTTACTAAGCACGTTTTTCAGACATTTCAGTAAAAACACCGCAGTATTTTCCAATGAATCATCAATTGCCATAAATAGAACTTTAGCCATTTTCTTATGTTGCAAAAGCAAAGTTTCAAACATTTCGTTTAATTCGGCGCTATACACTTCATTAAACAAGGATGAATGGTTTTCCAGTTTAGCATTGAAAAATCTTCGAGATCCACTTTCTTCAGACTGAAGAAATGTGTTAATTAGATACATCCAGGGAGAAGTTCTACAGTGGAAAGATTTTAATCTATCGCAAAGAAACTCAGTGGCGAAGTATTCAGCAAACGTGTAATGAACAAACTTAGGTTTGTTCTGAATAATTTGCTCTATAATGCCTGTTTTCTCCTCTCCTACTTGTATCCTTTCAATAAAATCATGTATTTCGTTAATATCACGATGACCTAACAACTGTACCTCTTCTGGTTGACCAAATATTACATGAGCAGCGATTATTTTATGAACGTAGAAAAATGCTGAACGCTCATTATCTATCAATTTCCTCATATCAGGGTCATCAATACACAACAATGGTTTCTTTTCTCCAAAACGTATCTTAAAGAATTTAATATCGACAAATCGCTCGTAAATTTTATTTAAATTTACTTCATTCATAGTATTCTGTTCTCTTGAATTCGAAGCCATATTTTCTGAAACGGGTAGAAAATTATGAAATGAATCTTGGAAAACTTCTGATATCATATACAAATGTAATGGTATACTAATGAATTTATTTGTCGTATCACGTAACGCATCTGAAAGTCCCCACAAAAATACTTTAATCAAATCTGTCATTTTAGGTTTATTGAAAGAGTAATAGTCTACTTTATTAGCTAAGCTACCTAGAAATTTCCTAGACCAAATTTTCTCTAAAAACTCCAACTGGTTGTCATATGTTAATGGCTGGATTGTAAAAGAAAAGGTTTCCAAAGTATTTTCTAACTGATGAAGAACGTTATATACACGACTTGTTATCCACAAATACAAAACTTTTGACTTTTTTAAAATATTAACTAATTGCAAAAATTCATTTGCGAAATCAGGACAAATTTCATCAAAACCATCGAATAGTAAGACAACCCGGTCGTTATTAAAACAATGAATAAATAACTCTATTTCGAATAACTGTAATCCTGTCAAGTCCAAATCTATAACATTTTTGTTTAAACTAATATGATCACCTTCTACAGAAACAAGATCAATTACTATTGACCAAATATCAATTTCACTCTCTTTAAATATTTCGAATCCAATTACTCTAAACAAGAATTGCACAGATTCTTTGAAGTCTATGTTAACTCTATTTTCTTTCATTCTTCTAAATTCATGAGTATTCTCCAGCAAATTGATTTTTGAAATCCACAGTGCTGGGTTATCGAGTTTTGTATTAATTGCTAAGTGAGTTAGAAAAGAAGATTTACCCATACCGGGCTCACCACTTATAATTACTACTTTTTCTCCTATATCTTTCAAAGTTACAGGTTGCAGTGTATGTGATTCGTGCGCATCTCTGCTAACGTGTCTCGATAAATTTTCTAAGTTCCCTCGAGATTTTTTCCAAACAAGGCAATCGTCCCCGCTAAACCAATGCACATTACAATTAACATACGTACAAATAAATTCCGAATACTGTTCTTCCCTATCAGTAATCAAAACAACGTCTCTCGAATCTGGTATATATTTATCGCTATATTTCAATACATTTAAGTTATGGGTTTCTTGAACATGAGGATCTAAAGTAATATAACGGCATACCTTTTCTTTAATGTAGAAATCTAATAATTCATCATAAGACGGGTTATTCAGAGCATTTCCTATAACAATTTTTTCATTGTTTATGATCTTGTACAATAAATTTGAATTGATAAGATAATATGATTCATTATTAAATAAAACGCCTAGTGGTACGTCTTTTCCTTGGAAAATAATATATCTATCTTTTAACAACACCGTGCGCATTGTATCTGCTAGATCTTCAAAGCCAATCTGATTGTCAACTTTGGTAATAATTTTCTCAACTGCTCTATCATTCATTTGAATAGCCAAATCCGGATTGGATATAATTATAACTTTTCCCCCGTAATGATTTATCAGTAGTTCAATTTCCGCTATGGCATCTTTACTTTTGCATACGATGACGAGTGTGTTAATTTTAGTTTTTTTTAGCTCCAACTTGACATCAACAAAATAATTTCCAGTTCCAACATAGTCCAAATCGATAAAGATGAAATCGTTAAAATTTCGTTCTTTAAAATATTGAATTAATTTGATACTAGAAAGTGCATTTTCTTTAGTAATAATGCTCAAGATTTTTTCTTCCGCAGCTAAGAAGCTTTCTAAACACAATAGTTCAAGAGCGGTATCTTTAAATTTCAATGCAGGTAACGCGTTCTTTATTGATTTTGTAAAAGTAAAATTAAGAATGCTGAGTAACGGGCTATTTAAGGTATCTTGTTCAGCTTCGAAGAAGTATTCGCAAGATTCTGTCAAATATGGAGCGTTACTTGGCTGCTTCCACCATTTTTGAATACGATCGTGTGCTTTTAAGAAAATTGCATCACCTTTTAATCTAAATAGTGCATCATTTTGCCTTGATATGGTACTAACAAAATAATAATCAATTTCTCTTTTTAAAATGTTTTCGACTTCTGCCTCTGTTGCCTGGTTTGTATAAAAAAAAAGTTTACACAGAAAGTCTTTGATCAAGTTTTTATCATTTTCTTCATGAACCAAAGAAAGTCTGGGGAAACGATGCACGTTTATATCAAATCTGCACTTCTCTAGACCTACCCCTACAAAAACATCACTCTTCAATCTTTCTAAAAGTTTTAAATTGTCACAGGATAACGATTTGATGTCAATATTGAATTTTAAAGTCTTACTTACGTGGTCGAATATCAACAGGTTGCCAACTAAACCACCCAGTCTCTTAGAATCCAAATCAATTCTTTGTAAAATTTTATTCGGACCAACCATATCATCGTCTACTTTCATTACAATATTTTCTGAACTTACATAACTGAACGCATAAAGTTGTTTAAATATTGAACAAAGGTACTCAAGTTGGTTTTCTTTCTTTTTCTCGCAACCACTGAAACAAAAATTCGGATTTCCAAAACCTGCTGGTACCTTAAAAGTCAATGACATTAAGATGCGCTCTGCCTCTTCCAGTTTATTAGTGGACACAGTTTTGTTAAGTATTAATAGTTCTTTACAAATAGTGCATTTAAATGCAAATAACAAATGGTCATTACTTGAAAAAAATGATTCTCGGAATTTAGCGTAATGAAAATGGTTTTGCGATTTATCATCTGGAATTTCAACTGTCAGAATGTGGCGCGCGAGAAAGACGTGATAAGTTTTTATCACATTGTCCTTCATCATATTATGGTCATTATCATAGAATATAAATTTTGATAATCGCTTTGCCAAAAGCGCTACTCGTGATTTGGCTACAGTTTGCAGAAGAAGTTCTAGGTCTTGGTCATCGAAATCAAACTGAAATACCTTGCCTTTGCTTGTACTTAGAAAACGATTACCTTCAGTAAGTTCAATTGCTTTCATTTTTGAAAATTTTTCAATAGCAGAGGTATAAATAACAAACTCACAGTCTATGTTATTAAATTCGCCCCTGAACATATCATCGTGATTATCAGGTATGAACATCCGCCTTATTTTTATGTAACTCTCTAAGTACTTATGTAGACTAAAGTCCCCGTTAAATTTCATAATTTCCTCAACAGTAAATGCATCTTTTGAGGGATTATCCTTATGTTTTGCTTGCACAAACATAATTTTTGGTAAGCCATTTTTATTTGAATAGAACTTAAAGACAATATCATCAAAAGCACCCATGCTTTCTACGTTCGTCGCTAATGTAAATTTTTTAATATTATGTACATATAAAGCTCTAAATAAAATCAGACTCAACAGTTTAGTTTCATACAATTGTCCGCTAAGCCCTGAAGTTCCAGTTCTTTTTTGGTAATGCTGAATTTCATTTCCTGCTATCTTTGTGGTTGTTTTACTACATCGTTTTTGTTTTGTGTTATATGAAGACATTCTTGTATATTTTATTGAAGAGTCATAATTATCATTACTATATTGTGATTCATAATCACAAGAATCACATCTGTCAACATATTTTGGATTGTCTAGTATTTCTGTGGAACTGATGGTACTGTTCCCGTTTACAGCATTTTTTGTATCACGTTGGGTAGAAAGTTGCATGTTTGTTAATACCTCTAATATGGGTTTAATATTTTTTCTTTTACCGTTAGATTTATCCAATAAAAGAGCTATATCTAAAGCCGTTTGATTTTCACTGTTTTTAATGGCAACGAGAGCTCCTCGATCCAAAAGAAATCTAACAACTTCTGGTTCTTCTTTCATCACTGCGACATGTAACGGTGTATTGTTTTTGTAGTTAGCATCAGTAGCGTTTATATTTGCACCCAGGTCTAGGTATTTTTGGATTTTTTTAATTTTATAATCTGGGGTTTTGTTTTTACGAATGCTACTAAACAGTAAGCTGTTGTTGAGTAACTTTTCCTCAAGTTCCGAATCATTGCTGTTATTTTCCATTTCAATATACTTACTGATGTATCTGAAACAATAACATGAAGAGGTATTTTAAATACAATAAAAAATAAAACAAACACATTCATGTTACATGATTGTACAAAATCGATTTACTCTTAGTTTTTCCAGAAGCTTTGTCTATCGCTTACATTTCGGGGAGTGTGCGTTGGAATTGCATAGTCTAGTTCCACCAAGCCGTTCGGACTTCAAGACGAACGTCGATGCGCCAGGGTTACATGGTGGAAATCCCACGCATAAGCACAAAATGTTTTGGGGTTTTACTTTAATTGTGCGTACAGCTTAGGAGTGGAATTCCTTACCGGAGTCTGTATTTTCTGATAGCTATAACCTAGGAGTCTTTAAGTCAAGAGTGAATGAGTTACTTCTAGCCAAGCGTGTTTCATCTTCAACCGCATAATCGCTTACCTTGAGGTAAGATAGTGATCAAACGCGGGATCAATAATAATAAGAAACTCTTTAAAGTTGTTTTTCATCCCAACTTACAACTATTACAAGTGCTTTAAAAGAACAGTGAAAAAATAATACAGTAGGTACTTATTTCAAAATTTTGAAACAATAATGAAACATTATGGTACTTTTCATACTTTTCACCAAAAAGAGGAAACTAGCGAAGCTGGAACTACCAAGTTTCTTTGGCACCACTTTAAGCCTTTCAGCTGAGACCAAATACTTGGGCATTTTTTGTACAAACATCTGAATTGGGCAAAACACCTACAATTTCTTGGTGATGTGCTCGGTACATCACCAAGAATTATCTGCTTCCGGAGAGGGGTCGGATAGAGTGGCAATGGTCTCGTGCAGAGATTAAGAGAGGGAGAGAGAGAGATATCTTTATTTGTTTAAACATGGTATACATACAAAAGCATGCAAGATATTATTTTGTTTGAGACCATCATGCTTAGCCGTCAGTATCGGCGTACAAATATTTCATATAGGTGATGAAAGTAATTACAAATAATCAAAAGATTAACTAAAATAGGCATTTACAAAAATTTTGAAATTATATAAATTTAAAATCATTTTTAGTCAAAATTCCTTCTTCTTGTCAATTTAGTATTAGAGTCAAATATAGTTTAGTTTTAATGTCCAGATACCATAATAAAAAGTTATGCACGTATAAGTGCGGAAACCAGCCCAGATAAGAAGAAGAAGAAATATTTTGGTATAAATCGTAAAATTCCCCAGTATCAAAATCAGAAAATGATATAATTAGCTTATCATTACAACGGTTTAAATATACACGAACAGTCAGATCTTAATTACTGAAAAAAGCTACCGTCCGAAAATTTAATCAGAGTATCAAATTATAAGAATAAAAACAATCATTCAATTAATAAAATTAAATCAATAATAACCTGCTCTTGTAAACAGATTCCACTGACGTCAGTTGTATACGTAGGTGCCTATTACTAAGAGCGGCAAAAGAGTGTTTATACTAATTAAAACTAGTAGTAAGATTTCTCTCACTAACAATATAGCGTTTTAATTGTGTTATTTTTATTGATTATGCTTTATTGGTTATTTTTGTTGATTATTTTTCGTCCATTAATATTTCTTAATTCTGATCATTTATTTCAATGCTTATATTTTTGTAGACTTGATTTTATCATGATGAAATTGAATTGTGCAAAATATGTTTTTCTTTCCTACCCTATCAAAATGGGAATTCTTGTAAAGATAGTTGTATGTATGTAACAATAAATAAATAAATGAAAAAATAGTTGATAGATAAATATTAAAAAATAAAATTATTACACTATTAACATTCCAATTATTATCATTATTTTTATAAAAACCTAAACTTATTCAAATTATTTGCAGTTTTTACACTCTGCAAATAATTTATGACGAAATTACAAACCCAAATATTAATTTTAATAAAATCCGCTTCGTGCAGGAACGAGACTTCGAGGAACAACACCTCTCAGAAGAGCCAGGCCTGTACACTCTGAGTAGGCAACAATGCAACATTTCCTCCTAGCTGATTCGGTTTGGAGAAAGACATTTCAAATAACAGCAGCACTTCAGCTTTAGCTTTAGCTAAATTAATTTCAATGCTGTTGCATTCGAATCGATAACAGAATACAATGGAGCCGAAAAAGCTTTTTTCTTAATCATCATTTAAACACAAAAATTTGATACAGTAGTAAAATGGATGACCTTAGCTTCATATACCTATCTAATGATTTAGATGCAGATCTAGATTTAGATTATTTGTGTGTACACTACACAGTAATAAACGGGCGTCGAAACGTGCGCTTTTATACATAAATACACAGCTTCTTAGCTAATTTCGCGCATGTTATCCATAAATTGGCTGTTGTGTAGGATAAAGTTGACTCTCATTATCTCTTCGCTTATTAATAAATCTATATAATAAAAATGAATCGCTAAATGTGTTGCTAAGCGCAAAACACGAAAACGGCTGGACCGATTTGGCTGATTCTTTTTTTGTTGTGTTTGGTTTTGTCAGGAGAAAGTTCTTATGAAAAACAAAAGTAGGAAAGGTCTCAAGGGTAGGGTAGGGTAGAGGTAGGGTAGGGGTAGGATACCATACGAAGTCGTGGCGGGTCAGCTAGTAACAAATAATAATAATGTTATCAATTAGGATATTCCATTCTGAAGAGGTTCTGTTTAAACAATCCGCTAAGGCTTTCAGAGTAACCATGTACAGCGTTATTCTGTAACAGTCAACAATCTTATCCGATCCGTTCATCCTTAGCTGCCATATCCCACAGAGGGTACCCCTAGCGTGTAGTCACCTTGTCTTTAGGTTTCATATAAGCTCAAGCTGGAAGATTTAATTTCAATAATTATGGCAACTCCAGTTAAGCAGACGAGAACCTCATTACCTGCGAGAGGCCACTCACAAAAAATAACTATAGGTACTTATAAAGCCACCAACCTTCTATATTGTGTTCTCCTGTTTGAGAGATAACCATCAATATACTTATTGTAGCAGCTAGAGGCAGCACATTCTGCTTGTATTTCTTCTTCCAACCGATGGTTTATATATTACGTCATTACGTGGGATCCAGTTTGGCCGTGTGATTCACTTTGCAGGGTTCCGTAGCCGAAGAGCAAAAAACGAAACGTATAGTTTCGTCATGTCTGTCTGTCTGTCCATCCGTCCGTATGTCACAGCCATTTTATTGATAGAAACTATTAGACTATACATATGAAACATGGTAGGAAGATGTATTCTGTGAACCGCTTTCCGATTTTAAGAAAAAAAAAATATACGCTTCCAAAGTGTTAAAATATGTGTATGTGTGTGGCTCTAACTTCTATAATAATGGAGTGAAAAATGTAAATACAAATTGCGCTATAGATCTTAATGTAAACTTTCAACCAAAATTGGTTTGAACGAAATTGGGTCAGCAGATTTTGAGATATAGCATATTTTCTAAAACCGTAAATATAACTTTGTAATTCATACAAACCCTATGAAAAACAAAGTTATTGGCGTAGTTACTACGGAACCCTTCATGGGCGAGACTAACACGCACTTGGCCAATTTTTCATTTTTGACAGAGAAATCTGTATTTAGTATAGGCACCATTACGAAATAAACATTTTATTTTATTTTTACATTTTATTAAATTTTATTTATAACACATGATATCTTTTACATATTTCATTAAAAACACACACAACTTAATAGGCACCTGTGATCTCATTAAATATTTTCATCAAATGTCATACCTATCCTAAAATTACAAGTATGACTTCAAAAGTAGGTATACATTGAATTAATACTTATTTTAATGATAAACCTTATTGTATAATGTTATAAATATTTTTTTTCTATTACCAGAGAGTTATTAATAAATTAGTAAAAATACGCACATAAATACAATTTTTGTAAAAAAATTACAGATAACAAAAAAATTATGAATAGATAAAACCAAATTATTCCCAATTGACTTGGACCAAAACTGTTACTACACTTTACTAAATTTTGTGTTTTCTAAATCAACAGTTCACTGCTTAAATTCAAAAGGGCCACAAGTCGAAAAGTCACTTTTTTACAGGAGAGCCCGTCAAAGTTTTGATATATGTTTTTTTTTATTATTTTTATTATTCTACGTTGTAAATCTATGTGTTATATATCATCGGATGTATATTTTAAGCCTCTATTTGTCTTTAATTTAATATTTCCTATAAGTTTTACCCAGTTAATAAAAACATCACATAAGTCCCTTTTGATTATAAAAAACATATATAATGTTTATGAATTTTATAAATAAAAAGCCACAACTCAAACAGAAAATAAGTTTCATAGTGTCATTTCATATAATGTTTTTTGTTTATTATACTACTTTTTGTTTATAACTAAATGGTAGCATATTAACAATACCTTGCAATAAAATTACAAAAAATCAACCACAAAAAGATACAAAACAAATAAAAAGCGTACATTTTTAAATGTACTTTTAGAGATAATCTCAAGATATCCAGAATTTTGACTGGAATGCAATATCGACACCTAACCATGTCACATACAAAAACAAAACTTAAAATTACATCAGCTTCTAATGAAAAAATGTAGGTACTTAAGTAAGTTAACAAAACACAAATTGGTTATAAATCTCTAGCACAGCATGTTAACAAATTATTAAAATGCTTATTTTCGTATCTAAATTAAATCTTCTCGTAAAATAAATCACAAATTAAAAGGCGACGTAAATCTTTGACTTACAATGATATATAATAGTATGCAAAGTTAAGGTATCTTTCGGAATGTGGCCCTTTTTCACAAAACAAACGTGCGCTCGCACTGACTGCAGGGTCAGTGCAAAAAGAGCTGTTGTGGGATTAGCTCCATTTTAATGGGAAAATACTGGGTGTCTTTTTCGAATATGAAAAAGAAGGCAGAATTGATACGATGTTTGCTTTAAAAAGGATTTGTAATTTTTTCGACTTGTGGCCCTTTTGAATTTAAGCAGCGAGTTGTTGGGATCATAAAAAGGAAATCAGATAGACTAGTCTACACATACTTATAATAATATCTAGGGTATTTAAATGTAAATTCGTGTGATGCTCTTATAAATTGCCACGTAAATGATCTTCACTATGTGACTGTATAATAAATTAATAAACTATTATGAAATGAAAATTATGTTTGTGCTAAGACTATTTTAGATTGCTTTGCAATTGCAATCAGATAAAATAAATATATATAGCAAATGGTAATATAATGTACTGGTACTGACAGTACTGCATTGAAGTATCATAGTATGGCAACACTTATCTTTGGCCACTTCGATATTTTTTGTCTCGGCAACCTTTACATCTTTGAATTTTTTGTATCAATGAAATGGTTCAATGTCAATTTTTCATTCGTATTGCCCTCATACACTTTATCAAGAAGACATCTTAGCTTTTCGCAATTTTTTTTACTGTATTTAAAATAATGGATTGGTGTGAGTCCTGACTTGTCTCGAGCCATACATATTTCTATAAAACGACTTCTATCTAGAATTGAATCTAATTTGTCGAAAAACGTGTATGACTGTTCGGAGGCCGCTCTATGCGCTGCTAGTTTCTTCTCAGAATCTCTAACGCAAAAAACAGTCATGAGTTGCTCCATATTTAATTTTTTAATGGCTTTATCAAAACATTCAAAGTTTGTATTACCTATGGACGGTGCTATTAAATGTATAAATTTCTTTGATCTATTCATATTAAACCATTTATAATCAAATTGAATACAAAGCAATTCCACAATTGTAAGAGAAGGTAACTCTGACAATATAATATCTAGCATCGCTACATTAGGTAGACCTTTAGAATCTCCATATGCAACAACTATTGCATTCGAGTTTGGAAGATCAGAGCAAAGAAACAAGTCAATTAATCTATTAATATCGATATCCTTAATCAGCTGAAGAATTAAGATAACAGCTTCCTTCGCGCTTCTCTTGGCAGCAATACACACTAAACAACATTCATTGTAATTCTTACTAACCAAATGTATAAAATCGTCAAGATTATTCTTTGTAAGTACAGTCTTCAAGCATTTCAGTAGAAACATGGCACTGTTTTCTAAATACTCGTCAATAGCCATATATAAAACCTTGGCCAAAGTATGATGCTGAGTCATTAAATTTTCAAACAGGTTGCTAATACCCTCATTTTGTATTTCATTCAACATGAGTGGATGGTTTCTTAATTTAGCATTGAAAAACCTACGAGGACCCCCATCTTCAGATTGAAGAAACGTATTTATGAAATATAACCACAGAGAAGTTTTACAATCAAATGGTTTTAATCTATCACACAGAAACTCGGTAGCGAAATATTCTGCAAAAGTATAATGGACAAACTTAGGTTCATTCTGTACAATTTGTTCAATAATACCCGTTTTTTCCTCTCCTACCTTTATCCTTTCAACAAAATTACGTATCTCATCAATATGGTGATTATCAAATAATTCTATTTCATCGGTTTTGCCGAATATAATATAAGCAGCAATTATTTTATGACAACTATAAAATGCTGTGCGTTCATTATCTATCAATTTTCTCATATCAGGATCATTAATACACAAAAGAGGCTTTTTTTCTCCAAAACGGATCCTAAAAAATTTTACATCTACAAATCGCTCATAAAGCAGATTCAAATTAACCATATTCATAGTATTCTGTGAAGTTATAAAATGTTCCATACTTTCTGGATTAAGAGGAAAGTTGTGAAATGAATCTTGAAATATCTCCGATATCATATACAAGTGTAATGGCATGCTAATAAACTTATTACTTGTGTCGCATAAAACAGCAGATAAAACCGACAAAAATCCCTTAACTGCATTTCGCATGCCCCACGTTGTATTAAATGGAAAGTAGCTTAGCATTTTATTTGATCCTTTACTTAACCAGTTTTTTTCTAAAAACTCAATTTGATTGTCATAAGACAAGGGTTTTATTGTAAAAGAAAAAGTTTCCAGCGTATTTTCTAACTGATGAAGAACATTGTATAAACGACTGGTTATCCACAAATTGACAACTTTTGACTTTTTAAGAATATTTACTAGCTGCATAAACTCATTTGCAAAGTCAGGACATATTTCATCAAAACCATCGAATAGTAAGACAACGCGATCGTTATTATAACAATGTATAAATAACTCAATTTCGAATAAATTTAACCCCGTAAAATTTAATTCCACCTTATTTTTGTTGAAAGTTATATTATCACCTATGACAGAAACTTGATTTATTATCATCTCGAATTCTGTTTTACTCTTTTTATTAGCTTCGAATCCTATCACTCTAAACAAATATTGCACCGCTTCTTTTAAACCGATGTCAATATTATGTTCTTTTATTCTTCTTAATTCTTTACTATTCTCTAGCAAATTGATTTTGGAAATCCACTGTGCCGGGTATTTATGTTTCGTATTAATTGCTAAATGAGTGAGTAAAGAAGATTTGCCCATGCCAGGTTCTGCACTTATCACAACTACCTTATCTTTTAAATCTTTTAATGTCTCCGGTTGCATTGTATACGAATCATGCAAACCTCTGTCAATATATTTGAATATAGTCATTAAGCTGCCTCGCGATTTTCGCCAGACAAGGCATTTGTCGCCTTCAAAGCTAAACCAATGCACATTACAATTTTTATGCTCGTTAGAAAATTCAGTATATTCTTCTTGTTTATTAGTAACTAAAATTATATCTCTCAAATCAGGTACAAAATCATCTCTCTTTTTATAACCCTTTATAACGTTAAACTCGGTGTTTGCTTGAACATTAGAATCTAATGTAATGTAACGACATACTTGTTCGTTTATATAAAATTCTAATATTTCATCATACGCTGGGTTATTTAAAATATTGCCTACGGTAAGTTTTTCATTATTTATAATCATGTATAATACGTTCGAAGTTATGAGATGATATGATTCGTCTTCAAGTAAATTACCTAGAGATACTTCATTTCCTTGAAAAAATATATATCTGTCCTTTAGCAACATTGTACGCATTTCATCTGCTAAATCTTTAAAACCGATTTGACTATCAATTCTTTCCACAATATCTTTAGTCGCTAATCCATTGATCTGCTTCGACAAATTACGGTTACAGATAATTATAATTTTTCCTTCAAAATGTTTAATCATCAAAGATATTTCCACAACAACATCCTCACTTTTACAAACAATAATGAGAGTATTAATTTTCGACTCTTCTACCTCGGACTTGACATCGACAAAATAATTTCCAATACCCACATAGTCGATATCAATAAAAGTATAATCGTTATGATTCTGTTCTTTTAAATATTGTATTAATTTGATGCTAGAAAGTGCGTTCTCTTCAGTAATAATATTTAAAATTTTATCTGGCCCGCCAAAGAAAGAATCTAAATGCAATTGTTCTAGTGCGGAATTTTTAAATCTTAGTGCCGGCAGCGCGTTTGTCACTGTTTTTGTGTAAGTGAAATTAAGAATACTAAGTAACGGAGTGTTCAAGATATCTTGTTCAGCTTCAAGAAAGTATTTGCAAGATTCAGTCAAGTATGGAGCATTAATTGGCTCTTTCCACCATTTTTGTATACGATCATGTACTTTTAAGAAAATAGCATCACCTTTAACTCTAAACAGTGCATCATTCTGCCTTGGTATACTACCTACAAAGAACTTATCGATTTCTTTTTTTAATATTCTTTCTACTTCATCCTCTGTAGCTTGATTTGTATAAAAAAAAAGTTTACTCAAGAAGCCACGAATCAATTTTTTGTCATATTCATCATGAATTAAAGAAAGTCTGGGGAATCGATGCACGTTTATGTCAAATCTGCACTTGTTCATATCTATTCCTATGTAAACGTCGTTCTTCAATTTTTCAAGGAGTTTTAAATTGTCAACGGACAAGTCATTACTATCAACATTAAATTTTAAAGTCTTAGTTTCATCATCAAATACTAATAGGTTGCCCACTAAACCTCCAAATCTGTAGGTGTCTAAATCTGTACTTTGTAAAATTTCTGTCGGTCCAATCATATTATCGTCAACTTTCATTACACTACATCCTGAAATAATATTAGCGTTTGCAAACAGTTGTTTAAATTTTGAACAAAGGTAGTCAAGTTTCTTTTCCTTTTTATGCTCGCTGCCACTAAAACTGAACATCAGATTACCAAAATTCATAGGAACTTTAAAAGTCAATGACATTAAGATGCTCTCTACTTTGACTAGTTCAGAAGACATATTTTTCTTTATGAGTAATGCTTCTTTACAAATTGTAGCCTTAAATGCCAATAGCAAATTATCATTGCTTGAAAAAAAATCTTCTCGAAATTTAGCGTTACGAAAATTATTTTTCGTATCTTCGTCTTGAATTTCTACTGCAATAATGTGTCGCGCGAGAAAAACGTGATATGTTTTAATCAAATCATCCAACATTATGTTACTGTGATTATCTTTGAAAATAAACTTTGAAAATCGTTTCGCGAGAAGCACTGCACGTGACTTTGCTACAGTTTGCACTAAAAGATCCACATCATGGTCATCATATTTAAATTGAAACACCTTGCCATCTCTTGTGTTTATAAAACGTTTACCTTCGGATTGTTTCACGCTTTTCATTTTAGAAAACCTTTCAAAGGCAGATGTATAAATACTAAATTCACAATCCATGTTTTTAAACTCGCCCTTGAACATCTCATCGCTATTTTCTAGCACAAACATTTGGCTTATTTTTATGTAACTCTCTAAGTACTTATGCAGACTGAAATCTCCGTTTAATTTCATAATTTCATCAACGGTGAACTTATCTTTTGCGGGATTATCTCTGTGTTTTGCTTGTACAAACATTATTTTTGGTTTATCGTCTTTATTTGAAGAGAATCTAAAAACTATATCGTCAAAAGCCCCCATGCTTTCAACGTTGGTGGCTATTAAGAATGTTTTGATCTCATGTACATATAAAGCTCTAAATAGAATCAAGCTCAACAGTTTAGTTTCATACAATTGCCCACTAAGCCCTGAAGTTCCAGTTCGTTTTTGATAATGTAGTAATTTATTTCCTGTTGTTTTTATTAATTGCTGTTTTTGTTTAATTTGAACTTCAGTCCTATTTGTTGCTGGACTACAGTTACTTATATCGTGAGATTGTGTAAGATTTTCGTCACTGCATGCAACATTTTGGAATTTTATCTTAACTTCTGCAATTTTTGTGACCTCTGAATTACTTTTTCCAGCAACAGGAACAATATCTGTTTGAATATTATTAAATACCTCCAACATAGTAACAATATCTTCTCCTTTCCTAGTGGATTTGTGTATTAAACGGGCAACATCTAAAGCGGTTTGATTTTCACAGTTTTTTTTGGTAATGAGAGCTCCTTGTTCCAAAAGAAATCTAACAACTTCTGGTTCTTCTTTCATTACTGCGACATGCAACGGTGTATTGTTTTTGTAGTTAGCATCTGTAGCGTTTATGTTTGCCCCTCGATCTAAATATTTTTTAATTTTCTTGTTTTTTTCTTCTGGTGTCTTATTTTTTCGTATACTACTAAATAGTAAACTGTTATTAAGTAGCTTTTCTTCCCAACCATCATTATTATTTTGCATCAAAATATTCTTACTAATAAAATCGTTCTGAAGTTTCTGAAACAATATGATACAATGAACGTTTCAAAAATATTTCTTGTGTGTGATTAAAACTATGTACGAGCGTGTGGTTAAACTTTTCGCAGACAAGCAGCTTTCACTAGTTTATAAAAAAATACCAAACACGAAAATCTTTACACACACTACAAAAATCTTTTCTTCGCATCACTAAAGTGAGTTATGTGTATCGACTACATTAAAGCAGTGGACCTATAAGATATTCATTAATGTTGTATAATATTACATATGTCTTGTATAGAGTTATCTTATCTTATGATGTTATTGAATAAAATTTTAATGTTGCACGAATTGAAATATTCTGTAAACATAAAATATTTTAATTTTCTTTTTTATCCTCCCCGTCATTGTTTTTCTTATCATCTTACTAAATTAGTACTACTAAACTAGTTTTGATTACTGATTACTAATGACTTTTAATGATTGTATACAAATTTAAGTACGTGGGAGCTGGAAATTAGCACCCAGCCAAATAATGTACACTAACTTTGTTATTAGTCTGAAAGTTGTTAATTTTATTAAAATAATTAATCATATAGGTACAACTTTTCGTCTCACTGTAACAAATAGCTTGGGATTTAAAACATGGCCAAAGCAACAAAAAATCTCATAACGACTAATATTTACTTAAAGGTGAACTATGTAATGTTGGTACAATAAAACCGAGGCAGTCGAAGCGTAGGCTGACGATAATTATGAATGATTCACTCATCCAATACATTCAGTGTTCAAGTAATAATACTGAGACTACAATGTTCCATACCTATTTATACTTACGAGTACGACTGATGAGTTATGCTTTTAAAAATCCAGCGTAAAATCCGTAATTAAGATCTAGAGACGCATAAAATTAATCATTCACATAGATTTTATCATATAGATACATAATTTATTAAAATATTCGAGTGTTGTGTAGTATAACAACCAATACAGATCACTATTAAAACTTAAATGCCAAAAAATCCTAAGAAGCTTTATGCGCAGTTATCAAACTTATCAATATCGACTTTGGTAGGTGGTTAGGTACTAGCCAATAAAATATAATTGTTATCAAAACCGATATGTAACGAGCGCTACGCGCGCTGACTCAGAATTTCTGCACTAGTTAAGTTACCCAGTAACATAATCTAGTATTGTATAGATGAACGGACGATTGATTAAATAAGAGTGGAAGTAAGGAACCTCAAAATAACTTGAAAAGTTGACATTTCTTGTAAACGAACCTATTAAATCAGAAACTGTCACCGGACACTAGACACCGACAGCCCTATGTCAAGTCGATGATGAAGAGTGGTGCTAAGGATTGTCGTCATATCAGTAATATTGACGCAAATATTGTATTGGTTAAAGAAGAAAGACTGTTGATCATTGTTTTGAATGTCATGTTCAAATAGAACTACTCAAAATGAACCCAGCAAAGTGCTACTCATTTGTAAGAATCTTAGGTTGTGGTGTAGAAGTCTACTAAATATTAAGTACCAACCATACGAAGAGTTTATGTATACCTATACCATGCCACACCATATTATGTACCATCTCCCATTAGGTGGCTAATATAATTTTTAAGTCTAAAATATATTATGAAAACGCATTCTAGTTCCTATTGTTGTATCAACTTTATTCACATTGACCTAAAATATATTTTTAACAAAATTTTGTAGTAAGTAATAAAATAACGTTTAGGTATAAAATTATAAATATGTCCCTTAACAGTATTTGTTGTAAATGCATAGTAGGCACTGAAAATGATAAGTTATCAGTTTTAGATAACAAAATGGTTTAATGCGTACTCCGTTCGCTGAGTTAAAAAGAAAAATCATGACAGACAACAAAACATTGATGGAAATTGTTATTCAAAATATTACTTTTACTGAAACAAGATTGCGAACGCTTTATCTACACATGAATAAAAACAGGTACATAGGTAAACCTGATGTCCAAGTTGTTACGGGCTCGACTTAAGAATTGCAGGTTGTGTGTTCGAACTAGATACATGACTTTGTATAATTTATATCATAATGATTACTCTCAAAACAGAGAATTCCCATTCCTTCTCAGACTGCAGTCCTGTGTCCCAGCAATGGGAACGTTCTAAGTTGACTTAATATTTATTATAATTATACAGGGTGGCAGGGAAATTGACGCGCAACCCGACGAAAAATTTCAACGCAGGGGTGTCAAGAATCATGTACTGAATGCCATGGTAAGCGTTTGTGCGTCGATGACCCTGCCACCCTGTATAACATATCTATGAAGATCGACCAGTGTCATGATCATGGTCTTTCAGGCCCGATTCTGACGCAAGACAAGATAATCTATTAACATTTAAATCGGCCGCAAAGGCCTCCAATAAGTATGGGTTGCTAATGTTACTTTTCTCTTTTGTCATAGGATTAGCTTTTCAATTTCATAATAATTTGTCATTACGAATTGAAATATACAATCTTTTTTATTATTTAAAATAAATCTATCTTTTTACTTAGAATCTGACCACCCACTACTTACTTTACTGCCGTGAACACTAAAAAGTCAAGTATAAGCGCTTAATGGCAAAGGTGTCGGACTTGATACTGAGAAGTCGCAGGTTCGAACCTGACTCATTACACAATTGCCGTGAACCCACTCCAAATACAAGCATGATATATACTTCAAGTTCCAAAATTCAATTGAAACACGTAAGTAAAATTTATTAGCCAGTGGTTCATAATGAAGGTCAGTACAAAAAATATATGATTGCAGTACAAAAAATATATGATTGCAGTACATCTCAATGACTCTTCGGCCAAAAATGATTTACTTAAGCTTAGGTTCGAATAAAATATAAGCAATTTTACGTTTTCAAATAGGTGGTGTGAAAAATAATAAATTAGGCACACTCCAGTTTTCTGTCCTTGTCCGCATTCCTCATTCTACATCTGCATTACTAGTTGTTTCCTGTGACTATGTTCGCGTGCAAATTTTGTTTAATATGCCGCCGGGATAAAAATGTAGACTGCTGTTCTAGTCTATAATGTATCACCTATCAAATTCATTCAGATCCGCTCAGCCATTTTACCGTGAATAAGTAACAAATATTCATCGATCCATATCTCAATTTTTGCATTAATATACATATTACATAGTAGTATATAGGAATATACACTTCTGGACACATCTATTGGCCCACCTTGTATTTTCAGTTTCGTTTGGTCCTAGCTAAAATTTTATATTAGGTCGAGCAAAAAGTTTTTATGCAGTTTTGAACCTGGCACATTCACAATTTCATTCAATAGTCTTTTTTTGAATTTCGAACACAGAATTTAAAGAAACAAAAGACAATTTGGAGCCTGTTTGTTGATATCAAACAATCGAATACTAAGAAAACTTGGTTTTATTGGTTTACTTGGATTTAATTCTTGAAAAAGTGATTGATATCTTTGCTTTTGCAACAAACATTACTTATTCTTAACATTAAGGTGAGGTTCTATCAATAATCTATGGATACTTCACCTGAAGTCGCCGCCCAAGCTGTGGCACTTATTCAGGCCGGACACAGCCAAAGAAACGTGAGTGCTCAACTTAATTTAAGTCGATCTGCGGTCCGAAATGTTTATCGGAGGTACCTAGAGACTGGCGGCTTTGTTCGTCGCCAAGGAAGGCCACGATCTCGGGTCACAACTGAAAGGCAGGATCGATTCATCGTGACGACCAGCTTGAGAAATCGTCACCTTACCTCCATTGAGATACAAAACCAACTTCGCGACTTCCACAGAGTATCTGTGAGCGCTCGAACTGTTCGGAGAAGGTTAAAAGAACGCGATATGGTACCACACAAGCCAGCTAATGGGCCAAACTAAAGCGAGCCCACCGAACAGCGCGCCTTCATTTCGCACGCAGTCATTTAAATTGGACACAGCAAGATTGGAGCCGTGTACTCTTTTCTGATGAGTCTAAAATTGTGTTACATGGCAATGATGGAAGGAAGAAAGTCTACCGGCGTAAGGGAGAGCGTTTCGCACAATGCTGCTTTGAAGAGAGGGTTGCTTATGGCGGTGGCTCATGGACTGTCTGGGGCGGTATATCCGAAAGCGGCAAAACTCAACTTGAGGTTGTTACAGGACCACGGCTGCCAACATTAAATGCTGAAAGATACATTCGTGAGTGCTTAGAACCTCACGTGATACCATACGCGGACTATGTGGGCCCAAATTTCCTTTTTATGCATGATAATGCAAGAGCCCATGCGGCCGGCATCGTCAGGGAATATCTTCGGGATGTGAACATCACAGTTATGGACTGGCCAGCCAGAAGCCCAGACATGAACCCCATTGAGCACATGTGGGACGAGCTAAAAAGGCGTGTTAGGGCTCGTCAGCCAGTTGCCCAGACGATGCAGGAGTTGAAAACTGCCATAGAAGAGGAATGGGAGATGATCCCTCAAAATTTCATAGAGCGGTTGATAAACTCTATGCCTAATCGTATGAGAGCTGTGGTAGATGCCCATGGAGGCAACACGCGTTATTAAATTAAACCTTTATTTGATAAAACATGTTTTTTATTCAAAAATTAATTGCCTTTAACAAGGCGCATATCCGACTTGTTAGACGTAGGTCCATGTCGTATGGTATTCTGAATTCAAATTTAAAACTATACGATCGAAAAAGATGGTAAAATGTATCAGGTTTAAAACTGCATCAACAGTTTTTGTTCAATCTAGCAATCATATTTCGGTAGGGGCCATCGAAACCTAAACTCTAAGGTGGGCCAATAGATGTGTCCAGAAGTGTATATTGTATACCTTTCTTATGGATATAATACTATAGGAAACTTATGATATTATTGACTTAATCACTTAATATTACAGTCATATAAGCAGGCTCGAAGCAAGACATATTCATTTATTTATCAAATATAAGCCAACAGTTTACACCAAATCGCTTATATCTATGGTAATTCTACAAAATTACATAAAAAATTAAATTAAAACTTCTAAGACTAAAAAATAAATACAAAAAAAAACTGAGAAACATACAATTTGTAAACAAAAAACAACCTTATACATAAAATTAGAAACTAAAAAATTATTTTTTCATATTTAAATAAATATACACTTGTTTAGCGATTGTCCATTGAGAGTCAAAAAATAAATCTGCTACAGGAATATATTTTAGAAAGTCATTTATTAACTTAATTGCTGTGGCAGTGGGAGTGTTGTTGGTTCGGGGAGCACGCCATGTAGGCGGGTAGCAGAGGAGTCTATGTTGTCGTCTTACAACGCCACGCATATACTGGTCAGGAACATAAAAATTTATTGACTCTCGTAGAACGGTATCTTATCTACTAATATTAGATAATAATTAATTCGATAAAAAAGGATTCTCGTCTGAATTTGAGTGTGTCATTGTATGAGTTAACTATCTCGATCGACATTATATAATAATAATAATAATATTCCACAACTTTTTTCACACAACGCCATCTAGTCCCAAACTAAGCAGAGCTTGTGCTATGGGTACTAGACAACTGATAAACATACATATATATTTCTGAATACATACATATTATAGATAAATTACACCCAGACAAAGAACAAATGACCGTGCTCATCACACAAACATTTGTCCTAGGTGGGAATCGAACCCACGACCTTGCGCATAGCAGTCAGGGCCACTGACCACTATACCAACGGCTACTACGGCTACCTAAGCTAAAAACCGCACGATTGACTACACTATAAATATTGACTCTTATACATACCAGGAAAACGGTAATGAGATCACTAATTGCTTTTCGAAATTGACTATTATAATTAGTATAATTTATACCTACCTTTAGGACTCTAGACTTCACCATAACGGTAATAAAAATAAAATAAAATAAAATAATCTTTAATCCGGATAAGCAACATCCATATGGGTTAGTAAAAAAAACAAAATATAACTTATACCTATGTTAGTACCTAAACTTATGTATTATCTATCTATTTCACAACGAGGCTGTTGTTCAAAATGCATCTTTGAACAACATCACCTAACAAAGGAGAATCGTACCTCTCCGCTATGGTCTTCAGGATGGAGTTGGAGCTGCCCCGCACTCTGCAGAGCAAAGAGGCACACTTCTGTCTGACGATGGCATTATTAAAAGTCATAGAACAGAAGAACAGTAGAAGATAACTCTGTATTTAGGTAGGTTTTGCTGACCATTTCGATGAATAGGGGATATAACGCACTGTTTTTAAATATTGTAGTAAGTGGGCTAGGTAATCACTGTATGTCCGTAAGGATTGAGGAGCCACATCAGATTTTTTAAATCTGATCTCACCATTATTAAGCAGCAATGTAGCTTATTTTGCAGCACGAATTCTAGATTTAGCAGCAAAATATATCACTAGTTATTTTAATGCAAAAGTGGCTCCTCAATCTAACCGTCTGAATTGAGGAGCCACCTGGAACTCGTTAAGTAACAGATGAATATTTATGAAAATTTTGTATCATTTAGTAGTAATTTTGCATATTAGCGTCTAAAAATTTAGCTTCTGTAGCGCTAAAACGAAAGAAATTACAATACTTTTAAAATGGCTCCTCAATCTAAACTCAAGAGGTGAATTTTTATTGGATATGAGCGATCAATTAATATATTGGACATAATGATCATTTAGCAGGTGTTGTGTTTGTTTTTGCAGTATAGGAATAAAATAGTAAAACAGAGTACATTTTGTATATGAACGTATTTTCTTTGGCTCCTCAATCCTGACGTTCTAATTATATATGTTTGACTGTAGCCACCTGAGATTTCAACGGAATCTAAAGACAGAGATACTAACATTTAGCAGAAATGTCTGCTAAATATACCTGCACAGTTCAGCAATGTATATATTTTGGATTCTGAAAAAACAATACTCAACTATTTTCTTGTAAATTCAGTGTGTAGGGTGACCATATTATACTCGTATTAATGAAACCAGGATAAGTAATTTATTAAATTTATATTTTCATAATAAATTATATCTATCGTACCTACGATTTGGTTATTTAGCAATCAATTTCGCTATAAGTTATAGAATGAATGAATATTGGCTTATTAGTACTTATACGAATTTTAGAATGGTAATCATCGTAACAGAACATCTCATCTTTCGGTGTAAGATAGTGACATTTCTAGTGGCCTATGCCAGTTTTGATAATTGCAGGAATAAATTCTATAGCACCTACTAATTTATATGATTTATTCGAAAACATTACAAATTCTGGTATTTCTCTCACTCTAAACTTTTCACAACCATTCAGTTCATATGAAACTGTGTTTGATAGACTATATTTACACACAGTTTGGTTGTTACAAAACGTACAGTCGGTCTTATCTTCAGCGATTAAAGTTGCATCTTCTAAACCTTGGATGCCAAAAATAGAAATTATGTTCAAATTCAAAGGCAAAAATGCGATCTGCCTGGATACTGGGATAAAATGACACGAATAATTAGTACATTTTTTGTAAAAATGGCACTAAAGCAATACTTCAAGGCTACGTGTTCAAAAATGTAAGACACGTTACAAGCAAATTCACAGTGGCTACTATTTACTATAAACAAATATTTACGAACATTAAAGTGCTTCAGTTTTGTCTATTTTAAGAATCGACCTTAGTATGTATTTTAATTTCTAAACTTCGAATCCAAACATAATGCATATTAAATAAATAAATTTAATGTGAAAAAATAACAATAGTCGGCACAAATGTACTTACATTGAAAACAGGATATCAAACTGCACTTAATTATCAGTCACTGCACGATATTGCACATATTAAAATCCCCAAAATTTAATTATGATGACACAAACATGATGATTAACTTTATAATATAAAAAAATCCAAGTTAATTATTCATTTCGTACATGAACATTATTCATGTACAAACGAGAATACTTCACCGCTGAAGAATGTTTTGTTACTAAATAAATATTATTATGGGTACGTAAGTGAAATATTAATTTATAGGTACCCCCAAAATGTGGTCACCCTACACACTGAATTTACAAGAAAATAGTTAAGTATTGTTTTTTCAGAATCCGAAATATATACATTGCTGAACTGTGCAGGTATATTTAGCAGACATTTCTGCTAAATGTTAGTATCTCTGTCTTTAGATTCCGTTGAAATCTCAGGTGGCTACAGTCAAACATATATAATTAGAACGTCAGGATTGAGGAGCCAAAGAAAATGCGTTCATATACAAAATGTACTCTGTTTTACTATTTTATTCCTATACTGCAAAAACAAACACAACACCTGCTAAATGATCATTATCATGTCCAATATATTAATTGATCGCTCATATCCAATAGAAATTCACCTCTTGAGTTTAGATTGAGGAGCCATTTTAAAAGTATTGTAATTTCTTTCGTTTTAGCGCTACAGAAACTATATTTTTAGACAGTAATAAGCAAAATTACTACTAAATGATGCAAAATTTTCATAAATATTCATCTATTACTTAACGAGTTCCAGGTGGCTCCTCAATTCAGACGTTTAGATTGAGGAGCCACTTTTGCATTAAAATAACTAGTGATATATTTTGCTGCTAAATCTAGAATTCGTGCTGCAAAATAAGCTACATTGCTGCTAAATAATGGTGAGATCAGAATTTAAAAATCTGATGTGGCTCCTCAATCCTTACGGACATATCACTGTTCTGTGGACAGTGCATAGCTGTCACTGTTATTGCTTGTTAAAGTACTTCCTTTCAAAAGCGACAATGTACACACTTTCTGGGAAAAGTCTCCCAGGATACCTACTGGAAAGTGAAAGCCGATTCGATTTATGTATATCTACTATGAGTTATCAAACTGACGAATATGTAGCCATATCTGTGAGTTCAAATGTTAATTCTAACGGTACAATAGTCAATTTCGAAAAGCAAGTAATGATCAAGACAAGGAGACAAGAGGTCAAGGAGGTAAGACAAGGAGGGATTACGTCACCAAAATTATTTAACCTGTACATGAATGATCTAATCGTTGAGCTCAGCAGCAAGAAAATCGGATGTCGCATTGATGACGTCAGTGTCAACAACATCAGCTACGCTGAGGATATGGTGCTGCTGAGCCCTACGGTTAGGGCACTTTAGAGAGCTACTTAACTGTTGTGAGGGCTATGCTGGAGAGCATGGCCTAGTGTATAATGTCAATAAAAGCGAGTTCTTTGCCTTTAAGGCTGGCGGGGTTGAATGTCCTGAGTATGTGCCCCCGATTAAACTAAATGGGAATGACGACATATTGCGAGTGTACCAGTTCAAGTACTTGGGGCATTATGTAACCGACGACCTTAATGACCGAGTGGATATTGAGAGGGAACGTAGGGCGCTGGCCGTCCGATCTAACATATTGGTTCGCAGGTTTGCACGCTGTAGCAGAGCAGTCAAAATAACGCTTTTTAAAGCTTATTGTCAAGTGTTTTACACGTGCGGCCTGTGGACCAACTATACTCAGCGGGCTATCAGCGCCCTACGGGTCCAATATAATAACGGGTTCAGGATGTTGATGGGGCTGTCCCGTTTTTGCAGTGCATCAGGTATGTTTGCACAAGCACAAGTCGATGGCTTCCACGCCATCGTCAGACAGAAATCTGCCTCTTTGCTCTGCAGAGTGCGGGGCAGCTCCAACTCCATCCTGAAGACCATAGCGGAGAGGTACGATTCTCCTTTGTTAGGTGATGTTGTTCAAAGATGCATTTTGAACAACAGCCTCGTTGTGAAATAGATAGATAATACATAAGTTTAGGTACTAACATAGGTATAAGTTATATTTTGTTTTTTTTTTACTAACCCATATGGATGTTGCTTATCCGAATTAAAGATTATTTTATTTTATTTTATTTTTATTATCAAAGAGTAGGTAGGTTTTTATGTAAGACTAAGAGTTACGTTCATTTCGCGCTTATGGAGGAAGGAAAATAATGCAGTTTACTGATGTAGCTGGAGCTAGTTCAAACTGGTTTCTTTACTTTTCAGAAACACAAGTATTGTTATTAATCCATACCTAATTACTAATTAGCGTTATCCTGAAAACCTTGGCTATTATAAGAGAGCTTCTTCAGAATGGAATATACATTTTACTGTTGGATTTTCCTTACTTACCCGAATTTGAAAATTTGGGATTTAAATTCGGGTAAGTGAGTCAACCCATAATCTCAGAGGCGATGTGGTGCTTCTCTCTGCAGAGTAGTTCAAAACGACCTTATTGCGACATCTGCTGCTGTTGCAAAGCGTGCACGCCGGCTGTCTGTGAGTTGAATAGGAGTTGGATCTCTAGCTTCATGTCCTACCATCATCGAACATAGGCACCTTGTTCGATAATACTAATTTCCGCCTCGCTGCTTCTCTTCGTCTAGGCTCTCCCTGTTAGTCACCTCATAGCTGCCACTGCACTGAGGCCAAGTTATCAACAACCTCGGTCACGACGACATTCATTTGACCCTATCGCGGGTCGCACAGCACGGCCCGCGAATATTATGGAACGAAACAGCCGACTAGCTATTATCACCACCGAAGTTTCGGCTCTACTAGAAACAAAAGGCCTGCCACGACGCGACGATGGCTATAGACCATAGAGTAACGTGGTTTTATAGTCTTTGCTATAGACCGACCGGTTTGTAATTATTTCCATGGAAGATATGTAGGCCTTTAGCGTAGGACGATTCTTGTATCGACACTCTTGCACCATCGAATCTATCTAGCCTGTCGTGCTGTGCTGGCGCTGCAGCTGCAGAGATCCTCAAGCGGCGGAAACATAATAACCTCGTTGGTAGTTTATTTCTCAGCCGTTTGGGGTTGAAACTCACGGATCGTATAGTCCGAGATGCTTATATGGTTTTTCAAGACCTTTCTAGACGGCTAGTTGACACTTCGCGTGGACCAACGGCTGGCTTTTACCTTAGACAGTGGTTACGCACTGTTATACCTGCCAGTCTTTTGAGTATATTGGACCAGTGGTACCAGTGGACAGCGATGAGTTGGAATTTTTCGAGGTCTTATTTTAGATTTATTTCGTTTAGGGTTTTTTTTTTAAAGAATACATACAACAACAATGTAAATAAATTAAAAGAAATATTAAGAACTTAATTTTTTCCATATATAGATAAGCAGCTACGTCTCAGCGAAGTTTGGTTCGAGTTTTGATTTAAGCTGAAGACGAAGGTCTAATATAACATACATAATGATTTAAGAAACTATGGAATAAAAAAATTATGTAAGTTGTATTTTAAACACGTAGTAGATTAATTTAATTGTAACGACGTCACAAAAAATACCTACATAATACCGCTGCAAAATAATGTCAATTATCATAGGATTCGTAACAGTTTGTTCAATTTCGGCGGTCGGTTCGGTTCAAAATCTTCGGCTTCGGGAACATTTCGGCCCAATTTACCCGAAATAGAAAAAATGGAGGAAGACGTAGCTTCAGCCGGATTGTACATTAACAAACACTACGTTCTATCATAGGGTTGTCCATAATGTCCATGTCTTTCAAAAAAAAAATATTTTTATTCATAATGCTACGAATTTTCCGCATTATTTTTGTATGTAACATTATAATCTATCGAACTGAAGCCTTGTGATTACGATCTGTCACATTTTAAATTTTCAACGGTCCAAAAGCTGTCCCTGATTGGTCGGTTTTGCTGTAGAACGTTCTGTAACCATAGAATTACGAATTTTTCAACCAATCAGCGTGCGTTCCTTTCACAATTTCACGGTTTTCGTTAAAAAATAATGTGTTAAATGGCAAGCAGTATATTAGGAACAAAGATATATAATAAACTATTACGGATCACAAGTTATCGATAGATTACAATTTCGCGAGTAATAATAAGGCTTTTGCAATTTTACGGTGACATACAAAACTATCAGTTATCTAAAGCTAAATTTAAAATAACCCATAACATGCACATCGTTATTCGGTAAATATTGGAAGTTGCCATTTATCAGTTTCAATAACATTGTATGCTTTACCTACCTATAATATCGTACGATGACCCTTACTGATTCATTTATTATTCTTCGGTGTTCCAGTCAGGTTTGTTGTTGTATTATTATAAATCCTTGTTAATCCAGATTGGGATATTTCACAAATAGCAAACGAACTGAAAACAATCGTAAGAAATTGTTTTTGTATCTTAATAGGTAAGGTTATGTGAGTTAATAATATAATAATAATATTATAATAATATTCCACAACTTTCACACAACGCCATCTAGTCCCAAACTAAGCAGAGAGTACTAGACAACTGATAAACATACATATATATTTCTAAATACAATACATACACATTATAGATAAATTACACCCAGACAAAGGACAAATGATCGTGCTCATCACACAAACATTTGTCCTAGGTGGGAATCGAACCCACGACCTTGAGCATAGCAGTCAGGGCCACTGACCACTAGACCAACAGGCCTGTATTGTTACTGTAATGTGACTAAAAATATTGCATGCCTTTTCGTAAAAGTTCCAGGAGCAGGGGCTGATGACGTCACCTTTTGCTAAAAACTGTTACAAGGCGTGACGTGACTAATGACTTTAAATTTCCCCTAACTGTATAGTCTTCTTTTATACGCGACTGTGGCTGTGCCAGAAAAGCAAAAATGGTGACTGAAGTTTTTTTGTAATCGAAGTGACTGACTAAATAGAAAACCTATTTTAGGAAAATCTATCAGGAAGATCTATAGATCGTTGTTTTTCGAATTCTTATAAACAATATTGCCCAGACGACCTTGGCGGGCAAGCTCAAAATAGGTATCATTATGCTTGCTTTATCAGTAAGATGCTTTTTGAACACTCGGGTTGGTAAGTTAGATGAGTAAGATCAATGATTTATGTAATGTTGTCAAATCACCTTCAGCAAATGTAAATTAATATACGGATATTGATAAATTAATATACCTATAGCCATCGAATATGCGAGCCTTAACGGGCCCAGTATCAAATTATCTTTCTCCTATACTCCATAGGATATTAATACATCTTGCGTTATTATACGTGATGAAAAATAAGATGATTTTATATAGATATAGCTACAGATTGTTTATTTTATTTTAAAGCTAATTAATTAGATATTATTCAAAGACAGAATACTGACCTCTAGTCCTTGAAGATGTAAAAACCTATTATAATTATTGCCACTTCGGTGCCGTCATAAAAAAAAAACTATTAAAACTCTTCACGATTCAAAAAGTTAGCAACAACCACAGAAGAGACGGGTGTGTGCATCTATATTATTTTCCTCTATGGCATCTATGAACAAAAATTATCCTTCTAAAAGAGTTGCCAGCAATAATATTTTTCAGACTCAAAGCATCCCTGGTAATTTTCAAATTTTATTTTGTCTGTCGTGAACACGTCAAAAAACAACATACGTTTTCACGTTACAATCGCTTTTTTCCGGGTAGGTCTTTAGTCACTTATTCATTTAGTGCATTTTACGGATATTGATACTGCAAAAGTAGATTTTTATAAATATTTTTTCATATGAACATATCTTACAGTTTGGCATGAAACGGAACAAAAATATTTAATCATTGGCAACACTCGCTCTGCTTCGCCGAGTACAATGCGGCCGTTCTAACTTGGCGAATAGACATGGGTCATACTTGCAAAATCGAGTACCAGGGCTTTCAAGTAAGTCTATCATAAGAAACCAGGTCCTTAAACCAGGGCTCGGAATACTTTCAAGTATTTTCTATCTGCATAGGAAGTTGAACCGTGATTTCCTATGAATAAGGAGCACAATCGCGTTTACAAATAAATACCTGCATAGAGACGAAGTTTCTACTTTAATTCAATCCAAGCTCTGTTGGAAGAAAAAATACTTGCATAGGAAATTGACCCGTGAGTTCTTATGAATAAGAAGCACAATCGCGTTTACAAATAAATACCTGCATAAAGACGAAAGTCTCTACTTTTATTCAATCCAAGCCCTGTTGGAAGAAAAAATACTTGCATAGGAAATTGACCCGTGAGTTCTTATAAATAAGAAGCACAATCGCGTTTACATATAAATACTTGCAAAGACAAACCATATACTAGAATAGACTTGCATACGAAATTGTTCCGTAGCATCTTACAGATAAGGAGCATAATCGCATAGTCGGGCGAGCATCGAGCCCCGACCGGAGCGATTCCGAGTAGCCGTATAAAATACTTTGAAGTCTTGCAAGTATTTCGGATCAGTACCTGGTGTACGTACTTGGAAGTAAATAACTGGTGTAAAAACCTGGTCGCGTAAGTACGTACCATCCCTAGGCGAACGTGAAGTTAGGCTCTGCGAACTTTAACGCTTGTGCACTCCTTTATTTTTGTACGAGTGCACAAGCGTCAAGCCTAACGTCACGTTCGCCAAGTTAGAACGGCCGCATTGTACTTACCTAATACATGCAATCTCATTTCATTCATAAGCGCAAACATTCGGCAGCTGAGACGATTTCGCTCGCACTAGACATGGGTAACTCCGGACACGTCTATATCTTTGGATATATATCCATACGCGGATATATATCCACTACTTCCCTGTCAAAAAAATTAACATATCCTATACCTAAGTAGGGTTACCAGATGACAGGAATTTTCCTGACATGTCCGGAATTTCAGCTCTCTGTCAGGGAAACAGGGAAAGTTGGAAATTTTCAGGAATCAAAAAAAAGAGAAAAGTAAGCCTTTTCGTTATAAATAAATGCTTGCCACACAAATACGCACAACACTAGTAAACTTAGCACCGTTTGCAAGAGTACTTAACTACTAATTGACTCGCTCAGTCGCGCCGCGCCCCGCATCCCGCCACAAGGCATCTAACACTCATACTCAGACTCCCACGCGCCGCGCGCGATTTTGTATAATAATATAAGTTTCTGTCAAAATGTCAGGAAAATTATTGCCGAAACAAGGGTTTTTTCAGGAAAATTAATTTTTAGATCTGGTAACCCTATACCCAAGTAGCTCCAAGCGCTCCGACTGGCTCCGACTTCACAGAGTACATTTTATTCCGACTTGCTCCGACCGGCCACTCGTCGATACGACGAAGTGGATTTTCCACTGAAACTGGTGGTTTCAACCCCCGTTTAGTGGCGTAATATTGCTTTTAGTGGCTGGTTTTTTCTAGTGGTCAATTAGAATTCAGTTTCAATTACTGAAAGTGCTATTACTCAACTACTAAGCCACTAAAACTTTACGAAATATATTATTTTTACTTCATTAATGTACTTAATTTACTTTTACTGCGTAGGCACAATAAAAGTGCAGAACTTATTGCAAGAGTTGATGATCTATGGCGATAAATTCATTTGCAGAAATGGAACAAGATCAAAGATACAAAAAAAAATTTGGAATGAAGTATTGCATTTCAAAGATGCTCAAGGGGAATCTAGATTTGAGGAATTAGCGACTTTTGCGATTACTCTCTTAATACTACCTAATTCTAATGCCGATGTTGAGAGACTATTTAGCAGTATGAATGTAATAAAAAACAAACAGAGTAACAGAATGAAGTTGAATATTTTAACTGCAATATTAAAAACACGCTGTGGTTTAAGATTGGAAGAAAAATGCTGCAATGATTATGAAATTCCAATAAAAGTTATAAAACAAATTGGTAGCAAAGCATCATATAAATGTGAAACCGGCGATGATGGTGCAGACAAAAGTTCTTGTATGTTGATTTACTGACTTAAAATATTTTATTACGTCATATTAAAGAACATTTTTACTAATACAAGTAATAATAAATAAATACTGTTTTCTTTCGTAAAAACTAAAAATAATTGTGTAAATTTTAGCGATTTTTAGAGTAGGGCCGATTTTTGATAGTGGTTTTCTGGTGGTTTTAGAAGTTGAATCTGGTGGAGAGCTAGTTGAACTGTTGGCAGCACTGGTGCAGTACTGCTGTCACTGTCACTCATGAGTCATGACTCAATGTCATTCTCATTTCCAGCTCCAGGCATTTTCCAGATTTCGTCGTACGCGAGATAGTGAAGCGTTGATGATCAATATTAAGAAAACTCAATCGGTAACGAAGGATTATACACAAACAAAGAAGAGAGTTATCTATTGTTATTAACCAAGACTTAAACCATCACTGAATAATAAAAATGAATCATGGTGAATGTTATGAAAGGCGTTCTCGTCGAGTGGTATGTAAACAAATCAAATAAATATTTTCTTTATTGTTTCAAACAATTAACTCTTTAGAATCTAAAACTTTGTGTAATGTTTAACAAGTTCATTAAAAATTGTGAAAAGAGGTTATACTTATTAGAGCTATGGCTTTTTCTTTATTTCTTTTATCCTTCTATATAATCCAAGTCTACTGGGATGTTGAAACTTTGGTCTATCACACTATTTTCGGTTTGAAAGGTATTTTTTATATAAGACTTCAGTATATAAATGTTCTCTGTCCATCGGTTTACTGCTGTTTTTAAATCCTGAAATAACAGATGTATATTAGATGACAAAATTCAATTTCAGTTTATTTAACCACTGTTACAGATTTCTAAATACTATTTAATATTACCTATGTGGATTATTGTAACAAGTTAAGCATAATATAATAAAATTACACAGTGGTCCCTGAACTAGGCATGTATCTCGGGGGATTAATTATTGCAAATAATGCTCTTTTTTGTTTTAACACAGATTTATTGTATTAAAAATGGTGGAGCAAAACATGACAAAACCAGCATGTCCTAAGACCGATAATCTGAAGGCATCACTTCCCATTTCCTCTCATAGAGAGGATAATGCTAGTTGTGGGTATGTTACAGGCTGATTATTATTGTGTTTTTGTCTAGTTCTAATACTAGAGAACTTATAAACAAGATATATTACAATCTTATAATCTAATCCTAAAATCTATATTAATCTAAATCTAAACCTAAGATAGTTGTAGAACATTTAATTTATTTATTTAAATGTATAAGTGTAAACAGTTGTTGGTTAGCCAAATAAAGAAAATAAAAATAATCTAATAATCCTGTGAGATTTTATTTACATATTTTGTGGGTTAATTAAAAAACATATTGTGAGGGTAATATCACATTACTATTATTTGTGTAGCAATTTCAGTCCTGAAATGTCTGTTATTCAAAAACTAGGCAGAGGGAATATGTCTCTATTGGAAAGAATATGTAAATCTTTCATTATATTATTATTTTATGCCTAAGTCTATATTAATATTATGCAATTATTGTTATTTATAACGTGTTTAATCACAATCTAGATCCAGCAATATTAAAACCTAGTTTATACTGTAAATAATTGAAATGTTGTGGAGTAGGAACATAGTTGTTAATAACAGTTTTTCATACTTTAATTTGTCTCTGAAAAACTGTTTCTTACCCAAAGCTGAAAGCTGAATTTGTAGTCTAATGCATACTGTTATAATAGCATAACACTCATGAAAATTATAGTGGTAAGGTAATATTTTCTCTTGTAATCTGCTTTAGACCAAGCATTGTTATTAAGTCTAGACAAATAATTTCACCTTCAGAATTTTGGAATTCTAAGAATTACCATGCTGCACCAAAAAAAACTAAGTTACCTCAGTCTCTGTCTTCAATTGAGCTATATATTCCGGGTCAGAGTCCCTATATCTTTGCAGTTCCTTTTTAAGTTTTTCTTCTTGTTTCTCATAACTGTCTAACATTGAGAGCACTTGAGTTCTTTCCTCACTTTGTTCTCTTCCCATCTATTAAAAAATGTAATGGATTAGGATTATTATAAGACATAGAAAAGTAGGCTTAGTATTCATAAATAGCAAAGTATTTTACTAGTAAAATAATGTTATAAATCAACATACAGATTCAGTTGTTATTAAATCTTCAGTTTTTTTCAATTTCTTTGAGCACTCCTCTACTTCAGTTTGTAATTCACGCAGTTTTCTTTTCTTTGCATTCTTAGCTTTGCTGTAATAATACCAGAATTATACCAAATAATAATATTGATCAGAAAGTTGTCCTGTCTGTTATGCTCTCACTAATCACCATTAAAGACACAGGGTCATAGATAATTCTTTTTTTTTAATAGATAGATAGATAGATAGAATATACTTTATTGTACACCAAAATTTAAACAAACCTATTTAACAATATTGCTTATTCTATGGTAACAATGGCGGTCTTATCGCTGAAAGCGATATCTTCCAGACAACCTTTGGAAGGACTTTAAAAACTTTAATTAATCTTCCTTTTAAAGGTTGCAATTAGGGATGCAAGATTTTATATTATGAAAGAGTTAGTAATAATAATTTTCGCAATTGAAGGCTAGGCTATGTAATACACACAAAAATAAAACAATCCAATAAGTATGTCTAAGCTGGGAAAGGCTAGGCAGTCTTATTGTATTGTTTTTCATTCCAGCAGAGAGTGAATTGATGGTTATTGGTTAATATGACATGTCATGTCACCCCCATAAACGGAATGGGGGTATTCTGTAGGCTCTGTAGCTACACCAATGTAACCGTTAGAGAAGGATAGAGGAACTTTATATTGTTTATACTTGCTTCTGTCTACAGCTTCATATGTATGAAAATATTATTTTTAATGAAGAGCATATGCACATCTCTTAAACTATGTATATCCACACATAATAATCACATATAGCTTTGTTTTGACTTGAAAGAAGGACAAACAATCACACCTTTGCATTTATAATATTAGTATTTATGTTTACTTACCTAGGAAATGACCAGAAATATATAGAAGTTCCAATTTTCTCAGAGTCTATGAGATGGTCATCAACTAGGTTCTGTACTACTTCTTTGACTGATTGCATTGTGATGCCCTTCTCCTTTGGTGCTATCTTCTCTAATTCCTGTTTTTAGCAAACAAGGTTAAGATAACAGTGTACAACAAAATTCATGAGGAAAGGCCATGAGTTAATACACATTCACAAATGTTGAAAATAACATATTTACCTTTAACTGAAAGAAATCTTTACTATTATGGAAAATCTCCAACATCCTTATCCTCTTTTCTTCAGCACTCAAACCTCGTTTCTTTGACATTTTGCTTACAGTGACCCGGCTATGAAGCAATTCCTACTCCACCTCGATGAGACGTTAGCTCTTGGCAGGAAGTTTATTCTTCAGGACCTGGATGAAACACATCTGTTTATATCTGCAGATATTGTGGAGACACTACAAGCTCGAGTGGATGATTTGATGGACCAACTTAGTATACCAGTACACGATAAAGGAATTTAAAAATGGCTTCCGGTTTAAGAGGTAACAGAGATACGGAGAGGAGGAAAGTTCTAGATGATGCTGCAAGGAAACGCAGGGCTAGAAAAGCAGTCGAGGCTCTCGAGCAAGACAATTTCCATGAAGACCCACATGCTGACCTGGTTATGTCGAAGAAGGTGCCGAAATTTGCAGATTCCAATGAAAAGCCAACAAGAAAGAAGAAGACCAAAAGTGCAGAGTATTATAAGATGCGATTTCGGAAAACATTTGCACAGTTAGTGGAGGAAGATGCGAGTTTTAGACCAGACCCGCCTAACTATCTGTCTGCGCAAGTGCCACCTTCTAAGTAAGTGCTTATACAGTATGTTAACTAACAGAGAGCATTCCCGTTAACCCGCAATAGTATAGCATCCATTCATGCTAAAAAATTGATATGTAAAAGAAATACTCTGTACACGCGTACTTAAACGACGGCAACGTCGTAATTTATTTATGAATGACGGGCCGCATGTGCGGCGATCTAATTGATGTGCTTATACTATTGCGGGTTAACGGGAACGCCCTCTGTTAGTTAACATACTGTATTTTATGATACACTAGCAATCGTGCGGGCTTCGCTCCCTATACTTTATCACTTTAAAAACATAACCCTCCTTCTATTGCAGGAGGGCAAATAAAACAAATATAATATATGTATAACATTCCTCAAGATTCAAGCTTCTTACATACCAAATTTCATCCAAATCCACCCGGTACTTTCGAAGATTAGCGTGTTGAAACAAACAAACAAATGTTTCCGTTTTATAATATTAGTATAGAGTTCATGAAGATAACAGAAAGATTTTGTTGATAAACTTGATTCAAAAGAATAACTAGAGTTCCTTGTTAATTAATCTCGATTTGGTTTGAGCAAGCTTCAAATTTCTCACTAACTTTTTTTAAGGCAGGTAATGACCATGTAGACTTATATCCCAGTGAAACGGGATGCAGCTGAATAGCAGCATTTTATATGAATCAATAATCAATTGCAGTAAATACAGTTGTACTACTGTATGAATACAGCAGTGATTAGGTACACTGGCAAACACAATTTTTGTCGCAGCTTAATCAATGTCCATTCCTTAAAGATAATGCAAAACGTAATGTATAATCCTCCAAGCAACATTATACAATAGTAGTCTAACGGCTCTAAAATTTCAGTAATCTGTTGACAAATTCCTAGAAATTCTTAGTTTTTGCAAGCTATTGCCTGATTCTTGAAATATTCTTTTGAAATTTACACCAAATGGACCTAAGCTTGCTTATATTTAGCAAATGACAGTAAAACAAAAGACAATCATAATTAGATAATCATTTAGTATATGATTCAATTATTTTATCTAATAAATGATTGTTTGTTTTCAGATTTCCCGATCGACACTTCTGTGCAGTTTGTGGTTTTCCATCGAACTACACTTGCATACCTTGTGGAGCACGTTACTGCTGCGTCCGCTGCTTGGGAACACACTTAGACACGAGATGCCTCAAATGGACTGCTTAGTTTTGTTAAATTCCAATAATAAATTAATTCAGAGAAAACTATCCTCATTTCAATACTTTGCAAACGCAGTTAAGGTTTCCCGCTAAAATGCTCAATAATTGTCAAACAGAAAGAATATAGCTCAAATGTTATTCCAAATTTGAAATGTGCTTTATGATCCTAATTTTTTTTTCATGATTTTATAAAGATATTTTTTTTTCTCTAAATAAAATTGATTAAATAATAAACAAAACGAATTTTTTAATTTAAAATTATATTGTAATTTTAGAAGTTGCAAGAGAAGGAATTTTGTTTCAGCGCCATCTAGGGGTCAATAGCGACAACTATCAAGTTAGTGCACCAAGCTTCTGACGTTTGTGCCAGTGAATTAAGATATTTTTGACGTTGGTCATCTCAGTAATACCGCTACTCCCCAAAAGATGGCAGAGCACGTTATCGTCCATAATAGGTATATTTTTTAAAATTGTTTAAAAAAAATGAAGATCGTAGCAGTTCCCGATGTAAATCATTATGCAATACGTACTAATTATGGTAACTTAATTGTCTTATAGACAAGCAGTTACAGTCCGGACCTAAAGTCCATAGAACAGCCTATTGGTACCTACATTCATGCTTATAAAAGTTATTATTAATAAAAGGAATATTTTTATTTAATCATAGCTATACGAGCAGCAACATTGATGTGTGTTGCTTATTTATAAAAAAGCTTTTGTCGCATTCTAGATAGTGTATCTCGGTGGGTGACCTATCTATTTCCCAACTGCAGAAAGCGCATTCCAACTTCGCAGATCATGCAGTCGTTTTTCGCCCCTGTATCATACCTATTGATATTTTTATTATTACAATAGCGTGTGAAATCGGAAGTAGGGTGATATTGAAGCATCTGTCAGATGTACAAGGCTGCTATCATCCAGATGGGGGGAGATAACGAGACACGTGCCTTTTGAATCAACATGGAACGGAGCCCTGTCTAGTGCAACACTCATTATGTCTGGGCTCTAAAAGCCGTTATTTTTCACATACTTTAAGACTGGCTAATTATTGAGTAGTTCTTTGCTCCATCATATTACCATCTACACAGGCCCATCCGAAACTTTAACGACGCTTGGCGAGGTCTTTCCGTGTGTGGGTCTACATTCATTGCTTACCGAAACCCTTCTTTCTTCAATTGGAAACCTGAAATCAGACACTAGTTTTCAGTCTTTGCCAAGTAGAAGCGTGTTTATTAGATGCCATATACATATGTAGGAGTTACGCAAAAAGTCGAATAATCCGGTTAGATTGGACGTTGGACTCAATAAATTTATGAAAAGGCTAGGAAGATTGTTCTTCTTTTTAACACTGCCGCACATTAGGAATTTGTGATATCCGGTTATGTAGTAACCAGCCCTAGCGTGCCGAATTACGAGTGGCCTTACCTAAAAAAAAAATAGGTATTTGTCTTGTATCGTGATTATATTCTAAATACCCATCTAGTTCCAGAATTACTATGTATTTGTAGGCCATATAAACAGTTGTACAGGTACGGGAATCGAACCCGTGGGACGCAGCAGCGCAGAAGCCATGATCGCTAAGCTACAGCTCCAACCGCATCGTCAAATTAAATGAGTTTATCAGGATACTTGGCTTTTAAGCCAGCTTCAGTAGGTAGTAATACAACAAGAGACTTTTATATTCTTTTGGAAATCTTATGTGGAAAATAGTTGCCATCATTAAATGTTTCAGATTCATCATTCATTCATTAATTTTCCAGATATCTTCCTGATAATTTTAGAGACATTAACCAATATTGATCTCCTCCTGTCAATGTAAATCAACCCAAAACTATTGCCCTTGGTAGCCGGGGCTTCTAAACAATCCCAGTCCTTCACCCTTTTCCACCAAAATCCGTAAATATATTTTTCAACCAACATAATTATATTTACAACTAGCATCCGCCCACGACTTCGTCCACGTGAAAAAAAATCCCCCGATTTTGAAACATTCTTCATTAGTGCTCCGCTCCTATTGGTCTTAGCGTGATGATATATAGCCTATAGCCTTCCTCGATAAATGGGCTATATAACACTGAAAGAATTTTTCAAATCAGAACCGTAGTTCCTGAGATTAGCGCGTTCAAGCAAACAAACAAACAAACTCTTCAGCTTTATAATATTAGTATAGATAATCTGTTTCGAAATTCTGTTTTCTTGACATTTGCGAAAATTTTTGCTTGGGTCAAAAGAATTAAATACTTCATTACTACCATTATTACTATCATTTTATCCAGTTCTTTCAATCCTAGCTAGATCATTGTGTAAACTCAGTTTACAAAACGATCCAATCAATCAATGATTATGATGGATGATAGAATGAAGAGTTACAGAAAACGGTCACTTTTTCTTTGGACGTGGGGCCTTTAGGCCTCTAGGCCTACACTGCCTATGGATAATTCGGCACTGCTTCTTACAGTTAAAGTTGATAATAGACCTGAGGTAAGTCGGCTCCCAAATATATTTTCTTTTGCTCACATAATACTTAGTTTATTCATGTTTTAGCTCTGCAACGTTACTCCAAAGGTTATTGATGAAAAGGTTAATAAAACAAAAACATGACATTTAGTTGTGTACTTCACTTCATTTATTTTTCTGATTTATTTCTAATTATATAAGTAGTTATTTCAAATATTTATGCACCATCGGAAACTACTTAATACGTTTTTTTCCAACCTTTCATTTCATTCAAAATATGGACCAAGTATTTGTCTATTGAATTACTGTATAATAATACTAATATTACCTGAAACAAGAAATCAGAATCTTCGTTCAAGATTTATGAAACGGCGTTTAAATTCAAATAAAATGAAAGGCAAATAATTTAACAAGGCCAGTAATTTTAAAAACCATCTGTTTAAGCTTATAAATTTCTTATCAGACTTAACAAATGTGATGTTTTTATCTTAAAACTATTTTATTTACAATAGTTATTGTATCACAATACAGGATCAACCGATCAAGGCATTTTAAGTCTCTTAAAAAAACATTTTTACAAAAAGATAGAAGGTTGAACTCTACGTAACATAAAATAGTGAAAAAAAAACTTTTACTCATAGATAGGTACTATTTGGTAAAACATGTACTTAGGTACCTACCTACGTACCCATATACATATATTATGTAGGAGAAAACTAAGAAGTATACATATTTTCAAGTAAAAACGTGCTATGCCTTGACAGAAAACATTTACGACCACTAACTACTAAATATGTATTTACAATTAAAAATAGTATTTACAAAATGCAACATTTTTCTTAAACTAAATAAAAATTATACAGTTCTCACTTAAATTACTGACTCGATTGTAATAAATATATCGTATTAAAGCCATAAATACATAGATTTTACACAATTTCCATTTTAGTTTGTCGCCTTATTTAATACTGGACTGAGGAATGGTAAACATTATTGTGAAAGGCATTTAATTTTACCAAAATACTTTTCAATGGGATAATCATTTTAGGTATGTCTAAATTACTTGGAACATGAAAATCTTACACCAAAATGCCAGCCTTGACTTATTTTTTTTTAATTTTAATTACAAATTAGTAGGAATCGTTAATACCCGAGATCTATTAATGATGAACGGAGATGAATTAGGAACATAATAATTTGTACTAGACCGATTTACCAACGTTAATTAAACGTTTTACGACTTTTTATACGAAGAAAGCGTATTATCGTAACATTCGAAAATGTATCTTCAAAATAGGGAAAAGATGATGCTTATTGTAATGAATACGGGTCTGATATAAAAATAAGTTATAATTCTTAATTTTCCAAGTGTCCAAATTCAGTTTATTCACCCACCATGATACACAGACATTTTGAGATTCATAATTATACAATGATTTTAGATCTTTAAGTTTTTCTGTGTTCAGAGAGATAGTACCTAATATAAAAATGGTCTTTACTATTATCACTTGCGTCCAAAGTTTGTACCTACTATCTCTATATCTTAATCCCTAGGAATTCGACAGAAATTGTCTTTTTATAACATTCCAATATACATAGTTACCTATTCTTTTCCATTACCAATATTATTGTCGTTTTTGTACTAACTTAGCGCAAAGAGAAATAGGCTTCGCAGGACGGTTTACATTGAAACACGGCAACCATAATCGGTCTCTGATGGCTAATCTACATATTTAATTAAAAAACCTTTAAGATTCTTGTCCTCTTTTCTGCACTTCATCTGACAATGTGAAACCCGAACCAAGGCATTAAATATCGTAAGTTTCGTAGCTGAATTACGATTTATACCATAATGGCTGAACAATCCAGAAACCGATTACGATTTATAAAAAAGAAAATTCGATCGCCTCAGTCCCAAACATCTCACGCGTCATCCTTCTTCTTTCTTAGCTTTCCTTCAGTGTGTATCGTATGCGTGACTTGGTCCACTGCCGTGCTGAGGTCAGCCTCGGGGTCTATCGCCGCCGACAGCGCCGCAATGTAAGCGCACGCTATCCGGAGAACCGATAACTTGGACAGTTTCTGGTTGTGGCTGTACGCTGGAACAGACCGCCGCAGTGTGTCGAAGGCGGCACTTATCGTATGAACTCTCGTCCTTTCTCTCGCGTTGGCTTCTATTCTCCTCTCTCTCGTCATATTTTTGTAGTTCCTCTGTTCCCTGGGCTTCGCTTTGTCTTGGTAAGGCTCTACGACTCCAGGGTGAGGAGGGACTCTTGGTGGTCCAGGTGGGCCGGGTGGTGGAGGAATAGGTGGCGGTGGCGGCTCCAAAGGCCTCCGCCGTTGTCTTAATGGATTAGTCTCCTTCTTGACTAAAGATAGGGGCTCTCTTTGTGGCTCCTCGGTGAACGACCAGGGCCTGAATGGGCTGGCTGATGTTTCGCTTTCAGGGCTTGTTAGGTCTTCTGTTGAGTTGAGCCGGATGCGCTTCTTGGGTGGCTGTGAGCGGGTTGGCGTACGGGGCCGCTTGGCGCGTGAGTCGTTCTCCACGAGCCGGACTCCTGAGTCGTCGGAGTGCGCCGGCCCCGAACACGAGTCATCGTCGTCGCCTCCCGATACGAAGCCCGCATCTCGCTCTAATATACGATCTGAAACAAATGAAAAATCTGTTAGCATTTCATGATTAGTGACTTCCCAAAGGTATTGTAAATTAGAATAATCAAATTGGGGTTTGTATTCGAAACTTTGATTCAAAGCTGTTATAACTAAATTTCATCTCAAAGAGATACAAAGTTATATGCTAAATCACAGGATGCAACCCAAATTACTTGAGTAGTGTTAGTACGAGGAATCATCAGCAGTAAAGCTCAACGAACACTTGATTCGCAGCCAGTAAGGCAATTGGTTAATTCTAAAAGGCTATTTTAGAACGCACCCAAGTTATTAGTGCAAGTTATGATCGCGGCGGAAGCTGCGCGCGCAACTAACAGGCAGCAGGCACACAAACGGCGCCGACGCTCGTTAAGCCTGCAATACATGTTGGCCGAGCGTTGTCGAGTGAAGGCCAATACCAACATGTAGACAGTATATTTGCCTTATCTTGCTATCGCTCGGTGTCACTTGCCTAGTTGGCCGAGTGGAGGCCAGCGCCAACGTGTATAGAGCTTAATTGGTGCAACTTGTCTTCGCTCGCCGTTGCTCGTGATCACTTGCCTCACTTCGGATCGGCGTCGGTTTTTGGTCACAAATCAAAGGCGCTCGCCTGCGCTCGGCCAACGTGTGGGCAGCTCTACAGACCCTCTTCTACATTGGTCGTCTGCATTGGCATTCGACGAACTTGTCAAGCGTGTGGACATTATTTCTTGCCCTGTACCTATTTGCCAACGCTCGCGTTGGCCTACGCTCGGCCAACATGTATTGCAGGCTTTATAGAGCGCGATGTGACTGGAGTCTTAAGCAGCGTGGAGCTATAAGGCGCAATGTGTCGACACCTTTGCGGTTTACATAGTTTTTATTTTTATTTTCATACCACAGATGATTAAAATGGTTAGGTATAGACGTGAATTTGGATGAACTTCCTGAAGATATTCATCTTAGATTATTAATCTTCATCAAGTATTAATCTTAGATGTGCTACGAATTTACATAACAACAATACAGGACATATACCAAATGCGGGGCAAAGTTAAAAAAAAGTGGTTTTATAATACATAACACTCAGAAATTGCTTGAAAAAAATCGTTTTATCGTCATTTATTTTGCAAATAAACTTCAGTGTAACTTTTGTCAAATTAAGCTCCATGAGGCCGGTGTTTCCTAGTTGACTACCCAAATAAAGAATACCGAAACTCAGAAGTCAGTCTCTTTTTATGTCCACATATTTTTTTTAATTTAATTGCCAAAACATAATGTGAATCAAGAGCGCTATGTAAGTTAATCACTGTGGCGTTCTTTGCAGGAAGGCACCAAACAGATCCCACCGAATGAACCTGACTAGATAGGGCAAACATTTGTCACTTATCGTAGATCTCAACTCAACTCGATAACTTTTTTTTGAGCTGTTCGGGGTAAGTTTTTGAACCGCTAACGTTGTGGCCCCACCCTATTCAAGACGACATGTCATGCTGACTTGTGATTTGTTCATCTAATGGCCCGCTTTGAATATACATATAAATGTAAATAGACTAGGTATACGTAATTAAAACAACCTACATACTAATACTGTGATAATACCGAAAGGTAAGGTTCCTTTATTTTTTCGGTGAGAAAATCATCAAATGGCTTTTCTCGCTCTGGGGGAAGGGAGTGTCAGACTTCTACTGACTAAAAACCCACCCTGTTCCTTCAGCTACCCTTCCGTTCCGGAGCTGCGGTATCACGTTAGAACATTCCCGCAACCACGGAAATTTATACTAGATACAACCTATCGCCGTACTAGTAGGTAATAACGTACCAATTATTCAGTATCAATAGGTATTTATACCAATTTGATCATCTTGATAACATAATTAACTACGTATTTATAAGATCATTATTTATTTGGGAATGCCTTGAAGAAGTAAATTATTGGAATATTTAACCGTCTATACGTAGTCTTTAAAAAACTATTGGTTTTGCACTTTAGTACCTATGTTACATATTAAATTATCAAACACATTGTAAACCTACTCAACTATAATATTTATACCAAAACGTTCACACATTGGAAATATTATTATTATACTTAGGTACCTATTTAATCGAAGTTTCAGTTAAACACCTGACATCTGCTAGAAATAGAATTTTAGTGTTCTGCTAGCGATCAATTTTCTTTGGAAATACCAAAATCATTGCATTTTTAATCTTTAAAAGATATAAAAATACGTTAAAAGAAATAAGTATAATTTTTTTATTATAAAAGTGTTTGTGGATAGGACAAGGTTGTGTCGACCAGCCAGTCGCTTGGCGCCGGCGCCTGCGCTGGTGACGTCACCAAGCTACAACGCTGCACATGAGAGCACGAAGTCACGGATAAATTACAAGATAATGTTGCTTTTTGGCAAAAGTTATCTTGACAGTCAGATATAAAAAATACTGTTTTTTTACAATTGGAATCCTAAAACTTTTAAAGCATTTTTACTAATGGGGCTTGGCTAATTTTATTTAGGAAGTTATCTACTTACCTACAAAGATTCTGGATTACTATTTTATTTTTATGTTAAGCACAAAAGAGACTCCAATCCTTCTTTGTCAAAATTAGATATTGTTAATTTAAGTGTGTAACAATTTGAATAGGAACAGCGTTATGACCATAGATACCTAACTTTTTACCTACTTTCGTTTATTCCTTCCAGTATGATCTACAAAACTCTGCATTTCTTAACATTACTTCTGCGAACACATCTCGTGTGTATCTAAGCACATAATATTGGTATGCATGTATTTATTAACTACATAAATGAAACAGGTTTGAATCCATATGGGCAGGCGCGGAGCGATTGTTATATTATTCTAACATATTATTTTACATGGTCCGCATTCCAAATATTAAAATATTCGTATTTATATCCATACCAACGATTTACATTTTTTTTTATTGATCACGGTTTTTCCAAATTTAAATTTTATCTATTAGCCGGCGAAATTAGAAAAATAATAAGTGGGTATAGTTTTTTGTCATGGCAACTATTTTATGTGCTTGTCAAATCTGATATCTTTATTATATCCAGGTAACTGGCCGATAGTTAACATGAGAGACTTACTTTTAGATTTTATTATAAGTAGGTACTATGGACTAGTAAGAGTAGCATTGGTCGTCCGCAAGCGAGATGGGCACGACACTGTTGCCATCATGGGTATACCCTGGATGAGACTGGTACATGAACGTGGAGCTTGGCACAGGCGAAGGGAGGCCTATACGCAGCAGTGGGTGAAGTCAGGCTGTGGATGATGGCGATGACCTATGTAGTTATTATTAAACTAAACAAAACCTTTGGACCTATCATTGATAGACGTAACATAATCTACAGAAGTAGGTACCTAGCTGTAATATTTATCCCTACACACGCGTATTTAAAAATACTTAAAAAGTCAATAACATAAAAATAGCCTTGCATCAACATTGACTTTTAAAGCCGATAAAATTAAATTAGATTAACAAACCATCATTCTTTTAAATATATCTCGTATTATGATAATTGATTACCTATACTTAGCAATAAAATAAGGAAATACTAAATTAGTTGATCGACTATTTCAAATTAGCTTTGAAGTTTAATATTTATTTTGGCGCCAATCAAATCTGTCAAATGCAAGTCACGTTAAAAATATGCTTATTAGGGATGTACAATAGTATTAATGACATCCGTAACCCTTACATGTCGAGGCGCTAGTGAAGCGAATACTTACTAATACGTATAATCGTACATTCTAAATGGTCGCGCTACCGGAATTAGTTTATTGCTCATAATCGGGCGGCCGCGGCGCCGGAGAGGCGTTCCAACTTAACAAAATATTTTACCGTTTAATTTTACAAAATCAAGCAAATCTATACTCTATCGTATCACATTACAGATGCTACTATTTTGGCCGATTGTAAACAAACCTTGTGACTCGACTAAGTCGCGCTCACGAAGCTTCTCACACTACAGGTGTTTTTATACCAATAAAAAAAGATTGGTTAGAGCTTAGACAGCACCGCCTACGTTTGATCGAGGTTTTAATCACTCTGGAAATTTTCTTTGTGTCTCTCTAATGAAGAATGGATAGTCAGTGGGCCGACGAATATTTATGAGAAGTTGAAATTATCGTTATTGAAAACCATTTTTGTTGAAAGTTCACAGATTAAGCTTTGTTAACGTCTAAAAGCATTTAAATTTTTATTTCTTTAGCCGGATGTAAGTTAATACGCAGTCCATGTTCAGAGAAATGCTTGAACAAACGATAAAAATTTAAATTCACTGTGATTAATAGCTCGCATGTAAATTTTCGGGAGGCCGATAATATATCATTGAGGTTGAACAATAAAATAAGGATCTGGGCCGTAAGGGTCCGCGCAGCTCATTACGTCCCTTCACAGCGCGGTGTTAAAACAAAGAGTTGTGGTGCCCTCAAAGCCCCGCGCCGCATCATGGCTCTCTTGTCTTTGAATGGGTGTCGATCTCATCAGATAAACCTCCACCATGCGTTTAGATACCGATCTGGCGCCAAATTTCACAGAAACCGAACGCGCCCGGAGAAAAAGATCTTGTTTTTCGAATACGGCCAGACTTTTTTATTACATTTGGGTACAACATTAGGTGACCGTTGTGATAGCATGGCGAATTAAATTAATGATTTAAGAAATTAATGTATCTAATTACTTACGATGTTAGGTTGAGACGTTTTAAAAATTTGCAGTGTACCGGAATAAAGTTATAAAAATTGTTGAACACAAAGTAGTGATGTGCTTTCATTTTTCGGTATAGTAATCACAGGGGATTTCGTTTACGTGACTGTACTGGACGAAATGAGAAATTGATGAGCGGTCACCTTATAAAAAGGAATCAGACTAATTTGTCGTGTCCGCGCCAGCACATTCGCACGGTGCTCTAAGCTTAATGTATGAGAAGTCGTGATGTTACGACTTTCACCGAACAAACATTACGAATGGCGTCGTCGTGGGCACGCCTGTGCAATACTGTGCTACGATTAATCCATTAGATTTCTAAACTATTTATTTTTAATAAATTACTCAATAGTTTTAGAAACGTAATCAAAATTTCAGCGGTGAACGACATAAGTTTGCGTAAGACATATCTTTATTGTTATCAGTTTTTAGACGTAACTAATGTAAATTGAAGTGGTATAGTCTACACAATATTTTAAAGGCTCTCTTCGAAAAAAAATATATCATCATGCAAATACCTAAGTCGTTTCTTAATTTCGGTGAAACTAGAGATGTGTTCTAGCCCCGGGATCGGATCCCGCAATCCCGGCGGGATCGTTACATTAGTCACGTATGCGACGCGACACGACGGCGGCGCGCGGCGCCATCCAGTCGCCGTTACCTATGAAGTACTATTAAATACCGCTTCATTAACCATGAGTAGCTAATTACAATACATTAAGCATTACCTATGTTATATTAAATGCATTCGCAATCGGTTCTAACTTCTGGGAATTACTGAAATGTCAACAGTGTCAGGTGGCTTTATTCCCGCGCGTAACATCAATTTCATACCACACGGGTTAAAGTACTTAAAAAAATCGTAATCATTAGTTGGATCACTGGTGAACATAACACGGGAGGAATGTATATCAAAAAACAACATTCAAAAAACATTTGATCAAAGTTATCGATTTTTTAAATCGAAACCTAGAATCACCTGCAACTGCCAAAAGTTTTTTTGGGACAAGTTCGCCGCACTATTCCTCTACCGCAACTACTGAGACCCGGAATCAACAGTGGGAATCACCAGAAAAATCACAGAGCCAATGAAGCCAGACTAGTCCCGGAAAAACTAACTAAATTGTCTTGCATGCCGAATCGAAACTAATCCGACAAAAACGGACGAGTAAGACATAATTTATTCACTATTAGTGAAGTTTTTGATGCGTGGTGCAAGGCAATTATGGGCTTAGCCTGGCTTGATTTGTAGAGAAATCGAAATTGTTCGCCGTAGATATTTCGCTCATTTTCCCGGGATAAGCCACCTATTTAGGTACTATTCCAGACTCTTTCTCTATCTCTGTGCCAAATATAATTTTGATATTTTCTGCCATTTTGGCCTGACATCCACAAAGTTAGCATTCATACTCTACAATTATAAGGATGTAAAATTTGAGAGTACGTAGGGAGTAATCTATATTGATTTAGGATTTTTTTTCAACAATAGAAAGCTTATTCCTGAGTGATATAGGCTAAAATTTTTTGCTGAAAAATCTTTTCAAACAAGCGAAGCTGCGGGCAGAAGCTAGTATTAGTATAATATAAGTGTAGACACCGTATTAACTAATAACGAAGCACCTATGCCTCGTATTTCTGTTGATATGGCGCCGTGTGCGATACGATTACATATTCACACGGGGGTTGCACTTCGAAGAAATTTCGTGCGATCGATCCCACACAACATCTGAAATGCGGTGCTTGTGTCCAACTCAACGTAACAGAATAGGTACAGCTAGCTACTTTTTGTAAGACATGCTTTTATATTTTTTTTACTAACCCTGCCCGCCATTTCGATCGCGTGGGAGGTTTTCCCACGTAAGTCTAGATTCCGAGGGAAAAAGTAGTATATATACTGCCCTATAATCTCCTCTACACTTTAGTGAAAGTTCTATTAAAATCAGTTCAGCCGTTCCAGAGATGTTTGTGTGATGAGCACGGTCATTTGTTCTTTGTCTGGGTGTAATTTATCTATAATATGTATGTATTTAGAAATATATATGTATGTTTATCAGTTGTCTAGTACCCATACCACAAGCTTTGCTTAGTTTGGGACTAGATGGCGTTGTGTGAAAAGTTGTGGAATATTATATTATTTTTTATATTTATTATAACTTTTCTGAAAATCTTGTAAGCAGTTTTTGAGCTACGGTAACATATCGATACTCATACAAAACGACTTAACTAACTGCTTACAAGCTTTCCCACAGTCGAGTAAAAAGAGAACTGTACAGCAAAACAGTCTCCTCAATTGAAATCATTTTTTCCAACACCAAACGTATGTATTACAGCATTATTATGTTATAACGCGCGCAAACTCCCCTCGTATTGAAAAATAGTGGGGCCATTGTTACCAACTGTTCAAACATTGCAAGTAGTGTAGTGTCCGCTGGAGTCAAAACACCCATTGTTTTGTTGGAAGCAGACTCAACATTTGTCTGTGCACCGCACCTGGTTGCCACGTGCCGATTAAGTAGCATGAACTGTTTTTCCGTAGGTATCTGTTGCTGGGGTTGCGGGAATGTCCTAACGAAATACCGCAGCCCCGGAATATAAGGACAACTTAAGGTGTTCCTTGAGTTGCCCGTGCATTCCGAGGCCACAGTTGGATGGGTTATTAGTCAGTAGAATATTAGAAGTCTGACACTCTTCCGCTCCACACTGAGCGGGAACAGTCATTTGATAATTATTATTCTCCTGAAAAAAATGTTGTTATAATTATAATATTATTACAATTGTAAACCTATATATATCCACTGCATCTCTATCTCTGCCTGTAAGATGCAAGCACACATGCACACACGGGAAGCTTTTTCATACTCAACAAGTCAACATCGAATGTGCATCAACGTTTCAAGTAGAATTTTTAACGTACCTAATACGTGTGCACTTGATATGTATATATACCCTTTAAGTTACACGTTGTAGCTTCTTTGGATGATAACAAATGATATGGCAAGGGTTTTGTAATCCTATGTCTACATGTGTGGAACTTATTAGAAATTTCAATACATTGATACCAGAGACCGAATCTATCAAATTAAGAAGAACGAAGATAATTATCGTGTTATTGCATGGTTATTGCCAAGTCATGTGGAAAGTTATTAACCCTCGTAGTGCTGTGACAGGTCTGTTATGATTGGCATTCAAGAAACATATGAAACCGGTAATTTGGTATCAATTTTTTGAGTCACTTATTTTGAGCTGAAACTGAGCATAGAATCTCCATACCAGATGTTGTCTTCAGCCCTTGTGGATAGATATAGGGTTTCCGTTACACGTTGTATAATATTCCAGAAATTAAATATCTTCCACCAGTTATCTGATGTTAGACAAAATATATACAACCTAGACTTTCTTTAGGTAATAAATATGTTAGAGAATGGGCACATGTCCCTATGCAAAATAAAAATGCTCGCATAATCGTTTAAAATCGCATGCGCATTTGAATACCGTCTGGCTTTCGTATAATTCAAATTTTTATTTATTTAAAAAGAAAATGATTTTAAAAATAAAAAATACTAAAACGATGCGTCGAAGGCATCGGAGGCAGCATTAAAAAATATTTCAATTTTAAAATAAGTTGGCCACGTTCTTTTTATTAATTTTCTATACGATGTATAATGGATAAAACCACCTGGTTAGTATTAGAAAAATTGCAACGCCGTGACATTTTGGCAGCAGTCATTTGTTTCACAACTTCAATGGCCTGGATTTGAATAAAACCTAGACATAGCGCATAGAATTTAGTCTAAAAAAGTGCCACATTATACTTTGGAGGGGACCAAACGTGGTACAGTTACAGTGGAAAATATGCACCGAGGTCATTTATCAAACTTCAAAAACAACTTCTTACAACATTAATGTAAGATTTTATAATGCACAGTTTGATAAATTACTTATTTTTATCACGAAATGTTTTGTGGTCGGAACAGATGTATGTGTTAGGTATGTTTTGGATGATTGTACTAACCTATTTATGCGGGCAGCAGGGTTAATGTGATGTTAATGTGGTAAATGTAACGATTTAAAAAAAGCTATAATTAATCTGCTTGGTTTGCTTTCAGTCACGATGCTTAGCATTTTATGTTCATAAGTTACAGTAGTTTGGTAAGTACGGCTGCAACGTTTCGTAACAGATAATAAACGTTTTTAGGGTTCCGTTGTAAAACTTTTATGCTGTGAAATGGTAATTTGGTATAACTATAGATGCCTATAAAGTTGTTAAATCTATTAATGATTTTAGAAGTGCAGGTCGACCAACATATCTACATAGAATTTCTAAGAAATTTGAAATCACGGATAGATTTAACGAACTTTATTAATATAAATTAGGAAAATATAGATTAGCTCCCATACCTTAAAATTTTCGATAGTGCTTAAAAAGATTATCTAGCCTAACCTAACTAGTACACCATGGACTACCCGCGATTTTATTTTCTCCTGCTGTGTCAAATCCATCCAAAGGTTGTCTGTAAAAGATCGCTTTTAGCGATAAGACCGCCCATTGTAACACCCTTATTTAATTCTGTTATGGTGTACAATAAAGAGATATCTATCAATCTATTAACTTAGCCTACTTATGCTTTAAGTTGGGTATTAGGATTCTTATTCTAATATATGAGTCTTGTCGTCATGCGAAATCTAGAAGGTATGCATAGTCGATGACTTCCAAGCTACAACAATCTGTCAAATTTCTTTAATAGATTTACAACTTTATTACTAAAGAAATTAGGTTCAAGGTTGATTGGGAAAATTTGACAGTTTCGGGTAGCTTCATGTGCTGTCGTCTGTACATTTTAATACATACTAGCTGTCGCCCGTGACCACGCTCGCGTGGATTTCTTACATATTTTCCCGAGGTAAAGTAACCTATGTATTATTCTAGATTGTAAACTATGTATGCCAAGTGCCAATTCTGTTTGCCATTTTTGCGTGATTGAAACACGAATGAGTAAGCGCGACTGCTGGGCATGAACTCTCGGGTTCGTTTCCCGGGTCGGGCAAAGTTTTCTATTGGGATTTTCTATAAGAAATTTTGGAAGTTGGCGGCATGAGTTTGGAAGTTTGCGGCGTGAAACCCCCGTTCCTCGGAAAGCTCGTGAAGCTGTTGGTCCTGGATTTGTTTTGTACATCTTTGACAGTAATTACGGGTAGTCAGAAGCCAGAAAATCATTACTTTGTGTAATTTATACCATACCCCATAGTTTTTATAGATTTTTCTTTTATAGATTTTTAGCATAGCCACAGCCACGCATCGTAGCATGGTGGCGATGCGTGGCTGTGGCTATGCTAAAAATCTATAAAAGAAAAAGTTTTTGTGACCGATTACTCCGCCGCATACCCTGTCATAATCCTGTGCACGCGCCTGCCCCATACCCCGTTGAGGAGGAAGCTGATTGATTGGCTGAAATCACTGTCATAAAAAATAGTGGATACTTAAATAGCACACACACCCAAACACTCCCATACATTCCTTACATTTCATACAATGACCAAACATACTCACTTACACTCCACTCCCTCATACTCATCTACGCACACACATTCACACAGACACATACGCTCATTTTTTATTTTATTTTATTGTATTTTTAATTTTTATTTTAATTACTTGTAGTTTTAGTCTGGAAAATTGTCTTCTTTTTTTTGAATGGGTGCTGATAGCTGCGACTGGCTGCGACACAGTTCTAAACTTTTGTAGCTATCATCGTTGTCTTTGTAATGTCAACTGTCTTTAGTTTCCAAATAAAGACCTTTTACTTTTTATTTCTATCATCACTACTGCCCTCAAATCAGTGAAGGTAAAAATCGTCGGCATTTCCGAGGACAGGTTTGGTGGATAATGGCCCATTTCTTCTTATAGAGGAGTGTGTACGAGCAGTGGCAACGTAATAGGCTGAATTATTTATTTTATTTTATTATGTTTGGAAAACAACATTTTTGAACAAATATTTCAATGGCAAAAATTTAAATTGACATAGGACAATTACATTAATTAGTATGGACATTGATCTCCTCAATATAAATCTTAGACATATTAAAATTTAATACTTTGACTGGTTTATATTGTGAAATCTTTTTTGTGACACTATTATTATTATTTTTTGATCTATCGAGTTTTTTTAATAATTTATTGACATTTTTATTATTCTTTTGATAAGTTTTAGGAATATATTGACATCTTTAATTATTATTGTAAATTGGATGCATTTTATGATTTGCTGTGCCCTTCGGGGTCCATTTTAAAACAACATTGTGAAATGCAAATAAATATATGAATATGAAAAAAAAAACCTTTTTTTATAGTAGGCTTGCGTTTGACCATAATCTCACCTGATGTTAGACAGAGAAAATAATACGGATAATTAAACCAATATGGCCAATTACAAGTTTTCACTAATAACTAGATATACAATATAATAAATAATACAGACAGGTTAGGTTAGATACAGAGAGACGGTGAAAAAAAAAACAGTTATAAATAAGTACAAATGGGTAAAAATTAAATAACATTTAAATGTAATCAAAGAAACGCCTATATAGAGTCTTCTTCAACTTAGACACGCTTGTATTAAAGATATCGATATCAACTTCCTGGCAAGTCACATTGTAGTACACACGGCTCGACTCGACCTAACCATGTACGAGTTTTGTCTATAGTTAGTTCTTGTCGTTGGTGTATGCAATAAACTGGATGTAGGTACGTAAGAACGAACCAGGTACACGAAGCCCAATTTTTCCCAACAACTCAGGAACATCACAGGATCCGTTCGCAATTTTAGTTAGGAAGACCAAGTCGGATATTTTTCTGCATTCGCATAACGGAAGAATATGAAACTTTTTGCATCGTTTAAGATAGTTAAGTAAATATGTTCTGGAACAAAATCGAATGTACCTTAAGAATACTATAACAATACTGATTATAATCTGTAAATTTAAACAAAAATCAATTGCTGCATGTATTAAATTAACTACGATTCCATAAATTTTTGCTGTTGTTCGTCTCTAATACTCTCATACGTTACAATTTTCCAGCCATTACTTATTTATTTTATTCAATGACATTTGTCAACGCTTCAGTGTCGTCAAATGTGCATATTCGACACAAAATGTTCCGCAAGACGTGACCTCGTATTGGCGCCTAACTGCCGATATATAAATCACGTGTATAGATATATAAAACGACAATTTTGCACATGATCAAAGAATGATTTTAAACGTTAGATTAATTTTGCAATAATTTTTTTTTTTAAACATTCTAGCAATGTGGGTGGAATTCACATTCCTAGCAATTGTTTGTATCTGGATATTTATGTTAACACCTCACCTTCAAGGTTAAGGAACGCTTGCGAGGTAGGTTCGTGGATGGGTGACTATTTTAAGACATCGAGATACCTCCGTGTCCTGGTAAGAGCCGTCGGTCCCGGCTGTCATTTGTACAGCAGCCGCTTCTTGTAAAATTCAGGTTGCGCTGCGTCTTCCCGCGGCATTCCGTGGCATCGCGCAGCATGCCTTGGCATCTCGCGGCATGCCGTGGCATCCCGCGGCATTCCGTGGTATCGGTCAGTTTGAGACACAAAAAAACGCGCGCGCAAGTGCGTTTTCTCCCTCCCTTGCCCCCGCGCACCTACCAGACCACATTAACCGAAATGACCGCTGCGCAAGTTTCAACCATATTTCAACTAACTTGGAAATCATAATTCCCAGACCCATTACGTCTCGCGGGATGCAATGGCGCGCCGCGGCATCCCGTGGAATGAAACGGCATGACACGTCTTGCCGCAGCATGTCGCGGCGCGTCCCGTCATGCCGCAGCATGTTGCGGCGCGTCGCGGCATAGTGATATAGAAATAATGTAATAAGAATTCTAAAGTCATCGAAATAAGATTCAAAATAACTTGATTAGTATTAAAAATCCTTTGCCATGACACGCCGTGCCGTGCCGGCAGTGAGCGCCGGCCCTAAGGGTTTATAAGCTTTTAAATTAAAATAAATAGTTTCAAAACGTTTTAAAAATTGCACCAACTCTATAAGTGGCTTAAATCACATCAACTTCATAACCTCAAACGTGCAATCATCGATACGGCAGATAGTGAAATATGCCTCTGCAACGCACACGAAATAAAAAACAAAGCACTGTCCGTAAATACATGACATCATATACCAGTAGGTGTAATCGGTTTGCATAATGAAAGGCGCCATCTCCCGGATTCAACGCTTAGAAACAAGTTACTGCTAAGCGCCGTCTAAATTAGGCAGTCATTTATCTTAAAGTAATCTCGAATTCAGTCGGTTCTCGTTAGCGAATTAATGCAAATGTCTCGAGTGGCGCGCGCGGAATGCGGTGACGCTCGCCCGTCGAATAAACATTATGTATAAACAAAAACATTATCATAGCTCAAGTTTCTTTTTCTATGACTTCTTACGGGGACTAATGTGATTGAGGCATTGTAGCGTACTCGATTGTTTCAAATTCTTTGACGGTTGACTTGACTATTAAGTAAGTGAAAGGGTGATAGGTAATTATAGGAACCGCAACTCAATTAAAATAATCTAGATTTCTATATCCTTGCCGGGGTTGCTGGAATATTCTAATGAGATACCGCGACTCCGGAACTTTAGGGCAGCCGAAGGAACAGGTGGGTGTTTAGTCCGTAGAAGTCTCACACTCCATTCCGCTCCACCTAGAGTTCTTTCGATGATTTTCCCACCCGGAAAAAAGACCTCTATCCTACCTCCAACCTGCTCAACTACTTCACAATAACCTCAAATGATACCATAATCTAATCTTTTTCCTCTTTTGACCTACCTGCTCAGCTGCCAGGGGGTACCCTACGAGTATAACAAGGTCGTCGTCAACAACCTTTCACTCTTTTTAATTTACATCGATTGTTAACGTGCCTGGCCCGTAGCAAAGCAGGAGCGGCGAGGACTCTCCTTAGAGTCGATTTGTTTCAGATGGCAGTCTTAAGAAGGTGGTAAACTCCATCTAAGGTAAATATTACCACAAAAACGACATCATACAAGTACCATGATGTAGAAAAAACCTTTATACATTTTTGTCATAGTATATGCGTCATGTTATGTCCATCGTGCACGGCCACCTGCACCTTTTCGATCTTACTTAACGAAGCCAATGTTAGACTGTGCAGGTACCTGCATATTGGTTCAAAGATGTTTCAGCATCGACACGTAGAGAAGATTCCCTGCGTAATATAGAAAATCCAGTAATCCGCACGGAAACGGACCGCAGTCTCACATTATGTAATGTTGAATAGGTACCAGACATAACAAGAATAAAATTGTGTCCTTTGAAAGCGTATACCTCGCACGATATGGTAGAGAACTTCCTAACCGAGTGACATATGCATGTTTGTAACAGGGATGTTGCGGATGTCGATTTTTTCACATCCGCGGATGTGAATGCGGATGCGGATTTCTGAAAGCTCGCATCCGCGGATGCGGATGCGGATGCGGATGCGGATGTTTGAGCCCATATAAAAAAAGTATATGAATGAAGAATTAAAATAACGATATAGTAATCATATTTGTTTTATTAATTAGAATTAGTATGTGAAGTTAAAAATAGGAGCATTATACTTAATAAAAAGTAATATTGCCGCTTTCTCTGATTCAAGCCGATTATGCAGAGGTTCGTAAATTAAACCCGCGCTACTAAATCATTGTTCGCTAGGAACACTGACTGGTGGAGTGGATAAAAATCTTCGTGCTATCGGTGATAATATGTTAAATTCCTCTCGATGAACACTCCACCATTTAAGAGGATTCTCATCCACATTGACTCTTTTTTAGTGCGATAAGAAAGTAATTCCTTTTTGAGTACAGCTTCAGTGCTACCATTTTCTTGTATTTCTTGACTCTCATCTTGACTTGAGGAATCTAACATCATGGCAAGATCGTTTTTTAAGCATGGCTTTCTGAGGGAACCTGACGTCCCTGGTCCTAGTTGTCCCATATCCTTTTCCGTGGAATCTGTCATTCTCATTCTTTTAGCCCCTTCGTAATTGGCATTAAGAGAATCGGAAACGTCACTTTTGTAAACACTGTAATAGTAGTGTTTACAAAAGTTTAACAGTGATCATTGTTTGAGCGCGCTCTCAAGGCAAACGTGTCATATGTCTGTTTACATTTTATTTAATTTATAGTATTTATAATAATATTCCTTTGTGCATTGTATGTACGGTTCTAAGTGCGCGTGTCTCAGACGTTGTTTATGATCGGCATCTTCTCAAAAGCGAAGGGTAGATAGGCTACATATCTATACGATAAGTATCCCACAGCGTAAACAAACACGTAATGATTTATTTACAAGAAACAAATGATGCACCACAACAAACTCATCGGATCTTGTGGGGCCGGCGAACAGCACGTGCCATTCGCCGTTCAATTTCTTTCTGGTTGCAACTTGTCTTACATCCGCATCCGCATGAAAATCCGCATTGATTATTGCGGATGCGGATGCGGATGCAGATGTCCAAATCCATACGGAAGCTCCGCATTTGCGGATGCGGATGCGAATATTCGCAACATCCCTGGTTTGTAACTTTGTATACACACATAATAGTCTGTGTAACCTGAACATTACCATGAACCTCACATAAAAAATACATAAAATAACAATATCCCTGCGACTTATAAACATGTCCGGTAATATAGGTATTTGTCCGGAATGCGGAGGGAATCCTAAACCGTCCGGAATTTCTACAATTGAATTAAAGAGTGAAACATAAAAAAACAAATATAATGTTTTTATTTCAAATTAAAGAAAGTCAGGAATTTTTATCAAATGTCCGGAATTTACTCCGGGTTTTCGAGTTTTTGATCTGGCAACCCTACCTGCGTGCTACTAAGGGCTGGATTCTGAAAGAGAATTTTGGTGTTAACGTGGAATCCCACCTTATTTTACAGGTTTACCACTTCAGTAGTCTGAGAAAACAGTTTTGAGTACGAAAACAATAAAACGACGATATTTGACGAAGCAATAGTAGCCTTATATGACTCGTCATCAGTCCATCACTTTCTTTAATTAAGTGAATGTCTCGTTAACTTCGACAGAATAGCTTCGGGCTTTTATTAACTTGATCTAAAATTAAATGAAAATACTCCAGACCGTTTTACTTCAGTCAGTTAATTCCCAAGTAATTATAAAGTAGATAAGCGTGAAGCTGCGTAAGAGTGGCTTTTAGCGCCGTCTGAGAGCAATAACTAAACGTAACGAACCATCCGCCAATAGGGGACTCGTGCGCAACCAATTGAACTAACAGAATTATGGACCCACTATAAATACTTGTTTCGATTTTAAAAGCTTTCGCCATCCTATTCTTTAATCGATTTTATTAATTCAACGATTTTATTTGCATTAATATTTTATTATCGGTCTAATCCATGTAGTTATTATCAGCGTACTATATTATATGCTCAGCAATATGAAACGAAGTAACCGTTGCAAAAAATCTAACAAATCCTTATCAAACAATTTTACACAACACCATAAAAAAGTCGTATCCTGCGGAAACATCGATATGAAAGCGCTAAAGAAATCTACACGATTTATTATAGATCTTGGTTGCGCCCACGCATGCTGCGAGCGTGTTTTACGAGTTTCATTTGTGCAAAGGCCTTTAAACATTCAGCCTTGTGGCGCCTGAAGGAACATTACTAACTTAAGGGGCAGGTATTCGATTTTCGATGATTTTTAATCCAAGATCACGTCTAAACGGCTAGTCGGTATGCTTTGAAAAAAAATAATGATAAACTAGACTATTTCCTTAATAATTTGATATATGAATATTTAAATATTTTTTTGTAAAACATTGTGTAATTTATTTTTAAAAGTACGTCTAACGCGGGCATAAAAACGAAGATCAGGCAACAACCATTGGGTGTATTTTTATGAAACTTTCACAGTCTAAAAGATAATTTAATTGCCAATCTTTTAGTATACGGCTTTTCTTCATATTGTGTTTGGTAAAGTCATGGTGTATTATTATTCGAATAATCTAGGTGCGCAATGAATCGGGGGCTCTTGCGGGCGACGGGCGGCAGTGCATCGCTGACCACTGTCACGAGTAGACGCTAACGCTCCGCGCAAAAAATACAAAATGATTTTATTCGCATAGAAGTTTAACGCCAAAATGGTTGGTAAACCCAAAACACTAAAAAATAAACGCCTTACAATGTTAAAAATAGATTAATGAAGTAACGAATTTTAATTATTTATATAATTTACTGCCGCCATGGTCGAGTGGTTTAGGGGTTTAACTTGTGTGTGGTCGTGGGTTCGATTCCCGCGGGACGCATACTTTGTAAATTTGTTTCCATTTTGGCTAGGACATTGCAGGCCTGAATCACCTGATTGTCTGATAAAAAGATGGTTCCGTGCTTCGGAAGACACATATAAGCCGGTAGTCCCGGTCGCCAAATGGCGGTCGTCAGAATAAACCACGTCAGAGGCTCTTGAGGCAGTCTAAAAACTCTGACACTAGGGTGTATGGGGTCATTAGACATTACTACCCACACGATAAGAAGAAGATTATTTATATAGTCTCTATCAATAGTTTAAATTAGCATATTGAAATAAAATAAATGTGATTTAAATGTAGTAAACAAACTTTTATTTTATTGAAATAATTATGTTATTTCCTTTTAGGAGAACACCAAATAGTAAAGATTCTTGAATCAAAAATGTAGAGACAGGGTGAGTATTGAAATGTAATTTACGAGTAGGTAACCATATTGGAGCGTAGTAAGTACAGGTCGATTAGAGTTTTAAAAAATACTTGGGTGTTGCTGATATTGGAATAGTTGTAGGTATAGCTCTTGATACGTAAGTAGCATGACCTTGAATGCGGAGATCTAATATTTAGTAGGTACTTACTTAAAATTATTTTTATTTTATTCAAATTATGTTTTTTTTTTTTGGAGTAGGTATATCAAATAACTTAGATTCTCGCCGCGAAAATGCAGAGACGAGGTAAATATTGCAATGTAATAGCACCATATTACAGCGTAGGTACTAAAGACAGTCCGGATTAGAGTATCAAAAAATACTTGAGAGCTGATATTGACACGAGTTGTAGGTATAGGTCTAGGGTAGGTACTTTTGTAGCATGACCTTGAATGCGGAGATCTAATGTTTAGTAATTTTTTATTTCATTGAAATAATAGTGTTTTCTTGTGGTGAGTACGAGGTGAGTATTTAACTATAATGTAACCATACTACAGCGTAGTAAGGACAGTCCAGATTAGTTTAAAAAATACTTGAGTGCGGTTTTTGACATAGTTGTAGGTACTTATAGCTAGCTATGGTACGAAAGTACCATGACCTTGAATGCGGAGATCTAATGTTTTGTTTACGCACAACTCTCCAATATTCCAACTTTCGCCCATATGGTCAATCCTACTTTCGCGCCCGTGCCTATACTTACCTAAATTTAATTTATATTATATAACTCGCTTTATATTATATAGATCGCATCGAACTTCTTGAGGTTACGTTGACATCCACCCTTAATTTTTGGTCCGTTTATCGAGGCTAAGGCTCAATTGGCTGCCAAAAAGTTGGGAATCCTAGTAATTACACCCTAACTATTGATGATAATATAATAACATTAGATTCACAAGTCGCCACAGAATTTGAAAATTTTTTCACTGACATACCCGTATCGACAATCAAGTCGCTAAAATCATCTGCCATTGCTGCAGGCACATTACTTAAAAAAAGTGTTCCAGTTTGTAGTTCAGAGTTTAAATTCCAATATGTTACTTCTAATGACATCATCAAAACTTCTAATTCTTTGAATGTTAAAAAGGCTGCAGATCTGTGGGGTAATTCTGTTCATGTTACTAAGTCCATTATACACATTATAGCTCCTACATTAGCTGTTATATTTAATAATTGTATTGATTGCGGTGAGATTCCTGATTTAATTAAATATAGTAAAATAATCCCACTATTTAAATCAGTTAGTACATCTGACCCTACTAATTATAGACCTATTTCTGTATTGCCCACTTTCAGTAAAATTTTTGAGAAAATTATTTTAATGCAGATGCAAAGATATTTTAATAAACACAAATTGCTACATAATAAACAATTTGGTTTTACAAAAGGACGTTCAACAACTGATGGCCGGTGTTGAACTTTTAGGACACATTTATAGTGCATGGGAAGATAAGTGTTGGTAAGTGTTGGGCATTTTTTGCGATTTTTCAAAGGTATTTGACTGTTCCCCATGAGACATTAATAAGGAAACTGCACCACTACGGATTCCGGGTCGCCTCTCTGAATCTTCAGACCTCATACTTGAGTGAAAGGATTCAGAGAGTCGACTTGAACGGCAAAAGATCGCCGGGATCTGTGACGTCAAGATGGGGGTCCCCAAGGCTCAATTTTACGTCCCTTTTTGTTTCTTATTTATATAAATGATTTACCGTACCTGATCAAAAATCATGACATAGTGTTATTCGCTGACGATACTTATCTTTTATTTAAAATCAAAGTTAACAGCAGGTTACTGAAGAAGTAAACAGTGCCCTTGCAACTGTAGTTAGCTGGTTTAATGTTAATAAACTTCTTGTTAATGAGAAAAATACCAAATGCCTAAAATTTACGTTACCTCATGTTAGACAAGTGAATACAAGTGTATCAATAAAGGGCGAAATATTGAAACCCGAAGATAACACAGTTTTTTTGGGCATAAATTTGGGTGCGAAGCTTCAGTGGGGCCCCCATATAAATTGTCAAAATAGCCAAGGTATGCAGCATATGCCGTTAGAAAAATACGTGGATTAACTGATATCGAAACAGCACGTTTAGTCTACTTTAGTTACTTTCACAGAGTGATCTCATACGGCATTATACTTTGGGGAAACGCCGCCGACATTCATACAATATTTGTATTACAAAAATGGGCCATTCGTGCAATTTATAAATTAAGTCCTAAGCACTCCTTAAGAGACAAATTTAAAGAGATTAATATTATGACTCTGAATGACTCTGACTATGAATATTAATCTCAGTATATTTATGAGAATCTCTTGTATGCACACAAAAATATTAATCTTTTTAAAAAATACAGTGATATTCATAGTGTTCATACAAGGAACAAAGACACATATGTCATTCCTAAAACAAGGAAAAAAGATTGGTGGATCGTTTAGATGCCAATGTATACGTTTTTATAATAAAATTCCTAGCCATATTCAAGAACTAAGTATTAATAAATTCAAATTATTTATAAAACGTAAGCTATGTCAGAAAGCTTTTTACACAGTTACAGATTATATTGAGGACAAGAAGGCCTAGGAATGAGATGCTCCAGTGATATACGTGTGTCTTTTCTATTTAGTTTTAAAATTTTGATTGATTAGAATATTTGCGTTCTCAAGTATTGTATATCCTTATAATCAATAAAGAGAAAAAAGAAGTATTGTATATACCTATTAATTTTGTTTTTGTTTATTGTTTTTTTTTTATGTACAACGTGTAACGGAAACCCCATATCTATCCAAAAGGGCTGAAGACAACATCTGGTTTGGAGTCTCTATGCACAGTTTCAGCACAAAATAACTGACTCAAAGAATTGATACCAAATTATTGATTTCATATATTTCTTGAATACCAATAATAAAAAACGTGTCACAGCACTACGAGGGTCAATAACTTTCCACGTCACTTGCCAATAACACGATAATTCTTTTCGTTCTTCTTAATTTGAAAAATGCGGTCTCTGGTATCAGTGTATTGTAATTTATAATAAGTTCTACACACGTAGACTTAGGATTACTAAACCCTTGCCATATCGTTTGTTATCATCCAAAGAAGCCATGCACTTGGTATGTATATACCCTTTAAATTACACGTTGTATATAAATATAATTATTTCATTATTGTACTTGTGAGGACAATGTAGGTTATTCTATCTTCGTAGTTTTTACTTTCACTATAATTTCTTTAATAATGTCAAGCAGTTTGAGTACTTGTGTGGCCTACCCAAATGGCCTTACTTTGGTATTGTTCGTCAAATTGTTGAGCTCCTTAAATTCTAAGTTGAGCTACACGATAACTGACAAATGCTTGCACTGACTGGACAGGTCCGCTCAAATTTGCTTGGTTATTTCCTCAAAAAAATACCACAGACATGAACTTACATGCTTCTCATATACAAATACGAATTATCTGGACTTTAAAAGAGACTTTGACCTCTGATTTTGTTTCGGTGTTTCTTCTCAGAGTAGTCAATTAAGAAATACCGGCCTCATCTAGCTAAACTAAACACGCAAAAAAACATGACGTGTAAAAGTGTTATTTATAACCAATTTACAAAATAAATATTTAATTTCATTTCATTTCAAAAGTGAGACGGTACTTCACACCGGAACAGCTGCTCAACCTGTATCAAGCGCAAGTTCGGTCGTGTATGGAGTGCTGCTCTCATCTCTGGGACGGATCTGCCAAATACCAGCTTAATGCACTTGAGTCTATAGAGAAACGGGCCAAAAGGTTCATCGGCAACGAGAAACTGGTCGAGACAAAGGTCCAGAGCCTAGAGCATCGGCAACGTGTTGCAAGCCTATCAGTTTTCTATCGGTTACATTTCGGGGAGTGTGCGATGGAATTGCAGTCTTATTCCACCAAGCCCGTTCCATCATCGGACTACAAGACAAACGGTGATGCGCCATCGTTACATGGTGGACATCCCACCCATACGCATGAAACGTTTTGAGATTACTTTAATTATGGGTACGGCTAAGGAGTAGAATTCCCTGCTGGAGTCTGTTTCCTGATAGTTATAACCTGGAAGTCTTTAAGTCAAGAGTGAATAGATTACTTCTAGGCAAGCGTGCTTCATCTTCGACCACATCATCGCTTAACATCAGGTTAGATTATGGTCAAACGCAAGCTTAAGAACTATTAAAAAAAAATCAGCTCTGGCTGTATACAAAAGGGAAAAACTCAACTCAGCATGTCGAAAATGAGGACATGATTGCTGACAAGTAAATTCATACTTATTTCAATATTCCGATTTCAATGTTATTAAAACTTAATTATTTACGAGTATCAAATGAGTCTAAGTAGCGTAGCCACATAGTCATTTTTATATATATAGATAGATAGATTTACTTGTCTAAATACACATAGTAGTTTTCAATGACCAGACAATTAAAGTCCAGAAAAAAATTGGATGGTGATAATAAATCAGGCAGTACAGTCTTTACTATTTGAAACGTATGGTTACCTTACGAAATTTCGAGCTTGCGTTGCGGGGGTGCATTGCGCGGTCGCGGGGAGTGACGCAAGCTTCTCCCCAGTCGCTCAAGGTCGCTGCCATATAATGTCGCCTTAATTTGAATTTTAGGTCTGGTTTGCACCAGCGACTAAAGCCTGATATGGATTTAATATTGAATTAATTTTAAATAACGATTTTAACCTTGCTATTTGTTATACTAAGTTTACACAACTTTTCTAAGTCTTCTTTCTAAACGGCTATTTTTTGTCACTTTTTTTTGTAATATCCGCAACGCAAGGGAAGTATGGCCGTGCTTTGTTTTTGTCTTTGCCCACCCATTCGCTTCCTCTCTTTGTCTTTTACGAAGAATTTTTGGCTTCTCTACGTCAGCCCTTTAATATTAATGTATTTTATATGCAAAAATATGACCACCTGACATATTATTAATAAACTCATTACAATGAAACATCTGGATAAAATAAATAAAAATGTTCGTTGAAAATAATTTACAGAAAAAAAGATATCTTAACATAAAATATTTTTACACAGGCAGGTTTTCTGGTAATAGCTGAATATAAAACATTTGGCTACCAGAGAACAGATGTCAAAAAATGTTCCACGTTTGAAAGGACTTTATAAAACAATTGGAGGTCCATGTGTGTACCAAGTTGACAGATGGGGTCGAACTGACAATAAAATTTTGCAAGGCTGCGAGGTCAACATTGCAGATGTTGTTTCGTAAGAAAATTACGGTCTTTTGTATTAATTAATAATTGTTTAAAATGGTGTATGTATTATGGAATGTAAGGATTTTGTTGCTAAGCGTTGCACATTTATACGTATGTAAGAATGCATCTCGACATTCAAGAAATGAATGAATATACTACTGAATACTTCATGACCGAAATTCGAAACCTCGGGTCATTTTTGGTTGTTCTATTCATTTAGGATTCTTCGTCTAGATGCTAAGAATTCTTAAAGAACGTCATTGGGAATTCCAAATGTCGTCATTCTGCTTGAGCACCTCGCGATCGCGTGATGACAAAAAATACGAGATAATTCAATGACGACACTGGCTTATATGAACTTACGTGTATTATATAATACGCTAGTTAATTACACATGCTTTATTATATAATACGCCGTAAGTCCTTCATTATTATCAAATGTAAGTAGCAGAGGTTTTTCCAGTTATGGGGTGAATAGTTCAGTGTTTGTTTTAGGTTAAGAATTTTTTGTAGTTGCAGTTGAGTACCCCAAGACCTCAGTCAATGGTAAAACATAACCAGGATACACAGACCGTTTTTTTTTTTATATTATGAGGTATTGAACTTGTTATCTACATGGGCTTACGAGCGTAACTTTGCTACCCTATGTTTTTCATTGGTGTGTATTATTATTATTTATTTTAGTTATGTAAAATAAATATTACACATAATAATGATATTTAAGGAGGTTTTTTTTTTCAATTCTCTTTTCAGGTGTGCTGGAAAAATGAGTAAATGATGCTTTTAGTCATGCTTTATGTCAGGGGAGAATTGAAAAAGAAAACGTGTTGGGCCGATCCCAAGTGAATGGGATAAAGGCAGTAAGATGATAATGCAGGTCTGCTGGAAGATATTTCTTCCATTAGTTTAGCTGTAAAACTTTTCTTCAGTTCCTTCTCTTTATCTCTGTTTATTTCAACTGTCGAATGAATAAATATATGTCGTTTGACTTGATATTCTAACATTTTAATTTAATTCATGCTGAAATTCTCCTGTGTTGATTGATTTCAATAAACGGATATTGTTTCAAGTCTCCAAGTTTCGCCTCAAATATCATGGAGATAATATTTGTATTATTTCATTCAATCATCATTGTTATCATTATCACCTTTTGTTTTTATTATTGTTGATCGTTAAGGAAACTGTAATGTAAACCATATGCAGGGTTATTTGCACGTTTCAGATAATCATATTTTAGTGCGATATGATAGTAGATCAATGATTAAAACCTCAAAGAAATTTCTGCTGTTAATTAAAAAACATAATGGACGATTTCATAGATGATCTTAAATTCTATATAAAATTTAGTATTGTCAAACTAGCCATAAGATTAATTTTAACACGTTCGCTGACAGTACGTCGTTAGGCGGGAAATGAAATAGTGCGTTATTATGACAGTTTACGTCGAGGGACTGGCCACTTATTTTTGTGGAAAATTCTACTGTCGTAATGTGGTGTCAGGGTAAGTGCTCACTGTCAGCGAACGTGTTATTTGTATAAATTATATGTACCTTACTTTGCAACATGTTAGTTTTAAGTTAATTAGCTGCGCCCTGACAGGGTATTGTATACATCTATACTAATATTATAAAGTGGAAAGGTTTGTTTGTTTGTTTGTTTGTTTGCTTGAACGCGCTAATCTTCGAAAGTACTGGGTGGATTTGGATGCAATTTGGTATGGAAGTAGCTTGAAGCTTGAGGAAGGTTATAGGCTACTTTTTACGCGACTGCAAAAAAGGAGAGTTATGTTTTTACCATGATAGAATCCACGGGAGCGAAGCCCCGCGTGAGTACTAGTTAGTTATAAGCCGTGCCTGTAACTGCGTGTACATTGTGCAATAAATAAATAATAAAATATTTTTTTACACTTTGTTACCTTATTAGTATTACCTATAACAAAATCTTAAAAAACGGCGAAGGAAAACATCGTGTGGAAACTATGTAGGTACTAGGACTGCATAATCCAAAGACATGTGACATCTACTAACCCGCAATAGGCTCGCGACACACTAATGTAGTAATCGACCCGCGTGGTGGATTACGCCAAGATTACGCCCCATTCCCCATAGAGAGGAGGCCTGCAGCAGTGGGAACGTTACAGGCTGATTATGTTGCGTTTTAGTTTATCTCAATGTGATAGCTAGGCTAGAAAATCTTGTTTGCGGTAAAGTTATGTGGAAATACCGCGGCCCCGGAACTTTAGGGCAGCCGAAGGAACAGTGTGGGTTTTTAGTCAGTAGGAGTCTGACACACTCTTCCGCTTAACCCAGAGCGGAAAAAGTCATTCGATGATTTTCCCACCGAACAAAAAGGCTAGAAAATCGGTTAGTTTTTAACCCCGAACTGCAAAAAGAACCAGAAAAAGTGTGTAAAACATAGCACGGGTAATTGTTTAATCCGGCACGCTAGAAATCAATAAACAATTACTTCCACTTTTCATGTATACTGAGTTAGAACTACTAGTGCGTTATGGTTCCTTATCTACAGCACTAACTGTTGCCCAAACAAACTGTAAGACATCCGGTTGCGGGAAAGCACGTGAATAAACGCCGTTTCAAAATATTGCTGGTCGTAAAAATTCTACTGGGCCGCAACAAAACGGAACATAGCAAAAAAATTGAACGGGACTCGCGGCCGACCTTTGCTAAGTTTTTAATCTAAAAAAAGAGGACTGACGTAAAAATATCACCATAACTAAAAAACACTAGTTAATTTATTAGTTAAGTCTATTTTAATATACGTAATTTGTATTAAAACACACTGTCTATCATGTCTTATTTAACTCTCTTGTCGCAGGTCTGATGGAAGAAATTTCTTATGAAATAAGCAGCACCTTTGTGCTCTTTTGTCTATATTTTTTTCCATTTGTCATACATGACATGACGCATGAATGGACCTGAGCCGATGTACATTATATTAATTAATAAACTGCCTAAATTGTAGATATCTTATATAGGAATTATTATCAACATAATTTTAACGCATCATATTTTCACGAGCAAATTTGATAGATAGATAGATAAAATATACTTTATTGTACACCAATAATTGAAAATTGAAACACACTTAAATAACAATATTGCTAAAAAATTGGTTACAATGGCGGTCTTATCACTGAGAGTGATATCTTCCAGACAACCTTTGGAAGGACTTGAGATTCTACGATGCCTTACGTGGACGACATGAAGAAATCTAGTTTCTAAGACTCTGTATTTAAAAATAGAAATGTTGGATACTAGCTAATGTGCTCAGGATCGTGGGATCTGTTCAAGAACTTGTTGTGAAAAAAGTGAAGTGACTACATACCTTAATCATTATAAGATTAAAAAAAAAACGACTACGGTAAACATATAAATAAATATATAACAGGTATTTATTATCCGTTATTTCAGTAACAACAGGAGGACCTCGTGGCTAAATAATATCAAGCGAACGGGTCAATTTTCAAGGTCAAGCAACTCTCGCTGAGGTCGGTCCGTAGATAGAGAATACGGGTAGTCAGAAGCCAGAAAATCTGACACCAGTTATGCTAAGGTTTATCACGTTACCCAGCTATTGAGTTGTGGAGACCAGATAAGGAGTTTCCCCACATAAAAAAAAAATCTAATAAAACTATGTACTGAGGTACTGAGATGCATACGACTAGACTGTAAACTGACCCTGACATAGTTGAGAAAAGGCTATGAGATGATTTTAGCAATAGCAAGCATTAAATGAAATTACCTAAACTATTTTGGTTATTCTACCAAACAGAATAAAATTATCTTATCGAGAAATCGTGATAAACAAAAAACGTACTTAAAGTACTCAAAACTTGTGGCAAATGCACTAACACAGTACAAGGCAGATAGTAAGTTACATGTATGTATTATCATCCCATCATATCGATGATAACGTTATGAATAGATAAGCGCTTTGGTAGAGCTAATTTGGTTGCTAAGATCTTTAGCCATACTACTGATCTACCTGTCAATGTCAAACGTAAAACGTCAAAATAATTCAAATATTTTGATGTTCCATTTCTTAAGTTTGTTCAACTGTCATCTTTAGATAAGCAATCTCTATACAAACGCTTCGTTTTCGAAAAAGTCCAAAGGATGGCAGTACTCAATAATCAGATCAATATTACGTGTACTGCTAAAATTGCTATCCTATCGGTACATACGAAAAGTAAGTATGGTATTTTTAGATCTGTGACAGATTGCGATATTGTTAGTTGCGTTCAATTAAACGGCAATGATACGATAGATAATTCAGTGATTATATTATAAACAACTTTATATCTGATAATAAGCTATTATAATTATTTATATAATTGGTGGCCTCGTGGCTACCGGCACAACTTACGACTTGTAAGGTCGGGGGTTCAAACCGATGCAGGCACATTAATTTGTGTAATTTCCATCATTAAAATTACTCTCAAGACGGTGAAAGTAAACATCGTAGGGAACCGGCGCTTACTACTATTTAAATGCCTACGATATAAAAATTCGAAGACATGTGACATTCACCAACCCTAGAAATTGTTATAAAAGCAAGCCAAAGATGGAGTCACTTGAGAAGTAAATTCATCTATTTTTATTGCTTTTGGATTGGCCTAGGTGACCTTAACTGACAGTTACATGCTACCGGGTTTGCTAATCTATACATTTATAAGCTAAAACAAGATTAGAGAGCTCACAGCTAAATGGAAAACATTTTATAGATACAGTATTAGCTAAATCGACGCAGCAGTGATAAAATTTGCAATAGAATGAAATTTTGTAACTGTCATTATCAAATCGGAATAATAATTCAATTTAATTAATAAAACTGCAGATCGTCAAAAATACGTGATCCTTGGTTTAATCGTTGCTTGCGAGTACTGACGTTAATGACATTGACAGCTAAATTAGACACAATATTTCATGCATTTAACTGGGCCTTTGTGCCCTACAAACAAACAAACTAAACAACATGTACAACATAACATGAATTAACGTGTTCTTATTAAAACATATTTATTGCATATTGACCCAAAATAAGTGAAGATGTAACTCCGCTGTCATTAGTAATATAAATAAATCAACGCAATTATTTGTAACGTTTCAACGATTCCAACAATAACAGTAGCCGTGTAAACTGTCCACCCTTTAGTAATACTAATCAATAGAGATACATATGTCACGCAGAGAACTACATCTGGTACCGGAGTGCCACATCTGGTCTCCAAACTGTGTGACGTCATTTGTCATGTGGCGACAAACAGTCCCTTTATTGCTCGATTGTACTTTTTTATTTATATGACGTCACAATTCAGTAATTGAGCGTTACATTTGAATTACGAAATTACGAGTTATGTTATGTGAGAATGTTCTTTTTGTAATGCATCAATATTCGCAATTTCACATTATTTTATGAATTGCAAATGGCTGTGATTGGATGAAAACCTACGAATTTAACATCCAATCGCATCATTTGAGCGTTAATTTATTCCGTACCGATATTTTTTTTTCAGAAACGTCGTCGTTGCGACATTTTACACGAAGCAAGGAGTATTTATTAGCTGTGTCATGAATAGTCATGAACCATAAATAATCTCTTTATTTTATCTCTTGTTGGGTATTAAGCGGATCCGTAATACAATATCATGGTAAATTAGCAGTGTTTTACTTTGGATACGAAATTAATGTGTTAATTAAACATAGATATATTTTGTGAAAACAGTAACTTAAAAGGCTGAAACTCTAGAATATTATTTTAACAGTCGTGTTTCTTTTGGATTGGCGTGTGTGAAATTTCACGAAAATTGCGAGTGCGAAATTGAAATTTCTCGTTTCAGAAAAAGTACCCATCTATTTAGTAGTAAGCACTAAGTAATGTTAAATCACAATATAAGTATAAAAACTTTTTTGCAAAAAATAAAACCGACTTCCATATCAAAACACTACAAAGCCAAAAATAATTTTAATTTCGGTAGTCGGTATATTGTTTTGTATTGTATTTTCTTTTTTTTCACACCGCCTTCCAAAATTAAAATTATTTTTGGCTTTGTAGTGTTTTGATATGGAAGTCGGTTTTATTTTTAGCAAAAAAGTTTTTATTTTCATGCTTTTTAGTGGGTCAGTGAATTTTCCAAATCGGTTCGTAAATGACGGAGTTATGCGCGAACAAAAAACGCAATGCAGAGTAAACGAAAAGATCATCAACGTAAATATTTTTTTTAGACTTTTGTTGATTTTTCAGAAACGGCTTGTCCGATTTCGATAAAATTTTCATGGGACCATTTGGAAAGTATACCCTTTCTAACAAGATAAGAATTTTTCAAATCGGTTGGCAAGCGACGGAGTTATGCGCGGACAAACATAAAAAAAAAATACAAACATCCGAATTGAGAACCTCCTCCTTTTTTTGAAGTCAGTTAAAAAGACACTAATAACACTTGTCGTCATCGGGTTGGGAATCGGCGATTAAAAAAAACAACTGTCTATTCGAATTTCGAACCTTCCGACCCCCGTCTAGCAACATGTGTACAAACATACAAATGTATGGAAGACATACATACGTGTCTTACCACCCTTATGCCTGGAACATACGAGTGATATTTCAATATCCCGACGGCAAAATATAGTTTGTAATTTTATTCACTTGTTAGGGTTTTCACCCTTAGAAAACATGTGCACGTTTTTTTGCTAGTGAACCGTTTGTTTTTGACGGAATATATTAATAATTAGTATTGATAGATTTTACGATGAGAATTTACGGTTTGGGGTTGTGGGAATTAGTGTAACTGTCAATAATCTTACTTAAATTAGTAATAAAATAGGTCATTGTTCTATTTACTAAGGGTTTAAATAGAGATTGTATATTTGCGCGTAGGTACGATTCGATGACATGACCTTAACTTGGTGATCTTTAAGGTGATGTATTTCCTGAATAATTAACTTCATGGTAATTCTTGTGTAGAGAGCTCTAGTATAGTGAGTAAAGAATTGAGGCGTCAATCAATTCCCAGTAACTTTAAGTAAGTAGGTACAATCTTAAACGATTTATTTCAGTTTCCGCTGTCGCGTGGAATAAAAGTCGTCTGAGACATACGAATACGAACGTCGGATGTTATTTTGTGGATATCATTGTAACAATCAGTCGTAAACAACTTTCATAAGTATTTAATGTCCATAAAATTGAAATTTTCCGGTCTTTGCATTTAGCATAGACATTTTGCTTGCCTACCATAGATAACACAGGCCGACAAAATTTTTAACCAGAAACCAGACTATATATTTCCGAAGGTTTTCGATGCGCTGAATCCAAATCTGACCTCAGAATTAGCTCTATCACGTCAGGTTTCTGAGATATCCTAACCTAAAAGTGCAAAAAGAACCGTTTTTGCCCGATTTTGAGGTTATGTAGACTCACGGATATTTTTTCTAAAAAAAATAAAGGTTACCATATTAAAGAACAAGTCTTTCTCTTTCAAATACCGTTGAGTTTACTCAATATTTTTTTTTCGCTGAGATATCGTGTTTTGAAGTTCTCATCTTTGTAAATTTTCGTATGCTTGAGGTTCGGTAGGGATGGTTTTTGGGGATAAGAGTGGGTGGGGATTGGCGGGTAAGAAGTTTACTGAGTTAGCTCGCTTGTGGTGTGAGATTTAAAAAAAATACGATTTATTTAAAAAAATATGTGACTTGACTCGCTTTCCCTAAAGGCTGGTGGGTTAACCTGCTTGTGATTTGGTACTGGTCGTGTCTAGTGGCCAGGGGGTAGATGGGGGTAGCTAGATGTGGGTTGGTAGTTTAAGGGGTTCGGTGGGTTGGCCCACTTATGGTGAGACAAAACTTTAAGAAATATAAGACTCATTTGAAGAAAATGAGTAATCGACTGTATCACGTCTATGATCTCAATTGATTTTCAGGTATATGAAAATTCAAAAACATGAAAACTTCAAAATACGATATCTCAGCGAAAAAACAAAAACAGAATGTTTCAAAACTGGAATCGGTCATGTCATTTTAGGACTTTAATATTAGGTATTCAGAATAGTGGATAATATTAGCTTGTATCGGTACACATTTGTGGTTTCCTGTCTAAATCCATATTCGTGTTGCACTATGTCGACAATAGGTACTTCAATAAGTATAATCTGGTCCATCCCTACGTTGAAGATGGTAAACCTTTGGTAAGCTGCTGAAAGGCAAAGTATTTTGTTTTACAAGTTCATCTTATTATATCTTATGACTATTTTATTCCAATGTCCCGTGGAGAAAATTACAAGTTTTTATCACATAAAGTTATCACATAAGTCCAAATAATAACACCCTGTGCATCAGCTGCAAGGACACTCATATAACCAGAAACCATAGACAAAGTGATATACTATCAATAAATGCAATTAAGACGAAATGCTCTTACACTTATGACGTTTCCACACTTCGACAGTCACGTCCTCCACTCTACCGCTGACAGACTATAACTTTTCTAGACTTCTAGAGCCTTTTTATTTACAAAAGTATAGTTAAGTTTTAAAATAAATAAATTAACATAACAAAAGAAACAAACCTTTAACAGCAGCCTGCGTTGCATCTCCTGTAGTCGTGAAACTCGACATCTCTATATCCTTAAGTCAAATCCAATTAAAAACTTCAGTAAACAATCCTTAGCATAGGCTGAGAACACTTGAGGGCAACTCTTATTGGCACTTTATAAGACACAGTTTCATTTTAAACAACAAAAAAGCAAATGCACTATATTGTCATATTGTTACGAAAGCGCACGTTCGGAAGTGTTCGGTAGCGACGGTGCGCACATCCCTCCCGCCCGAATGGTTACGTTCGACTGACGAACGAAGCGTGGTATAAAGTTGGCCGGAGTCAGCCGGGGTAAAAAAGCACGGCGCCAGCCCAGTCTCGCCCTTAGAGATGCGCTCCGTGTGATATGTGAAGCATTTTATCGTACGGCAAAACATTTTTCGAATAAGTGTCGACATTTCTTTCAGTTTAACATCTACATTGATTACTCTTAGGGTTAATTTTGCATAGATTCAGTAGTTCTACCTGCAAGACATCTCACTTCTCGTGGGAGTAGTAATAACAATTTTGTGAACTCTTGAGAACCCTTGTCAAATCATATACAGTCCATAGTTTGAACCGCTAAGTTATTCAATATGAAGTAGGTTTCCTGCAATTAATTCCGCTATCTACCATACTTTAATTCGTGTTTGTTCAAATTCAAATTCATTTTATTTGCATCAAACATGGTATTATAGTTGATTAATATTTTTTTTTTTTTTGTTTTGGGTACCTAAGTTTGCTCTATCTTTTCCTAGAGCAGGTTTGTATTTGTTACACCAAAATGAATTTATTTCGTAAGAATTTTGAGAACCCATTTCTCGAAATTCTTACGAGCTTCAAAGCTTGATGGTTGTATCGACGCAAAAATAATAATAAAGAGCAAAAAATAATTAAATATCGATACATCGGTACGCACTGTTGCGCCAGCCGGTCGCATTCCCTGGCCGTCGGCGGCGACTTGTCGTGAAGATCGCCACACAACACCGCACTATACGGCCGTGTATCTCAACATTTGTACAAACTTACAGGCTATTTCCACATGCACATGTGAACATCCGTGACTCACGCACGCATACACATTATACCATCATTTACGTACACTTATTCGCACCGTGCACAGACGCCGCATTTTGAAAACACCCATCAAAATTCGTATCGGATAATCGATATTACAATCGTGATCTATTACTGGCCATTTTATTCGCAGCCAGCTGTCGCATGCTAAATAGCCCGGCACAGCATAAAACATAATATCTATCATCGGCGCTATGTTGCCAGATGAAGATATTATGCAAGTCATCACTGTGTAATGATGCCCGGTAAGATAACATAGGAAATTATGCCCGATCACTCTGATATAACTTTTTTACTATCATTATAACGTCCAGACATAAAACTTCTGGATAGCCATCTCCTCGAACTGTTAGTGATACATCAAAATGTCTTCTCGTAAGGAAGTATGTGCTTGTTGTTTGGTCTTGTTGTGATTTTTTCGGCTGTGATGCAGTTTGCACTCGGCTGCGGTGGCGGCGTCCTCTTTATCATTTCTTAACGCGTCCAGATTTGGCGATGTCGATACAAAATCCTGTTCCGTCGGCTTTTTGCTCGAACATTTCCTCGATTTCTGGGAACGAGTCGCAAAACAACCAAGTTTAGCCTCCAGCCGTTTATACAGGTTTTGTCGTGAATCTTTATTGGCTCAAACAGGGGTTACCACATTGATTTAAGTCATAAGGGGCCGTGGATACTTGACTCAGCAGTGTCATCGGAGTCGACTGCCATTAAATCTGAATTGCTTTCATTTTGGCCAACGCAGAATCACCAAACGCATCATTAAAACATTCTGTGTAATGTCACTGTTAATTTTTAATTATGAATGTTGCCGTTTTTGTTGTTTGAAATATAATCACGTTTCCCGAAACCGCAAGCCAATTAACAATACGTGTCATTCCGAAAACTTTGGCTCATGTTTGTATTATAATTTGAGTAGCGGCGCAGGGTTGAAGGTGTGAAGGGATAACTCCTGAACAAACATAATGCAGCTACGATAGTAAATATGAGTCCAGTATAGAGCTGGTCTGTGTAGGTGTTAGTGGTCAGGTAAACCTTTTGACACCTAGCCAAGACCGTAAGGAAACGGCGTGAATCTCGTCGCGTTTTATTTAACGTCTTAATTTTTTTGTGTGTTTGATGAGGTCTTTGAAAAACTGGGCCCTGCCGAGTGTTATATTGAATGAAATGTTGTTTGCCATGAGGTCGCGCCTTCCACAATAAATAAAAAGGCTTGCCATACAAATTCTGTTCTTCCATATTATGTAGGTACTTAGTAATAAAGCTAGAGTATTCGGACAAAAAATATGTTCGTACGTATCAGAAAAACGTCAAAAAAACTAAGCGGTCTCACTCAATGACCTGTCAATCAACGTGGCTGAGTTTAATTGACTTACCCTTACTTCGGCTGCGGATCGTTGTTAAATAAGAGTTGTCGGTGAAATAACACGAGTACTAACGCCCACCTGGTGAACAAGTGGCGCCAAATATAACTGACCTCTATGTGGCCTGACTGGCCTGTATCGGCTGTATCACCAACTTGTATTTTTAAACCACATGTTTGCTCAAGTGACAATTAGTCATGATGGTTCATACGTTTATTTGATCTCCACAAAAGACAAATATGTCACACATCCGTAATGTTTCCAACACTGAAATGAACATTACATGTGGGTATCATTGCATAAGAACTAAATTAATGTACCACTAAACACAAAACACTTCCTTAAAAATTGCTTTCTTTTAGTCGTTGCTCGGAATTCAAAATCGAGGAACGAATTCAATATCAAACAAGATTTTAATGTAAAACGATTATTATTCGTAGTGCAGTAGGGCGAGAATTCCAATGGCACGGAAATCACAGCTGATGACACAAAAGTTAAAAGATACTAAACTTTGTAAGCACTTTGTTAAGGTCTCTTTTGGGTCGGTGGATATAGTAATATGGCTGACAGGATTGTAGGCGCCGCGTTTGCCGCCGTGGCGCCGGCTGGCCGCCGACACCTCGTGTATTATGAACTAGCCTCGTGACCCGGCGTCGATCAAGTGGTATTTGACTCAACAAACCAACCGATACCAGTAACTCATTTCTAAGCAAATTACTTACGAGGAACTGTTCAATTAATTGATTAAAAATTAAAGTTTCATTTCATTTGACTTTTTCTATGAGCTAGAAATTAATGATACAGTCTTATTATTGGGTTCTCATCTTACATTGATTTATAAAATCTTTGATCAATGATCAAATGAAATAATGTACATGAATGTATTTAATCAGCGACACGTACAGACATAAACATGTATGAGGGCTGGCAGATCTCGAAGCCGGCACTTGTCTCACGTCCACACATTCTACATAGCTGCGGTGAAACAAAAACAAGCAGACGAAAGGGACAGACATATCCTCAACGCTCACGCGGAGTGAAACATCGATAATTTATGCGAACATCCCTACGAAACAGGAATGCAAAGCCCGCTGCTACACAATTGAAAATCAACCTTATCGTCTTAGAAATAAAACTATATTTCCGTGGCAAATGAATGAATAAATGCTGTGGTTGAAACAGGTGTTCGCAGCAATGGGTGTCGGAGACTACAATTGTCTCGATTAAGCTCTATTTCCTTCTCCATAAGGTTTATTTTTGGCATTTTGGTGGTATGTATGAGTTCTTTTAGAGATTTCCAAGTCCTTCATCGCTCCCAGATGTGCATTCTGTGTGCGCAAAGGCGTATCAGTGGCTCAGAGGCTGCGTAATGGGGACGCGACGACGCCAATTAACGGGTCTTCACAAAAAATCATTGTATTGCTGTATTTTAGAGCTAAACGTTTTGCCGTATTTGCTCATCGGCCAATTAGGAAGCACTGTTCGTAACAGAGATTCATTTAAGTAACAGATGAGTAATATTCGAGTCGTATATCGAGAACAAAGCAACCTTATGATGTGAGCTGTAGAAATTTCCTCTAACAAAGGTCCTACATAATGAAACGTACCCAGAATCCTTATAATATGACCAAATTAAAAGCATATGAAAGACTAGCAGTGGCGCGAGGGGTTTCCACTCCCGTGGAATTTAATACGATAAAAACATAACCTCCTTCTTTTGTAGTCGGGTAAAAATTCTATAATATTTCTCAAGCTCTAAGCTACTTCCGTCCCAAGTTTCATCCAAATCCATCCAGGACTTTCGAAACTTTTCTGCTTTATAATATTAGTATAGTAGCGCAGTCCTTGTACTATTGTACATACAATGCCCGATTTAATAAAGTACTAATTATTATATTATACTATATAAAGCTAAATTACCACTCACTGACTCACTGACATAATTGTTCTCCCAGATGGTGGATGGGGAGGTGGGTATATTTTGACAGATTCGTAAACAAGTAACTCTGAAACCTACGGGAAAAGTGCCAAACCTCCCCTTTTCCCCCCCCTTCTCCCCCCTCCCTATCGTATCTCGGAAACTACGAGACCCGTATTTTTTTTTTTTACGGATTCGTATAGAGGAGGCTCGGTAAAGTAAAAACCATTTTTCAAAGTCCCCCCCGCCCCCCTTCTCCCCTCCCTTTAGGCGGATCTCGGAATCTAAGAGACTTGGAACATTTTTTTTTTCAGATTCATTTAGAGGGGCAATGCTTTAGTCGAAATACTTGTGCAACCCCCCCCCCCATCACCCCCCCCCCTCTTTTTTTTTTTTTTTTTTTTCACAAGCTCGCGAGGTGCTTGCACCTCGCGCAACACGCAAATACTAAACCCCCCCATCACCCCCCCCCCTTTTTTTTTTTTTTTTTTTCACAAGCACGCGAGGTGCTTGCACCTCGCGCAACACGCAAATACTAGTTATATTATATAAAGCTAGATTACCACTCACTGACTCACTCATTGACATAATTGTTCTCCCAGATGGTGGATGGGGAGGTGGGTATATTTTGACAGATTCGTAAACAAGTAACTCTCAAACCTACGGGAAAAGTGCCAAACCTCCCCTTTTCCCCCCCCTTCTCCCCCCCCTATCGTATCTCGGAAACTACGAGACCCGTATTTTTTTCTTTTTACGGATTCGTATAGAGGAGGCTCGGTAAAGTAAAAACCATTTTTCAAAGTCCCCCCCCCCCGCCCCCCTTCTCCCCCCCTTTAGGCGGATCTCGTAATCTAAGAGACTTGGAACATTTTTTTTTTCAGATTCATTTAGAGGGGCAATGCTTTAGTCGAAATACTTGTGCAACCCCCCCCCCCCCCATCACCCCCCCCTTTTTTTTTTTTTGTTTCACAAGCACGCGAGGTGCTTGCACCTCGCGCAACACGCAAATACTTGATTTAGAGGGGCAATGCTTTAGTTTTTTTCACAAGCACGCGAGGTGCTTGCACCTCGCGCAACACGCAAGTACTTTTTTTTTTTCACAAGCACGCGAGGTGCTTGCACCTCGCGCAACACGCAAATACTAGTTATACTATATAAAGCTAGATTACCACTCACTGACTCACTCCCTCATTGACATAATTGTTCTCCCAGATGGTGGATGGGGAGTGAGTATATTTTGACAAATTCGTAAACAAGTAACTCTCAAACCTACGGGAAAAGTGCCAAACCTCCCCTTTTCCCCCCCTTCTCCCCCTCCCTATCGTATCTAGGAAACTACGAGACCCGTATTTTTTTTTTTTACGGATTCGTATAGAGGAGGCTTGGTAAAATAAAAACCATTTTTTAAAGTTGCCCCCCTTGCCCCCCTTCACACCCCCTTTAGACGGATCTCGGAAATTAAGAGACTGGGAACATTTTTTTTTTCAGATTCATTTAGAGGGGCAATGCTTTAGTCAAAATAATTGTGCAACCCCCCCCCATCACCCCCCCCTTTTTTTTTTCTTAAAGTAAGCACGCGAGGTGCTTGCACCTCGCGCAACACGCAAATACTAGTCTAAATATATATAACTCAAAGGTGACTGACTGACTGACATAGTGATCTATCAACGCACAGCCCAAACCACTGGACGGATCGGGCTGAAATTTGGCATACAGATAGATGTTATGACGTAGGCATCCGCTAAGAAAGATTAAAGATTAGATTAAGATTTTGCGAAATTCCCACGGGATCGGGATTTACACGGGAAAAACTTCCCACGCGGGCGAAGCCGCTAGCACAAGCTGGTATTAAATAAAAACCTCCAGGTACAGTTGCATGTGGCACTTTTAGAATGAAAGTGACTTAACTCCTAATTCCTATCAATTGATCTTAAACACTACTCTAAATCAGGCAAACCTAACAGGCGTTCCAATTACGAATAATAAAGGGATACCCATCGATCACGGGATAGATAAGTGCTATGTATATTTAAAGGAGTATTCCCGTTTGAGCACCAATTTTTTGAGCACCAATGGTATTCCCATTTGAATTGGGAATAACTTTGGTGCTCAATGCACAGGTGCTCAAAAAATAGGTGCTCAAACGGGAATACTCCCATTTAAACTTACTCAGCACTGGTTCTTTAAAGTTTCTCACTCAATCCCGAAAATGGCAATTTTTTAGTTTTATCACTTTTTTATTGATAATAGGCTCGCTTTTGACCATTCACCCTCTCACCTGATGGTAAGTGATGATGTGGTCGAAGATGGAGCACACTAACCTGGAAGTAACCTATTCACTAGACTCCCAGGTTATAGCTATCAAGAAACACAGACTCCGGCAGGGAATTCCACTCCTTAACCGTACGCATAATGAAAGTATTTCCAAAACTTTAATTCTAAGGGCGCGATATATGCATTTCCTTTAAAATTTGCAAAAAATTCAAACCACATATAAAATGAAATAAAAACAGAGTTGCCCTAATTCCGACAGGGGTGTAATCAGGTGTGTTACAAAAACGTTCCGTCTGTCCGTCTGTGATTGTGCATTGTTCGAGAACAAAGGGCTACCTGTCGCTGCGCCTGACTGTACACTTGTCTTATTTGACAACGGCGTGCGCCGGCGCTGCGCCACAGTATAAAAATATTTTTTTATTCTGTGGCTGCGCTGCGAACGGCTTTTGTGTGAAATCCGTGTTTTTACAGCAAGCGTTTTCTTTTTTTTAGATTTTAATTGGATAAGAATTATTTATAAGTTTTTTCGCTACTTATTGTTATTTTTATAGCGTCAATAGGTGGCTAAGGTGTCGGACTTGTGATCGAGAGGTCACGGGTTCGAGCCCCAACCCACTATTGCTATGAACCCACTCCAGACAAGCATATTTAGCTTAGTTGGAGGGGTTAACAAGATTGCTAGTAATGTGAATTCTACCCACATTGCTTGTATTTTTATCTTCAATCTTAGGCCTGTTTCTCAAGCCGAGGCTGCGGGAATATTCTAACGAGATACCACTGCCCCGGAATGCTACGGCAACTGAAGGAACAGGGTGTGTTTTTAGTCAATGGAAGTCTGACACTCTCTTCTGCTCCAACTCGAGAGGGAAGAGTCATTAGACGGTTTCACCCTGAAAAAAATAGCCTGTTTCTCGAAGGTAAATATTACAAAGTTAACCCTTTATAAGACAAACTGTCTAACGCACGCAACAAATGAGCTTACAGAAGCTAATAACAACTTGCATTTAATCTATGGTGGGTCGTAATTTCTTTTAAGAATCCGAGATTTAGGTGCCCATTCAAACCCAGGAATAGGTACCGACTGACTGGTTTAATTATCATCCGATAGAACAGGCTGAAAAGAAATCATTTCTACAGACATGACTTAATTTTATTTCAAGTACACGATTTACAAATTTTAAGGTACAATGAAAGAATAACAACTATTTGAATTAGTACCTACTTAGTATAATGCACCTAGTGGAATGTATTTTTACCGTTCATATCGTCCTAAGTTTGAAAACTTAGAAAAAACATAGAAAGGTACTTTTTTTTTAATCTATTGAATTTTTTTAAGGCTTACGTTAGACCAACATCTCACATGATGGTAAGCGATGACGTGGTCGAAGATGGAGCACGCTTACCTAGAAGTAACCTATTAACTCTTGACTTAAAGACCTCCAGGTTGTAGCTATCGGGAAACATTTGATATTTAGCCCTATTATTTATTTCTGTTAAAAACTGAACCGGCTGTACAAAGTTGCAATCAAGAACTTTCTATTGGTGCAGTTTTATAACAACCTATCGGTAATTAAGTTCAAATTTTTTAAGAAATCTTTTGATTCTTTCGTATAAATTCAGATAGACTGCTAAATAGAGTTTCAATATTTTATTATTCGATTTTTTCTTCGGTAATTGATTTTAAAGCTCTGTGCAGGTAAGCGGCCGCAATTTACGCAGTTATGTAGTGCACTATTTTTTTACTCGTGACAGGTTCGCGTTTTATCACTATCTCACCTGATGGCAAGCGATGATGTGGGTGAAGATGAAGCTCGATTGCCTAGAAGTAATCTATTCACTTTTGACTTAAAGACCTCTAGGTTATAGCTATCAGGAAACTATTGTTATACTGCCATATATTACTTACCAACGACAGTATGATTTTTTAATGAAAAAAAATCAATTAATATTTAAATCTTAATTATATTGATAGCCTTAATAAAAACTATAACTTAAAGTCCTTAGTGCCTTAAAATAGTTAAATCGGTTTCTATATTTGAAAGAAGAAATCGGGCTTTAGTTTTTGTTTTCAAAGACATTAAACGTTAGCTTGAGGACTGGTTTTTGAATTAATAATTCGGAGTAAATAAGTTGCCAAGCCTTACTTAAATGCCAAAGTTGAGGCTTTCAGGTTATAGCAATCTTTGGCAAAAATCTTCTTTATTTGAAAATTTCGCAATAATCCACTAAGCGAGAAAGTTAAGAACCTTGGGGTCTGGTTGGACAAATATCTTTCGTGGGGTCCCCAATTACAAGAGGTGAGTCGCAAATTATTTGCTTCTGCCAGTTCCCTAAGACGGTTGCGTAAGTTTCTGCCAAGTGCCACTAAAATTACGCTAGCACAGTCTCTTTTACATCCTATCCTAGACTACGCTGATGTCAGTTATCTTGATCTCACAGAGGCACAACTTGATAAACTTGAACAACTTCAAAATTTTTAGATAAGATTTATATTTGGCTTGCGCAAATATGATCACGTATCGTATAATTGCTTACCAAACTCAAGTGGCTTCCTATACGTCTTCGCCGTCTCTGTTTTAGAGTATTCTGTTCAATCCTAAAACCCCCACTTATCTTAAAGAACGTTTCAAGTTCCTCCATGACACACATGCCAAATTTCTGAGGTCATCGGAAAACTTGAGGCTAGAGTTACCGAGTCACTCCACCAATTTCTTTGGTAAGTCATTCGCAGCTCAAGCAGTACGACTGTGGAATATTCTTCCAGTGTCAGTAAGACAAGTAAAAACCCTTCCTTCTTTCAAAAACATGGTAAAATATCTCTATCTCTCGCTTTAATTTGTTACTATTTTTTTATATATCTAAGTTTTGTTTTTTTTATGTATATATATGTATATGTGTATTGAGTATGTAGGTTATTACTTATTACTATACTATATAAAGCTAGATTACCACTGACTGACTGACTGACTCACTCATTGACATAATTGTTCTCCCAGATGGTGAATGGGGAGGTGGGTATATTTTGACAGATTCGTAAACAAGTAACTCTCAAACCTACGGGAAAAGTGCCAAACCTCCCCTTCTCCCCCCCCCCCCCCTATCGTATCTCGGAAACTACGAGACCCGTATTTTTTTCTTTTTACGGATTCGTATAGAGGAGGCTCGGTACAGTAAAAACCATTTTTCAAAGTCCCCCCCCCCGCCCCCCTTCTCCCCCCCTTTAGGCGGATCTCGGAATCTAAGAGACTTGGAACATTTTTTTTTCAGATTCATTTAGAGGGGCAATGCTTTAATCAAAATACTTCTGCAACCCCCCCCTCCATCCTCCCCCCCTTTTTTTATTTTCTATTTTTTTCACAAGCACGAGAGGTGCTTGCACCTCGCGCAACACGCAAATACTAAACCCCCCATTTTTTTTTTTTTTCACAAGCACGCGAGGTGCTTGCACCTCGCGCAACACGCAAATACTTGATTAAGAGGGGCAATGCTTTAGTTTTTTTCACAAGCACGCGAGGTGCTTGCACCTCGCGCAACACACAAATACTAAACCCCCCCATCTCCCCCCATCGGGTGATGGGGGGAGATGGGGGGAGATGGGGGGGTTTTAGGGGATAGTAACAAATTAAACCCCCCCCCCACTTTTTTTCTTCACAACCACGCGAGGTGCTTGCACCTCGCGCAACACGCAAATACTAGTATTATATAAAGCTAAATTACCACTGACTCACTCACTCACTCACTCATTGACATAATTGTTCTCCCAGATGGTGGATGGGGAGGTGGGTATATTTTGACAGATTCGTAAACAAGTAACTCTCAAACCTACGGGAAAAGTGCCAAACCTCCCCTTTCCCCCCCCCCCCCCCCTTCTCCCCCCCCCTATCGTATCTCGGAAACTACGAGACCCGTATTTTTCTCTTTTTACGGATTCGTATAGAGGAGGCTCGGTAAAGTAAAAACCATTTTTCAAAGTCCCCCCCCCGCCCCCCTTCTCCCCTTTAGGCGGATCTCGGAATCTAAGAGACTTGGAACATTTTTTTTTCTGATTCATTTAGAGGGGCAATGCTTTAGTCGAAATACTTGTGCAACCCCCCCCCCCATCTCCCCCCCCATCACCCCCCACTTTTTTTTTTTTTTCACAAGCACGCGAGGTGCTTGCACCTCGCGCAACACCCAAATACTAAACCCCCCCATCACCACCCCATTTTTATTTTTTTATAAAAAGCACGCGAGGTGCTTGCACCTCGCGCAACACGCAAATACTAAACCCTCCCATCACCCCCCCCACTTTTTTTTTCATAAGCACGCGACGTGCTTGCACCTCGCGCAACACGCAAATACTAGTTATACTATATAAAGCTAGATTACCACTCACTGACTCACTGACTGACTCATTGACATAATTGTTCTCCCAGATGGTGGATGGGGAGGTGGGTATATTTTGACAGATTCGTAAACAAGTAACTCTCAAACCTACGGGAAAAGTGCCAAACCTCCCCTTTTCCCCCCTTTCTCCCCCCTCCCTATCGTATCTCGGAAACTACGAGACCCGTAATTTTGTCTTTTTACGGATTCGTATAAAGGAGGCTCTGTAAAGTAAAAACCATTTTTCAAAGTTGCCCCCCTTGCCCCCCTTCTCACCCCCCTTAGGCGGATCTCGGAAATTAAGAGACTTGGAACATTTTTTTTTTTCAGATTCATATAGAGGGGCAATGCTTTAGTCGAAATACTTGTGCAACCCCCCCCCCATCACCCCCACTTTTTATTTTTTTTTTTTTTTTTCACAAGCACGCGAGGTGCTTGCGCCTCGCGCAACACGCAAATACTAACCCCCCCATCACCCCCCCCTTTTTTTTTTTTTTTCACAAGAACGCGAGGTGCTTGCACCTCGCGCAACACGCAAATACTTTTTTTTTCACAAGCACGCGAGGTGCTTGCACCTCGCGCATCACGCAAATACTAAACCCCCCCATCACCACCCACACCTTTTTTTTTTTCACAAGCACGCGAGGTGCTTGCACCTCGCGCAACACGCAAATACTAAACCCCCCCATCTCCCCCCATCACACCCCCCCATTTTTTTTTCCACAAGCACGCGAGGTGCTTGCACCTCGCGCAACACGCAAATACTAAACCCCCCCATCACCAACCCCCCATTTTTTATTTTTCACAACACGCGAGGTGCTTTCACCTCGCGCAACAAGCAAATACTAAACCCCCCCATCACCCCCCCCCCCCTTTTTTTTTTTAAATTGAAAAAGCACGCGAGGTGCTTGCACCTCGCGCAACACGCAAATACTAGTTTATTGTATATAAGTGAATAGTACACCATGGACTACCTTTACTTAATAACTTTATTATTTATTAATCAAATAATAATCAAATACTTGAATCCCTGAAATGTGCAAACTAATAAATTATGTTAGTTGTACGTAAGTTGTTTGTCATGCAATTTTCCACCTTATAATTTCAATTTTAATTAACCTCATCTTAATCTTTAGTTTTAAAATAATTGTTTGTATTTTTATTTCGTCATTTGTAGTTTTTAGTTTTTTTTTTGTAAGAATAATGATTGTTCTTTTTATTTCGTCATCTCTCTCTCGTCAATATTTTTTTATTTTAAAAAATCGAATTATATTGTTAATATATATTTAATTTTAGTGTTTTCATTCAAGAGTGTTGGTTAGCGATTATCCCCGAATTGGCGACTGTATTAGTCCAAGACATAATTACATTAATTTATCTATTTGTAATAAATTAATAAATAAATGACATAAACACAATCATGACCTTAAATGTTTTATCTAATTTTCAAGGTGTCGCCAAATGAGTACAGATAATAAGAACATATTCTAAGCTGTAACCTAAATCCCGCCACCTGAGAACGCACCTGCGCTTGCGGCGAATCCTTTCGTTTTTTTGTGCACCCACCTGCGAGAAATGCGGCCCTGTGCTATTGTGCAATGGAGAACGAAGAAAGGGATAGAGAAGACTTCAATAGTTTATATTTGAATTTGGACAAAGTTCAGTTCACGTGATGATGAATAATAGGAAAAGGCGACTAAATATG